>OY776299.1:20726776-21326776 GCA_963675345.1 Trididemnum clinides | reverse complement strand
TTTTTTCCCTGCTTAGGTGTACCCAGGGTAGTAAAAAGGGACTTTGATTTTCCTTAAATTTTTAGCTTTAACTCTGGTAACTCTATGAGGCCATTTTTGAGCAAAATCGCAAAACTATTTTTTCCAAATATGCAATTTTACCCCGACAGGGCTTGCCATCACCTGTGCCTGTTCAAAAGTGTTAGCTCAGGCAGCTGCTTCCAGCTTCCTGCTGCGGATTTGTGAGTGTAGTAACAAAACGTTGTTCTAAATGAAGGCTATAGTTCCTGTACACGTAATGGTGATCATTTTACACTATTCCTGAAGAGTGGTAATTCTCAAAAACAAAGTATGATTTCACAAACTATCATTTGTATATTGTCAAAACGTGTTAAGAGGTGGAATTACAGTGAAAAATGATCGTAGCGCCCAAACTGTGATCGATTTCACAATTACAGAGATTAACTATTTAGTGGAAGGTTTTACGATTTGATGGGGCCGCTTTTGTATTCATGTTTGGGGTATTAAGTTCTTTGGCTGCGCCATTCCCCTTGTCTCTGGCATAGCGAGAAAAGCGGCCACGCTTTCTCCACTGTCAATTGCCATATTCTGGAAGGCGCCCATCAAGCCAAGTTATTTTTAAACAAAATATCCGGGGTTGTTGAGAGCTAATATAAATAAAATATTGTCTCAAAATTCAGTTTTACAAATTGACAGGTCTATGAATTTATTTTGATTTTTCATAAACTTGAAATTTTTTATTTTATGTAACTTTCCTCTACTCCTGTTCTCCCTACTGTTGATTGAGAATCATTCTTATATGCCGGTTCATAAAACTTTGAAGGCGGCAGATGCGGTCCGCAACAGGGAATTCTGTGGCTCCTCGGAAAAAATCTAAAACGTGGCCCATGACGTAAAATTTGGTGATTTTGAATTCTTAGCAGTTGCTTAATATCACCGAACTGTTTATAGAAGGTCATGTTAACCATAATTTGATTTCTTGATTTTTAAATATTGATCGAATTATATAAAGTAAAGGATAAATTTACTAATCTATTGCAAAAAAAGACTAGCTGTGTGCCTCCACAAACATTTTCCTACAAACACGCCTTTCAAGTATTTTACTTTTACAGATATGTTAATTCAAACGCATTAAATTATTGAACAACAGATTAAACTAGGTGAAAATATGGACCAAACTAATCCTGGTGAAGATTTTTTGGTGAAACCATCCAAAAAGCGATGGCTGGTTTTATTGTTATCTGTGATATTGGTGACTATATCAGTTTATATGGCTCTTTGTTTTGGACCAATCAACAACATCATGGTTGCTTATTTCAACATATCTTACGCCACTTCAGACTGGATTACATTAAGCACATACTTCCTTAGTATTGTAGGCTTTATGTTGTGTGCATGGTTAGGGTTTGTTGATATACTGAATCTGAAGTTCATTTTGTTGCTAGCGTCAGGATCATTGCTTATTGATGCCATCTTTATTTTGATTGCTTTTAGCAATATCAAACTATTTTTCTTAATGGTAATTGGACAGTTAGTAGGTGGAATTGCAAAAACTGCTACGGGTACGCTGTTCTTCATAGTAGGACCAATATGGTTTCCAGAAAATGAGATAGCTTTTGCAGCAGGTTGCATTTATATGAGTTGGTCTGTTGGTATGGCACTGTCGGAAATTTTACCTGAAACCATACTAAAAGTTTCCATTTATTCAAATAGTTCTGAAAATTACACAAGCCATCTTTTAAACGGCACTGTTGAGTGGTTTTCAACAGACCAACATCGAATTGAAATCATGTTTTTGATAATAGTTGGCGTGTTGATGCTGACTTTGATATGTATAGTCTCATTGGTTCCACGGCTACCTGATTATCCACCTTCTTATTCACAAGCTGTAAAACAATCGACTTCATTCAATTCCAGTGATTCATTGAAGAGTTTCTTTAAAGAAATCAAAGAGCTCCATCAAGATCTGATGTATATTTTAATACAGCTAGCAAATGGTTTTGGTGTTGAAGAATATTTGATGCTTACTGTTATCATGCAACAAGTAGTTGATGATATATTACCGCAATCAAATGTCGACCTCAACTCTTCTGTTGCAAGTGGTTTAGCGCTAATGTGCAGCTCACTTGGGATTGCATTTTTATCGCCAATAAGTGGAAAGATTCTTGACCGTTACAAACAATATCGCTTACAAATAGTAATAGGAATATTGCTGTCATTTTTATGCAGTTTGGGTATTTTTCTATCTTGGTTATACTCAAATTTCATCGCTCAATGTGTATGCATGTTTTTATGTGGATGCTCATTGGGTGCTTACGGATCAGCTACTTATGATGCATTGGCGCAGCATATCTATCCGAAAAACATCCTGTTTGTATCTAGTTGTACGGCTGTTTTCCAGTTTACTGTGGGTATTCTTATGGCAGAAATTGCGCGGCTAATTTTTCTCAAAACCGAGGCATTGGGCGTGATGATTTTTTACGTTGTTTTGAAGTTTTTAGCCGTTGTTGTTTCTTTTTTTATGAAACCAAATCTGAAACGCCTTCAACAAGAAAAAAACGCATCCGATGCAAGAAACGTTGACAATAATATTAGCCTTATGACTGAAAGAACTCCTATTTTAGGGGACTGACGTAATTTTGAGACCGTTTGAACATCGACCACAAAATACCGCTATCGACAAGGTTGTACGTCACAGGACTAACGGGGTTAACTTTTGCTCGCGCTAACGTTAGCAGCAGCAATTTTTCCAAAACTCAATAGAAGTGGTAGCGGCGAGACTTAAGTTGATAATTTCTGAGCTCTAGGGTGAAGTGTTGATTTTTTCAAAAACTGTCGTATCTGCTTTTTCTATGATTCTAAATGTGTTCGTGTTTATGCTAACGTTATGATTTTGTGATTTTCGTCATGTACTTTGCCGACTGTCTATTACATTATAGCCAAACTGTTATCAAAGCAGCACAAAACAGCAGGCTCGCAGATAAACATTAAGACTTGCGCTTCTGCAAGAAAATAAAATGTAATGGTTTTAAACTTGAAATTTATTTAAACCTACGAATGAATTTGCGCTACTTAAAACGCTAAGGGCGTCACATTTTCTGGTTGTTAGCGCCACTGATGACAGCGTTAACTTTTTAAGCAGTTCTAGCTAACGCTTACTGAGTTAATTTATTTTGTTGTCGCGTACAATACTGGATATTGGTAAGCATCGTTTAGAACAAGGGTGGCCAACCTTTTGTTTCGCATGCACCAATTTTTTCACTTTTATTTCAGATACCCTAGACAATCTTTATCGCTTTTTGGTTCTTTAGGCTAAGAGTAATTTGTAAATGTTTAGCAGTTATACACATAATCATTGGATATATATATATGCTAGATGGCTCTGCAGGCATCGCTACGAGTCAGTTGTGTCAGGTTAGTGGTTAGCACCACCGGTTCAGTCCGCGAAGCCGGCTTTCACCGATTATATTTTTAAGACCGTAAGCACTAAATAAATACTAATGGGGTCGTCGCCCCCATGCCTCTAACCCGATCGTAGTACAATTTCTTACAGTTAAGAGAGGTCTTGGAAACTCTCTATCATTTCACAAATTCTATTCGTTCCTTCATATATATATATGTCGGAAAACAAACACAAAGTTGGTAATGGACGCCGTAATGGCTTTTGTTTTGCAATAACACAAATCAGTTATTTGTCGGTAGGCCTATTCACATTTTACAACTTAGTGAAACTACTCTCCTGAATATTTAATAACAGTAAAAAAGCAAAGAAAATATTAGCATAGATGATGTCTCTAATCCTGATTGTCTGGTTGTTTCTAATGTGGAACGCTTTTAAGGGAATCGCTAGTGGTAAGTAGATTGGGTTATTCTACCTACAGCACAAAATAAAGGTGACGCAGTCAAACACTTTGCAATGAATGAGGTAGCAATCCAGGTCAGTCAGTAAAAAGCAATCGAAATATCACTGCCAAATAACGTTTTTATGCCAAAGTGTAGCACTGCAGCTATCCCACTGAATTGAGAAAGCGTATAAGGTGAGGCACTTACAATTGATTATTCCTCACAAAGGCGAACACTCACTGGAGGTAAAGAAATAACTAACTTGTAATATGAAGGAAGAAGTAAAACAATAAATCTTAAAACATTTTTCTTAAAACACTCCTATGATACATCTGGTACCTTGCCTTATCTCATAGAATACTTTTGAGTTCTTGCTATGCACATACTTCTAATAATGATAAAGAATAAGAAAACTACGGATGTTATTCATCGCAATGTTGTCATAAATAAATATACAAACCAAACATTTCCTCCATAGATACCAGACAACATAAAATAACCCCAACATGAGCGAGATATGTGCAGTGAAGTGTACTCACTTCAACACAAAGTCATTGAACCGGCTGGGGGCACCGAGACATTCTTCTTGACCACCGAGGGAGGAATCTGCCCGTTCATAATGGTTTTGATCGAACGCCTACCGAGTACGACGAGGTCCATCTTCTTCATTACCAGGACCAGTCCCAGGAAAAGAACGATTGCGGTGCTTAGTAGCGCATGGGTTTAGTCGTTTTTGAAGGTGTATTCTGTTTCGGCGAACAATTAGCCCTGATTCGAGTTTAATTAGATAGCGTCGTTGGACTTGATAGCATTCTATAACTCGGCCATATCTATCTCACCGTTTTGTGTTTATGTTCTGCACACAGACAGGGTTACCAACCTTGAGTTGTGTTAATGATTTAGCACCTCGGCTGTAGTACGGTATTTTTCCAACTTTTTCTTTCTTCTGGCTGCTTCCCTGTCAATTTGTAGTTTGTCGTCGTGCCAGTTGCGGGATAATGAGCTTTTGTAACATGGAATACCATCTCGAACAAAGAGGCCATATAGAATTATGGCAGGGGATAGTACAGCTGACTTTTGTGGCGTATTCTTCCATTGGAGAATTCCTTTCACCCACTCCTCATTAGTACACAACGGCTGCCTTCTGCAACGCCAACATTTGCGTAGCAAACCTTTGGCCTACTTCACGGCAGACTCCGCAACAGAATTACCTAGGGGATAGTGTGGCGAAGACGGGCACCACTCGACACCCCAACGTGCAAAAAAATTGTTTACTTCCGTCGAGCCAAATGGAAGATCACCATCACTCCATAGTACGACACAAACACCTGTGTTGATGAACCATTCACGCAAACACTGACTAACGATGCAGCGTTAGGATTTGGAATGGGGCCCTTGACATCAAAATACCTCAAATAACAGTCTACAACAACAAGGAATTTTTAATCGTAAAAATCAGATTAATCTGCTGATATGATTTGGAATGCGTGTGTTGTAACGGGTAGATGCTGCATTGCAGTCCCGTAGCACTCCAACTTCGGGCCCCCCCCAAAGTAAGTGCAAGAGCCCCTGCGCACAGGTCATATCACTTTAGAGGTGTAAAATTGAAAAGCTGCATTAAGAAAATACACCGCAATTTGTACATAAGTAAACAGGCTAATGTCAGAATAAAGCATGCCGATACCAAGGGTGCAAGTCATAAAAAATTCGGCACCGATGCCAGAGTTCAGTAGGACATTTATGCAGACACTGCGGAACGAAAGCAATGACACTGAAAAACATGAAAAAGTTATAAAAACACAGTATCATTTAAATAGTCTGGAGCGAACCTTTTTGTTCGCAAATGCTGTTATGACATTGTCATAATCAAGAGATCGGGCGCAGTCATTTTCGATTGACAACATGGCTAATGAAGATAGTCTACTGTCTGTCATAGACGTTCTATTAAAAGTTTTGATCAGTTTCAATTTGCTCAAGCTTCTTTCAGCGCTGGCAACAGTCACGGGGCAAGTTAGTAAGATTCGAAGTGCGATGTACACATTCGGATACAATTCAAATAAATGAGTCTTTAGAAGATAGTTCAGAAAGTCTTGAGCCGTTTTGAGATTGCGTTTGTTTTGTAAAATTAAAACAAACCGCTGTAGCTCAGCGCTCATTTCATCAGAATCAATGTCACCGAACTTTTTTTGGAACTCTTTACAGCAAGTAAGAAGAGCATTTTCTTGTTGCACAAGCAAAAGTTTGTCTCGTGTGTACAAAAACGAAAAGGCGGAAGAAACCTCACGTAACAAATTAAAGCGCTCCTTTATTGACATAATAGCCTGGTCTACTAATGGATAGAAAAAGTTGCTTTTAAATTTCAGTTCAGGAGTAGCTCGTTGTTCCTCTTCACCTTGGTAATCAAACAATCTTCTTTTCTTTCTACTTCTTGACGGAGGAAAAGAAGGATCAATATCCAATTCCTGTGCTATTTCAACAGCAGATGTTGCGGCACTGTCATAACCCGTTGTGCGATAGTTTTGCAAAACTTTTCAGTTGCCTGGATTTCCGTTTCCATTGTATGAAGGAAGACTCCATACGATTGAAGAATCTTGCTTGCTTTATTGACTTTGAATAGGATATCATACCAAATAAACACCGACAAAAGAAAACTCCATTTTGATAAATGAGCTATCAACGATTTTGTTTCTGAGGCAGCTCTTCCATCTTTTCTTTCTATGGAAATGGCTTCCAAGTCTTTCAGTGCCAGCAACACCTCTTTTAAATTGTATCGAAGAGGTTTGATGCATTTAATTCTGCTTTCCCAACGAGTATCAGATTGTGACTTTATGGACAGCTCCACATGTTTCTTCAAAATTTCCCAACGCTGAGCAGAGGAAGAAAACAGCACATACAACCTTGTAAGTACTCCAAAAAATGTCAATGCTTCCGTCGATCAATTAGCACTGTCAACAACAACTAAGTTAAGGGTATGGTTTGCACAGGGCACGTAAACAGCTTTGGGATTGATGTCTAGCATTCTTGCTTGAACCCCAGAATGTTTTCCTTTCATGTTAGCACCATTATCATATGACTGACATCGACAATCAGACAATTCGAGTTGCAGTTCGGTCGCTTTTTCTAAGAAAGCGTCCAACAAGCCTTTCCCAGTACTGTCACTTATTCTCAAGTAGCCAAAAAATGTTTCTTTAACAACAGCAGCTTCTTCATTACATAGTACATAACGGAGAATGACAGACATTTGTTCATGATGTGACATATCTGGAGTGCAGTCCAAAATTATAGAAAAATATTTTGCCAATTTCAATTGCTGTAAATTTTCTTTTTCAACTTCTGTCGCTAGCAATTCAATTAGTTCATTTTGTATGGTAGTACTCAAATAGTGATCTTTAGTGTTTTTATTCTTGATTCTGTCTTGAAGCTCTTTTAGGATCGGATCTCTTCTTGCCAAAAGCTCAAATATACCCAGAAAATTTCCATTGTGAGGAGATCCTAAGACTTCTTCAGATCCTCTAAAAGCAAGATTCCTTTCCGATAGAAACAAGGCAATGTCGATAAGTCTTTCTAAAACATTTCTCCAAAAACGTCTTTCATTGAAAAAAATATTCATCTCGCCTTTGTCGATAGTGGATGAATTTCTTATCCCTTCAGCTAGCAACATCCATTGACTGCAGCATTCTTGGTGGGAAATGCCGTTTTCATGGTCTTTCAGTTTTTTCGAAAAACCCTCCCATGTATTTATACCACTACAAAAGGGGCTTAGTGTTTTTCCAAATAGCTTACAACAAAAGCAAAAAACTTGATCTGATTCCCCAGAATAAACTAGCCACGACCGTGAAACACTTTCACCATTAGGTAACACACGTTTATAATGGTTGGAGGAAAAACGTCGCCTTGGAGTTGTGTTATTATATGGAAAATTCATTATTAGTTGATGTGGTCCACGCTTTACTATATCACATCGTTGAGCATTAGAAATACTTTCAGGCCATTTACATGGGTCATCAGGGATAGGGGTAAATTGAGATTCAGTTATTTTTGATATTGAAGGTTGCGTATTGGCAGGTAAATCACAACTTACATTTTCTGGAAATTCACAATCACTTTGATGCTGATCGTCATAGCCTTCTTTTTCTTGTACACTATAGTTTTCTTCATCCCTCTCGGTACTAGTGCCAGGTCTACTCTGCTCAGTAATCTTGAAAAAATCTGTCATCTTGGGCAATTTTGCTACAGCATCTCGAGCAGTGGCTGCTTCTTTTCTCTTTTGAGCACCACTTTTTGAACGTTTCATTCTATACAATGTCAATAAAATACTTTATCTGCACTCTGCAGTGTATATATATTGTCCCGGTATTTATAGCCAAACAGAATTCCAGACCATTCTATGATTGTTGCGAAACAACGGCATTGTTACGTCAATCGAATATTCAAGATTCTACCAGAAAATCAATCGAAATATTCTAGATTCTGCGAGATAAAATGACGTTGCATTCACTTATGATGTCACAAGCCAATTTCTTCCTACAGTTTAAATCGGTTGTAAACAAGTCTGCTGAACTGAAAATAGTCACGTAGCCAAAAAGCAATTTCAGACTAACTTGGGCCCCCAAAGTTGGCCTGGGCCCCCCCAATTGGGGGGTTTGGGGGGCGGCTGCTAGGTCTCTGCTGCATTGGTTCTTTCACATTGCTCGGTCAATCAAATTCACACTTGAAGCAGCTCCTGCATGTAATGGTGATGTCATTGTCAATTCCCGGCCAATAAACTATCAAACGAGCTCTCGCTTTTGCACCATCAATGCCCCTATGTGAGGCGTTCAAATCAGCTTGTTCACGCAGGCTAGCACGAATTACTAAGCAAATATCTTTGAGGACAAAGCCATCATCGCTGATTAACAAGTCGTCACGAACATTCCGTTGAGGGTGAACTAATTTGGGTAACTCATGTTTATGCACAGAGAAACCTTGCCAAATTTGGGTTTTTAATAATTGGTATTCTAAGTCATTTTCGGCTGCGTTTCTGTTGGAGTCGAAAGGTGCAATCGACCTTTTGAGCTTGTGATAAGCGACGCAATTGAAGGAAAAAGGTTTGCATTTCACCCTGTGCTTCGTCGCTTTCATCTGAGCTATCAACCGGGTGGCGTGAAAAGGAGTCCGCCGCTTTATTATGCGACCCAGGGATGTATTCCACAGTAAAATTGTAACCCATTAGTATAAGAAGGCTTCTCAAAATTCTAGAATCACTTACATCGTCAAGTTTTCGTTTGCTGCAGATGCTAATCAAAGGACGGTGATCAGTGAATAGTATAAAAGTTGTACCTGATAGAAAGGTGTGGCATTTTCTTGTGCGTACACGATTGCTGGTAGTTCTATCTTTATCGGAGCATATCTGGTTTCAGCAGAGACCAATGTCCTTAACTGTTTTGATTGTTTTCCAACTGTGGTCAGATTGTTGTTGCTTTATGTGAAATCCCGGACGGCTCTTTAAACTTGAGTCTGTAAAGAGCTGCAGGGGGCTCCTGGTCCAAAATAACCAATTACCTTGTCGTTTGTCAAAGTTTCTTTGGCCTTTTGAAAAATCAGTGTCTGTTCTTTGGTCATATTAAAAGGATCAGCAGTCTTTTTCAGAAGCGGTCGTAAAGGCTGTAAGGCAGTTGCCAAGTCTCGGTCAAAAGAGCCAATTGATTAGCCATTTCTTGAAATGACAGCAGGTCGGTCAAAGTCTCGGGCTTTTTAAAGTCTTTAATAGCGTTTTAATATTTTATCTTGAATTTTGTAGCTACGATCACTGAGGACAATTCCGGCAAAAGTTATTTCTGATTTGGAAAAAACAAATTTATCACGTTGTAATCGAATCCCACGTTCGCGGCATTGGGTTAAAAATGTCCGAACAAAGTATCGTGGGTGGCCAAGTGATTTGCTGCGTACACCATGTTATCGTCAACAACTTTAGTACTGTTAGGCAATCCTTGCAATTCTTCGGACATTCGGCGATTGCAATGCTCATTGATAGAGTTGGTGCCAAACGGTGCACGTTCATAGCAAAAACGTCCAAAAGGAGTTAAAAATGTGGTCAAATTTTTACTTTCTTGTGCAAGTTCGATTTAATGATAGTCTTTCTAAGTATCAAAAGTGGAGAATAAACTTGCATGGTCTGCTTGGATGTTTTGAACTACTTCAAGCACACTTGGGTTTTGGTAGCGCTCAAGCACACAGTATTTGTTCAAATTCGAAAGTCCACGCACAATCTTATCTTATCATTGAATTGTCCATTACGGTCACGTTTGGGTTCAACGACTATAGGGTTCACCCATTCAGTTGCTTCGGTGACAGGGGTGATGATACTTTCAAGTAGAAATTCGTTCAACTCATTTCTCAAAGCTTGTTGATAAACAATTGGTAAAGGTCGGGCTTTGGAGACGCAACATGGGACAGCATTCTCCTTCAGCACAACATTAAACTGCTCATCTTTCATCGGTGGTTTCGATTCAAATACGTCATGAAATTCTTCAAGAAGGTGTTGTCGCAGGAGTTAAGCATCAGTTATTCGTGCGTGTTAAGGATTCACCACTCAAAAAAGGGATGAATCTTCTATTATAGTTGTCACAGGTGGACGGCCAGGACCTTCCTCGCACTGTTCTCTATCCAACCACCAGTTTAAAATCAAACAGTAAAATCAATGGATATATTGACAGAATAACAATAAAAAACTTCAAATAGGCCAGCGCGAGAAAATTGACTAGACTTTTATCCACAACGATTGAACCAGCAACATTCAAGAAACAAAAATAGAATTTGAAGTAACTTCTTTTTCTTTATACACATAATTAGTAAGAGCCTGAAACCACGCGTTTTGTGTGCTTAGGTCCGAGTGTAGAAATAGATAATTGTAACAAAGCAAAGTGCGACAAAACAATACGTGCAATAAGACTCTTGTTCTCAGGGCTGCAGTTCGATTATCGGTGAGTTAAAAAATGGGCATTGGTGCGATAACATTGCGGCCCCTTTGAAACAAGAACACAGGGTGAAGTTTCAAACAAAAACATAATACATATAGAGCACCAAGGCGCTACAATAATAGGATTAACTTAACATATTCAAAGAACAATGATGCAGTCGTCAGGTATACGAAGTTCTTTTTGATGGTAGTCCACCATCATCATTAACATTCATATAGACGGTGCAATAAATAAAGGAAAAGGTGACTAAACACGTATGCTAAAGGCCAAGTCCGAATTTTCTGATATAAAATTACAGATTTTGAAGCATAAAAATGTCAATAATGCTCGGAGAAATACGAATATAAAAACAAAAGATAAAATACAATAAAATATTATACGGGAGCAATTTTTGATATATCACGAAGGATGTATTCTATTTTATTTGTACCATCCCCGCAATCTTTCAACACAGCAACAGTTGCTCTACGGACTAACTCTTTTCCGTTGCGCCACTGAGGGTGCACCCGGTGTACCCGGCCCAAACGATAAGCCCCGCGCCTTGAGATGTCCTCAGCATCTCCAACCAGGACCAATTGGCCAGTGCAGATATTATTCCGAGTTACCCTCCACTTGTTTCTACCTTGTAAAGTAGGGAGGTAACCTTGCATCCAACAGAGCCAAAATTTATGAGCCAAAGTTGTATTATAAAGAAAGTCACGACGCAAGTCCCCCCGATCATAAAATGAACTTAGAGGTGTATTGGGGGCAAGACCTTGCCCCAGGAAAGACGAAGAAGTGATTACAGCCAAATCATTAGGTTTATCGCTAAGCGAAGTGAGCGGGCGATTGTTTACTATGCGCACCGCGTCTGAAGTGAAAGTCTGTATTTCAATAAGTGAAGGCTTACGTCGAGATTGATCTAAAACGCGATTAAAGGCGTCTTTAAATAACTTCACCATACTCTCCCAACTACCTCCTTGACTAGGAGAGTATGGAGGGATTTTAACCCAATTAATGTTACGCTTTCTAAGAGAATTACAGAATTCTGTCGAACCAAGCAACGAGGAAAGCCGATCAGCAGCGGCCCGAAACGTCGAGCCATTATCCGAATAAACAGTGTCAACTGCTCCCCGAAGATTTGTAAATCTAGAAAATGTGAGCAAAAATTCATTCAAGTCAAGACTAGTGACGATTTCCACGTGTATGCAACGAGTGCATAAACACGTGAACAGTAAACCCCAACATTTGCAATTACTACGATTTTGGCGATAAAAATACGGTTCAAGATGACCTACGCCGCAATACTTGAAGGGTTTATTTGTGGCAGTTACTCGGCAAGCCGGTAGATCGGCCATCAGCTGTCGAACAGGGGTTGCTTTTCGCATTGCACATTTTACACATTCCGTCAGGTAACGCTTAACGCTCGAAATTCCATACACAATCCAAAAACGCTGCCGCGTACGCATTAGCGTATAGCATGGACCTGCATGTCCAGCTTTAGCGTGTTCATCGAGAATGATCAACCTAGTAAATGGGTGCCTGCTAGGGAGTATTAAAGGATGTTTAGTGTCTGTTGGGAGATCAGCGTTTTCCAGGCGACCCTCAACACGCAGCATCAAGTTATTGTCCACAAAGGGGCGCAGGTTTCGCAGAGTTTTTAATTCAGAGACACGACGGACGTGTTCTAAATCTGACAAGTTACTACCTAATTTTTTTAAAATCAAATCATAAGCATCTGATGACTTCTCCTGGAGAAGCCTAATTGCGGTCCCAAAATGGGTTTGCTGAACAAATTCTACAACTTCCATGAAGACTTTATCCAAGTAGTCTGCATCAAGTTTCGGTTTACAAAGGTTACGCTTTTGTGATTTGGCGACAATATACTGTTTGAAAGCAGTAAGATAAGCCACACGCTTTTTTAATGTGTATAGATCGGGAGCGCTTTCAATTATCCGATCCAGGCACGTATTGCTTTTAAGAGACAAAAGATCTAAATTAATGCTGGCACTACGAACAACCACGGCGGGGCTCACGGGCTTGGGTTCCAAAGATCCCTGTAAACGAAATGGAGGTCCTCTAAGCCACAATGCAAAGGAATCAGAGTTCCTTACGCTGCCTTCGCGTGTACCAACATCAGCGGGATTTAAAGATCCTTGAATATAATTCCAGTCACAAGCCGAAGTCATAAGGTGTATTTTATCTACACGGCGTTTTACAAATCGCGGAAGATGAAGATCCGGGTTTACAATCCATTTAAGAGCAACTTGTGAATCTGTCCACAAGTGAAAGCTGCAAGAAAAATGCTGTAACGATTTAGACACGGCGAACACCAGTTCAGAACAAAGCCTAGCCGCTTCCAATTCTTTTCGAGAGATCGTCCAATTCGTCTGAGACAACAAAACCAGTTTCGACTTGCCATGCACGAAGGCGACGTTCGATTGTCGCCCAATTAAGCGCCTCAGATAGACCACACAGGACAAGGCATCATTCGAAGCATCACCAAACCCATGAAGCTGATAGCTAACGCTTTCATCATTGCCGGTCTCGGTTTCGGCCTCCCAAAAGCAGTAACGGGGGATCGAAACCTCTGAAATAGGCCGTACAAGACAAAGCCACGCACTCCAATCGATCATCATGTCCTTCGGAAGCTCGTCATCCCAGCCAATACCAGCACAGGTAGCTCGGTGAAGAATTAACTTGCCTCCCAAGAGATAAGGAGCGACAAAACCCAGTGGGTCAAAATGGCCAGCAAGAAAGCGCAGCATTTCGCGACGACTGAGTCTAGCTGGCATAGTCAAATTTTTATTACAATGAACCTTGAGACAGTCCTTTTTCACGTCCCATATTAGGCCCAATGCTTTAGAGTCAGGCATAGAGTTTGAACCAAGGTCAATTTCTCGGATATTAGAGCCGAGATCGCATTTGGGAATACTCAGCAAAACCGGCTTAGCCAGGTGATTTGCCGACCACTTACACAGTCTAAAGCCTCTGCTTTCGAACAGTGACTTCGACTCTCGAGAAATAACCTCAATATCAGCCAGGGATTCAGCAGTAATGAGCAAGTCATCCATATACCGATTGTTTTCGATAGCTTCCAAAGTCAATCGACTTGCTTTGGTAGGATTTTCATCAATCAAACGTTGTATTGCATGAAGAGCAATGTAAGGACTGGAGTTTATCCCCCAGACATGTCTACAAAACCGAAATATTTCGGTTTCACCAAGCTTTATGTCATTATCCTTAAACCAGACCAAACGAAAGAGATCCCGCTGGTCTTCTGGAATAGAAATTTGAAAGAAACATTTGCTTAAGTCGGCCATACACGCAAATCTACCCAAACGAAAACGAGTCAAAACGTCTGTCAACCTATTCAAAAGATTAGCGCCGGGCAAAACAGCATGGTTAAGACGCATTCCCTTAAATGTGGCTGCACCATCATATACAACACGAGATTTTTCTTTTTTCGTCACAAAGAAAGGCAAATACCAAGGAGGCCCATCAACTTTTATCTTCTGCACATGCGTCAACCAACCATCAGCAAGCAACTCTTGATATGTGTCTGTAAGGGTTCGGTTTAAAGTAGGATCGCCTAGAGCTTTCCGACGCAGAGACATAGTACGCTCTAAGGCATTTGAAAAGTTATTGGGACTCTTTTTAACAATATCCGATCTCAAAGGGACCGGAATCTCGTAACGACCATCTTTTACTTTGACGTTAGTTTCCACCAACGAACACGCAAGCTCCTCACTCCTAGAGGGTTGAGTCTCCTCGTTCTCCAATTCAACTTGTCGCAAAGCCGCCTTTAGCTCAGTAATTTCTTGTCTAAGTTGTTCACATTCGTTTGTGTCACAATCAACGTTTACTCTTGCTTTCAAGACCTGGTGCGAATCCGATCTCACCCCAACGCGACCACCGCTGGCTATAGGACCCAGTCGAGTCAGAACGTAGTTAGGTTCACTCGCATTTACACCCTCTCTTTCCTCCAAAACAGTGAGCAACTCTTTATTAGTTTGTCCTATCAAAATGTCAACCTTTGCCGTTGAGGAATAGTGGGAATTTTAATTCCTTCGAAATGCCTAAGTTTTTGCGTATTTACGGCATGAGGCAAAGCGTTCTCATCATCAATAAAGTCCGGGACAACCAAAGCGTTTTTTATAGCAAAAGTGTCTTTATTTGAAAGTGATTCAATTTCAAAGTTTGTAAGACCACCACTGCGCATAGCTTGTTCAGCTAAGGTGCGAATGGTTATTGCATGATCCGTTTTAGTAGCGAGCCCAAGCTCGTCCCTCAAGCTCTTTGAGATCAATGTAGCCTGAGAAGCAGTATCATGCTGTGCATATGCCAAAGTAGACTTGCCCGTCACAGGGTTTATAACCCTTACGGCACTCGTACGAAGCATTACCAAATCGTTATTAAAGGTCAGTTTTCTCACAACTGTTTGTTCAGCGTCTGTCTGTTTTTTCCCGGCGTTGGCTGTCACCGAAGTCTGGCAATGCCCAGCGCTGGCGGCCCCAAGGTTTACCGAGTCTGACTTAACATATAGGTCATGCAAGGCGGTAGAATGCTTAGGGCCAAAATGTGGCCCGCATAAGCGACATTTCGACGAAGAAGTACATTCTCTAGAGAAATGTCCCAAAGAAAGACAATTAAAACATCTAGCAGCATCAATAACAGTTTTACGCTTTTGCTTAGGAGTTTTGCTTTTAAATTGTTCACAATCAGTTAAAAAATGTTTTGAACGCGGGTCGTTGCATACAAAACACACCGGGGGAGGTTTAGTAGAATGTTGAGTTTTACTACAGCTACGCGAGCTTTCGCCAACGGTCTCTGCTGAGCGAGCGCAAGGACGTTCTCCGATTACAGCGACTTGTCTGACGCGAAGAGCCATATGTCCATTGCCAGACCCACTTGCTTTATCTTTATCATCTAACTTAAAAAACGACTGCGCATAATCGGAGGTCATTATGTTTAGTTCATGCACTACAAATTCGCGCAAAGACTCAAATCCCGGTTGATTTAAATCGATACTCTTTTTGTCAAGGTAGTCAAGGTATCTTCGTTTAAGTACGCCAGGTAACCGATTTGCGGTATCCAACATTAATTGCCCAGATAGCTTATCCAGCTCGTCATGGGCATGTGCATACACTTCAAGGGTGTTTAGATCTTCATTGAACGCTTTTAATGAAGCGATGCTCATTGACACCTTAGGTCCGGTACGGATTTTCGCAATTTTAGGTTACGAAGTAAGCCCACCAGAAACGCCATATCTCTGACGTAAACGGTCCAAGGCTCTTTCAATGCGCCTAGAGGTACTCATATTTCTCATAGGCGCAAAAAACATATTGACCATTTCCCGAGGCTGGCCAATGCACGAGGCTCTCAAAACTTCGAGCCGACGTTCATCATAAGGACTCTCGTGCATAAGCCTCCGAATTTGGTTTTCATAAAATACAAAGTCTATGTTTCTACCGTCATAGCCTATCTGTGAGGCAAGATTTATATATTCATTTCTGTCTTGGCGTTCGATATAGGCGCGTAATGCCGGTTCACCATGAGCAACAGAAGGCCGCCTCAAGGACTCGCCATCTCCAACAGCAGGGCCCACAAGCGACTTCACTAGAGTTTGCGAATTGCTACCATTTATAGGAAAATCATTTCGATCAGTCACAACGCGATCTAACGCCGATTGAAAGTTAGGAACAGCCGATTTATAAACAGTTTTCTCTCGTTTGGGAAATTCAGAATTTTCCCGTGAGAAGCCTGTATTATTTTTAACTCGAACTATATTTCTTTTTACCGATCCTTCTAACAAAGAAGAACTCGTTTCTCCAGCACAATTGGCTAACTGCGTTTTCTTTAAGAGCGGTTTTAGGTCTGCGCGAAACGCCTCACGAAAGTTTGAGCGCCCTCCAAATAAGTTATTCAAGGAATTATTGGGGCCTGCCCTGCTTAAGACAGCCACTGATGAACCCCTTTCTGAAAGCGCGATCAGCTTCTCTTCGGCATCTAATTCAGCAGCAGCGATTTTAAGTTGCTCTTCAGCTTTTGCAATTTCGAGAGCATGTTTTTGTTTGGCTTCCGCTTCCGCTTTTACAAAAGCATGTCTAGCTTCAAGTTCAGCCCGTTTCTTATCTAATTTTTAACTTGCCGGGCTATAAAGGTGCTACTTGATGTCGCGCTGACACTTTCAGCAACCTGCGATACACTATCCTCAGGCTCGACATCAATGGTACCATTGCCCTCATGATGGACTAAAAATTTCCTGGGTGAGGTCAACATACCCCATTTAGCATTTTCATAAAGATCAAGGCATTGATTAAACAGATCAGCTACACTTTCTAGAAGCTCGTTTGAAACTTCAGGGTCTAAGATGTCGTTTAAAGCCGTTTTATATTTAGCGTAGTCAATTTTAATTTCATCAAATTGTTCGAGGGCTTTGGCAAAATGATCGTGCGATGAACATTTTGCAAGGGCATCACGCGATCGCTTTAAACGCATGGAAAGTTGTCGCTTTGTCGTTAAAAGTTTACGAGTATTTACCTCTGTTATGATCGGGTAGGCTTGGGATGCAAAGTCGTTGCCTAGTTCCCCAACTGTAGCAGTTTGGTCACCCTCCACATGCCTGCGGAAGGCGCTCCATTACATGTCGATTGAATTACGTTATTTTCGCAATTCTTAAAGTTAGAAATGAAAGACATACTGTACTTTAGTATGTAGGATAAATATAAAATTAATTAAATAAATAATAAAAACAAATTCCAACCGTTCGTAAGGAAAGGATGATCCAGGTCTTCGGTAAAGAACTGTCGCGCTGAAGATCCGATGTCGCTGATCTCACGCAATTGCACCAAAGATCTTCGAGAATTCTTCGCAAAAAAGTGGAATTGCACAGTGACTTCAACTTCCTGCAGAATCAGTTTTGCAGAAGAGCCAAGATATGTTGTGGTAGTCACACATGCTTTAAGTGCTGCCAAGACTCCCATGGAATTGCTGTTGCTTTGATGCCTGCTTCTCGAACAAAATTGTTAAACTGCCGCTTCCACGATAAGAAAGCGTCACCTGAGTGCGCAGTTAAACCCAAATCTTCTTTAACGAATACTTTACGGAATGACCAGTTAACAGAAGGAACCATGTTTTTGCAGGTTAGGCTGAATCTAATAGAGTGATTGATTTAACGGTAACTACAATGACCATTTACCAATAGGCTCCCAACCAAGTCATGATAGCTAACACAGCTCTAGCTTTGTATTTTCTTGTTGATTTCCGACGACGCCATAAGATACACTTTTAATACTGACAAAAAATAAGAAAACTGCGGATGCTATACGTTGCAGTGTTTCCATAAATAAATATACAAACTAAGATATATCACAGCTCCATACTTGTTGAATGAAGTTCATACCATATACTAACTCCTTATTATTTAATCTCTGAAAAAAGGTTTCAACGGCGGTTGCACGGTCATTATTTTTTAAGGAAATGACGAAAATAACTTTTACAATCAATCGCCAATTATGACGTCTCGTGAAACAACAAAAAATGAAATTGCTGAAATTCGGTGAGTCGGGTGCTCGCTCTTTTAAGCACAAAAGCGTTTTTCTCTGTTAAGAGATGCAAATTTGAGAACAAAAATTGTTCCATTGTGACATCGTCGTGATGTCGTAAACCCTTTATGACATTTACCTTGGGGAGGTAATAAATCTTGCCAAGTCGTATTTGTGCCTTGAGTAATTAGGGGGAAACAATAGGGGGAAATCCGCTAACGGTACGACAGGTAGTCCTAAATCTTGATTTCCCACAAAAGAGTGATTGTGTATGTTTGAACATGAATAGGAGCAAAATTCTTACCTTCAGAACGTTGACCTCTGATGAAAGTTATTCACGCTTGTTTAGAGACCATTGTTGCTGTAGTTGTTTTCACAATTACAGAAAGAAGAGTACTTATTTCTGTGATTGTGAAAACTCCCACCATTTGGCCGCCATTATCATTTTTGACTGTGTTTCAATCCTCTCCTCCTCATACTTTTTGAAAATATTAATGGTAGTTCGTGACAAGGTCTCTGTTTGTGAGCATTACCAGTGTTGATTAAGAGATTATGACAATCACCATTACGTGTACAAGAATTATGAATGAGCATAAAAAACACAATTTTATCGTTTCTGTTCACACAGGCGCACGATGGGTGAAGCCGGCTTGACTGGCTGAGCCGATATTTATTTCTTCGACGTTTCTGATAAGAGCTCTGCTAGGCGACACCTGCTATTCAATAACATAAAACGCAATTCTGTGTATGTGTGTGTCTGTCGATGTGCTTTAACTCCTCTAAAACTACTCAACGTACTGGGATTAATCTTGGTACAATTGATTACTTCCAGGGTTAAGTATCATAAGGGGGTTTGTGATGTCATGATCAGTGGTGGATATTCAAAATTGGGGGCCTGAGGCAAATATCTAATAAGGGGCCTCGAAAAATTGATGTAGCTATAAATAATTGCAATCAAGCAACGCATGCCACCTTTTACAACGCTGCAGAGTAGGCTATAGATAGTTGTAAAAAAATTGATGTAGATACATTAGGATATATTTATAATCAAAACCATACGTTAGAAACGTTGAAGCGCTCTTTTGCAGTAACTAGTTACCGATACCGCATTTCACAGATAATCACACTTCAAAAAAATTGAAGTAATTTGCTCTCGAAAGCATTGCAATAACAGCAGAGCTGTAGGTAATATTCAAATGATTTGCAGCAACACAAGTGCCTTAAAAACTTGGTGTGACTTAATTGCCATGAAACACACCGCAAAACAGAATGGTGCAGAATATTCAGATGTTATGCAGCGACATAGGCCATTTTTTTTCTGTCAAAACATCTGAAACCACATAGATCTATTGTGTAGTGATCATATGGAGTATAACTCCCCGCGATGGTAAAAATTGACAAACAAATACGCCAACAAACGCATCAAAAACTAGCTATTTTTAAAATGTCACAGCCTACTGTGAGATGAGGGCTGACAATATGCTTAGCTAGCGTACTGCTAGACAAAGCTTAAACTTCCTAAAAATATGAGTCTTCACGCGTCTATAAACGTTATGTCAGCAAAAAAAAAGCCATTGAATTTAATCGTAATGCGTTGAGATAGGAGTTATCTGAAATTTTAAATGCTGGCGCTGGTTAATTATATTAGGTCTATTGAGAAAACCTCGGAAGTTTAGTTACAATGGTTGTTGCCTTGTTTTTGCTGAGCACAGGTCAGCAATCAATTCACCAATAACAATATTCTCTTCATTATTATCTTTGAATTCACTGACACTTGGTCACATAGGGCTATTGGTATCATTTTCTGTTTCATTAATACACATAACTTGGATGCTTGAAAATGCACTTTTTATCTCTCAATTCTGTAGTAGTAGGGCTGTTTATTACAATAAATCTGTCCATTAGACTTTTGCATCATCAATGTTCCTACCTTCTTCCTTTTGTCTTTTTTTTGATGCCATACTTTCATACTCTCTATTCAACTGATGCACTTGAACTGTCTGGTATGAGGTAAGGTATACAGCAAATCAAGGACTACTATCTTAACTAAACTGATAATTTACAAATAAATCTGAATAAACAAACCTTTTTGATAAATGTGATTGTAGTAGACTTCATGTTTGGATGAGTCACCAGACAAATAAAGCGTGAAATCCAATGAAATCTTTTATTGTTTTACTGTCATAACCACAGATAGTGGCAAATACCAATCATGAATAATGACTTAACTAATTCTCCTTCACAAATTTCTCTAAAAAAAAAAAATATACAAATGTAGCAAATTTGCCGTTAAATCCCTAGCGTGATCAGAACACAGCAATTACAAAGATGCCAAACAACTAATACTTAATGTTCTTAAATCTTGCAAAAACTCTTTGTGCTTGCATATCTCTAATATTACGACTATTTTGCACCACAAACGCAACTGACCGATTATTCTTTCAAAGCAAATTTATTTCCGCTTTCACCAGTATGTCACTAACATCAATAAACTGCTCATGAAAAGATAAATTAATTAATTCACGTTTTGATACAACTGAAAACTGGACCGACTTCATAAGTAAATGATCATAGTTTACAGGCAGTCTGGTCCGCTCAAACAGCTAAAAATATAAGTTGCTCTGATCACATCAGCAAAATGAGGTTCCACCCTAAAAATCATGTTACACCAACATTGTCACAGCAGTTTCTGTCAAAAGAACTGGAAAGCCTTCAGCCCAAAACAGTAATAGAAAAAATAAATTTTAGCTTTTGGTTTTTATTTAGGCAATGGCTATTTTGCCGCCAATGACATTTTACCCTTGTACTCTATTTTCCATTGAATGTTTGTGATTGGTCAATTGCAGTGACATATTAAAAAAGTGACTTTTAGTGGTTTGTGATTAGTCAATCTCAATAATGCATTAAAATTGACAAAAAGTGAAAAAAAAGCGATTTCACAAAAATGGAGCTTTTAGCTTACACTCCCACTTATATCCAAAAACTGTCATTTCCTCCTTAATGTATACTGCCTTTGTTTAAGTACATTGCCTATAAAGATTCGAACTTCTAACCATTTTATTCGTAGTTAGAATCACTATCCACTACTCCAAAACAATATTATGAGCACTGCAGCAAATAAGCCAATTTTAAAGATCCACAAAAGTTGAACGCCAAAATAGAAAGCTAACGTAAAATGCCGTCAAAGGCAAAATAGCCACTTTTAGTTATCACTTTCACAGTGGTTGAGACCAAGAGCCTATTTCAAAATCCCACAAAATAGCCTAAAACTAGACACGCCATTTTTAAAAGGGGGGCCCTTGACAACTCCAAAAAGGGGGTCCCGAGGTGGCTGCCTCATTTGCCTCACCAAATATCCACCACTGGTCATGATCAAAGAAATTAAAAAAATTTGCATTGTTTGACCGAGGAAAGTGGATTTTGGCCTAGACGAATGCCAATACCTGACTTACCAACTTTAGCAAGTTTCACATTTTTAGCCTTTGCATGACGTCATAAATAACAATTAATTGTAAAATATGTTTACTTAATTTACTCAAGAAGTACTCATTGTAGAAACGCGATTAAACAATTTTTTGGGAGATATTAACAAAGTGCTATCCATAAAAAAGACTTCCAAACAATTTAAGCTGAATTGACAATGCAACAACAGATTTTTTCAAGCATTTCTAGGCTTTTAAGCACGCTTTTTGCTTTTTTTCTGCTTGGTTCAAACTCAGTCTGAGATGTCATAATGGGTCTGATACGATTAACACAGCCTTTTCCTAACACGGATCACGATTTGACAATTTTTTTAAAAAATTGCAAATTTGTTACCGAGTCAGTTTACTTATGAAAGCTGATTTGTGACCTCATTTCTCGACCAATTTTCAAATTTTTTTTTAAGAAAATAAAGGGTATTTCAAGGCAATTCCGATAACATATCATTTGTGTCTTTACAATTTGTTTCATACTAAACAAATTGAATTTATCACCTTTTATGTAACTTTTCACCTGTCCCGAAAAGTAATAAGGTGAATAAAAGTAGATAAATTAAATACAAATCTAATATATAAAGCGCGATTCTGTCTGTACGCACGTACGTACGCTTTAATTCCTCCGAAACTACTGGACGTAGAAACATCAAACTTGGCACGATTGCTCACGACACTTGGATGAGTGCTACAGCTAGAGTCACGGCCAAAATCTGCGAGACCGAGATGAGACAAAACATTGATATTGCTAGACCGAGACTTCTAGCAAAAAGTCGAGACGAGACCGAGACTTGAACGTGCCGAGACCGAGACGAGACACAAGACTTTTGAAATCAAACCTTTACAAAATGTCGCGAATATTTTCAACTCTAAATTTTGTACATTCCAATGAATTTCTGAACACGTTGCAATATACCAGGATATGAGCTATTTAATAAGGAACAAGCGCATGCTTACTTTCTATCATCTTTATCTCCACGTTCAGTTTATATTGGTTGATTTGAAAATTCTCATTGGAGTTGTTTGTTTTGTGACGAATATGATTTTTGGTAGCAACTAGCAAAACTCAAACGTCAAGCCGCTTTTACCGATTGCCTATTATTTCGTGTGTAGAATGCGAATGCGCACGGTGCAGCCTATCTCTGCCTTATTTATTTTTTTCGAAATTCATGTAAAAAAAATAAATTCCGCATTTAGCCCGGATGCAGATTAAGACAAAAAGTAAAAACGACCATAAGCAGCAGCCGTCTTGTAGAAACGCAAAAAAATTGCAATTGTACCACCAGTATGAGAACGAAAAATGTGAAATCTACTGATGATAACATTTGTCTAGACAGAAACGGATTTGTTCTAAAACAATTTAAACCAAAACTAACAAGAAGAAAACCGTTTGTCATCTGACAAAGCGATTCAAATTTCAGAAAATACACCTCACTTATGCGCTTTACAATTACTTAATTACATATCGGCGCGGCAGTGCATTGCGAACAAATGGGAAATATAGCATTCGCATTAAACACTGAAATTTTTTATTGCTACTGTACAAGCGGCCTCCAAAATATATTTCAGTAAATTCAGTTATCATCCAGGAAATATCCACTTTCTTTTTTTCAATGGATTGATATAACATGGTCACTCCCATTGTCGCCAAAAAGCTAGAGTATCATTAAATAACACACAAAAGTCAGTTTTGGAAGAAAAAGACCAATGAAATTGTCACTTCAAGTCCGAACTTCTGTTAATACATCAAACAGAAGTTTACAAAAGATTTTCATTACATTTCAAAAATATCAGCACGCTTGATGTATTGGAAGTCATGCTTGATTAATGTTGCCGAATAATTGTGCCTCCTTGACTAAATACTCTTTCAACGGGAGCAGATGAGGCTGGAATGGAGAGGATGCGTTTAGCCAACAAAGCCAAAGCAGGAAATTCAGATGAATATTTTTCCAAAAACGTAAAGGATTATTGTCGTGTTTTAGCTGACCATGCCAACTCAGCTCAATATATCGTGCGTACTGTTTTTTTCCGTGTCAGGGCTGTCGAACACAGAATTTTTGTTGAAAATTCGATTGTACTGCATTTTTGGAGCAAACGAGGAACCTTTGCTGTTGAAGGAGCATGTGTAACTGTCACTGCGACATTGTCAGTGGAGATATTGTTATCATCTTCACTAGAGAACGACTGAATGCCCATAGATGAGCTCATGATTCCAGTTCAAGGCTCCATCAAAATATCGCAAGTGCCAATTGTTCTTTCAGCTTCTTTTACTACAAGCTCTTCTATCATTTGTTTTGTGCTGCTGCAGGCTCGATTTGTCTGAATTTCGTCACCGCCAACAATATCGATTCATATCTATCCAACGGCACGCAAATACCGGATCTAATACAGCAGCCATAAAGTAAATGTTTTCCGAAAATGGACCAATTTTACTATAAAATGAACCAAGCATTTCACACTTTTCCAAAATCTCCAAAAAACGAATTTTTAATGATTTTTGCAGCGCATTACTTAAGCTACCGCAGAGACGAGACGTAGCTTGACATCTATTGAGGTGACTGTAAAGATGTAAAACTATTGGGACTACAAAACTAATAGTAACAGATTTATCACTTTGAGTAAGATCTGTGGCTTCAGCAAAATTTTCAAAATATCGCAAGTATCAATCATCATAGTCCATTCTCTCAGTGAAAAGGAAATTTCTGAAAAGTCATCTTGCCATACTTCATTCAAAGGATGCAAACCTAACTTACGAATTGATTGAAGCTGCCGCAATATCGAATTCCAACGAGTCACAATCACAGAGGAAATCAATCGTTTGTTCCCAAATTTTGTTTCAAATCGTTCTTTGAAAACAGTACTTTTGTGAAGTAATGAAGATAAACGTGACGCTTTTACAATAAGCTTTGATGAAGTCAGAGCTTCCGTTGATCCATCTCGTAGGACAAGTTGCAGAGAGTGTGCAAAACATAAAAGGCGGGTTTTTGCACAAATATCAAGGGATTCCTGAACATCAGCTTCTATTTCGGGGTTTAGACTTAAAAAATCTTTCATGTTCTGATTTTCTACTAGAAAACCACTTTCTGGATCTGGCTGTTATGATCTTTCAACCAGAAATGCTGTCAAAAAGCGCTTCGCATGTTAGCAGCATTGTCGGTGACTATATACTGTATATTTAATGTTATCTTTTATTCCGGCCGATTGAAGTTCAGATTCATATGTAGAAGCGATATGTTGCCTAGTAGGTCTACCAGAAAATCTTTTGCAGTTTTAAAGCGGAGACTTAAGCTCAATCTTGTCTTCCTCTTCCATGACAACATGACAAGTTATTCCAAGATAGCTCCTCATTACTCGATCGCTCCAAATATTAACGGTCACCGAGTGCACTGAATACCTGCAACAAACAGAAATAACATCAATATGATTTTCTTGGTCATACTGGCATGGAATCAGTGTGATATAAATCAATGATGTTAAATTCTTGGTTCACATTCGATCGATCGAACATATCTCATACAGTAACACGCGCCGAAGCACGTATAAATTTGGCGAGGTCAATTTTCGCAACATTGCGCTTGGGAAACACAACTGCTAACACATTAATTGTCCCAGCGGTGGCGAGCGATTGGCGCCACAATTTGGTCGACAAGTCGGCTAGAAAATCAAACTTATGCCTCCCACTTAGAAGGCATTGTCTGGAACCATTATGCCGACCGGTCGGTTAATTCAAACAATCTTCAAGATATTTTGCTGTCAACTAAAAAACACTTTTTTTGTAACCACACAGCCTAATTAGCGCGCAAGTCATAAACTATTGCCTTATAATTCACCAACATACAAGTGAAATGTAATGTTACTTACATTTGCAAAATCCTTTTGAGTCGTTTAAATCCATTTTCATACATTGCTGTATATGAAAATGACTCTTTCATTACTGACACAATTTGCTTTAATCAGTACTAGCCGGCTGTGCCGGTGTCGCCCGGCAGGGCTCCATCAGCAATGTCGAAGTTACAATATCAATTCAGCCGGCCAAGCCGGCTTCACCCAATGGATAGTAGTGAAAACAGTAATAAAAATTCGTGTTTTTTCACACAGCCAAATCTCGTTCGGAAATAACACTATGGTTTTTGAAACACAATCGATAAAAATTATTTACAAGGGATTGCGCATTGCCACCACATGTCTCCAAGTTTCTGGAACCCCTGGCAACGTCTTATTTGCACTTTGACGACCATAAGCGTCCTTAAACCTAACAAACTTTTATTCGTTAAAATGAGCTGGTGCTTCAATTGAAAGCAAATCAAAGTTGAGAAAGGGCGCGAAAGTAATTGACACGTATTTTCGGGATTAAGCTATTAAATATCAGGCTCATTACTTATAACTTGATCATAACTGTTTGGGTATTTGTATGAGCTAACGCCTCTGGCTGGGCGCATGTTGCGTGGTCCTGGCATAAACGCAGCCAGGCAAAAAGCAAACTAACCCGAAATCAAACACTCGCGGATAAGTTGTGAAAATAGTAGCGCTCTCATCAGTATTGTCGAGTATAAGAATATCTGTTTGGTTGGCTTCATCAAATTGATATTTGTGAGAACAGAATAAAATTTAATGTGCTGTTGATGCAGCCAACTGTCGTTCCAAAATCAAAAGTACCGTTTTTTGAAGGAAATCGATTAAACCTTAAAAAACCATTACGGAGGTTGCGTATAGCTGCCATTGTTTTCCAAAAGTTTCTGGAGTTCCTGGCTACATTTTACTTGACTTGTGCTTTACGTAGGAACTGAACTCGCTCGCAATTGGAACAACCAGCGATTCCAAAAAGTTTTATTTGTCCGATTATATAAAGTGCATGGAAGCAAAATTTCGAAGTTATAGGTAGGAGAGGAGCCAAAGTGATTTACCTAAGTATTTTCAGGAATACCCTATTTAATATCGGACCAGTTTTAACGACTTTCTCGTAGCTGAATGCCTATTTGTGCAACCTAAAGTCTTTGGCTGCGCGTATGTTGCTTGGTCTCGATATATTCGTAGCTGGAAAGAACAAAGTAACCCGCAGTGACGCACCTACAGTTATTACAATAGTAGCCATTAGTAATGAACTAATGATGAGATTAAGAATATTAAATCGATGGCTGCATCAGCCTCACCCAATGGCAAAGGAAATGGCTTCAACATCTAGATCAGGAGTGGGCAAGGTGCTGCCCGCGAAATGGAAACTTTGGAAAACAATGGCAGCATTTTGTGCGGCCCGCGAACACTTTTTGAAACTTGCATATATATGAGTTAAGATGACATGGGGAGGAACAGAGCCAAAGACTTTAGAAGCTATCATTAAAAGAGCAACCGTTGGTTTGCACTGACGCATTTTCCGTCAAATCCAAGGGTGATGATCTTTTTTTTTTCTTTTCAGAGACACCGTCAATTTTACATCTTGAAATGCGACATTGTTTGGTGATAACGCAAAATTTGAAGAAAACGCAAGCTTTTGCTTTGCAAACAGCTATTGCAAGATTTTAAGCACTGACCCTCGGGCACTTATGAATGGTCAATGCGGCTCTCGAACAACTCTTGAATCCTCAATGCGGCCCTCCCAATGCGTTTGTTAAACAGTGCGGCCCTCAGCTAGCATCCGTGACCGCGATGCGGCGCGCAAGCCAAAACAATTGCCCAACCCTGATCTAGATGATGTGTATCTCAAAAGTAATATGTTGTTGCAAAAGATAAAACAGGACCATCTTTACCTCTATGTTTCAGCAGGGGGATCACCAGTTTGTTTGTTTGGAGTAGGCGGCTACATTTTAAAATGGTAGAGACTTAATTTTTAGGTAAATCTTTTAGAAAATGAGATTCCCAATGCAAAAGAAGCACGCTTTTGAAAAGGAATAGTGAAATTGTACCAAACAACTAACTTTTCTTAGAAATTGCAATTTTGTGAAGTGCAGGCATCAAAATTTTGAGTGCTTTTAACCGGTAGGCTATACAAGAAAATTTTTAAAATTTTCATTTTTTGATAAATAATTTTGAAAATTCAGATAGATAATGCCAAAGAACCATGCTTGGTCGGAAAAAGTAGTCAAAATTTAAAAAAGAACTAACTTTTTCTAAAAATTGTAGGTTTCTTAGGTCTAGTAGGAATATTGTTCAACTAACATTAAAACATGACATATTGCAACAATTTTGATCAGCCATTATGAACTAATCCTTACCCTTAAGTAATTAGAAAAACATATTACTGGAAAACAAATTTTTTCAGCTTTCAAATGACACTGTAGCACCTTATCGTAAAGTTTACATACGAAACTAAACTCGTTTTACTGAGCTTACCACATTTTTGGGAAAATAAAGGTACACTGTAGTCCAAAAGTTCAACTTTTTCAGTATAAAAACTAATAGTAAATGTACATGTCATGCATTGTCGGAATCGCCTTGAAACGCTCTTTAATTTTTAAAAAAGTTTGAAAATCGGTTGAGAAATAAGGTCACAAATTAGTTTTTAACAAAACTGATTTTGTAAAAGTGTTCCAATTTTTAAAAAATAATCAAATAATGATTTTCGGTAACAAAAAATTGTGTTAGTCGTGCCAGGCAACATTATGACATCATAAAGCGCGGAATGGGACTTTTGGGCGCCTTGATATTTTGGGGCCGAATATGTTGGCGTCAAAACGTGAAATTTATTCACAATGGATACCTAATTGTGTTCGACAAGGATACTAAGAAGGACCCTATTAGAAAGTTTTGGCGATGTGAAAGGAAGTACGATTGCAAAGCTTAACCCTAACCCTAACCCTAACCCTAACCCTAACCCTAACCCTAACCCTAACCCTAACCCTAACCCTAACCCTAACCTTAACCCTAACCCTAACCCTAACCCTAACCCTAACCCTAACCTTAACCCTAACCCTAACCCTAACCCTAACCCTTAAACAAAACAAAAAAAACTGGTGGGTATATGTCCAGGGGGTATTTTGCAAGGGGGGTAATTGTCCGGTGGGTATTTGTCCGGGGATATATGTCCGGTGGGTATTTGTCCGGTGGGTATTTGTCCTGATACCGTAGTGATAGCCAATATAAATGAACATTCACATGGTGCTTCAGCAGCAAGTGTAGAAATAAGGTTGGAGTTAAGGTTAAGGTTTAATGTAGGTTTTACATGTTATTCTACAATAAAAGTTTTTATAGTAATTTCATCTAGTCCATATATCCTGTTTCAATTTCAATCAGCGCCAAAATATTGGGCGCCAAAAAGTACCGGACTCCACAGAGCGAGTTGAAGCGTGCAGAAAAAAAGCAAAAAAAGCATGCTTAGAAGGATTAGAATGCTCAAATAAAAAATATGTTGTTGCATTGCCAATTCACCATTAATTGTTGTAAGGTTTCTTTCAGCGAAGACACCTTGCTAAGATCTCCCAAAAAAATTTTTAATCGCGTTTCCACGACCAGTGTTTTTTGGGTAAATTAAGAAAACAAATTTTACAATTAATTGTTAATTATAAGGTTATGTGACATCGTAAAGAAGCAAAATTTGTTGAAGTAAGTAAGTCGGGTACTGGCTTTCGTTTAAGCCAAAAACCGCGTTCCTCGGTTTAAAAATGCAATTAAAAAAAAAAATCAAACAAACTTTGATTATGACGTCATCATGACGTCACAAATCTTTTTTTTTATCACACTCGCCATGGGGTGGTGATCAATCGGGCCAGGTTTGCAGCTTGTGCCTCCAGAGTTAAAACAGGCTCAGAGACAGACACACAGACAGACAGAATTGAGCTTTATATATTAGACAGCCGGCTTTGTCGCCTCCTTCGGTAATGACGGGGTTGAGCATTTCGGTTTAACCGGCTACGTCGGCTTCACACATTGGGCTCTTGTGTAAGTTATAGCGAAAAGTTAAATAAAGTTTATGCATAGTAATGCAAGAGGCTAGCGATGCACATAGCAAAACTGCAGACAGTGACACTGTTTCGACCTATCAGGTCTCTTCAGTGCAGTTGGTGACCGACAAGAAGCTAGAGGCTTTTAATAAAGTGTGGCGGTCTAAGCAATGCTTTATTAAAAGCCTCTAGCTTCTTGTCGGTCACCAACTGCACTGAAGAAACCTGATAGGTCGAAACAGTGTCACTGCCTGCAAATTTTATGTACTTTCACAATTCCTGCACACGAAATTGTGATCAACATATTCTCTTAATCATGACCGGTATTGCTCACAAAGAATCTTGCCACAAATTATCGTTAATATTTGTGAGGGAGAAGGAATTGAAACGCAATCAAAACTGATGATAGCGACAAAATGGTGGTTGCTTTTACAATTACAGAAATAAAATATTTAGTGGTGAGCCTATTTTGCGATGTGGTGCTGTGGCTTTTTTATTTATATTGGCCGGCTATTTATATTTGTAATATTAAGTTGTTTTGGTTGCGCTATTCGTGTTGTTTGGGCATAGCGACAAAAGCGGCTATGGTTTTCTCAAAATCATTCACCATATTTTAGTAGGCGAACATCAGGCCAAATTATTTTCAAACAAATATTTTCTCTAAATTTAGTTTTTCAAATTGTTTTGGTTATTATTTTATGTTAATTTTTTCTTAAACTTGGGGTTTTATTACAATGCTGTTGAACAGGGATCACCAAACGTTTTTCATGGAGGGTCACTTTGCTGATATTTTAAAGACCCATGAGCCGAAGTAAGTAGGAAGTAACCGTCAGCAACGTTGGAGATTGTGTAATATTATCCAAAAAATAGGTGAGCTCCGAAAAAAGGAAAAAAGGTCATTACCTCTTTTGCTGTCACAAATTATGCTTTTCGCGATCACATTGATTGAATCGAAGTAGTTCCGTCAAAAGGGCTCCGCGGACCGGATAAAAAGCCTTCGTGGGTCGTAGTTAGGTAACTCCTGATGTTATTATAGATATAAATACCTCAACACGCAGCATATCAGCAAAAGAAAAACATTCTTGTTTGATAGTATATACGACGGCGTCACCCGCAGAGTCCCCATCAGTAACGTCGGGATTGAGAATGTCGGTTTAGCCGGCCAGGCCGGCTTCACCTACTAGGATCTTGTGTAGAGAGTCACCAAAAGTTTATGTGTTTTCTGCGCATAAGATTTTCACGACTTTTTGTGCTCCTCTTCCTGATAGAATATCTCATTTCAAGATCCTGGCTATACCTTATGTCTATGTGTTCTGTTCATTGCATACACAAACCCAAAAGAAGCCGTGCGTTTCCGTAGTTTGGAAGTAAGAAACACATTTCTGATATTAAGCTATTTTCAAGCAAAATAGCAAAAATGTGTTTCGTGTGGTGCGATATCACACAGTAATGCTGTTTTATTTAAAAATTTCCCCTTAAACTTTCTCAAGTTCTCGCTGGCTATGCATTATGTAGCATGTTCTTTTCTTCCTGCTCGACGTGCCTTGAAAAGCTGAAAGAGTCCGTGCTTTTTCCTAAATGTTTGGTTTGACCCTAGTAGCTCTATAAAGCTATTGTCGCATTTTAATAATAATAGAATTTTCGGTTCTATCTCAATCTTGAATTTCTTTTAAAATTGAAACGACGTATGATAATCGCTCGGATAATTAGGTCTGAATGCAACTTAATAAAACTTGGAATAGATTGGCTTCCACTAAAAACACCATAAACCACGTTCAGAACAGAATAATGTATTCACAGAAATAATACTTCACGACTTCAAGCTTTTTCGCTCAACGATCTCAGAATTAATCACTTCATTACACAATCAGGAAAACCGCCAAAACTAATTTCACCAATAACTGCTTAATACTCGCCACGTGCACAGAATCTACAATAAATTATCACAACAAAACAATATTCCTTCTTTACTCAGTCAATCAGTCTCTCTTTCCCCACTACGCACTTTTCTACTACTCTACTCTCTAAAATCCCGTGGCCTTATGTATAAATCGAAAAAAAGCAATCCAAAAAACTCTAGAACGACATCGCGTGAAAAAAGAAAAAAAGCCTCATTAGTTATGTAATCGGTTACGTAATCGGCTAACGGAATTCTTCGAAGAAGCTAGAATCACTGGATCAATCTGGAATTTTACTATGTCATACACAATTGTGACGTAAACGTACTTACAGCAAATCCAATCGAGAGGAAAAAGGTCTTTTTTTCAATCAGTAGCCGAGCGAACAAATGATACAGCACTTTACACATATATGAAAACTATTCTTACAAGGCAAATTTCCTTATTCGTGACAGCTATTATAAAGCAAAATACCAATAATATCTTACATGTGGTGCGATTTGACACAGTGACGCTGTTAATTTTAATTTCCCCTTAAAGTTTCTCTAGTCCCTACTGGCTACGCATTGTGACTGATATTCGTTTTTCCTTGCTTAGGTATGCTCATAGAAGTTAAAAGAGTCCTTGCTTTTCCCAAATTTTAGATTAGATCCCGGTAGCCTTATAAAACTATTATCAAGAAAAATAGAAAACATGTTTCTCCGTAGTATGGTGCGATTTTACCCCGGCACAGCATATTATCACTCGCGTCGATTTAAAATGTATCAATCAATGCAGCTGCGCCAACTTTACCGTCCAAATATTTGTGAGAGCAACAACAAAATGTTTTAGTAAATATAAGGTATAGCTCCTGTACATGTAATGGTGATCATGTTGGTCTATTATTCAAGACTGGAAGTACTCAAAATGACGGAATGATGTCATAAACTACTATTCATACTTTTCAAAAATGCAAGAAGAAGGGGTGAAACATAGTCAAAAATGATAGTGTCGCCCAAATGGTGGACGTTTTGACCATTAAAAAAATGAGCTATTTAGCGGTAGGTCTATTTGACGATTTGGTGGCCCGCTTTCGCATTAACATTTGTGAAATTAAGATCTTTGCCTGCGCTGTTTGCCTTAATTCGGTCGTGGCACGAAAAGAAATCATGCCTTTTCCGCTAAGTCACATAATTTATTGCAATAGGCGCCTATTAAGCTCTATTCAAACAAAAACATTTCCTCTTAATCCAGTGTTACAAATTGATGCTATTATTGTTTAATTTTTATCTTTTTTTAAATTTGGAATTTTATTACATTTAACTTTACTCCCTAATCCAGACCTCCCTACTTTTAAATGAAGATCAGTGTTTTGTACAGATACAAATATCCTTGCAATTACAAATAGCAGTAATGGGCTTTATTATTTATGTTCGCTATCAAAATGATGGTGGATAATTTTGGTGCCTACTGCTGTTTTCACTAAATAGCGGCAAGCATTGAGATATCATTTAAGATTATGACCTAACAGTGTGTTTTAAGCCGTTAAGTATTAGGATCGCTACTTACTTCTTTTTCTTTACTGTAGGCCAGTGGTTCTCAAACTTTTTGCAATGGAACCCTTAGACATTATTGGTAATGCCACGGAATCATAACTTAAATTATCGCGGAACTATTGTTCAAATTAAAACTTAATATGATAAAAGAAATGTTTTGGTTGACAAAGTCAATGTGATGAAGACCGTTTTTGTTGGAGTTTGACCGCCATTCGACGTGCAATCTTTGGATTTGTTCGCAAGATTGGCAGCTATGTTTGGAATTCATTACTGAAATCTTCACGAATGTAGCTTAACGGAACCCCTGACCGAGCTTCGTGGAACCTACTGCTGTAGGCGAATTAATATGAACTAACGTCTCTAACTGCGTGCATGTCCCTCGGCCTTGGCTTAATCACCGCCATGCAAGGAGCAAATTAACTCGAAATGAAGCACTCACAGTTAAGTTATAGCAAATGCGGGGGCCCCCATTAATACTGTCAAGGTTGAGAACATCAAATCAGCTGACTGCGCTAGCCTCACCCAATTGCAAGGAAAATTGCTTCAACGTTTAAATCATATGTAGCTCGATACTTACAATTTGTTGCAAAATATAACATAGGACCATCTTTACCCCATCGTTTTTTTGTTGGGTGATCACCAAGTGTTTTGCTTGGAGTGGGCTACGTAGTAAAATTTGTGGACTTTATTTGTCGATGAATGTTTTTGAATAATTTGATGGATAATGCCAATGGTCCATGCTATCGAGAAACAATAGACAAAAAGTACCAAATGACTTAGTTTTTCTAGAAATTGCAATTTGGTGAAGTGCAGACACCAAAATTTTGTGTGTTTTTGACCGGTAGACTACATTTCATAAACGATTAGAGACTTCAGTTTTTGATGGATCTTTTTGAAAACGTCGACAGATAATGCAGAAGAACCATGCTTATGAGGAAAAGTAGTCAAAATGTATCAAAGAGCTAACTTTGTTTAACAATTACATGTTTGTTAGGTCAAGTAGGATAATTGTTGAACTAAAAATGAAACATAATGTATGGTAACCAATATTTGATCAGCCATTATTAACTAACCCTTTGCCTCAAGTAATTGGAGTCACATATTGCTGGAAAGCAGATTTTCGTAGCTTTCAAATAGCAGTTGTGACAGCAGTGGCGTGTACAGTGGGGGGGTCGAACGGGGCGACGGCCCCGGGCATCCAAGTTAGGGGGGCATCAATCGAGTGAGACTACAAAAATTACATTTTATTAAATTGTTAAAAATATATGCTTTTTCGTATCGTAAGTCTATTAACACATGCTGCATGGATCTGGTAGAATCTTGCTCGGGGGCATGGTTTGATTATGTTTTGTAGAAAATCTTCTGCAGTGTCAGTTTTTGTACTGAAATTATAATTTACAAAATTTCAATCAGTTTGCTATGTACTGTAGAAAAACCAAACATATAATTACCTTTGACTTTGCTATGCTCTTTTGAGCTAGAGGAAATGCAGTTCATTCTAATCCAAAGCACGCTCTTGAATGTTTAATGCAGTTTGGGAGGGATGTCTTTCCAACTTTATGTATTGCATATAGGTTACTGCTCACCATCGGATTTTCAATTGCAAGTTGTGAGAGGTCATTTTCAAAGTTGATGTTGATAAAAACATGTATAAGATCAGCTATGCTACAGGAACGTCTAACAAGTTTGGCTTTAACCAGCATCGAAAGAGAATTCCTTTCAGAAGATGTGAAAAATGAGGTAGTTCAAATATTTTCCGATAGGAGAGCTCATATGGGAAAATGAAATTGTAAAGTGTAAGTGTCTAATTGATTTGTGTACATCATGGCATGTTCTAGTTCGATAAAAAGAGTTACTTCTTCGTCTGCTTTCACTAAACAATGTCTTTAAAGCATTTTTATTGTATAGCTCACAAAAATATTAAGGGCAGCAAGCCAGCAATGCATCAAACTACATGATTGCACTTGTGCAATTTCAGACACTATTTCTAATAAAAAAAAATAGACAACTCTATCTCCTTTTATGCCTCACGAAGTTATATATACAGTATATAATAGATCATTTTGGTGGGTCTATTTGATAATTATTTGCATGCATAAACGCAATGTCTTGTTCCTCAATGCATACCCTTCACCAGAAAAATTTTTCTAATAAATGTATGCCTTTGCCTTTAGTTAGCACGTTAAATCAAAGTATACTCTTTGAAATATTTTAGTTTAATTTTTCAAATTTTTTTTCTCAACACTAGCTTTTACTTATTTCAAGTGTCTGTCTTTGTTATATTCTTGAGTACCTGACAGTATGGGAGGGGAGCATACAATCAAGAAGTTGGCCTCGGGTATCATCAGACCTTTTCACGCCACTGTGTGACAGACAAAATCCTTTCATAAAAATTGTGGTTAAAACTGTTTCTCGCCCTGGTAAAACTGCAAGGGCTCATCTTTTGACATCAACCACATATAGCTGCTGGAGACCTACAGTTATAATTCGTGTTTTTGTGCTGTTAGCAATACTAAGAAATGATAACTAGGACAGCCAATTCTATGAAGTTTTCATTGTCTACTTTCACATACTTGCGTGAGAATCTTGTATATTTGCAGCCCTATAAAACTGCGGCACCTCAGTCATTTTAACATTTTTCTCAAAATCGAAACATGGTCGTAGTGTGAATCTCTGTATTAACACAAATCTTTCGCTACCACAGATCATAATATGAAAATGTTTTCAAAAGTTGTACCCTTTTGCAAAATAAGCTTACTTAAAAACTGATTTGTGACCTCATTTTTCAACTAATTTTCAAACGTTTTCAACAAATTAAAGGTTATTTCAGAGCGATTCCGGTGGTGTATAATATGTACAATTAATATTTGTTTTTATACTAAAAAAACTAAACTTTACGACCTCTGGTTTAACTTTTTACCCCTCCCAAAAAGTGGTAAGCTGAGTAAAAACAGGTAGTTTTAATACAAAAACGTGATAGTAAGGTATTAACAATTACTGTTGTGACATCTTCTATCCCAGTCACGCGGTTTGTAGAAAGGTCTTACCGCAAAGCGCAAACTCAATTGAGGTATCAAAAGGCACTCTTGATGATGGCATCAAATTTTATTCAGAGGCGAAAAAATCCCATCGATCATGTAGGAATGGCGTCGATACTGCGACAGGTTTTCTAGAATAATTAAACAACTATAAATAGCCAAACAAATAGCCAAACCTCACAATTGATTTGGATGCAAATTATAGAATAGAATGATTAAAGCAGCAAATAGCGATGGCATTAACAGCACGACGATAAATAATAACAATTATGCGAGAGGATTATAGAGAAGCACTTACTTTATACACAGTTGAGCCTATGGCTTTTTAACTAAGACTTAGCTAGATTTGCCACAATAGATGTGCGGTATTATTACTGATACTATTATAACAACAACAACAACAACTTTTATTTCGTTCAAATAAACGTACGAGATTTGAACAGGACAGTGATAGATCACTAGTGATCATCTAGTCAAACTGCCCTTTTTTGCATCACAATTACTTATAGTATAACTGCAAAAGCGTAAGACGCGAAGCAAAAGCATATGTACAGCTAAGCTACAGCAAAACTATATGTACATCTGGCCAGAGTAAAACTAGTATCACATATACACCAGGCCAGAACACAAGTACCACTAGTACTACAGTCATTAACAACAGTTTAAGACCACCCTGTTTTTTTTGAATAAATCGAAAACGAACCATTTTTAGTGTACCTACGTTTCATTTATTTGACTCCTTTTCGATATCTATCACATCTCTAATACAACAAAGCTGATTTGGACTCATTTCATAGCATAAATTCTCTAAAAGTCAGTATTTTGTATGTCCGCCATTGTTTTGGATGACTGCAGCTAGGCGTCGGGGCATGCTGTTGACGAGGTTGGCGCAGTATTCCTTTGATATCTCTTTCACCCAAACTTCTTTTATGGCCCGGCAAAGGTCTGGAAGACTTGAAGGCTGCTTTTCCGCGACTTTATCCTTCATTATCGTCAATAAATTCTCAATCGGGTTGAGATCAGGGCTGTTTCCAGGCCAGTCCAAGACCTTCACTTTCTTCTTCTTCTTCAGAAAATTCGTCACCAACTTCGATCTATGGCACGGGGCGCCATCCTGCATAAATATATTGCATCTATGGACTTGCATGTGTAGCTGGAGCTTATCAGAGAGCAGTTGAACGTACTTTTCGCCATTCATGGTGGTTCCACTGGGTAAAAAGAACAAGCCACTGATCTCATGTTGCGACATCGCCCCCCAAATCATCTGGCTTGGGGGGTGTTTCATGGTAGATACCGTATACTTGTCATCATAACGCTTTCCAGGAGGTCTCCTCACGTGCCTTTTTCTCACGACGAACTGTTGGAAGGTTGACTCGTCCGAGAATAGAACTTTTGACCATTGTTAAATAGTTTAATCACGGTGTTTCTTGGCAAACACCAGCCTCTTGGCTTTCATGACTGGCGTAAGTCTCAGTTTTCGGGCTGGTTTATACGATTTTAGGTTGAATTCTCTGTTCAAACGCCGGGAAATGGTCATCTGAGTCACTCTCGTACCTTTTCGAAGTAAGGCGGCTAGAAGTTTCTTCGTAGAACTTGTTGGAGAGCGAACTACTATTCTTCAAATGAGGTTATCGTCAAGGATGCTGGTTTTTCGAGGTCTACCACTGCGTTTACTGTCACAGAATATTCCTTCAGAGACATGTTTGGTAATTGCCTGCTGTACTCCTGTCTTGCTAACACTCAGACGCGCTGCAATTTGACGTTCGGACATTCCTTCTTCGTGCAGAATGACTATTTGAGCCCTCTGAACCTCGGTCAAGGACATTTTTTTGCCCATTTCGGACTACGCAAATTTTCGAAAAAACGCCGATTTTTCTTTTCAAGTGAAATAATGAGCAAAGAAATGTAATTGATTGACCAATTAACTCTAAAACAAACAAGATGATGCGATAGAAATAATTGGCTGACGCAATAATACGTCAGGTTAAAAGATGATCAATTTTTGGGGGGTGGTCTTAAACTTTTGTTAATGACTGTACTTTGTGCAATAGTTCTATTATGTATATGATTAACGTGGCATCAGAGATTGCAATATTAGTATTGCTTTAATAATAAACTTGAGTAATATTTAGTGAAACTATTATAGTTTTGATTTCATCTCAAATTAAATAACAAGAATCACATAATAAGGTAACAATAAGCACTCGTTGTTAAGAATAAATTCGGTAGCTTTTAATACATGCACTTACTGAATGTATGAGACTTCCCAAAATTATTCAAACTTTAATCGTGCGAGATATATTATGACATCATAGAGCCAGTTATAAGTGTGTAAGCAAAAAGAAAAATGTTTAACAGGGCTTTAAAGTGCTTAAATAAGGAATTGCTCATAGCATAGTCAAGAAAGCTTTAATTGTAAAGTTGTTTTTATCGAAAGCATCTTTTAATATCTGTTGAAAAAACGTTTAATTGCGTTTCTGCAATCAGTAGTTTTTGAGATAAACAAAAACAGATTTGTGCAATGAATTGTAATTGTGACATCATTTTAGACGCCAAACAAATGAAAGTTTTGTGATGTGGTAAGTCGGAAGCTAGTTTTTGTTTTGTGTATAAAGCGGTTGTCCTCTGTCAGGTAATGCAAATTTTAAAAATGATATTTTTGATTGTGACGTCATCATGACGTCGCGAACCTCTCATGACACTTACCACGGGGTGGCAATCAATCGTGTCAAGTTTAATGCTTTTACTTCTAGCAGTTTCAGAGGAGTTAAAACAGACACACAGACAAACAGAATTGCGCTTTATAGTATAAATCAGAGCTGCTCAACTAATTTTAACGAAGGTCCAGTTGGATAAGTTCAGTATTTCCAGAAATCCAGTAAAATTTATGACTTGCAATGATAAAAATAAAACTATTATTATCAGCAAATACAGAAAAATACTTGGATTTTATCTTGGTCCACACACACTACACTAATCATCGAAATCAAAAATAAAATAAACTTATAGCGGTCTATTCTGCTAATTTTGTGAAAACAGCGCATTTCTTTTTTTTGGCCGGGTCTTAAAACTTGATCTACGGAAGTAAATGCAAATCAAAGGCGATGGTGGGGCGTTTGGTTTTCGTACCATACAGTAGGCTATCGTGTGCGCCAATAAGATCTGCCAATACAATGCCTGATTTATTGTTTTCTTCAAAGCGGTGTTCAACGTTTTAGGTTAGTTTAAACAATAGATCGGTTATGCATTGGCTATTCCTAAAGCCAGCTTGCTTATCAGGAAGTTGAGGGTCAAAAAGAGGTTTTAGACGCCTCCAGAGTAATCGCTCGAAAAGCTTGTAAGAAACACTCGACAGCAATATGGGCTGGAATCTCAGTCATTAGCTACTTCGCCAGGTTTTGATACCGAGAAAGCTGTGGCTAGTCGCCGTATTGTGGTGATTGTTCGGTAGGTCACGCAGGCTGTGTAGAATTTAGCTAAGTGAGACATTTAAGGCCGCAGTGCTTCAGAATATATCTGGCGGGATATTGTCTGAGCTTTGAACTTTACCACACCTGATCAGTTAAATTGCAGAGGCAAATTTAGTAGACGAGAGAGGCATGGATAACAGGCCTTCAGCACTGAAAAATAGGTTTTTTCTGTTTTTCATGCTGATCGTGTTGTTTGTAAGTCATTTTAAAGGTGCTATTTAGTCAATGCTAAGTATGTGTAGTTGCGCTGAAGGAGCAAAAATTTTTACTCTTTTGTTTGAGAATAACTTAGTATAGAGAACAAGTCAAAAAAGTTTAGTAAAATCGGCATGGACTTTTTCACAACCCGTGGCTGCACCTACTGTTTCTCATCCTGGAGTTGAGGTCCAGTTTCAATACTCGAATGGTTCGGATTCGGACCGCGGTCGGCCAATTGAATAGCCCTGGTATAAATTAATGTTCACTGGCTAAACGTCATGTATAAAAATTTGAAACTTGTGTTTTTGCATATTTACGATGTTGTAATGCAATTCACAATGGACATCTATTCTATTGTTTTGAATCCAATGATTTTCTGTTTAGCAATTTTGATAGGTGTTACTAGTGCAATTACTAGAATCTGTGTCAACTATTTGTATCAATACTTTGGTACGATACTTCATTTTTTTATCATTTAAATCAGTGTTTCTTGAAAGTCCTTTGACAGCTTGTTACGTGCCCAATATGTATTAAACAAAAGTATGACAAGATGCAAAATATAGATCATTTCTTCTGCAAAACGTGCAAATTCAGTGGTATTTAATGTATTGTAAACAAGCACCTGTGGTTGCAGATGAGCATGAGTGCCTTTATATGGCATTAGTGTATGTTCAAATAAATTGCCAAATCATCAAAAATTCACTTTAAAATAACAACCATATCATTAGTTGTTTTACGCCGAATATACAACAAGAACATTTCCCAATTAACCACTGCTTGAAAATAGAATGGACCTAAGTCACGTTTTTGCTATTTTCTTTGTTCACTTTTTGCAATGTGAGACATAGATTGCTAAATTGGTGCAAACAACTTTATACAATCTCACTGCTAGAAATATCAAGACTTAAGCGCCTAATAATTTTTATAATAAACATTTTTCAGCTATATATTTCTTTCCATGCTTTAAAATTCCAATCAAAGCTACGAATTTGATTTATCATTTAAACCATTTATTTCGAATTTCTAGCAAACTGTGTTGCAGCTTGTTATTTCTGAGCAGCACTTTGGCATTACAATACTACTCGTACCATAGCTGCTAACTCAAACTCGTAAGAACTTAATCATTAATCTAAATCCAATATGAAAAATGAAATCTCAGAACCTGACTCAAAAATTGATTATTGACTTAAAATTCAACAGCAAAAAGAACAGAAATTTAAAAAAGAATAAACATCACTACTTAACGTCAGATTCAGCTATTTGATCAAAGTTCAATTAAGCCCTGTAAAATTGTAGTCATACCTCAAAAAACAATGATAGTTTGCAGGTATTATACAACAATATGTGGCTAATTAGAATACATAAAATACAGTTAACTTTGCAAAATGTTAGGATGATAAAATCGTAGAACGTCAAGAGTTAACACCTACGATAAAAAGGACGCAATTTCAGTCACGTAAGGATATTATGGAAAAAACGACGGCGGAGCTCAGCAGCATTCCAGAGGAAGAGTTCAAGAGGTGGTTCCAAAAGTAGCAGAGGCCCTGGGAAAAGTGTGTGCACTTGCAAGGGGAGTATTTTGAAGGAGATCAAATAAAATTTGTGCTGTTGATTGTGTTGTGTGTTTTATGTCCAAAGGTCGGATTTGTTTTGCATAGACGTCGTATTTTAGGTGACGTGCTAACAGTATGAAATTAGTGATCTACCGCCGTAGTTGAGAACAATTCGGACAGTTTATGTGAAAAACAGGTGATAGAAAGATGATGCTGACTTCACAGAACAAAATGCAATTGCAACAAAAAAGAAGAAACACCATATGTTTATGTTTGTGAAATTTCAGCTGTCTGTTGTCCTGCGCACGTGTGGGTAAGGCTAACTTAAATTTTACTGAAAGTGCAACCCGGAATCAATGACGCACAGCCAGAACAAAACATCATACGGGAAAGAACTAATTTTATTACCAGTTTCTAATATTCTCAAAGGCCACTTTTTCTCTTAAAAGATCCACGAAACGGCTTTCACTGCAGTGTATAGCTGATTTTAGACAAATGAGTTAAAAAAATTTGTTCATTGATGATGATATTAGAAAAAATTAGTGAAATCCAAAAATTCAAAAGCAATGGAAAAACAAAACCTGTGTAAAGATGACTCATAAACGGGAAAATATTTTGCTTAATACTATTTTTATAGGACTTAAAATTTTGAGGGAAATCATTGCTCCTTTAGGCAATCTTAGATTAGCCTTGGCTATGTAAGAAACAGGCATCATTGGTGTAGCCACGGATTTGAGAAAGTTTGAATAATCTACCAACACTATTATGTGAAAACACATTTTACACAGGAAAATATTTGTGTTGGTTTGCTTAAAAATAGTTCAACAGGCCTACCAGGGTCAGGAAAAAATTTAGAATTGCATATTCCCTTAGTCCTTGCTATTTTACAAAGGAATAAGTATGCACAAAACCGAGGTATTAAAAATTTTGAGGAAAAATCAAAACAATAAACACGCTGAGCGAAATTGCACCACTTACATAAAAACGTTTTTTCTCTTTTGTTTGAAAATAGCTTCATAGGTCTAGCTGGGTCAGGAAAAAATTTGAAAGAAAGCTTCTTTCACTCTTCCAACTACGCTTATGCAAAATAACAGGGTGCATGGAGCGTAATCAAGGAATTTAAGCTACAAATGTTTCCCAACTACATAAGGCAGCACACCAAATTCTAAAGAAGCCTACTACTTAGCATTTTAATTTTGTATTTATGAAAACCATGAACTTAAAAGTGGAGGGTTGCAGCCCCCAAAATGCTCTCAACCCTCTCTATCAATGTTAAAAAGTTTATCTCTAAAATAAAAAATTTTTCAAGTTTGATTGATAACTAAACTACATTGAGCAAAACATTTGCTTTGAAACAGTTTACACCTTAAAAAAATGTCAAAGTTTGAGTAGGGACAATAGCAGGCAAAACAGTCACTTTCAAAAAGTTGATTTCTAAGAAAAATGAAACTAAATAAAAATCTCCCTTTTCCTTGCTCCCTCTCCCACCCCATAAATACAAAGTATTGTGCTTGTGGTGAAAACTATTTCTATTTTGGCAGTCCTCCTTTCTCTCACATATTTTGACGTTAATGATGTCATTGTAATGTACTGATATAAAAGAATAGAAGGATCGGAATGATGGAAATAGGAGCACTGCTTGTCCTTTCCATGATGTTACTACCTCGGTTCTTTTTCAGCGAGCTCTTGTTTTTGGCAGAAGAATTGGTTTTGTAGAAAAATTATTTACTTATCTGTATGGTTCTCACGACTGTGTTGAAGTGAATCGGCGCAGTTGATCGAACCGATATTTTCCACCCCAAGGCCACTAGCTGAGGCCCTGCGGCCGACGCCGGCAAAAGCTCGCTGGTTAAAAACTAAATTCAAAAAAGGAGAGATTCTCTTCCAAATGTTTTTCTATGGTTCAAGAGGCTCCGTTTATTATGGCCACTTCAGGTCGAAGACCGTGGCCTATATTAAGCGGAGGGCCACAATAGCCGAAATTCATAATTATTCAGGAGTGTAGCGATTGGAGGGATTCCTTGGTCAAGAAGAAACGTAGAGCAAGAAGCCTAGAGAACGCGGAGCAAAAACTCAAAATTTCCCGTTTGGATTTATTTCAAAATTGATTACATCAGACAAAGAATCATCTAAAATATTCATCCAGGCTAGCTGTTTCTGACTGCATTCAAAACTTCAATTTTTTCAACCAAAGCGCAATCTTTCCGTGAGTGAGAAGTCATGACTGCAACAGTGATTGTGACAGTCAATATCCGCTCAACCAATACTTTATTTGAACAAATAGCAAGTTTTCGCAAACAAAACGCAAACGGCAAAAATAAACTCTGCCCAATAAGAGGCCACAATGAGCGGAGGTAAGTGCTTTACAAATCGGTTTTTGTTACACAAAAATTGCCAACTATAGCAGTAGAGCCACAATAAGTGGAGGCCATAATAAAAATATGTAATCAACAAAATTCTTCCGTCATCAACTGTTTGGTTGATGAAACTTATATAGACCTGATAAATTGGATTGCAAAAAAATATTTTTTCGTGACTAACAAGAAAAGCAACGTAATAACGTGATAAGCCGATGCACTAATTATTAATGATTAAAATACGACAATTTGCATTACTTATCGTGCTTTCATTGATGTGCGGCCGATCACTTTATATCAGAATTGGTGACAGAATGATGAAATGAAATTAAGAAAGTTTGATTTGTCAGAAAGATCAGCTTGCTCAACGTTGCTAGATAGAAATCTTGCAGCAAGAAGTCGCAAGTTTAATAAATCTGTGTCGTGGTCATGCGCGTATGGTAGGCTATTTGATTTGTAACACTCATGCTTAGCGAATTGTAACAGCATTTAGTAATTACACTGGTCTTGACAGAATCGGAAACGTGTTCTAACAGGTTGGAGTAAAATTTGTGTTTGAGCACCGTTCATGGCAGCTGCGATCGAAGGCTCAAACCTCACGATAGTAACCAGCATACAAAACAATAATTGTAGACAAAAGTCTATTCAACAAGGCTGAATTAACAAAATAACTAACAAAAACGCCGAAGCTTATCATCCCTTTATGGAGACTTCATCACAAAAAAACAACTTAAACTTGTTTTGAAAACAAACCTTTTGTTAAATTTTTCGACAAAGTCATTGTTTGTTATATTGTTAACCAGCCAGCTCTGCCGACGTCGCTCCTGAGGGCTACCATTCAGTTACTGTATGTCGGGTTACAAGTATTGGTTCAGCCGGCAGAGCCAATATTATAGAAAGTGACATGGCCTGCAATCAATTGTTACGCGCCGCGTATTATTGTAAGAACCAAGCTTAGACTTTTATTCACTTAAAACTCAACAACACAATAACAAATTACATCTGTAAAAAAACACAAATCCTGACATATGAGGTGTTAATGCAAAACTACAGTTACAGTGCATGCAACACAGCACAACGAGTGCATAGCTACTAATGCGTTGGATCAGCGAACTGCTTAAAGTTAATTGCGCAGTTCAAGGCAATGATTCAGAGCACATGTAGTTTAAAGCACAAAAGCACGCGGCGCGTAACAATTGATTGCAGATCATGTCATTCTTCCCTCCTAAACATTAATTTCGCTATTGTGAAATATCATATATATTGTTTCCAAACTTATTAGGGCGGCTGGTATTTCTAGAAGATCGGCGTAGGACAAGAGGCTGAGAAAGTAAAGAGTCAGAAGAGTTAGATCTAGTAGAGTGGTCTGGGAATGTGGTAACAGTAGGGAGAGAATTATCAATTGTGTGTGATGAAATAGATTCATGTCTCTGATAGATATGAAGAGGAGAACTATCAGAGGTAGTGGTTGGCTGCTCATTAATCCTTAATTTCATCATGATAAGTATTAGATTCCGGAAAGGTAGTTGTTTTGGAAGGGCACGGGGCCAGATCGGTAACTGATACTGTGGACCATCTGGGAACTTACTTAGTAACTTACCATCTGGGAAGCGAATGTGAGCAAAGTTGGGATTTGCTTCCATGAGCTCGACTTCGTCGACCAATGATTCATTCTTGTTTCTCACTAAACGCCGTAGAAGAACCGGGCCAGGTTGTATCAACCAACTGGGCAAGCTTTTGCCAATCATACTCCGACCAGGAAAGGAAAGGAATCGCTCATGCGGAGTGGCGTTAGTTGAAGTGCATAAGAGTGAGCGTACGGCATGTAATGTTTCTGGAAGTACCGCTTCCCAGGAGCTATTAGAAAGTTGCTTCGTTTTTAAAATAAATTGCACTGTTTTCCAAACACTTTGGTTGATTCTTTCGCACTGACTGTTCTCGGTAGGATGATATGGAGTGCTCTTACTTGTTGCAATTCCTCTTCGTCAAGTACTTCTAAAGTTCACTAGACAGAAAAGCAAAACCTCGATCACTGTGAACGTATGATGGAAGTCCGAAAGGACAGAATCAATTACCTAAGCATTTGATCGCTGTAGAAATAGTCATGTCACAGCAAGGAAAAGCGAAGGAGAAACGGCTGTACTCATCAATTGCAAAAGAATGTATTTGTTTCTTCCTTCTAATGGGCATTTGAAGTCAATACTGACTCGATCCCAAGGATGCAAAGCTTTAATAATTGTTCAGGGGCTTTTGAAAAAACTTTGGTTTAAGTTCAGCACAGGTTTTACATGCTTTACAGACTTTTTTTTACATCTTCTGTAGAAAACGGAAGATTCCTAGATCTTGCAAAATGAGACAGTCTAGATAGGCCAGGATGACCAAGCTGTTGGTGGATTTTGGCAAAATCTAAATAGAAACAGGCAATGGAAGGAACTCATGATAGGTCATCAGCTACAACATTTAGTTTGCCTGGTCGGTGCTCGATGTGATAATCAAAATTGCCCAATTCGGCACGCCAGAGCTGTAGTTTGGTGTTTTTGATTTTGCCTAATCGTTTGGCGTCAAGCAAGAAACTTACAGCTCGTTGATCAGTCACAAGGATAAATCAAGGTCCATGGAGAAGGTGATTTCATTTTCTCACAGCATCCATTATAGCCGAAGCTTCTTTTTCAATGACAGAACAACGTTTTTCAGTGGTAGTAAAAGTGCGAAAAAGTAAAGCGACAGGCGAACCATTTTGACTGAGCGTTGCCCCAAGACTGTGCTCAGAGGCGTCACATTCAACAGTAAGCGGAATTTCTTCTCTAATGCTAGCCAAGCATGCTGAGATGAGTTGCGAACGTAAGGTTTCAAAGGCATTGGAAGCTTCAGAAGAAAGAGGAAATGAAGAAGTAACGTTAGCTTGCGCTAAGGGTCGTATTTTGGTAGAGAATTCAGGAACCCATTTAGCGTAGTATGAAAACATACCAATGACTCTTTGGGGCTCAGCTTTTTTTTGAGGAAGAAGTAAGTCAAACAAAGGTCGTAATCGCTCAGGATCAGGTTGGATTAGATTATGAGAAATTCTGTATCCTAACAAGTCAATTTCAGTACGAGCAAAAACACATTTACTGTTGTTAAACGTTAAGTTTTCTGACTTAGCAGCGGAAAACAACGCTTTGAGGTTATGATCGTGATCTTTCATAGTTTTACCACAAACCGTTATGTTGTCTAAATAAGCATAAGTATCACGTAAATCATACTTAGCAATAATATTGTCAACAATACGTTGAAAAAATGAAACACCATTGGTAACACCAAAGGGTAATCGTGTATATTGATATAATTTACCTTCTGCTTCAAAGGCGGTATAAGGTCGATCTTCGACCGATAAAGGTGCCTGGTAATAAGCCGATTTTAAATCGAGAGGATTGAACACAGAATATTTAGCAATTTTGGCCACTTGCTCGTCTATGTTAGGCAAAGGGTACGCATCAAGTAGAGTGTACTGGTTAACAGTTTGCGAATAGTCAACAACCATTCGGCGTTTACGTTGCTCATCTTTTGTCACAAGGACTTGAGCACGCCAAGGAGAATACGAGGGTTCAACGATACCTTCAACAAGTAATTGTCTTACGTCTACTGTAATGAAGGATTGGTCTGTTTCGTTGAATCGTCTGCTCTTAGTGGCGATTGGTTTCACATTCGGATCGAGGTCGTTAAATAGTCGGGGACTCTTTACATTAGAGGTCGCAACCCCACAACGAACAGGATTTTGAATTACAAGTCCTTCTTAAGTTCTATTTAATTTGAAAGTAATTTTTTTGTGCTTGTTCATAAAGGATTGTCCGAGAACGATATCGGAACCAAGGTCGGGTACAACACCAAGCGTTACATCAAAGTAACTTCTTCCCTGTATCTCAAGATTGCCTAAAATTTGTCCAAGAATTGGAGCATTTAGTTTTCCAGAAGCCATGGATACCACTGAAGTGCCATCTTGGGGTTTTAAACCCAGAGATTCTGCAACTTTTTTATCTACAAAATTATCGTAAGCTCCAGTATCTAGTAGACAACTGAACAATAAGCCATTTAGATAACAAGGGACGACACTCCCTTTTAAACTAGAAGGGGCTCCGGCCAAACTAGAAAGTAAAAACGGAGTTTGGTCGGTCGATAAAGTTCCCTGCTTATCAAGCGAGAGTGAAGTCGACGCTGAGGCAGCAAAAAGTTTTCGCTCTTCGCTCTGACATACTTTTTGGAAATGACCTACTTTTCCGCATTTGTGACAGCGCTCATTTTTTGCTGGGCATTGCTTTCTGTCACCTATATGAAGAGCATCACCACAAAAATAACATTGGCGTATACGCTTTTTCCTTGTTGTAAGACGAGCCAAGGTAGGAGAGGATGGATGCGATGAGTCAGGTTCCGAATCTTGTTTTGTTGCAGTAGTGGAGTAAGTACTAGTCGCGGAGTAAAATACCGATTAATAAGTGACATGGCCTGCAATCAATTGTTACGCGCCGCGTATTATTGTAAGAACCAAGCTTAGGCTTTTATTCACTTAAAACTCAACAACACAATAACAAATTACATCTGTAAAAAAACACAAATCCTGACATATGAGGTGTTAATGCAAAACTACAGTTACAACGCATGCGATATAGCACAACGAGTGCATAGCTACTAATGCGTTGGATCAGCGAACTGCTTAAAGTTAATTGCGCAGTTCAAGGCAATGATTCAGAGCACATGTAGTTTAAAGCACAAAAGCACGCGGCGCGTAACAATTGATTGCAGGTCATGTCACTAGAGAGGTACAGATTTTTTTTATCCGGAGATAACTTCACTTGGTGCAACAACAGAACTCGATTTGCCATAATAAGGGCGATGGTGTGAAGATGCTGGAGAGGTATTGATCTTTTTTTTTTGGAGATCGACCTCACTTCGGGCTACATCACAGAGGTCGTTGCCCGGAGAAGTGGTGATCTCCATATCGAAAACTTCATGCGGCCCTCGGCACGATTGCTCATATGTGCAATGTGGCCCCCAGAAGCTCACGAGTTTGACATCTCTGATTTAACTGACTTGAATTGGAACAGTTTGTTTTTATTAAGCTATAGAGTAATTTTTCTACCACAACTTGAAGCACCATTCCTAGACTTTTATGAAGATTTTTGGTGGCACAGAATCGAATCTTTAATTAACATTCAGCCAATGATTACTCCGACAATTTGATAATTTTTTATTATTTTACTGCTCCATTTTGTTTAACTATATGTCTATATTATCTAGATTTTACTACAATTAGCTTTCAGTCCTTTTACTTTTATTAATTGGATTATGACGTCATATTCACTTTTTAGTCTCACTTTCTGCTGTTGTTATGTCAACTGGTCTTGATATTTATAGGCTAAGGTAAATTTTTTAATTTGTTTTTCATTTGTAGATTTATTTACATCCATCCTCTGTTTAATAATATTATTACAATCACCCGGTTTACTGCTACTTGTAAGATTTTGCTGTACGCATCGTGGAGAAATTAAACCTGTATTATGCTAGCCATGCAGAATTTTTCCCTTAATTCTTTTTTATTCTGTTACGAGGAACTGATGATGAATATTTAAATAGTGGAAACATATTTTCTGTGATTAATAGTTAAAGTGAATGATTGCCTGTATTTTATTACCTAAAAGATGCATATACGGCTACTAATGATCCTCAGCCATAATTGCTCAGTTTTCGGTTGGTCAAAGTTTTTGACTAGATCCTTTTTCACTTTCTTCTTCTTCTTCTTCTTCTTCGTATGGCAGGGTATCTATGATCCAGGTCAGACAAAACAAAAGGATGGGGACCGAGGGTTTATCCTTTTACACCTCAACCGGATGTGTTGCCCAGATCAAATGCTGGCAGTGATGGAGTTGAGCCAGCACCGTGTTTCGTCATCCAAAACTGTCAGACCCGTTATTCTTTGAGGTGCACGATGCAAGGGACATGTTAAAATAATGTGGTCTGCAGTTTATTCACTAGCGCGACCCTCGCATTTCGCTGAAGGAGCAAAACCCCATTTGTGCATGGACGAAGCGAAACCCCCATGCCAATACGCAGGCGATTGAGTTTGACCCAAGCTGTTCTGATCAAACCCATTCCAATGGGTCTTGTACTGACTCTAGGAATGTAGACACCGAGCAATGACATACTGTTGGAGTATTCTGTGTCCCATGTCAAGTTTGTCCATTGGGCAGCGCGGATGCCCTACTCAGATAGGTTGTGCAGTAGTTTCCGCGCTGCAGGAGCAAACGAGTGTCTAGATTTCAGTCTGTCCTTGCTAGCTGCCTGCGGCTCAGTCAGCTGGCCATGCAGAATGTGTCCAGGGTCCAAAGAACTGCGATTAGCCAAGGAGAGTGTCGTTCCCTGGCAGCTCAGCTCAGCTAGCTGGATGCCTGCGAGAACCAGAAGGTTGGAAGGTGGGACGTGGGCATTCAGTGACAATGCGCAAGCGTCATTAAGAACGCTGTCAATGAGGTGAGTAAGCGCGCTGCGACACCAAGCAAGTGCACAGTACTCAGCAGTTGAGTAGATCAGGGACAAAGCAGCTGTGCGCAATGTCCTGGTACCAGCGCTCCATCCTGAACCCGCAAGTCGCCTCAGCAGCGAAACACGCGCGGACATTTTTTTGCGCAATACCTCAAGTCAATGACAATACGTGAGCGCTCTGTCCAGTTTCACACCGAGATAGGTCGGCACGGGGCAAAATGGTAAGATTTTACCATTGTTCTTAACTTTTAGCTCACGCTTAGCCTCTTGATTGTGCAGATGAAGGGCTGCCGTTACCGTTTTAGCATGGCTGATCTTTAGCCGCCAAGTCTGGAGGTATGCAGAAAGTGTAGTCATGTCTTTGCTCAAAGTTCTTTCCAACATCTTCCAATCTCCAGATGAGTAAAATATCGCCAAGTTGTCAGCTTAGGCATACTTCTTGGAGGTTATGGAAGACAGATCGTATATGTATATGTTGAAAAGAAGAGGAGCCAACACTGATCCCTGTGGAGACCATTTTTAGGCGTCGGAGCCTGCTTGGCTTGCTGTCACCAGTGGTCAGGGTGAAGCTTCTGTTCCGAACAAGTTTCATGATCATCCGAACCATGTGCTTGTCCGGCAGAAGTCTCAGCAGCTTGCAGGTGAGGCCACGGTGCCAGACAGTGTCATAAGCAGCTGTCAGATTGACAAACACGGTACCGGCCTTCTTTTTTGCCTCAAAAGAATCCTCAATGTTTTGCGTGAGCAAAACGACCTGGTCCACCGTAGACTTCCCGTGTCGAAATCCACTACCGGCCTTCCTTTTTTGCCTCAAAAGAATCCTCAATGTTTTGCGTGAGCAAAACAACCTGATCCACCGTAGACTTCCCGTGTCGAAATCCAGTCTGTTCCTTTGGGAGCAAAGGGTCGACTATTGGTTCGACGCGATTGTAGATCAGTCGTTCAAGGATCTTGTAAGGAACGCAGACCAGAGAGATGGGACGGTAGCTCTGTGGGTCCTCTACAAGTTTTGACGGCTTAGGGATCGCAACTACCAGCGACCTTCTCCAGACTTTTGAAATGTTGAGTCGGCGCAAGCAGGAAGAAAGAGAGCCACGTAGCCAGAACTTCAAGCCGGGAGCAGCATGGATTAAAAGCTCTGGGCAAATAGAGTCAGGGCCAAAGCTTTTCCTGGTTTTAAGTGGAAGAGGGCAGCAGAAAATTCGTTTGGAGAAAAATCTCCAGAGATATTTACTGCACCTGGAGCAGTAGCCCTCCAAAGGTCAGACAATTCCTGCATTACTAATCGAGAAATTAGCACCCTCGTATTTCCCGTTTTTTACCAGCTGGCTAGCAATAGCATTTGCTGAAACGGGACATTGTCGAGGGGATTGTCGTGACCTACCAGTAAGATTGTTTAACGTACTCCGTGCTATCCGGCTAGAGTGTGAAAAGGCGATGTTCTGGACAGCCTCAGACCATCAATCCCTCCGTTTTCTGTCAAGCCTGGCAAGCAAAGCTGAAGTGGCTCTGCTAGATTCATGCCCTTTAGGGTATTGCAAGAATGTTTGATAGAGATTTTCACACTCGGCATCCCAACATGTTATACGATTATTTCGTCAGCCACGTGGGATACACTTCTTCGCTGCAGTGCTGATGGCCTTACGAAAACACTGATATGTCTGATCCATATCAGGTGATTCAGGTGGCAGAAAAGTCCTGGCAAGTTTGTTTGTGAGAGTAATGTAGTGGCTCCACTTGGCCTTGCGGAAGTTTCATTGCTTTATAGGCTTGCTTGGTACATGACGAGCAAACTTGGGTGGAGTAATAAGCGAGGGTCGATGTAGAGACCTTGGAAACTTTTCTAAGATATGTGTGTCGGGTAAACGACTGTCCAAATAGATATTGACGAATGCAAGATCCCGGTTGATACTTGTATTCCAGCGGCCAGAGTGGAAGCTGGCGGCATCCTTTGGGTTACGAAGTACTTTAGTAAGGTAAGATTGTTGGTATTTGCCCAGCAAACCAGGGGTTCTCCATCTGCGCTGTTGGCATCATAACCCCAGTCAACATGCTGGCAATTAAAATCGCAAGCATAAAGACAGGGACAGGGGAATGCTGGGAGATCGGATACTTGCAAACAAATCGGTGGAGATTTGTAAACGTTTATTATCTTATACCCATCAACGTCGACACACAGCCACTCAGTCTCCGATGTAGGTGTAGATTGGTCGAAAAGGGTCCGCTTTAGTCGTTTATGGACAAACGTAGCAAGATCATGCTTCCTGCTTAAGTAGAACCCAGCTAGTTGGCAGTCCAGTAGAACTAACCTCTGTGCAGACGTGTAGTGGGTCTCCTGAAGTAGGATGACGAGTGCCTCACGCAGCAGCAAGATGGTAAAGAACGCTTATCTTGCTTACAGTGAGGCCTTCGATGTTCAACTGAAGGATTGTAGGCCTTCAAAACTTGTTGACGATGCGTTTTGATGCATCGCCCCGCACTGAAAAGGACATTTGTTACTTACAAGGCCTTGCCAGAACATCGGTAACAGTAGTTGCCCTACCGTTTTGGCAGATTTGGCTTCGGTCTGTGATACGAGTTCGGAGGACAGGCGTACTCACGGACTGTGCTACGAGAAAGCATCTGCCGTCCAGTCCCTTTTACACTTTAATTACTTTGATAGTGCACAATATTTAGTTAGGGCCAACGATTGGTTTATAATGGCTGATCAAATATTGGTCGCCATATATCATGTTTCAGTTTTTGTTGAAGCATTATTCTATTTGATCTAACAAACTTGCAATTGTTGGACAAAGTTAATTTTTTGGTGCATTTCGACTACTTTTCTTCAGAAGCATGGCTCTTTGGCATAATCTGTCTACGTTTTCAAAAATATTTATCAAAAAATGAAGTCTCTAAATGTTTATGAAATGTAGCCCACCGTTTAAAATCACTCATAATTTTGGTGCCTGGATTTCACAAAACTGCAATTTCAACAAAAACTAACTGCTTTGGTACACATTTTGTCTATTCTCTCTCGATAGCGTAGATCTTTCGCATTATCCATAAAATTATTCCAAAACATTCATCAAAAAATTAGGTCTCTAAACATTTTAAAATGTGGCCCACACCAAACAAAACACTTGGTGATCACCCAACAAAAAGGAGGGAAATAATGATGGTCGTGTTTAATCTTTTGAAACAAAATGCTAGTGTCGAGCTACATATGATTTAAATGTTAAAGCAATTTTCTTTGCAATTGAGTGAGGCCGGCCCAGCCAGCTAATTTGATATTCTTTACTTCAACGTTATTAATGCCTCTGCTATTGCTATAACTGAGTGGTATAATATATGAGTGCTTCAATTTGGGTAAGTTTGCTCTTTCCATGGCGGCATTTGTGCCAGGACCAAGCAACATGCACGTAGTCAGAATTTTCAGTTCGTATTAATTCGCCTAGAGAAACAAAAAAGTCGCAAGCAGCGTTCCTAATATTTAATGGCTTAATCCTGAAAATAGATATCAGTTTCCTTGGCGCACTCCCATAACTTTGATGTGCTCAAAACATTCGTAAAATTTAACGGAAAAAGCCTCTGTTTAGTTTAAGATTGCCTATGGTCAATTAGGGTAAATAAGACGTTGTCCGCACGCGATAGTCGTGGGAGAGATGAAATGGTTATGCGCAACTACCCATAATATTGTTTTTAATCGATCACGTTTACAGAAACGTTAATTTTTGCTAAAAGTGATTCTCTAACATCTTGTGTCCTTGGGCAAGACACTTAACGAGACGCCCCCACCTTTATGTGGAAGACAGGTGGCCCAGTTTTCCCTCTGAAGAGAGGGTTGGTGGCAGGAAGGGCATCCGACCGTAAAACAAATGCCAGGTCACAAAAATGCAGATATCTGCTGTGGCGACCCCTAATCGGGAATAAGCCGAAAGAAAAAGAAGATTCTATAACATCTTACGCTGTATCAAGGTGCAACAAGCAATTCTTGATTTCTGTGTTTTTAAGCTTGCTTTTGCTTCTGTCTTGACTTCTTTTTATAAAGCAGTGTTCCGTCATAATCTTTAATGACATCACAATGCTTTCCACTCTACAGTGAGAACAGCAAAAGCCAGAAAAATTATTCACTATCACAGTGTTTCCCAAACTGTAAGCCATGGAAGATTTGCAGGTGTGCCACAGGTTTTTTAAAAATACTTTAAATTCATACAAGTTTTCTGCCAAAATTGAGTAAATGATGCCACGAAGTAATAGTCGTCAACGTCGGAGATCGTGTTATGTTATCCGAAAAAGTGAACTCCGAAAAAAAATCATCAACTTTCTCGCTGTCACCTGTAATGCTGCTCATGATCAGTATGAATAGATTCATGTAGCTGCTGTGTTGCAGAATTTTTTTAGCTTTTCTACTATGCCAACAGACAAAAAATTTTGGGAAACACTACCCTATCATTTTGATAGCAACCATAAACATTAATGATATTTGTTACTTGATATGCTCTTTGTATCGGTACGAAACACTAATCTTCATTTAAAAGTGGACAGGTCTGGATTATCAGCAAAGTTAAATATAATAAAATCTCCAGTTTAAGATAAAATCAAAATGAAACAATAACCCCATCAATATGATAAATTGGATTTAAATGTAGCCTAACGTTTTTGCTTGAAAAGAGCTTAATAGGCGCCTATTGGAATAGATTATATGATTTTGGGAAAAGCATAGCTCCTTTTCATGCAATGGCTGAATTAAAGCATACAGAGTAGCCTGAGAACCTTATATCACAAACATAGATACGAAAAGAGGCCCAACAAATTGTCAAATAGGCCTACTCCTAAATAGCTCATTTCTTTAACTATTAAAACTACCACCAATTGGGCGCTGCCATAATTTTTGATCATGCTTTACTATCTCCCCCAACAACTTTGAAAACTACGAATGATAGTTTGTGACATCATTCTTTTTTTTCGAGTACTACCAGTCTTGATCAAGATGATCAGCATTACTTGCAAAGGAACTATGGCGTATTTTTTCCAAAACTTTTCGTTGCCATTATCACAAATGTTTCTTGGTGAAGCCGCCGCAACTTCCTTACTTGATACGTTACAACTTGACACAAGTGATGGCATAACCTACCGGAGTAAAATTGCACCGTACTTAGGGGAAGCACTTTTTCTATTTTGGTCGACAACAGCTTTGTAGAGCTACCGGGATCAAACCTAAAAAATTTGGGGAAAAAGCAAGTACTCTTTTGATTTCTTTGGGCACGCCAAGCAGGGAGAAAAAAACATGCAACGTAATGCGTAGCCAGCGAGAACTTGAGAAAGTTTAGAACGAAATCAATAGAAAACAACATCCCTTTGTGAAATCGCACCACACGAAAAACATTTTTGCTATTTTGCTTGGAAATAGCTTAATATCAGAAACGTGTTCCCTTCTTCCGAACTAAGGTAAACCCAAGACCCCCTTGGGTTCGCGTAAGCAATGAACAGAGCTCATAGATCTAAAGCATAGTCACAACCATGGCATTTGAAATTCTATCACGAAATGAGCACTACAAGTCGTGAATATCTTATGAACAAAAAACATAAACTTTTGTTACTGTTCACCCCAGTTCCCGATGGAAGAAGCAGGCTTGGCCGGCTGAACCGACTTTATCATACCAATGTTTCTAATGGGTAGCCCTGCGGGCGGCGCCAACATAAACTACAAAGCAAGGATTAATCCTTTTGCTGATATGCTGCCTGTTACGTTATTTATATCTATGCTATCAGGCATTGTAATAAAATCCTAAGTTTATAAAAAAATCACAGTAAAACCGTAAACCTAACAATTCATAAAACTAGATTTAGAGGAAATACTTTGTTTGAAAATAACTTAGCATGATGGGCTCCTACTAAAATGTGGTGAATCATTTAGCTACTTTTGTGGCTGTGCCGGAAAGAAGGCAAACAGGGAACCAAAGAACTTAACATCGCAAATATAAATAAGAAAGGGGGCGCACCAATCCCCAAATAGGCTACGCATTAAATAGTTTATTTCTGTAATTGTGAAAACAACATTTGGCCGCCACCATCATTTTTGACTGTGTTTCAATCATCTCCCCCACATTTGTCAAAAGTATTGATGGTAGTTGGTGGCAACGTTCTGTCTCTGTGAGCTATGAGATTAAGATGATCACAATTACATGTACAAGAATTATAAATGTGCATAAAAAACACAATTTTATCGTTTCTGTTCCCCCAAGTACACAATCAGTGAAGCTGGCTGGGCCGGCTGAATCAATATTCATTATCCCGACGTTACTGATGGGGCCCTGCCGGGCGACGCCGGCGAGTGACATATATTATCAGCAGTGGCGACTCCGGCACTCGGGCTGAGCCTGAGTTACGAAATGAGGGAAGACTTTGTTTAATTTAATTTCTGCGAAACAAGTTCAAAACTTTTTAACTTAATTTATACTAAGTCCAAAGAAGAAGCCGGACATTGTATAAACCACCAATGTTTATCGTGGCAGTTGCTTTTTGTGCTCAACGTTTTGTCTTGCTCGGCTTCAACGAAACTAGCCAGACTCCCTGTGCAGAGAAATAACGAGAGAGAAAACGATTTTCAAGCATTTTTTCGAATCAAATCTAACTCGGGCTTGCTTGCAGTTGCCCGAGCTGTTACAATGCGGGTGTTTATTGCGTTGTTTCAGACACATTTTTGTTTAATTTTTTAGATGAACTCGGGCCCGCGAGAAATAGCCCGAGTTGCAATCACAGAAAGGTAAATAAAAGAGTAATTTACAAGCGCGTCTACTGTTCTTCTGTCTACCTCGGGCTCGAGGAAAATAGCTAGACACGCTGTGCAGAGAAATAACGAGAGAAAACTATTTTCAAGCCTTTCTTTGAATCAAATCCAACTCGGGCTTGATTACATTTGTCCGAGCTCTAACAATGCGAGCGTTTACTGCGATGTTTAGACACTTTCTTGCTTAATTTTTTATTGAAATCGGGCACAGTTAATAAAAGCACCCGTTTTGTTATAACTGTGAAAATAAAGGCGTTTTACAATAATTAAATGGCTCGATAAATTGTTCCTATTTTTTGTTTTCTCGCTAGTTTTAGTGCTTTATTTACTGTTTTTGCAATATTTTGCGACACTGTCAGTGACGAGCCCGAGTAGCCATAAAAAGCTGGAGTCGCCACTGATTATCAGAATTGTTTTAGGATAACCTTCAACTTGTTAAAACATTTTTGAAAATAGGTTGAGAAATGATGTCACAAATCAGTTTTTAAACAAACTGATTTTTCAATTTTAAACCCCAAATAGATAACATTTGTGTATGTAGGTAAGTCGGGTACTGAATTTCGTTTGAGCACAAAACGGTGTTGCTCTGTCAAGAAATGCAAATATAAAAAAAAAAAGGTGTTTGATTATGACATCATCATGACGTCACAAACCCCCTTATGACACTCACCCCGAGGAAGTGATCAATCGTGCCGAGTTTGATGTTTGTATGCGCAGTAGTTTTAGGGGACTTAAAGCGCACATATGTACGTACATACGTACAAACCTATAAACAGAATATATAAAGCGCTTTATATAACAGATATAGTCGGGTCTGCGGGCGTAGCCAGCAATGCCCCTGTCAGTAATATCAAGGTTAAGAATATCGGTTCAGTGGGTCTTTCACAATGGATCGTTGTGAAACAGGAATGAAAACTCAATGTTTTTGACATAGCCATGTTTACAAAGATTTCTTGAAACGCAATTGATCAAACCATAGATTATTGGAAATTGCACATAGGAACTGCATGTCTCCCAAGCTTTTTGTGTTGCCCGCAATGTCTCTATCTCTGCAGTGTCTGTATCAGTCTCTGCAGTGTCAGTATCATCAGGGTTAAAGATATCGGTTTAGGCGGTTGTGCCCATCGGACATTTTTGTGAACAGGAACAAAACTTTAACGATTTTTCTGCTCATCCAATTCTTTTTGCAAGATGTAAAACACTTTAAATTGTAAGTCAAAAATATTGTGGACAGAATTGGCGTAGCCAATGCTCCAACAACACTTATCTTTTCATTACTGCAAATATGCTGCCAAAAAGGACACTGTTAAAGTGAAACCGAGGAGACGGAAGTTGCAAAGCAGCGATTGTTTTGAAATGTACAAAAATTAAATATTTCATGACTTCATGATTGTGGCATCGCCTTTGCCTTTTTTTCTGTGTTCATTGCTTACGCATAGCCAATGGGGCTTGAGTTTTCCTTAAGGTGGAAGTATGCAAGACATTTATGTCATTAAGGTGTTTTGAAGCAGACGAGTAGAATTTCTTTTCATGAAATGCGATGTCACACAGTGTTGTTGTTTTTTCATATTTTCCCTTCTCAAGTCCCTGATATCTACACATTATGTTGCATGCTCTTTTTTCCTGCTTAGGTGTACCCAGGGTAGTAAAAAGGAACTTTGATTTTCCCCTAGTTTTTAGCTTTTTTCTCGGTAGCGCTATGAGGCCATTATTAAGTAAAATAGCAAAAGTATTTCTTCCAAATATGACGCGATTTTACCCTAGCAATGCTTACCATCATCTGTGCCTAGTTTAAAAGTGTTAGCTCAGGCAGCTGCTTTCAGCTTCCTGCTGAGGATTTGTAAGTGTAGTAACAAAAAGTTGTTGTAGTGGAGGCTATAGTTGCTGTACACGTAATGGTGATCATCTTAGACTATTCCTGAAGAGTAATAATACTCACAAACAAAGTATGATTTCACAAACTATCATTTGTTTATTGTCAAACTTCATAAGATGGGGGATCACAGTAAAAAATCATGGCGGCGTCCAGAACGTGGTCGATTTCACAATTACAGAGATAAACTATTAAGTGGTAGGTCTATTTTACGGTTTGGTGGGGCCGCTTTTGTATTCATGTTTGAGGTATTAAGTTGTTTGGCTGCACCATTTGCATGGTCTCTGGCATAGCGAGAAAAGCGGCAACGCCTTCCCTAATGACTTTTACCATATTCTGGTAGGCGTCCATCAGGTCAAGTTATTTTCAAACAAAATATCCGGGATTGTTGAGAGCCAATATGAACAAATATTGTCTCAAAATTTAGTTTTACAAATTGATAGGTCTATGGTTTTATTTCGTTTTTTCTTAAACTTGGTAATTTTTTATTTTATTTAACTTTTCCCCTGTTCCCGATCTCCCAACTTTTAAATGAAGGTTAGTCTTATGTGGCGGTACAAAGAGCCGATCAATTACAAATATTCATTTTTTTGAGAAAATGAAGAAAATCAACTCTGCAATCAACAATTTATAGAAAGGTAAAGGTGGCTTTTGTTTGAGCGAAAATTGTTTTTTTCCTCAAGAAAAGAAACCAAAAATATTTCCCAGTACACGATAAGATTAAACAGAGGAAAAGTTCTTGTAACACCTCCAAAACTTTTTTAAAGTCCCTCGCGAGGCTTTGTTACCCAAAAATATTTATTTGGTATGATGTGCAAAGATGGTGCACAAACGTAGCTATTACCGTATTTGCCGGTGTATAAGTCGACTCGTTGTATAAGTCGACCCCCTAAAATTCGACGGAAATTTACGATTTTATGACTACTTATTTTTGAATTTCATGACTCGGTGTATAAGTCGAGGTCGATTTTTTTAGGTCGATTTTTGATCGAAAAAGGTCGACTTATACACCGGCAAATACGGTATTACTGCTATTAATTCGCAAGCCTTTTCTTTAGATTGTAAGATTTTGGTCGCAAGGAAACTTCAAGGCGTTCGATGTATCTATCTCGAATGATTTACACATGAACACCTTTAGTTGTACTTGCAAAGCGTATTAAAAATAAAGCGTTTTTAATGTAGCATAGCGCCTTGAAAATAACAATAAAAAGTTTCAAAAGTGCTTTTTGCGTTTTGCGTTTTAAATAAAGCTTAATTTTGTGAAATTTGTTTCCTGACACAATCTTAGTTTTCAATAACACAAAATTTCTTGAAGTGAGCGAGTTGGGCGCTGGCTTATATTTAAGCTAAAAATTGTTGTTCTCAATCATAAAATTCAATTATTAAACAATCTGTTGTTCAATTGTGATGTCACCATGACGTCACCAATCTCCTTAGAACCCTCCCCTTGGTGCGATGATAAATGATGCCAAGTTTTGTTTGTATGCCCAGTAGTTTCGAAAGAGCTAAGCATAAAAAGACGCTCAAACGCAAAATCGTTTACTTCTGTGCCAATAATCCCTAAATTAAAAAAAAGACTCTGTTTTGGAAATGATGTTTCTGATATTTCCCAAAATTGCTGTTTACCGCGTTTCTCTGTTTTGAAAATGATGTTGTTGATATCTCGCAAAAGAGCCATCGACCGCATTTCCATAGCTAGTATTTTTTTAAGAAATTGAGGAAAACCTTTTTTACATTTAATTGGTAATTATGATGTCATCATAGATTGTGAAGAAACGAAATATGCTTGTAAGTAAATAAGTCGAGTGCTGGCCTTTATAAAACACAAAATGGCTTTCCTACGTCAAAAACTGCAATTTTTGTAAAATTGCCTTTGGTTGTGACGTCATCATGACAATTCAAACCCTTACGACACTCATTTTGCAGTGGTGATCAAAGTTTGATATTTGTATGCCCAGCAGTTTCGAAGAGGTTAAAGACCCATACGTAGGTGCGTCCCTACGTATGCACATGAAAAACTTGCTTTTTACATGGATGGAACGTCATGATAACGTTTCAACCCGTCATAAGAATTGCCCCGCTGTGGTGATCAATCATGCCCAGTGAGATGTTTTTGCGCCCGGTAGTTTTTGATTAGATAGCAAACATATACAAAAAAAAGGAAAAAATTTTTGCTTTGTAGAAGGGTATGCAATTTGCGATCGCGGGCCAGATGCGGTCCGCAACGGGAAATTGTGTGGCCCGCAAAAAGAATCTAAAACGTGGGTCGTGACCTAAAATTTGGTGGTCTTCAATGGCTAGCCTGTTTTTTATAATCTCAGAAAAATCGATCTTCAAAAACTAAGTCCTCTCAGCAAAATTCGGAAAATTTGGCAAAAAAGTTGCATCAGATGTAGAAATGGTTTTCACCTTAATTTTGCAGAGACACTGTCACCGGTCACTGTTTCCTAGCTCAGTTGTGCGTGCAAACAACCTCGATTACCAACTTCGATTGGCCCGCGAAATTTTCAAGAAGTCAGAAATTGGCCCACCCGCAAGAAAAGATTGCCCACTTCTGGTTAACAGTATTGGATTTTGAGATCTTAAATTTTCTTTCGGTCAAAGTCATGGAGCCTAATAGAAATATAGGACTCTATTTTGGCACTTCTTAGCAGTTGGTTAATATCACTAAACTGTGAAAAGGAGCTCGTGTTAACCATAACTTGATTTCTTGATTTTTAAATATTGATCGATTTATGTTCAGTTTAGTTCAGTTTATTATTTGGTTCGTCTGTAAAGACGCGGATGCAATATAATATAACAATGAAATATGAAGATTCGCACACAAAAACAAAAGTATTTACAGACCAGGAGATACCGAAAAAACCGTTCAGTTGTCAAGTCAGGCATCTCTTGAGAATATCTTACATACGAGCGTAAGCAGACATGTGCAATTTTCAGAAGTAATAAAAAATTGAAAAGAGAAAGAAGGTAAAAAAAAGTACAAAAACAAACAAAGGAGAAATTTATAGGATGAAACCAAAAGCCTTTTCGAGCATATAAAAAGGCAGCTACAGTAACAACAATGATACGACCTGACAATAAAAGGTATAACCGAATCAAGAGATTTAAGATAAATTAAGAGCTAGTTCTAATCATTATACTTTTCCAGAAGTTTTCTTTTGAAGTGTTTTTTAAAGGACAGCCAGCCAAGACTTTTTAAATCACAGTCTAGTTTAGACCAAAGCTTAACTCCAGCAGATGACAGCATTTTGTGACCGTAAACTAAATTTACTGATCTAATGCAAAAGATTAGCTGTGTGCCTCCACAAACATTTTCATGCAAACACACCTTTCAAGTATTTTACTTTTGCAGATATGCTGATTCAGGCGCATTAAAATATTAAAGAACGGTAAGAGAGCATATGGACCAAACTAATCCTGGTGAAGATTTTTTGGTAAAGCCATCCAAAAAACGATGGCTGGTTTTATTGTTGTCTGTGATATTAATGACTATATCAGTTTACGCTGCTCTTTGTTTTGGACCAATCAACAACATCATGGTTGCTTATTTCAACATATCTTACGCCACTTCAGACTGGATTACATTAAGCACATACTTCCTTAGTATTGTAGGTTTTATGTTGTGTGCATGGTTAGGGTTTGTTGATTTGCTGAATCTGAAGTTCATTTTGTTGCTAGCGTCAGTATCATTGCTTATTGATGCCATCTTTATTTTGATTGCTTTTAGCAATATCAAACTATTTTTCTTGATGGTAATTGGACAGTTAGTAGGTGGAATCGCAAGAACTGCTACATGCACGCTGTTCTTCATAGTAGGACCAATATGGTTTCCAGAAAATGAGATAGCTTTTGCAACAGGTTGCATTTATATGAGTTGGTCTGTTGGTATGGCACTGTCGGAAATTTTACCTGAAACCATACTAAAAGTTTCCATTTATTCAAATAGTTCTGAAAATTACACAAACCATCTTTCAAACGGCACTGCTGAGTGGTTTTCAACAGACCAACATCGAATGGAAATCATGTTTTTGATAATAGTTGGCGTGTTGATACTGACTTTGATGTGTATAGTTTCATTGGTTCCACGGCTACCTGAGTATCCACCTTCTTATTCACAAGCTGTAAAACTATCGACTTCATTCAATTCCAGTTATTCCTTGAAGAGTTTCTTTAAAGAAGTCAAAGAGCTCCATCAAGATCTCACGTATATTTTAATACAGCTAGCAAATGGTTTTGGTGTTGAAGAATATTTGATGCTTACTGTTATCATGCAACAAGTAGTTGATGATATATTACCGCAATCAAATGTCGACCTCAACTCTTCTGTTGCAAGTGGTCTAGCGCTAATGTGTAGCTCTCTTGGGGTTGCATTTTTATCGCCAATAAGTGGAAAGATTCTTGACCGTTACAAACAATATCGCTTACAAATAGTAATAGGAATATTGCTGTCATTTTTATGCAGTTTGGGTATTTTTCTATCTTGGTTTTACTCAAATTTCATCGCTCAATGTGTATGCATGTTTTTATGTGGATGCTCATTGGGTGCTTACGGATCAGCTACTTATGATGCATTGGCGCAGCATACCTATCCGAAAAACATCCTGTTTGTATCTAGTTGTACGATTGTTTTCCAATTTACTGTGGGCATTCTTATGGCAGAAATTGCGCGGCTAATTTTTCTCAAAACCGAGGCATTGGGCGTGATGATTTTTTACGTTGTGTTGAAGTTTTTAGCCGTTGTTGTTTCTTTTTTTATGAAACCAAATCTGAAACGCCTTCAACAAGAAAAAAATGCATCCGATGCAAGAAACGTTGACAATAATATTAGCCTTATGACTGAAAGAACTCCTATTTTAGGGGACTGACGTAATTTTGAGACCGTTTGAACATCGACGACAAAATACCGCTATCGACAAGGTTGTACGTCACAGAACTAACGGCGTTAACTTTTGCTCGCGCTAACGTTAGCAGCAGCAATTTTTCCAAAACTTAATAGAAGTGGTAGCGGCGAGACTTAAGTTGATAATTTCTGAGCTCTAGGGTGAAGTGTTAATTTTTTCAAAAACTGTCGTATCTGCTTTTTCTATGATTCTAAATGTGTTGGTGTTTATGCTAACGTTATGATTTTGTGATTTTCGTCATGTACTTTGCCTACTGTCTATTACATTATAGCCAAACTGTTATCAAAGCAGCACAAAACAGCAGGCTCGCAGATAAACATTAAGACTTGCGCTTCTGCAAGAAAATAAAATGTAATGATTTTAAACTTGAAATTTATTTAAACCTACGAATGAATTTGCGCTACTTATCATAAACGCTAAGGGCGTCACATTTTCTGGTTGTTAGCGCCACTGATGACAGCGTTAACTTTTTAAGCAGTTCTAGCTAACGCTTACTGAGTTAATTTATTTTGTTGTCGCGTACAATACTGGAGATTGGTAAGCATCGTTTAGAACAAGGGTGGCCAACCTTTTGTTTCGCATGCACCAATTTTTTCACTTTTGTTGCGGATGCGCCAGACAATCTTTATCGCCTTTTGGTTCTTCAAGCTTTGGCAATTTGTAAGTGTTTAGCAGTTATAGGCACAATCATTGGATATATATACTGGCCTGCTCTGCCGGCATCGCCCGACAGGGCAACCAGTCAGTTGTGCTGGGTTAGCACCATCGGTTTAGCCCGCGAAGCCAGCCTCCACCAACATGTGTTTTTAAGATCGTAAGCACAAAATAAGTACTAATGGGGTCGTCGCCCCTATGACTGTTGCCCATGCTTTATTGGCCTTTTGAATCTTCTTGGCTCCTAATGGAATACGCGGCTTGGCGATTTAGGTGACCATTCAAACACCTGGTTACAGAACGTCTATCCAGAAATATAGCTCAGAAGAATTCTCAAGTACACGGTGGAAAAGAATAGACTCTCGACCCTGAGATTGAACAAAAACGAAGAAACATCTACTCCCATATACGAAGAAAGAAAAGCCCCTTACTGATTAGGCCATCCCAGCTTAACAGACGGTAAATGTAACTAATTACACTAGTTGGATTAACAGGGTATATGTTCATGTATCTGACAGTTATGAAACGGAGAACTGTCAGAAGTAGTGGTTGGCTGCCCATCATCCGTAATGTCATGATGATATGTAGTAGATTCCAAAATGGTAGTTGTTTCGGAAGGGTAAGAGGCTAGATCAGTAACTGATACTGTGGACTGCCTGCCATCTGGGAAGCCAATATGAGCAAAGTTGGGATTTGCTTTCATGAGCTCGACTTGGACGACCAACGGTTGATTCTTATATCTCACGAAACGCCGAAGAACAGGACAGGTTGTATCAGCCAATGGGGCAAGCTTTTTCCAATTATACTCCGACGAGAGAATGAAAAAAATCTCTTATGCAGAGTGGCGTTAGTTGAAGTGCATAAGAGTGAGCGTACGGCATGTAATGTTTCTGGAAGTACCGTTTCCCAGGAGCTATTAGGAAGTTGCTTCGTTTTTAAAATAAGTTGCACTGTTTTCCAAACACTTTGGTTGATTCTTTCGCACTGACTGTTCTCGGTAGGATGATATGGAGTGCTCTTACTTGTTGCAATTCCTCTTCGTCAAGTACTTCTAAAGTTCACTAGACAGAAAAGCAAAACCTCGATCACTGTGAACGTATGATGGAAATTCGAATAGACAAAACAAACTACAGTACTTAAGCGTTTGATCACTTTAGAAGTAGTCATGTCACGGTAAGGAAAAGCAAAAGGAAAAGGCTGTACTCGTCAATTGCAAAAGAATGTATTTGTTTCTTCCTTCTAATGGGCCTTTGAAGTCAATACTGACTCGATCTCAAGGAAGTAAAGCTTTTATTAATCGTTCAGAGGCTTTTGAGAAAAACTTTGGTTTGAGTTCGGCACAGATTTCACATGCTTGACAGACTTTTTTTTACATCTTCTGTAGAAAACGGAAGATTCCTAGATCTTACAAAATAAAACTGTGTGGATATGCCAGAATGACCGAGCTATTGGGGGACGTTGGCAAGATCCTAAATAGCATGAGGTAATGGAAGGGACTCATGGTAACCAATAATATTTAGTTTGCCTGCTCGGTGCTCGATATGTGATAATCAAAATAGCTCAATTAGGCACGCCAGAGCTGTAGTTTGGTGTTTTTGATTAGGCCTAATTTTTTGGGGTCAAGCAAGAAACTTACAGCTCGTTGATCAGTCACAAGGATAAACCGATGACCGAATAGAAAGTGAGTCCATTTTCTCACAGCATCCATTATAGCCGCAGCTTCTTTTTCAATGACAGAATAACGTTTTTCAGTGGCAGTAAAAGTGCGAAAAAGAAAAGCGACAGGCGAACCATTTTGACTGAGCGTTGCCCCAAGACTGTGCTCAGAAGCATCACATTCAACAGTGAGCAGTATTCCTTCTCCGGAGCTAGGAGGGGAATACGAGGGTTCATTGATACCTTCAGCAGGTAATTGTCTTACCTCTTCTTGGAACAAGTGCAAAATCTTCCCCAGTTAGTTATCAAGTTTATTCTTAAGAACATTAAAACAGCTGGTTTTGAGATACCGTGGTTGCGGGTTCGAATCTCAGCTGGCAGGGCATTAAAAGAAAGGAAGTGTACACTGAAGGGGCAGGCCTAGTATGTAAATGTACGGGGCAGTGTACACTGGAAGGGAGTGTATTGAGATTCTGGATCAAGTGCATAAATTTCCCTACATGGGGAAATTTATGCACTTGATCTCTCTTCTTTAACGAAGAATTGATTTGTTTCGATTTCTAGTAATTAATTTCTGGTAACCAGTAAACTATCGAACGACAAGCCATCTAGGTAATAGGAAACGACACCTTTTTTAGACCAGAGGGGCATCCAGCTAGCATAGAAAGTAAAAGTGGAGTCTGGTCTGTCGATAAAGTTTCTTGCCTTTCAAGCGAGTGCGAAGACTACGCTGAGGCAACAAAAGTTTTCGCTCTTTGCTCTGACATACTTTTTAGAAATGAACTACTTTTCCGCATTTATGACAGCACTTATCTTTGGCTGGACATTGATTTCGCGCGCCTGTATGAAGAGCATCACCACAAGAATAACATTGGCGTATACCATTTTTCCTTGTTGTAAGACGAGCCAAGGCAAGAGAGGGGGGACGCAATAGGTCAGGTTCCGAGCCCTGTTTGGTGCAGTAGCGAAGTATGTACTAGTAGTGGAATAGAATGCTGAATGATGCTGAGCCCGATCAAGTGTTTCGGCACGCTCAATTGCTATTGTGAAATCTATGTCATCGACTTCAACTAAGCGTTGTCGGATGCTCAACGAAGCAAGCCCATTAATAAAGGCGTCTCGTGTAAGTTCGTCTCTGTATTGCTCAGCTCTGACTTGAGCAAAATCGCAATCTATGGCTAGCTTCCGAAGAGAGTGGACGTATTCTACGATGCTTTCGCCTGGATGCTGAGTCCTGGTCATCAGTAAATGTCGGCCGAAAATGACACTCTTTTGCTTGCGGTAAGCCCAGGTGAGGGCTGTCTCGGCTTCGTCGTAGATGGCGGCTTCCGTAATAAATGAATAGATTTGTGGGTCAAGAAGTTGATCAGTAGCGCAAGTTTGTTTATCTCTTCATTTCCACCAGCGTTACCTACTACAGCAGCTATCAACCCCTCAAAGGTGCGAAGCCAGTAGTCGATAATTTTTGTTGATTCCGAATCTTCTGGAGAGGTATCAAACTTCTCTGGTCTGAGCAAACGATTCATAGATGTATATTTAAAGTAAATAAAATTATTGTTTCAACCAAACTTAGACTTTTATTCACTTTAAAAACTTAGTAAGCGTCATAACAGATGAGTTCTGTAGAAAACGCGGATCCTAAAATAGACATTGTTGCTGCAAACGCACAGCTACAACACATGCGACACAGAACAACGAGTGCACAGCTACTAATGCATTAGATTAGCGAACTATGTAAAGTTAACTGCGCAGTTCAAGGCAATGATTACAAGCACAGATAGTTCAAAGCACAGAATGCTCGCGGCGCGGAACAATTGATTGTCTTGGTTTAGTGGTTCTGCAGGCCATGTCAGAAAGCAGCAGTGAGAAAAAATATCTGACTCAGAGAGAGCCTCAAGTATCTGGAACTCTGGGGAGGCCAACAACCATTTCGACCCAACTCGACGGGCTTGGAATCGCACCATCACGTTGAGGCGGCTGTTGATTGGTGTAGCGGTTCAAGGATTCGCCCCGACCTTCGTTTGGTGACCTAGAGCGCTGATCCAGACCTTCCTATGACATCAGTTTTTGAACCGCCTGTTTTTTTGACACCCAATGAAAAATCAAAAGAGCTCTTGAGTTTATTCTCTTTTGACTGACTGCACAAAAAGTTTGAATTTTTTCTTTATCCAATAACGGTTTCTATTGGGGTAAAGGCAAGCATCCGAGATTTAAGGTGGAGGTACACGATATACATTATTGTGCGTTTTTTGCCCGATTTTGTAGATTTGCTTCTCTTATGCATTTTTTGTACAAAAATTTTCATCAGCTTGGCTAAATATATAAACATGTTGTTGTTGGAACATACGATTTTTTCCGCAAAGGACGTACCAAAAGCATTTTGTACGTTTGCATTTCACAAATATACGCCCAATCATTTCCGAAGTGCATGAGGGGAAACTAGTTTAGTTGGAACTAGGCCCCAAAGTGCCCCTTTTCTCGACCTTCCTACCCTCAATTCAAAAGAGTCTTACACAAAAATAGCGTATCGTTTCACAGATTTTATTCCTTTCACTTACTGAATAAAAGTGGGAGGAGGGAGGGACCACGTACTCAAAATTGAGATTGGTGTTAAAGTAATTAATACGTTTGCAGAAACAAGATACTAAAAGGTAGGCATAATGGCGACATCGTCGTAATTATGTTTGCTGTTTCTCTAGATCGGAAAGTTACCTGTATATAAATCAGATAAAAAACTTATGCAAACTGATCAGAAACTTTCCGCCATATTTGATTTCATATTATACAACATATCAGCAATTTTTGGTTGTGGGAAGCAAGAAGAGCTGCTGCCTCCTGCTGTTTTCACTAAATTCGTTGCAGAATAGCAATATAACATCATGGATCTTTTTGAAGCGCTAGAAAAAAAGAAGCAGTAAATATATTTGTCTTTCCCAGTCAACTAGAGGTTGTAGAGCTTCGTCCCCGAGTGTACTCTTAGATAGTCCAGAAACAGCCATCAACAGAGCTCCAAAACACGTGTCTGATAGACAACGAGCAGCAAAAAGGTTCTAGTAGAAATAAGACAGATGCCGACAAACCTATTTCGATAATTTTTGTTTATTGCTTGCTAAATTTAAACAAATGATAACAAAAAACGAACAATACATTTTGCAAAGAATAGAAAAACATGAAATATTATAATTTGTTTGGAGTTACCATTTGGTTTTTCGAGGATTTATAGTATACACTTATGCCATATAATGATAAAAACAACTTTGAACTTTAAGTAAATGATAAGGGTTGATATAACCTACCGATTGTAAAATGTAAATTTACGAATCATAATTAATCCAGTGCTTTGACTTTAACGTCATATATGCCAGGCGGTTAACATACACCAACGGAGCAAGTAATCATTTAACAAGTAGCAATTGAGTACCAATAATAACTAAAAACACTAAATTACTACTGACTTGAGATAAAACATTTGTGCAATTTGTGTAAAATAAATTGAAACAATTTGGAAATTTGAAAAATCTTTATTGATAGTAATTTGTAAAAACTAGTACAGAGTTGAACTCGTGATCCAGTCATTAAAGGTTTAGAGAAATCGCATGTATTCATAACTCAACAGACGATAAAAAAATAACCACAGGTTAGAATTAAAGAAACATTACAGAATCGATATTGTGGTTATAGAATAACCAATTTGAGATTTCCATGCTGTCAAAAGTTTGGTAGGCAGTGGAAAAAGAGAAAAATAATTTAAGGGTCCAGCACCGGAACTATGTGATGAGAAAATGTTTAACAGTGGAGAGTCACGAATCGAACGGTTTAACAGTCGGTAAATCATCAAGTAATAATTAAAAAATATCATGATAAATTAAAAAGTGCAAAGAATATTTTAATCAAAGTTGCATTTGAATAGGCAATTTTAAATCATTTTGCGTCAAATTTTTCTTTTTTGAAATCGCTTATAAAACCCAGTTAGATAATGCTTATCATTGAGTGTACCAAGCAGAATTTGGAATTAAAGGCATGGAGATCTTTTCATAATGAATTTTGATAGTAAAAAGGAGAAACCGTTTGGCTAACTTGATATCATTCATGACAAGGAGGCAAGTTGCAATTTGTTGAAATTTTCGAAAATGCTATATCATTTTTTTTTAAGTTTTTAAAAAAGAGCGAGATAAGAATGTGCAAGTCTTTGACGTTCTCTCCCGTGCCTTCTACAAATGCTGTTTTTATTTTGGTTCGTTTTGTGGTATTGCCCCGTGACGTTATTTTCATAAATTTTGTTGTTTCTAGATTTCCAAATTTTGTGGTTGCTAATTGCAATTAGAAGGGACTCGACTGCGTGGGTCTGTTGGTCATCGGGGAAGTTCGGTAAGTAATAATTGGTAGGGGCTTGATTTTCTATAATGGGAAGGAGGATAGCTGTGGTTTTGAGGATTAGTTTTTGTATAAGACTTAGATTGGCTTGATTTTTCGCAGGAAATAAAATATGTTCAACTGAATTGGGGCCTTTGTTGCAAAAACAACATATGTTTTTGGGAGCATCAAATGCAAACAGTCTAAACTTCGTCTGAAAAGGTAGGAGGCGCTGTACTAATTTTCAGTTAAATATTGTTAGATGATTTGGTAAGATGTAATTGTGCACTAACTCCCATTTGGTAACTTTTTTAGCTTATTGGAACGTGAGGGTGGAATCGTGGACATTTCGTTTTTATATATTTTGAATGTTTTCTTTGTTTAAATCTTTCTTGATATTGAATACTTTTTGATGATTTCAACTGGGTGTTTCTTAAAGGTGAAAGATTTGAAGTGTCAGGTAGATAGTTGAGAAGTCTGAAATCAAACTGTGTTGATAGGGTATGTCCAATTTGGTATTTGGTTTGTAAGCCTTGTGTACCTAGGGCTTGATTTTGTAGGCGGGAGTGGACGTGTTTACAAGAATTTCTTATATACATTAGGTCATTGTGGATGAGTACACAGAAAAGCATCCTTGTTTTTAGGAAGTTGAAGTGTTTCAAATGGTGGGGTAAACTTTTGTTTTCCTTCAACAAAACTTAATATCAGATTTTCAACTTTTATTCTGGCATTTCCCTTGAGAGGGTAAGTATTGGTATTATAGCTTATTTGTGGTAATAATTTAGTTTTAACTAGAAATTGTTTGGGGTCCCAAGTCAAAAAAGGTCGTGATATATCATTTGAAATTTCCGGGAATTTTTTAAGGGCTTCTTTCATTTTAAAAATTATTTGTTTTGCCAATGATTGTGCTTAAAATTTCCAGTGATTCATGGTTCCAATTGATGTTGGGAAGAGAAGAGGTATTAGAGTTTAGCAAAGCTAGGCTTTGGGTTTTATTTTCAATTACTTTCAATTCAGTCGAGCGTCTTTTACCAAATAAGATGAGAATTAGAGTGTCGGCTTGGCTTGGTGTTTTAATTTGATTTTTACTGTTCATTCCTAGATCTTGTAATGAAGATCACTCACAGATAAAGGATATCAGTTGCTCAACCGCTATCAGAAAAAGTAAAAGGCTTAATGGATCATCTTGTCTAACCCCTCTGGACATCGTCACCGGAGAGGAATTGAAACTGTTAACTAAGATAGTTGATTGAGCCTGATAGTTTATATTTTTTATGACTTTAATAAACTTGGTTGGGAAGTGATCGATGTGGCTAGGGTAGTTATAGGCAGTAAATATAACTTGTCCTTTCCAGTTGACTAGAGGCAGAAGACAGTTCGTCTCCTTGTGCTCATCGATAGCCAGGGAATGGTCTTCTGATGACGTAGTTGTCCTGAAATATCTTGTAGATTAAAACAGGCCAGTCGGTTTCTGTCATATTTTTACTGCTCGTTGTCTATCAAACACGAGTTTTGGCAGCTCCGTTGACAGACGTTTTTGAACTATCTACGAGCTCAAGGAGACGAATTGTTTTCTACCTCTAGTTAACTGGGAAGGACAAGTTATATTTACTGCCTACAGCTGTCTAGCTACGTCGATCAGTTTACCATGTGCTCCCCTGCCCGCAGCGAGGATTACATGGTAAATTGGAAAGTGTTTACTTTGTGCTACTTTGCTAAGGTACCACAGATAGAAAATGTTTTTAGATTACAAATCCAGCTAACGTAGGTTGTTTCGCCAATACGTAGTTATACTAAAAACTCTTATAAATCGAAGCAGGTCTGTTGGCATCTGTCAAAAAAAGATAATTGAAGTTCTAAAACTTAGGCGAAACCTTAGAAAGAATTTCTTCTTAAGTTGTCAAAAAGCTTAATCTCTTGCAGATATTTTTATCGGAAGCACCTAATCAACATTTTTCGAAAAAGTTTTTAGATGCGTTTCTACGTCAGTACTTCTTGAGAAAATAAAGAAAGCAGATTCTATTATATTCGTCTTGTGTAAACGTCATTCTACCTTCTAAATGGGTAAAGTTTTTGCAAGTTGAGGCAGGCTTTCGTTTGAGCAAAATACCGTTTTTTTCCATCAATAGATGCAAACTGTTAAAAATTATTATAGGTTATGGCGTCATCGCTACGTCACCAACCCCTTACGACACCTACTTTTAGGCAGTGATCAATCGGGCATTGTTTCATATTTGTACGCCCAGTAGTTTCGGAAAAATTTAAGCAAACGGCCTTACGCACGCCCGTACAGAAAGACCTGCGCTCTATAGTACAGTATAGACATGGAATTAACGAAACCATGCTTGGTCAGCAATAATTGCAAAATAAACCTTAAGCTGTTTTGTTCTTTTCATGGTTATCCTACGGTTTTTGGACAGCTTAACTCCTGGAGTTAGCTGTTGTTAAAAGTAATTTTGGTCGAATTTTTCTAATTATTATGTTTTGAACGCGCAGGAACAAAAATGTATTTTCCGGATCATCTTAAGAATTTTTTCTCAAATTTTTTTGCAACCCTGAGCTGACACAGGCAGTAGACCTTCTATTTACGGCGCGACTTACACGGTATCAGTTTATACGGCAATAGGCCACTTTCAGATTTATCTTCTCACGCACGCTTGCTTTCAATCAACCCACGCACGAAAATTCTTCAAAGGTTTGAAAGCATGAAATATGTTAATCTATCACGATTGTAAATTGCAATAGAATATTTTTAATTATCACATTTCACTTTTCTCGCACACTCAGATAACGCTTCTTTCATCTTCGGACACGGGCGCGTATATTAAGAAACAAAGGATTATTTTTTTCTTTAACTATTGATGTACAGGTAAGTAAATATGGGTATCGATGGCATCAGACTGTTTTTGTGGTATCGGTTAGTAGTATGGATATACGTCAAATTTAACCGATGCTTGCCGATACTCGATTGTGAAGTATCAAAATAAATCAAGTTTTTATTCAGTTTTTGTAAGTGTGACTGCTTTATTAAAAGTAGCCGGCTCTGCCAGCACCGCTCGCTCGGCTCAAATCTGTGGCGTCGGGGTTTAGAATATCAGTTCAGCCAGTAAGGAGTTGGAAGAACACAATCAAAAGTTAATGTGTTTTCTGCACATCCTATTCTTGTTCCTAAATTAAGTGCACTTCAAGAAGTGATCGAGTCAAAAATATTATGGACAGGATAGGCATAGCCTTTATTTCCGTGATCCCGATCTTTCTAGCTTTTTAAATGAGTAGCCAACAGGGACAAAATTTAAGTTAAAGTGGGAGGATGAGTGCGCCACAACACACAAACATTTCGGGATGGAGAGGGCACATTTTTCTTGTCCTCTTCACCTTCTCTACGCCTCTGATAGTGGCAGAGCCTGTGCAGGCCTACGCTAAATATTTTTGTTGGCTTATTCTGCTGAAACTTCTTCATAGCCGCTCGCAGTTTTGTATTATATCAAACAAGCAAAGGAAGATCCCAATCTTTCCGGTCACTTTGGGTCGTTCACTCTAGATCAATGCGCAAAAAATAGCCTATACTCTATTGAAAGAGATGGAGAACTGAACTAAACTGACGGAGATTTTTGTTTCTTCTGCTTTGTCAAACATTCTTTTTTGTATAGCACCGCAAAAAGTGACTATAAGTTGTATTTCCACCCTGGAGCAATTTCAACCCTTTATCACGAAAAATATGTTAATGCAAAGCTTTTTGTCCAAGTAGTTTAGGAGTTGCCAAGCTAAAGCCTCCAAGCCATATCCTTCCCGTTTAGCCGCATAATTTGGCCTGTCAAACAATTCTACAAAACTCATTGCAATCTTTTCAGTTTCAGATTTTCTACTCACCATATCAAAACGCGCACAAAATGGATTTTGTGCACTAAATGTATGCAATGTGGAAGATTTTAAATCAACTTGACTTTGTTTTCAAGACAAAAATCTACTACTCTTTTCCTCATGTTTCCAAACTGCCCTGATGTAAGAGGTCCCTCAGCATGTAACAAATAGACCTTCACAAATAATTAGATGACTTGCACATAGAATTCTGACGTCAATCTTCAAATTTACAAAAATATTTAGAATCTACCAGAGATTTTCTCATGCTCCTTGACAAAAAACCTAAAAAGAGTTGCCAGTGGGGTTGATGAAATCTTCAATGTGTCTTTGTTAAAAGGGGAAATTCAACATACTTAAACTACGTGATTTTTTATCTTTTACTAAATCATAGATTCTTAACCTGAGGGGAAAAACAGGAGTAACAGGAAAGGAATCAAAAATCATATTAAGGCCGAGGTTCTTAAATGAGGAATTGGAAACGTACATCCTTGATGCTTCAGTTTTGGAAATCAATCTATGTTGACTAGATGATCTCTTTTTGGGGGAAAGTCAATTTGTACTGCGAGCTTTTTTGTTCCCATATCTGACATTACTAATCTTTTCGAAGATCAATATGTGCAGTGCATCGTTTGCTGTTTTGTATGATTGCACAAGTACAATGGTGCAACTTAATTGGGGTTGAAAAAAGTAAAGATTTAGCCAAATCTAAAAATGAATGCGTAGACCCAATGACAAAAAAAGTTATCAATACGAACCACTAAATTGCGTGAAACCAAATTTTTATAATTACGAAGGTAGCTCAAAGAATTCTTGTGTTGATTTGATTTTCATCTAGTCTTACATATGTAAGCAGAGATTCAGTAAAATGAACATAAACAGTGCTGGCCATATATTCCAGTTAACTGATAAACACCTTTGATCTGTTCTGAGAATTGCCACAACTACATCAAAACCTAAGTTTGACACATTGGCACACAAAACTACCCAACTGAATTGTTTGCATTGAAATAAGAATATACATGTATTTAAAGCGTCACGTGGGTTGTTTCATTTTCGCATCAAGCTCTTAATTGATGCCATGATATCGTTATAACAAATTGCGTTTTTTCGCTCACCTGACCCCTCTATCAAGTTTAGAAAGTTTTGGCCCGCATCCAAAAAGTCTACTCACGCATGATGTAGCTGGTATTAAACATTTGTTGAAATCTGGTATGATTTTGTTAAAATCAGTTTGCACAAAGGGGAGGTCTCATTAACCCCTCCTAGTAGCGTCTACTCTGAAACCAAAATCAAAACTTTATCTCGGTGTCAACTTCATCGGTTTGTTATCAAATGATGGTCGGTCAATAAACTGCACGCAGACTCTTTCTAGATACTACCATAGGCGTAGCTAGGGGGCACAGAAACCATGCACTCCCAAATTTTTAAAATTCAATAAATAAATGAAGATTTTCTCAGTTATAATGATTACAAAACGTCCACCTCCAAAAAAACAAAAAAGCTGAGGTTGAATTTTGACTAAATAGAGGGAGAAAATTTGTTGAAGGTCATTACATAAAACTGAGAAACACCTAAACCAAAAATATATGTTACCCCACTTCTCCAGTATTTGTTTCTGACTATCTAGTATATACTACGGAACTATTACACATAATTAAGAAAAGGCTTATTAGTTTTTTTATTCTGTGAGTGATTACTGCCATGCTATTAATGTATCGGCACGCAAAAAATAAAATAAATATATAAATTAAAAAACAGGAAATAAAGCGTGGGAAGTAGTTTTCTTTCAATTCAGCTTTTATGAATGGTCCATGCAGGAAGCTGCTTCTCTCAAACTTTTTCTGATCATGATCTGTTCATTTATTTTGCTTGGACAGCATTAAATGTAGTTGCTGCAGCTTTATCAAGCAGCCAGTGCTTTAGAAGACTGGCTGCGATTTTGCAAGACGAGTGCCAATGAGGTCGAAAGAGACAGGAGGTATCAAGCAAAAGGTTAAATGTTATTATTTTTTTCAAACGATACAACCAAGCAGCATAACCTAACAATCAGGCCGCTCGGTGGACAATTGATCAAGGTGTATGCTTACTTTCGCATAAACAAACCGGTAGGCTACATGTTGCTTTCAACACAACCGATTTCTAATACCGTTTTGAGTATCTTTATTTGAGTTTCGAACCGAGACAATGCTTTTACAAAAAAACAGGGTGTTCTAAAATAGTATACACTCTTTGAATCGTTGTAACTTAATCGGTTTATTGATTTTGACTTGTAAGTAAGGTTGCTACGAGAGTAAGAATACACATTAAAAGAATTTCAAAGTAACTTATTTATAAACATTCCAAATTTGCCTTTAGCTTGATAAAAGCTACTGGGGGCGATTTCAGAATGTTCACACGATGATAGGTTCACCATCAAGAGCTCAAACTGGTTACCGATTCTTTCAATACGCTTTTTATATCTCGAAGAAATGGACCTATAAACGTCCAGGTACATTTCCTCCGGTATGTGAGCACACTCTTTTTTAATTACTACTGTCATTTCAGCAATTATTTTAGATTTTCTGGTGTAAACTTTGTCTACTAAAAGCCCCACAAAAAGAAAACCAAGGGTGTCAAATTTGGTGATCTACTGGTAGATAGGTATTCAACTGTCCCTCTTCTTCCAATTTTTCTGTTTTGCATACTTTCATCCAGATAAGTTCTCACACCAGATGAAAGAAGGGAGGTGCAATTAATTAGTAAAATTTAAAGAGTGTATATACAAAGACATGTAACGGCAGTGAGGCCGACAGAAAAAAAAGGGAGGCAAAATGACGTTGCTATGTTTTTGACGTTATCTTTCCGCGTAATATGGTGACTTCCTGTAATTATGTTAAATGAGGAAAGCAAGACATAACACCACAATAAACAAAAAAAGAGCGAGGAAAATCATAAAACTGTTACCATCAAAAGGTCACAAAACTGCAGCAAAAAACTTTCTGTTATACCCGGCAGTGTTCACGAATTTCGGATTCAGTGAAACTCACAAAATAGTTTGCTATAAATGTAAATCGCAAAGGTGGGAGCATATGCAAACAAAACTTCAGCAGTGATCCACCATTACGAAAGTAGCCAAAATCAAGATGAGGGAGCTCACAACAAGTTGCTCCATTGGACCCTCTCCCCTGACGGTGTTACCGCCTTGCAGCATTGTAAAAAAGCAATGGCAGACGACAAAGAGCATCACTGAAACTTAGGAGCGTCAACTAAGTAATAGGGAGTTTCACAATTCCTCGAAGTTTTAAAATCTTCAAAAAACAAAAAGTAGTGCACATCAAATTGAAATTTCAAAGCAGCTTGGAATTTCGGAACAATGCATCAATACAAACTTGTTCTATTTAAATTTTCTGTAATTCATATTTCAATGTTATTCGTAGCATTCAGTGTGAGCTGACATTGATGCAATCAGCAAAATTTGCGTTAACCCGACGACATATGCCTGCTTCAACAATGTATGTAAACTTCAATTTATCTCTCTAGCTGGCTAAAGGAGCGAGGCTTCTCTTTGTACACTTTTTCTTTAGCGCTCTTCAAAACTTCCTCCCTTGCTCTTGGCACCCTTAAAATGCTTTGGCCCCACAGGAAATGGCTCAAAGTTTTTATTTTTGGAAATTCTCACTTGGCAAATAGTTATTATTGAGAGAAATTCGGTGAGCGGAACCGACTTTAAGCGCAAGCCGCTCTACCACGAACTTCTCTGACGGCAAAAAGTTCTCCGAGGTAAATTGCTGCAGAAATTGACAAATTCAAGCAATTTTTAAAGTTTTTTGCATTAAGTATACTCTACTACAATGAATATTTCAGACGGAGGAATATACAACTTTTGATGATCAAGGAGCTATAAAAATTTATCTTCGCTTTCAAAGAGCCAAATTATGAAAGCTGCAAATGATGCTTTTGCCCATTTCAAAATTGAAGAGTCTCATTTTTTTCCAGAAATCAACTTTTTGAAAGCAATTGTTTGACCTCAACTCACGCGACAAGCTCGTTTTCTCTTGTTTTTATCCTGTTTTAAGTTGAAAATCTTTTTGGAAAGAATCCTCTGGCTCCAAAAAGCTTTCGGACCCGAATCTAAAGATACTTCCTGTCAACACTGCTGCACGAGTCCTCGTAAACCGGCTCAAAACAGGTTTAGCGTGAAGTAGGCATAAAAGATTTGTCTCTCCAGTATGTTGTTACTGCTGTGAATTTTTCTTTTGTCTTGCAATAATTGAAACTAGCGTGCTCGCCTAGTGTCGCACTGCCGGGCTACCACTCAGCTGTGTCAGGTTGGGAATAGCAGTTTAGCTGGCTGCTCCGACTTCATTCGAATGACATTTCTAAGAGCTGAGAAACCCAAAAAATGGTGTAAATGCGGTTATCGTCTCTTTGTCCCTGATCCAGATTATAGCATTCCGTAATTATATAACAAAAGCCATTACGGCGCCTACACCAACTTTGATTTTGTGCCCCTGTACTTATGGAAAGAAAGAAATGGAACTTGTGAAAGGATAGGAAGTTTGAAAGTAATATCTTTCTTAATTCAAAGTCAAAGTTGGTGTTGGGGCCGTAATGGTTTTTATTTTACAATTACGAAAATAAGTTATTTGTTGGCAAGCTTATTTTATGACATGGGTAACCCCCATCCCTCGTAATGATATTTGATACATTCTTTTTCTTGGCTCCACCTATGCGCTTTGGTCCCGAAATAGAGCAAAAGAAGCGATATCTGCTCCCTCAAAATTTCTTACATCCAAATCCGATCATTCAATTGGCCTAATTATCCATCTTCAAGAAAAATACCTTCTACAGCATATTTGATGACTATGATTTCACACAGTGATCTAATGTAAAATGACGCGTTTTTCCATTGATTTTCTCTCAAACTTTTGATTTCACAAAATGTACCCATAATACCTACCTCCCTGCTGATAAATTAAGACTGTGCTTACTTACAAAAAACAAATAATTTAACAAACTTTCAGGCGTTCTCAGGGTCGTCGTCATAGCAAACACAATGGTGAGGCACAAACCCAAAATGAGGGATTACTGATGTGGATGAGTTTTACAGATTAAAACTGATCTTTTCGGTTGCAAGCTTCGGGCAATTTTGAAAATTTTGTATTTTTGTTAGAAAAGGACAATAGATTATACAAAGCCTTATCAAATTGTGGGCAAAGCGAGCTTGCATTATCTTGCTAGTGATGTATCTAAGGGGTAAGCAATCCTTCTTAAAAATAGGCCAATTTGAAACTGGTTGAAAATTTCGCGGGCCAGTCAGAGATTAAGTAAAGAATCCATAGGATTCACATCAACCCTGGGCCACGAAATTTTACGATGCGGCCCGCGAGTGGCACTCCATTGCTACAAGCAAAATGAGGTCTTTAGAGTTTCCCTGAGCAGGAGATCGCAAGCAACTGTCAGAGAGAACACGGCTCTCCCCTGTGGGTCGTAGCGACAGCAGGGGGCGTTCATTTGATTAAGTGCATAGAGCAGTGATTCCCAACCCGTGGTCTATGGACGACTAAGTGGGCCGTGTAGCTTTTCAAGTGGTCCACCAAGAAATCCTTCTATAAAAACCGACTATTTACTATAAAATGCTTATTGTCTAAGATTCCACCGGAGTCTTAATGTCATTTTCAGCCATATGCATTACTGCGTTTGTTTTTGGTACAATACTGTAGCACCGTCAAGGCTAGCTGATATTTAGGCTCAGAGCATATGAATTACTAGGCTACTTGTATCGGTTGTCAACATCGATTAAATCGGATTCTAATTTTTCACATTTAGCATAGGTTTCACATTTAGCATAGGTTTCACACTTAGCATAGGTTTCACATTTAGCATAGATTGCTAGCTAGCAAGTTTCAGGCGATCTCCTGTTTAAGGGAAATCTGCTTTAAGCATCACACTAAGATAAAAAGAAAAATTGCTTAAAAACAATTAATATATTAAAAACAACACGCAATTTTTCTTTTTATCTTAGTGTGATTCTATAGACAGATCCCCCTTAGATAGGAGATGCTTGAAATTTGCTTGGCGGCAACTGGCATTATCTATACTAAATGCATATTGATAAAGTCTTAATGATGACCTTACACTCCTATTAGGGCTTGCCGATGTGACTTTTGTCTATAACAAGTGTGTGTGACCTAAAATGAGACCCCCATAATATATGTATTTCGGTATTGTACTGCTTTGTATTGCATCATTATTTTGCAGACAATGGCAAATTTGCTATGATTTGGCTTAGTATTTTTAAAATTGTGTTCTTTACACCCGCCTGATGATACCCAATAAGGTTGAAACCGGTGGCGGGCTATTGACATGTATTAGATTGTTGTATTGCACAGTATGATGTCGGTGATTGTTTTTAGGCAATTTTTCTATTCATCTTAGAATTCTAATACCTCTTGCTTTTTGTCATTATACATACCGTGTAGCCAAGAATTCCTATTTAATATCAAAGTTTTTGTAGACGTTGCAGCCCAAGCTAAATTAGTAACTCAAATCGCATTGATTTTTTGAAGTGTTATAGCTTATGCGTGAAATGATTGGACATAGTGGTCCAAGGTGGTGCAGATTATCGTTTAGTAGTCCACCGGCTAAAAAGGTTAGAAATGACAGGCATAGTGGAATACTCGTAAGTTCCAAGTTGTGGAAGGCCACTGAAAGGATTGCTGTATTTAAATCAATTAAGCTATGAAATAATAGGTCTACGATTTGCAACTTTTTCGTTATGATGGTCCTGGTTATAAAACTTAAAGCCACTGGCGACGCGCATGTTCCTTGTTTCTACCTTAAACGCAACCAGGGAGGGCGAAGTGACACGGAGCCCAGAGCCTACCATCTACAATTGAGTTATGCAAACAAATTAGATGAATGCTTAACTGGATAACTCATCGACCTGGTTTTTGCGCTATAAACAGTAAGTTTTTCTGTATGCTATAAGATTTAACATCAAAACTCGGCATTTTTCCCACTTTGCGACACGAGACAAAAATGTCTTGAAGATTTAGAGTGCTGAGGCGTTCGACATAACTGTCTTGCAAAAATATTCTGATGTGGAGCCCACCAACAGTTTAGAGATGGAAATTTTCGTACATGCCATTGCATTATCAAAAATCCAGATTTTAACTGGTGCGTTAAACGTTTACTTTTAGAATGACAGTTGATACTGGATATCAAAATGACAGTTGCTACCTGCTGCTGTTTCACAACAGCATTATGACGTCACTTACCATTATGACGAAACAAGTTTTTTTTAAGCGTTCAAAGGAAAGCAGCATATTCAAGAAACGCTTAAACGCTTAATTGATTGTTGGGTCAATCAAGCTTAAATTGTTAAACAATTATTTTTTCACAAGCACCTTGTCAATATTTTTCGAAATAACATTTAACCACGTTTCTGCGTTCAGTATCCTTTCGGAAAATCAAAGTCATGACGTCATCTTGTTTCCTAAAAGAGAGCAATATTTTGAAGTTGGCAAGTTGGGTGCTGGCTTTTACTTGAGTAAAAGCCGCTTACTCCGACAGCAAATGCGAATTTAAAAAAAAAACTTCTTTGATTGAGACATCATCATAACCTACCAACCTCCTAATGATATTTCATTCAGACTGGTGATCTATAACACCATGTTTTATGCTGGTACAGCCAGCAGTTTTAGACGTAAAACAGATAAACAGAGAGATAGGCAAACAGAAAGACAGAACTTCGCTTTGTAGTGTAGATATGAAATTGACAAGAACAATAGCATTAAATTATAGAATTTCAAAACTTTCCAAATCCTCAAAAAATTGTGAATTATCCTGTGGTAGTGGATGACACATGGATTTGGCTGAGTAGCTGACGCGTTGGACTTTGCATCGCGAGGTTGCGCGTTTCACACCCTTATTAAATGTTTCGCTGTTGTGCATTTGGGAAAGGCACGCGAAACACATTTTTATGGTTTGTTGTTTGATGTGAAAAGTGGAAAACCCATAATGAGTTCAGAAATACGTAAATACGTTGTAGAGCTTGGTCTAGACAAGGTGAAGTTTCTGAACTATTCTGAAAGATGGTTATTACGTTGAGTATCTTGTTGTCTAAACGGTCAAAAAGAAACAGCATTACAAACCGATGAGCCAAAACGGAATTATTTTACGTTGAACCACACTTGTAAATCAGACAACAAATTGCGCTATGAAAAGTAGAAGAAATGCGAAGGAAGTGAGATGTCATTACTTAAAATTGATGAGAGAGTGATCCATCGAGAACCGATATCAAACCCTTGTTTGCGATGTTAGCTTCAATGAATTTAGTGAACACGTCGCTGCCCTACGACAGCATTAGTAAAAACTTACTTCGGGTGGGGTTCAAGCCCACAGTTCACACCAGCTACTTTGGGATACAAACGCAGGCTTATCGTAACGGAACGCTCTAACCGGGAACACCGCTTCAGTTCCTTGGCCACCGAAGTACGCCGATTAGCTGTGCGAATTTCTGGACATGATGGCTGAGGCCTCGTGCGTAGTGATTTATAGAGCTGGAATCACTTGCGCCATCAAGAGCTGTTTATCAATTAAATAATAATTTACCAGACCAGCCAGCGAGACCATCTAGCTATAGCTGGAGATCACGATATGTCATCTTTAAGATTAGACCCGAATCAATGTAAGTTTAAAGATGGCCTACTGTGATCTCCTGCTCTAGCTTGATGGTCTCGCTGACTGATCTAGTGAATTATTACTTAATTCTTGAAAATAAAAAGATGTGGAAGAAATGCAATATTTCAAACAAGCCTATACTTGATGCAGGAAGCTTTCCAACTGTTGTTTATGTCTATGATGCATGCCTTTGCTTTGTTACCGGTACTTATTTATCAACCATATCTGAACAGTTGATGGTCAGTTTCTACCAACGGTCCAGCACAATAGAAGTGACACGTGTGAGTTGGGAATGCGGATACGTTGAAGACTTGAATTTCCGGCGCACCCACGCCCATGATTTGGCGACTATTGATGAATCAGTGACTCGCTACGGTTAGTCCTTGTTATAAGGGTGGGGGGAAGGACCAGTACGCAGGTGCACCGCATCCTAAGATTAATAAAAAATCCTTGACATCGAGGTGTTGGCTTGGAAACAGTTTAGATTCTGTACTTAAAATATGTATGGACGTGAAGACCTTTTTTTTCAGTCTATTCAAAATTAGAGTTATGAAAGGGGATTCTTGATCGGAAAATAAATAGCCGGCAATCTGTCAAATCACCTCATGGTATCTGGCGCTAAACGATTAGCTGCGAAAATGTTGATAGCCTTATTAATGCTATCAGTACGTAACAGCTAATCAGTTCTAAGATGCGACGATAGAAATCAAAGGATGTTTTAACTCATTTACGGCCGGCTTGCACAATTCAAAACAGTAAAAGTGCCACAACAACCAAATATCTCTCCCACAGGCCGGATGCCGGCATTGCTACTTACAAATTAGGATTACCACATTTGAAGATGCAAGATTCCCAACCCATTTATGGCGGCCACGATCACACTATTAAACATTAGCGAGTCTTTTGATGTCGAAACAAAATATATCGAGACCATTTTTGAAGACCTACTTTTTCAAAGAATTTATTTTACCTATTTTAACCTCTAAACAAACATGAAAACCATATTTGGAAGAGGGGAATTTGGCAATCCTATTATGAAATATACAGGGTGGGAAAAAAACCTCCCACGATTTTAAGTCTTACAATGGCAATGCTGTTGCAGTTAGCCTCAGAGCTAAAGTGAATTTATGTAGTTAAAGAACTACCATCTTGTTTTCTAGAGTGATAGATTAGAATAACTTGAGATTAATTAAGTTTTTTTAAAACGTTTTGAAGTGTAGATGTGGCCTGGACAGGTACACACCGCGCATTTATTGTGGAAAGTTTTCTTACTTACGGAGAATCTGAAACTGCTACCTAAAGAAATTTTAGAAATCTTTTCTAACTGAGCAGGCACGACCCTGTTCCTGATCGAAAAATTTTATAGCTACAGGCTCTGCACTTAAGCGGAAATCCCCTGGAAGACGAGGAAGATATTGAACTCCAGAGAACATCCAAGTTGTTAAAGAGTCCATTTTGCGATCTCCAAGACCTTTAGCTCGAAAGCATTCTGCTGCATTGAGTCTTTCTGTTCGCAGTGTAAGACGAGTTTTGCATAGAAATTTAAAGTTTCATCCACGTAAACTGATGGTTGCTCAAGAATTGCCGGAACGAGACCATGAAACTCATGTATCCTGCTTTAAAGATATTCTTCAAAATGTTCCTGCTAGTGCTGTTCTGATTACCAGTGACAAAACTCACTTTCATTTATCTACTTTTGTCAACAAGCGAAATTTTCGCTACTGATCAGAAAGTAACCCTTGAAAGCTACATGAAAGGTTATTTCAAAGTGAACAAGTAACAGTGTGATGTCATTTGCGAATTTTGCAGTTTGGGGCCCTTACTTCTTTGAGGAGGGGACAAAACGGTTTCAATTACTTCAGCACTTTATGTGCAGATGCTGAAAAACTTTTTAAAGCCAAAGCTCCAGAATCTCGATGAAAATGCAACAGTATGGTTTCAACATGATGGAGCAAGAGAGCCTATACTGCAAAAAAATCAATCGATGCTTTGCGAGGATTCTTTTCAGCATATTTGATTTGTTTGTGTGTTTGCGTGGCCTTTTGGGTGGCCAGCACGTTCGCCTGATCTTTCACCATGTGATTATTTTTTGGGGGATTATGTAAAGGCAGAGGTGCACAAGCACCGATTAACAACCATTAATGGACTGAAAGCTGCTATTCACCAAACAGCAAACGAAATTCCACAAGAAATAACTCGGAGGGCAGTGGAAAACTTTAGGAATCACTTTCAGCGGTGAATCGCAGCTCAAGGGCACCACCTTAAAAACGTTATCTAAACCATAGTTCACGCAAAATGGCAATCATATTGCGTTGAAAGAGTGAAATAAAAAGTACAATAAATATTTCTTGTTTTTCTGCCCCACTCTTTACTTTTTCCGGACATACGGTAACCCTACCATAGACTGTACAAAACATACAATCCACACGTAAATGCATTGCTTGGAGAAACTCTTAGTAAGTAACAAATTATTTTTTGGCCTCAAGCAAACAAATAAGAAATATAATTCTATAAGGCAAGGACTTTTTCCTTTTTCTAGTTTGTTTTTGTCAACTGCTTGAAAACTGGTGGGCCTAACAACACCAAACTGGGCACGATTAATCATCACACTGGGGTGATTGTCCTAATGGGATTGGCGACGTCATGACGATCGGCGCGATGGTGTAGTGGTTAGAGCGTCCGTTTCGCAGTCGGTAGATCTGGGATTCATTCCCCAAGTTGAGTCATACCAAAAGACTTAAAAAAAATGGTATTCACAGCTTCCCTGCCTGGCGCACAGCATGAAAAAGGGATAGTGTGGAGAACATGCCAGCAAGCTTGCTTGCTGTGTTCTTGGACAAGGCACTTAACGGGACGCCTCCATCTTTATGTGACAGACAGATAGCCTACCCGAACTTCACCGGGTTACAACTGTGAAGTTGCTAACCCAGCATGAAGCAGAAGGCGACTCTTGAGTACCCACCAATGGCAGTCCGCCTTGCTGGTGGTGGGGCAACCAGTCACTCATCACTGGTTCGAAATGGGCTGCCATCTTTCCCCTAGCCTAATTTCAATTAGGTTGAGGGCATGAACCTGAATTACCGTTCGTGCCGTACCTCCATCTCGAGGAAGAGGAGGGGTAGTCACAACAACAACAACAACGTCATGACGACGTCACATCCCATGTGATTGGCCATGCTGTAAAGGTGCGCTTTAACTTCTCTAAAACTACTGAACGTACAAACATCAAACTTGGTAAAATTGATCACCACCCAGGGGTAAGTGTCATAAAAGGTATGATGACGTCATAGCCGAAGATTTTTTTCAAATTGAATTTTTTGACAGCGGAATGAAATTTCGTTCTTAAATCAAAGCCAGTACCCGACTTGCTATTTTAAAAAAGTTTCGCAGTTTTAGGATCTATGATGACGTCACAATCACCAATTGCTTGTAAAAATGGTTTTTGTGAATATCTAAAAAATACTGATCGTAGAAATGCGGTTGATTGCTTATTCCCGAGATATTGAAAGTTTATTCCCAAAACAGATTTTTAATTTAATGATTATTGGCCACGCAATAAGCGATTTTGTGTTTGATCACTTTTTAAAGCTGAACTCTTGCAAAATGCAACAAGCGATTTTCTGTTTCATTGCTTTTAATCTAAACTTTTGCAAAACTACTTGAAATGCAAACTCCAAACTTGGCATCATTTATCAACACACTAAGATGAGGTCATAAGGTGATTGTTCACGTCATGGTGACATCACAATTGAAGATAGACTGTTTAAAATTGCATTTTTTGATGGAGAAAAGCCATTTTGAACTTAAACATAAGCGAGCACTTAACTGGCCGACTTCAAGAAATTTCATGTCATTACGAATTAAGGTCACGTCATGAAACAAATGTCACAAAAATTTTAAATTTCATTATAAAAGCAACACACAATATTTCTATTAAGCATTCCAATAAAGTTTGCCTTTTTTTTTGGTTTGCTTGGACGCGCTGTGCCACATTAAGAATGTTTTTTTCTTGAATGCGCTTTGTGAACGCAACTGAAGACGTTCATGTGTTAACATTCGTGATAGATAAATCGCATGGGTTAACTTTTCGTTGCTACCGAAAGCTAATAATCTGAAAACAAAGATACCCGCTAGCAGAAACCGCAACTATGCTTAACAGCAAAAAATTATTTTAAGCAGCATAGCCTAGCCAGGCACTAAAGAAAATTTTGAGGGGATATTACAAAAACTCTTTCCACCGTAAAATCTCATTAAGTACGGGCAAATAATTTTGCGTCCGTTTCAAAAAACGGCTTTCTGCTGAAACAAAAGCCAGCTCTTCCATTTTACACCTTATTGATTGCAGATATTTTTTTTTTCATTTTCTCAAAAAATGAGTATAAGTAATTGATAGGCTGTTTGCCCAGTCGGGTAAGACTAATTTTCATTTAAAAGAAGTAACCGGCGCGCTGGTGTAGTGGTTAGAGCGTCCGCTTTGCACCGGTAGACCTAAAGTTCGTTTCCCAAGTCGACTCATACCGAAAGATTTAAAAAGATGGTATTTACGGCTTCCCTGCTTGGCGCTCAGCACAATAGGGATAGTGTGGAGAACAAGTAGGCAAGCTTGCTTGTTGTGACCTTGGGCAAGGCACTTAACGGGACGCCTTCATCTTCACGTGGAAGACAGGTGGTCGAGCCAAGCAGCCTACCCGTCGCGGTGGCCCAGTCTAACTGAAGACTAGCAAACAAAGCATGAGCGCTCACGCAGTGTTTGGACATCTTCCGGCATGATGCTCAAAACGAATAGTTCCTTTCTATAATTGTGAAAACTACCACCATCTTAGCGCCACCATCATTTTTTACTGTGTTCCCCCCCTTACACATTTCAAAAATACAAACGGTAGTTTGTGAAATCATACTTTGTTTGTGAAAATTACCGATCTTGAATAATAGACTGAGGTTATCACTACTACGTGTACACGAACTATAGCCTTCATTTGCAACAACTTTTTTGTTACTACTTTCACAAACGTTTGTATGGTGAAGCCATTACATCTGCCTGAACTAACACTTTTAGACCAGCCAAAGCTGATGGCAAGCCCTGCCGGGGTAAAATCGCACTTTATTTGGAAGATTCTGCTATTTTGGTTGATAATAATTTCATAAACTACCAAGGTCAAAGCTAAAAAACTTGGGGAAAAACAAAGCCCATTATTTAAGTGCTGCTTGTTGCTATCTAGGCCTATGTCTATACCACATAGCAAGGATTTTTTCTTTTGCCAATATACTGCCTGTTAAGGAATCTATATCTACACTATAAAGCAATATAATCAGTAATGGGATTCGACCGGTTCGCACAGATTCGGAAGAACCGGTTCTTGAAATTTCTTAAATCCTGAGAACCGGTTGTTGGATTCTTGCTCTAGGAACTATGATAATTATATAAACTGCCGTTAGTGAGTCCTGGAGTGATAAGATTTGTTCTTAAAAAATTTAAATACCATTGCTGAATGTTATGAAACACCGAGTTAAAGAAAAATTCAAAATAAACCATAGACGTATCAAATGGTAAAACTGAATTTAGAGAGAATAATTTGTTTGAAAATAACTTGGCCAGTTAGGGGCCTACTAGAACATGATAAATGAGTCCGTAGAAGGCATAGCCACTTTTATCGCTACGCCGGAAACAAGACAAATGGCGCCGATAGAAAACCTTAATGCAACAAATAGAAATAAGAAAGGGGCCACACCAATTCGTAAGATAGGCTTACCACTAAATAGTATATTTCTGTAATTGTGAAATGACCAACATTTGGGCGCCACGATGATTTTTTGACCCCTTTTTACATTTTTTAGAAGAAATTTTTGACCCCTTTTTATATTTTTTAGAAGAATTAGTGACAGTTTGTGATCACATTCGTATTTTGCGAGCCTTACCTGCCTTGATTCATAGACTAAGATGATCACCATTACTTGTACAGGAATTATGGAAATGCATGAAAAACATTTACTTTTCGTTATCGTTCACACAACTCCCGATGGGTGAAGCCGGCCCGGCCGGTTGTACCAATATTTTAAACCCCGACGTTACTGATGAAGGCTCTGCGGGCGACACCGACAGAGCCGGCTGTTAAAATATAAAAGAAAAAAACACTACACGAAAATCGATGTGAGACAAAGGACTTTGAAAAACCGTTAGATTATCAAAGTATGTTATTACTTATCAAATTATGTTAACACTATGTTAATGCTATTACTGAAGTTTCACAATATAAATATTTCACAATATAAGCAAGCAAATATAAATGCCATTACCTTACTTCAACTAATTGAGATCCCGTCAACAAAAGGTGTAAACATGATTTTGTTCGAACTACTGCATAACAATTTTTTAATCTGTGGCGGGCCGTATATTGTACATGCCTGATGTATAGATATCCTACTGATGAAACGTTTATGTTTAACTTCCTGAAAACACGTAGCCTATATCGAAAACTCTCGCAGCTCTTCAAACAACCAGCTTTATTGCTTTGGGGAGACATGCTTTCCTGAACTCTCCTTAAACCCAACTCTGTTGCTATTGTGAAAAGCTGCAGAGAATTAACACATAGTCAAATTAAAGTTATAAGAACGAAATTTGGAATCATCAGCAACGCGATGCAAAGATGCACTGGCGATTTTGGTAATTGTTTTCACTTTTTCAGGGCTGGATAGCATTTTTGGGAGAGCATTTTAGAAAACTCATCTCTAAAAAATGGTCATGCCAAATAAGTGAATAATGAAAAGCTATTGTTTTTTCAAATTTGGCCGACTCTTCGAATTCACTAAGGGCGTCACGAGCTTTTGCAGCGCCAGTCACACCACTGCTGGTGAACTATGCTATATTACCGATTAATCAATTTTATTGGCTTTACGCTGCAAGCAATGACTCAACCAAGTAAAAAGTCGTGGTTCTTGAAAATCAACTAATCGGAAACGCCTAAAATCGTGAATATTGGTACTCAGGAAGCACAAACAAGATTAAAAACGACAAAAATCACGACTTTACGCTACGATTATCCACTATAAAACGAATCTGTTTTCACAAACGTAACAGACCAGCAAAAAACAGCTGAATACGAATAGGTAGTTTGCCTTAGGGCATGTTATTTATCAGTGAAATTGATTTTTGACTGAACAGATAAAACTAAATCAACGAAAAATTGGCAAAACTAACCAAAGACTTGAGCTTAGCGACAGATAAAATAATCCATACTAAGACGACGCACCTTGTAAAGAGGAATTTTGTAGACCAAACTTATAGGGAACTTTAGGAAAATGTTAGTGCTGTTAAAGTTTTTCCTGGCTGGTTACTTTGGCGGCACCCTTGTTGTGGGATTGTCGTTTTACAAGAATATTTCAATACCGGTTGGAGTATCTTGTAACCTTGTTCAGAAATACGACGTTGCTGATGTTGAAGAAAATGATAAAGATATTGAAAGGTACCAGTATTTTTTTAAAGAGCTGAGTTTCATTTCTGTGCTGCCACTGCAATAGGGTGACTAAAGGCCGTTTTATATGTAGGAAAAAAGTATTTCCTTCTAGCTTTACAGTCTTCACTTCTCCACTTCCCGAGCCTTGGGTTTCCGTTATTTCACTATTATATATCTAGATTTCGGTCTATTGCTAAATTGTTACAAAACATGAGGGAACCTTACTGGAATTCCCAAGTGCCACCACGGTGAAAACAACTCTGGCTGGAATTTGCATGAAGTCACTTCACAGTTTTTAAACTTTCCGCACTCTGATTGGCACCTAACCTCCAACTTAAAATCAATTAATTACGTCTTGTTTCAGTGTTTCTTCTCGTGTTTATCCGTTACTGAATTGCTCCAGCTTCAACAAAACTTTCCTGGAAAGCTATCCCTTCCCTGAACCAATTCAAGGGTTCCTGCTATGGTAAGGAGCAGTGAAGTCATTAAAGAACGCATGACATTGCGCGTGCTCAACAAATGTCACTCCAAAACTCAAAAAAACGATTGGTCAGCTTCACCACCCAAAAACGTATAAGTGAAGATCTTCTTAAGAAAACACTCGTTAAAGCATTTTTCCAAAACCTTTTTTGTCATGTCACCCGTGTTTAAACTAAACAAAGGTCTGTGTACATTTATAATAATTTTTTCACTACTGTTTTCCTTAATAGTTAAAATCGAAATAACTGATTGTGGTCCACTCGATATATGCGTAGTGGCTCACAAATGGACAATAGCCTCCTGGTTGACAGCCTCTGCGCGAGAATGTTTCCCTCCTTATGATGCCACTGTGACGTCACCACTTTGGTTAGAACGGAGTGCTTTAGTCTAAATTAAAATGCTAATTGTTTGCTTCCAATATGACTGGTTGAGGCGTGTTGTGTACAGTATCTTATGGCTTGGAAATACAGAATTGCAACCGTGTTTTTGTGCTTGAATTAAAATTTGTAGAATTATGAATCACAATTTTGTTGCTGGTCAATTCGCCTAAAGCAATTTGTAAAAATTTTGTTAAGCAAGCTTACAGGTGCTACATACATATATATTTGTGAGCCACTTACAACTATGAAACTGTTGTTTCAGCGGGAATAATAAACAACCTTTCCTGGCAGCAGATCTTCAAATATTTCCCAGTTTAAAGTCAGTTGAACTGCACGAAGTATCTTCACTATTTCCATTCGGACCCAACAATCCTATGCTGAACGTTTCAAGTCTTTCTATCACGTACGTAACGACTGGTTTCGGCTTGCATATTTTGGTAAAAATAAACCTGCTGGTTCTCGACAAGTGCATTGACAGGATACTTTGGCCTAAATTCCTCTTTGTGATAGCACTATTTGGAATTTAATCTTCCAGTCGCAAGAACAACTTGCGTTGAGAAGTATTTCGTAGTTGGCACAGTGCATTTTTACAGTCGGGCATTTTTTGCATTGAAAACAGTTTTTGATATCGTCCTTTAAAAGCTAGCAATTGCTTCTCTGCAGCCAGTATATTTTGAGAAAATGAAAGAAACAAATTATTTTATCTTCAAGGGATAGTTCCTCAAAAAAAAGAAATTTTCTTTCAAAACGATGACCCATTTTCTACCTTTTGTTGATTCCAGAACCGTTCTTTTTTGCTTAAAGATGCAGATGTTAAAAAATTGTTTTCGTTGATGACGTTTTATGACGTCACCTACATCCCCATTATGGCCACTTCAAAGTGACGGTATCGTACCGGCATCTATTTTTCTTGGCTTGATAATTTCAAAGAAGTTGTAGTATAGGCTACAATACACCGATAAATTCAGCTTTACACGTATTAATGATGGTGATAGACATGTAAGAGTTTAAAAAATCGATAAATTATTGCATTAGCAACTTAAATTTTTAAAGCCCCCAGGATCTAAGACAATTGAAACTGCTAGTCTGGCCAGTGAACACTTTCCTAAATCTTTGATTTACTATAATCTAGACATATTAGCAATCAGCCTATTAACGTAGAAAACGTGTTTTGAGATTTTATGTTACAGTCTCATCATCATCTCTGCAAATAAAACAAAAAAATGTCATTGCTGCTCTCCTCAACGAAATCATTAGGCTACTTACTGTTCCTTCCCACACAAACTAGAACATTTTGTATGGGGCGAAACATAACAAAAAATCGTGGAATCAACAACGTAACAAAACAAAGAACATAACCAAAAAGAATCTGTTAAGTGAAAGTAAAGTAAACAAAAAGATATTCAAAGAAATGAAGAAAGAAACTAAAATGTATTAAAATTCTGCAATGCGATAAAGTACCCAGAAAATACATTTTTGAAAACGCACTATTAGTCTTATAAATTAAGACTGGTTTTACAAATATCATTTCTTCCAATAACTATAGAGGCACTAACTCAAACTTGGGCGGTGGGCGCCGTAATGGTTTTTGTTTTACGATTGCGGAAATAAGTTACTTGGCGGTGGAGTGATTTTACGACTTGGTACATTCCCTCGTGATGAGATGTGTGGCACCAAGGTCGTTGGCTGCACTTATGTGCCTTGGTCCCAGAATAGGGCAAAAGGAGTAATACCTCGTTGGCGGTTCCTAAAGGAATGTGGGCGACGTATTCGTTCCGACAGTTTTTCTTAATTTTGGTTTCGTAAACTTATTTGTTTATTGCAGACAGTGACACTGTTTCGACCTATCAGGTCTCTTCAGTGCAGTTGGTGACCGACAAGAAGCTAGAGGCTTTTAATAAAGCATAGCTTAGACCGCCACACTTGTGGGATCTATAGTAGATCCACTTGGTTGAAGGTCTGTCAGTACTCTGCGAAGTCTAGACTTAGTGCACCTGCGACAACCGCCACTCATTCACGAGTGATACGGCTTCGCAGAGTACTGACAGACCTTCGACCAAGTGGATCTACTATAGATCCCACAAGTGTGGCGGTCTAAACTATGCTTTATTAAAAGCCTCTAGCTTCTTGTCGGTCACCAACTGCACTGAAGAGACCTGATAGGTCGAAAGAGTTTCACTGCCTGCAGTTTGCTAAGTGCATCGCTAGCCTCTTGCATTACTATTTTTTGTTTATATTTCTCTCGAAAAAGAATGTTGTTAAAAAATTGAACTTTAAAATAGTTGAATTTCAAAAAAAAAGATCATTTCCAATAATAATGTGCCAATTTATATTTTTGACCCTTCCCACTAAAAGTTTCTGGATGCGCTACTGCTACACCTCTTGGATCCTAACATCTGGTTTGCCAAATAACCAATTTAAAAAAAAATATCTTTTCGTAGGTATAATTGTATATTTGATGACTGTGGTTTCATGCAGTGGTTTAGACCTTTCTATTGATGACCCCTCAAACTTTGGATTTCAAAAACTATGCCGATCTTGCCACTGATAAATTAAGACTGTAATAACTCACAAACACCATATAATTTCACAAACTTTTATGCGTTTATTTGATTAAGGACACAGGAGCATAAATTCAAAGTTGTGGAAGGACGCTGATGTGATTGGCGTATATACAACAATAAGCTATGAAGTAATAGGTCTACTACTTACTGCTTTTTTGTAATTGTAGGCCTATTTAAGTTAAAGCGTATGTTTCTTTTATTCTGGCATAAACCCAGCCTGGAGAGGGCAAAGTGGCACAAACTCCAGAGTCCAGCATTTGCTCTTCACTTATCATAATAATTATAGTTACAGCTTAACCCTAAGTGGACAATTCATCGACCAGTTTTGTGCTAAGGAAAAGAATAGTTTTTTCTAAATCCCGCAAGATTTCCTATTAAAGCCGCGCACTTTGGTTCTATTTTGCAACACGTGACAAAAACGTGTTGGGGGTTAAAGAATATTCTGGCGCGCTGCAGGATTGTAATAAAAAGGTATTGAAACGTGAATTACATCTGCAGTTCAGTTATTATAATTTTCGTACAGTTTCACCTCGTTAACTCGGACAGCTGGGGGGGAAAGGGTGTCCGTGTAAGCCGATTGTCCGACTTAACCGACGGCCTATAGGCCATAGCTTATAAACATGCCTAGGGTAACGAAGTTTAGTTAAAAATGCCGTTATTATATAGACTATTTTGTTTTACTACATTAAACAAAAATATATGAATAAATAAATAAATAAATCTGCTTTTTTACATGTTATGAAGGTAAATGTAGTAAAACAAAATAGCCTATATAATAACGGCATTTTTTACTAAACTAGTGAGTAAAAAACAAAGTACTACCCGTATTGCTGTCGAAGAAAACTGCTGCTACGATCCGCATTGAAGAAAACGGCCGATTTTAGGCCAAACATTTTTTTTCTCAATCTTGGAATGTTTTTCCATTTTTTTTTCTCGGTCATGGTCCGAGTTAACCGATATCCGGCTTAGCAGGGTCCGGGTTAACGAGGTGAAACTGTATTTACAATTGCATTAATGAAATACAAGTTTAAACCAGTACGTTAGTGCTGTACTATATCATTCTACTTTATCAGGCAGGCTCCCTGATAATGACAGGCTTTAGCATTTACGTTAGCTCTCAAGATAATACTGAAAAATAAGTACAACTGCCTGCTGCTGTTGTCACAAAAAATGACACCAGACAGCATTACGACGAAACTTGCCATTATGACAAAGCAGTGCTTTTTCGAGGCCTTCAACAAAAAAGAGGAAAAAATCATGCTTAAAAATCGCTTAAATGCTTAATTGATTGTTCAGTTGTCGATAAAGCTCAAATAGTTTGAGAATGGTTTCTATCGGAAGCACTTTGTCAATATCTCACGCAAAAGCTCTCAACCACTTTTTTGAGGTCAAATACATGTATTTTTTTGAGAAAATGAAGAAAACAATTTTTACAATCGATCGTTAATCATGATTTCTTCCTACCTTTCAAAAGGTTGAAATTTCTTGAAGTTAGTAGATCGGGCGTTGGCTTTTGTTTATACAAAAAACCAATTTAGACGAGACCATCCCTGGACGCGTTTCGTCCTTTTGGATTCATCAGCAGGGCCCGTCCCGTCACAAGCAAAAGTAACCCACTCATTAACGTTATCCTTAAAAAACGAGCAATGCACACGCAGAAGCACTAAGACTTCAACCGACGACGTATTGCGTTGCTTACCAGGGCGGGCTGACAAATTGGTTGGTTTTGGCTGCATATCCACTGGGAGATCAGTTTACACACTGATTTGAAAAAGTAAATTAAACGCTGCATATATAGCCTAGCGCCTTGTCTTTGCAATGCCATCACGCTCGCGGCAAGTGCGTTGACAATTCACAAGTTGGGAGCCGGGCGACCTTTGATAGACGTGTCGAGCAAATCCATGCTAACAAATTTTCACTCTACCTCACTTCGCAGTTTAATAAAACTCGGAAAAACGTCGCCCCTGCTGTCTTTTTTGCAAGCATTTTGTGGTGTTAGGTGGTTGAAATATTTCAGTCCAACGTTTTGTTGTATTAATCCATAAATCTAGATTTAAATTAATGCAAAAATCCAAAATTAAAATTATTGCAAAAATATGCATGTTTTTCTTTCTAATACTTTCTGTAGATTCTCTTTTTTACCGATATTAATAAGTTGATAATGCTTCTAAAGTTTACCTTTGTGGTTTACGTGGTCGAGTGAGTTTGAGTGCCATTAATGGTGACGACGTTCGAGTGTTCGAGCATCGCGAGGGTTATCTTGTTGTGCTCATTGAAAAGGCACTAATGGAAATTTTCCCGGCTTGGTTGCAGTGCATGTAGAAGAAACGCACTGTGCCAGCAGTATCGATGACGGTGAAACAGTTCTGAGCACAACGATGCTAAGAAACCAACAAAACGTTTTACCCTGACCGGACGATAAAATTGTATCAAGAAAGGTTTTATAATTAGTCTGTATTTGTGCTATCGACTGTGACTTATGCCATGTCTCGACAAACGAGAGCTATGGCTAAGCAAACGAAGTTTATTGCATAACAAGTATTGAGTAGCCATATATAAGAGACGACATTTCGGAACAAATTGACCATGCTATGATACATTAATGATCGCATTACTATCAGGTCAGAAAAAGACATTTGAAGTAGATATAGCCAAGAGCAATGTCTACCAAGAGTTAGCAGATGACCAACGTAATTAGTGGCTTCATTTAACCTAATTAAACATGTGGTGATGCATTTAAACGCCCTACTCGGAACACTGTATTCTGTGACGAAAGTTTGCTTATATAAAGGGTCATGTGAAGAAAACTATTCAAAACTTGCAAAAGAGAGTTTTCCGTGCAAAGCGTCACAATTAAATGGTCAAAAAAACCTCTGTTCATAAAGCATTAGGGCCTTAGTTATAATCTGGTTTTTGAAGGTTTACATAAGCTTCACAATGTTGGGAACTCAAAAAAACCCAATTATTTCATTTGACTACAGAACTCCAACAATAAAGCCATAGCAGTAGAATTCAAAAGTTATTAATTATCGAATCTAGAGTTTACTGACTTGGCTTTGGGGCAAAATCTTGATGAAAACTTAAATAAGATGAAACAACCGAAATTTGGGGCAAATTTTAAACCTTCATCCAGATTAAGAAATAAATTAACTATATACGTTAAAAATAAATTTTTTAAAACTTGTAAATCTAATGCAAAAACTTGAACTCGTAAAATCTTTGGAAACTCAGACTTAAAATCGAATAAAAATTGGTCAAATCGGCAGTCTTGATTGCCACCTACTTCAAACGAGCTCATAGCCGAGAATGCTTTTATGAAAAGAGGTCGCCTCGTGTTCTTCAAAATTGTCACAAATCTTTATTTGTCTTCCTGAAATCACTTCACTTTTCAAACCCTCATTTTTTGTCAAAATTATGTCATCTTTGTCTTTTTCAAATTTTCTTATTCTAGCTTTTCCTGAGGACCATCATTCTGCGTACATTGATGGTAGATAAGAGAGGTTTTTACGTCAAAAATTTCTAAATCAAAATGTAAATGCAAGTTGTCTTAAAAGTAAACGAAAGTTGATTTTACGCCCATTTTTAGCAGTTAAATGCAGGCTTAGCCCAGCTAATTCGGTATATGTCCACCAATGCACACTCGCCTTCGATCAGACTTCTTGCGGGAGTAATGCAGCACTTTAATTCCGAATGCCCTTTCTAACGAATACCAATACAGTAGATTCCGCTTAATTAGGCCGCCGGTTAATCGGGTCAGCCGTTTAATTGGGTCAAATTGTTAAGAACAAAATCCAATCAAAGATAATGCACTACGTTAAATCCGCATAATCGGGCAACTATTCTGCTTAATCGGGCCACAACTGCAGTCAGACATACACTGGTTTAATTGCAAAACCGTCTTTGTAATGTAATAGAACTCAATATCACAAAGCCAACTATATTATGTAACAATTGAAAAATACAGGCGCAAACTATTTTGTCATTTCATGCCCTTGGACATGGTAATTGTTGTGTTTTGTTGTAAATTTTGTGAAGTCCCAAGCAGAGATGCCACAAAAAGAATTAGCAATTGCTAAAAGGGTTGTTGTCCTGAGAAAAATTAGAGAGCAACCTCCAAACATAAGTCATCGCCAGCTAGCTGAGATAACTGATGTACCAAGGACAACCCTGCCACAGATACTGCAAGACTTCGGATAATCGGGCCAGCCGCTTAATCGGGCCAAATGGTGCTTATCCCGATGTGACCCGATTAAAGCGGAATCTACTGTATATTTTTTTTTCGAGTTTCGAGCTCTAGGTCTTTCGTTACAAAATTAGGAACGATTACCACTAGACCAGCGGCGGCTAAAAATAAAATACAGTACTTAATCATAAACTGGAAAATATGTTTAGCTTTTTGCTGTTAAATTAGATTTAATTTTGCTGGTAAAGATGAGCTTAACTTGACTCGCTACCGAGCTTAGCTCAGCTTGATTTTGCTTGTTTATATTTTACAGAAAATCAAACCTAACAAAACTACCAGAAGAACTGTTGAAATCCTTTCCCAGCATCGTAAAACTTTCTCTTTCACGAAACTCACTCACAGTGATCAGAGAGACTGACTTTCAATGCTGTCCTCAGCTCAAGGTAAGTTTTGAAATAGGAAGTTATTCTGTGAGCTTTTCTTTATAGCAACTTGAGGCGCATATTACTTTCCTCTGCTTGATCACCACTAATTGTGGCGAAAATTCACTGTACCAATACCAACGGTAACTTCAAAGTTGGCCAGAATGCAAAGATGTTTCGAGCACAACCGCAAAGGTTTTCCAGTGACCTAAGGATAAAAATAAAACGTTAATGATCTCAGTCGCAGAGTAACATTAAGCAAAGTCTTAAAGTTTTTCAGCCGAAATTTGCACAACTAGTTGACGTGCTTTTGTGGCGGAGTGGTTCAAAACGGTGTTTTCAGTTAGAACGTCCTGTTGCTCACAAGCTGGATTCACACCTTACGGTTAGGTTAGTATAGAGGGTCCGGATCCCACCCGAACCCAAATTGTATCGATGCTGCCTTGCGGCGCTGACGCATTGACTGGTCTTTATTGAAGCTTACATCATATTTACAGATAGGTCTGGGTTATGCAGGCCCCCTCCCATTTCGTTTTATTTTATTTAATCAAAGTATCGGGATGCCTTGCTGCCTTAGTGCTCGTGTGATTTCTAGTAAAAGAGATTATCACATAAACCAATACGCTTCCAGATTTAGAAAACCGTTACTAACTTAACAAAAGTAAGATACTGTTTAGATACTTAATTGTGATAATTTTTTTGTATTTCCAAAGTCAAAGATCTTGCAAATTTCATCGATTTGCAAAGACACTGGAATCGTTTGTCTAGTCGTGACTTGTAGGTCTACTCGTCGCTGGTCGGTGAAGCGTTGGCCACATAAAGAGGGGTACTGATGTTTACTAGAAATACAGTTTGGTGGAGATGAGACTTCGTCATCCCGCGGCGTAAGTCGTGATTGCTAAGTCGGCAATAGTTCGGTTAACATAGACGCACGACTTTCTTCAGCACCATTTTTTCTGCTGAGAATAATAGGCTAATCAGGACAAATGATGAGCTTGCATAGCGAGTAAAGAAATTGCTATTACTGATTTGTTACAGTCACTAAACCTCGGACATAATCCAATTCAAGATTTTTTTACTAACTGGACGAATATCACTATTGAACGATTGTCAATGCGGTCGATTGACCTGAAGGACCTCGGTGAATTATTCAAATCGGCTACTCGTAAGTAAACAGAGCATGCAGGTCTACATGGGAATAAATGACATACCAAGAAAAACAGACTTATTTTTGTCCACAAAAATAAATTTGCGATGTAAAGGTTATTTTGAAGTACGTAGATCAGAATGTATACAAACTCGGTCGATTTAGTAGTAAAACAGTAAAAATTGATTTCATTCATCATGTGCCATCTCTGGTAATTAATAAGGTCGACTTCCTAGTGTTTTCACAAAATTTATTCAAAAGCAGATAACAAATCGGAGAAAATGCCATCATTTTTGAAGCTTAAACCAAAGAAAACTGATACTATCTAATAACTAAACGCTACTGAGCTGCATTTGCTGCAAAAAATGAGAGGTAAAAGAAGCAAGCATCAGAAAGATTGGGGACAAAAACAAGGATAAATAAATTGCGTCATAAAATAAAAATACAGTGTCTTAAAAAGGAGAAAAGCAAAAAGTCTGGAGGTCAAAACGAACAAAAGTTTATCAAAACGGAGCAGTCTGCAACCGCTTTGTTTAAATTGATGTCAATTAAAGTGACTGATTTAGTGGCTTTACCGAATTTAAACACTTAGTTCTGACTCTTAAACATATATAAAAATTAATGTACCAATTATATTTTGGTATATTGAGAGCAGTGCTATTCTTGGTTTTTTTAAATGCATTTATATTGAGCAGAAGCTAGTGTGCACATTTAATGATGTGCCGCAACTCAATAAACAATATGATCTACTCTCCAAGGCCTATTTTAATAATCGATTCGGGCAGGAACATAACTGTGGGGCTAATAAAACCTTAGGTCATCCAAAAAGTTAAAAGACATTTGTACAAAACGCATAACTTTTTTGGCACACAAAAAGACCATTTTATAGTTTTGTTGGCTCTCTTCTCACAACAAAATTCTGATTACGAGCCTTGCGTCAAGACAACTTTCAACCTTAATAGCTATGCTTTTCAAGAAAAAGATCATGGGTAAAAATCTCTAAAAGTGTATGATTATGATAATTTTGAAAAGGGAGTAAACCCTCCAAGTAGGTCCTGGCTGTTCGTTTCTTCTTGAAACGATGTTTGTTTATGATTGAATTATGTGAAGTTCCTATTTTCAAAATTGGTTCTGCTGAGCAGTAATGTTATTCTTGCAGCCCTGAAGTACTTGGACCTTTCTGACAACAAGTTGACGTCCTTGCAAGGAAAACCTTTTCGAAAAGCAAGTAACTTGACAACACTCATTCTCGCAAACAATAATATTTCAAAAATCGACATGCGTGTTTTTAAAGGTATGAAGTAACAACGAATAATTTTCATTTTCGGGTCCACCAAAAGACCTTTTACGATTAAGCACCAAGCAACTTGTGCTTCGACACGTTTTTGTGCGAACCTGTACCACCACTGCCGGTGAAGTGGATTTCTACCACAAATACTATTAACGAAGCAAGAAAAGCTGCCGCAAAGTGTCATTTGCATGGGTACATCAAAGCAAATACGATGCGGTCGTTGAATTTATAGCTTCGGATTTCCAGAGTAATGTCCGAGTTAAAATCAGCGCAGACATATCAAAGGTTTTTGCTGAGGGACCACAGAAGGAAAGGAGATTAATTTTTTTACTAAAGATAGATTAGGCTGTTTCTTTATTGTTAAGATCAAAATAGGGGCAATAGTACAAAGACACCCCCATCTAAATATACGAGGAGGAGTTAAATACATTTTGGTGAACAAACTTTGAAGTCGCGTTTCCACCCCGCTTCATCTTGACTTAAACCGTCATGCAGTACTAAATAGTAATATGATTTAGTTACAGGGTTAAACGGCAGCTGCCTCTGAAACTTGATAGCTTGAAGAGGATAGCCACTTTCTGGCTTTGGTCCACCTTCAATACCGTGTTTAGGGCGGGCGGAGTCCGGGAATTTAACCTTTTAGAATGTTGAAAAGTCTTGAGTTGATGAAAAAAACAAAATTTTGTTGATTGTTTTATTAATGCAATCGGAATTTCTCCCAAAACCTAGCTATAGCGTGTTGCAACTTGTTTTGTAAAGCGCATTCCTAACGAGTCATCAAGTATCCTCCTTCCAAGGAAAAGATTTCATTATAAAAAGACAGATATATAGCACTAACGATCCTGTACCGCAGCGTGACTTTAATGCTACCAGTGCAATAACCTGTGCTGGAAGAAATGATAAATTTGAAAAACCATCTGTAGAGTAATCAACTTTTCAGGAGCTTTTAGTTTGGGATTCATTGACTTAACGGAAAATAAACTGACAACATTAAAAAGAGGAACTTTTGATTTTCTATCAAGCGATGAGTTGACTGTGGAATTGTGGGAAAATCCCTTTAATTGTGATTGCAATTTACAATGGTTGAAAAGATGGATTGAAAGTGTAAGAAAAACCTTTTGCATTTCTTCTATTACAGTGCCACCACTACCTTTATGACTTCATATTGTCATGCTTACAACAACCATAACGTGACTCACGCATATATGTATTTATAAAATGGAGCGTGAGACAAACGTTTTCGGAAAAATCTGTACTATAAAGCGCAATTCTGTCTGTGTGTGTGTGTGTGTGTGTGTGTGTGTGTGTGTGTGTGTGTGTGTGTGTGTGTGTGTGTGTGTGTGTGTGTGTGTGTGTGTGTGCATGAAACTCCTCCGAAACAAAGAACACTTTACAACAATTTTAGCTCAATTGACAGTGCAACAACAGATTTTTTATATTTAAAAGCATTTTTAGATACCGAGTTTCAAAATTTGTAATCAAATTAAAGGTGATTTTAAAGCAATTTCGATAATACGTGATTTATACCTTTACTATTTGTTTTTATGCTAAAAAAGTTGAACTTTAGCAACTGCTGTGTAAATTTTACTCCTTTCTAAAAAGTGATAGGTTGAATAAAAACAATTTAGTTTAATACTTAAAGGTTGTGATAAGGTATAAACAATTAATGTCATTTTAACGCTGAAGAGACTTACTTTCCAGCAATATGTAACCCTAGTTTTTTTTGCCATACTTATCCTTCATTCACGAGACAGCAAATTGTATCACTATATCCGGGACGGGACGTCTGCACTCGCTCAAGAGTTGCCATTTCCGAGGTGTCTGGGCCTGTCTTCCACATAAAGGTGGGGGCGTCCCGTTAAGTGCTTTGCCCAAGGACACAACAAGCGAACTTGCCGGCTTGTTCTCCACAACCTCCCCTAAATGCCGAGCGCCAAGCAGGGAGCTGAGGATACCATTTTTTAAAGTCTTTTGGAATGACTCGACGAAGCGGACGCTCTAATTACTACGCCATCGTGTCGGTAATTGTTAGGGCACAGGATTGATTTATAATGGCTAGTCAACAACTGGTTGCCATAAACGATTTTTCATTTTTAGTTAAAAATTTTCCCACTAGACCTAAGTGACTTGCAGTTTTTATAAAAAGTTAGTTCTTTGACACATTTTGACTGTTTTCCATCAAAAACATGGCTCTTTGTCATTATTTATCTAAATTTCAAAAAGATTGATCACAAAATAAAGTCTCTAAAAACTTAAAAATGTAGTCTGACGGTCAAAAACCCTAAAAGTTTTGTTGTCTGGGCTTCACACAATCACAATTTTTGGAAAAGTAAGCCATGTCGTACGTTTTGTGTTACATTTTTTCCAAAGCTTGGTTCTTTGGCAATATCTATCCAAATTTTCAAAAAGATTCACTCAAAAATAAAGTCACAAGAAACATTAAAAAGTAGCCAACTCCAAGCAAAACATCAGTGACCCCCTACAAAGAGAAGGGAAATAAAGATAGTTCTGTTTCATCTTGTGCAACAAAATAGTATTCTGCAGCCAAATATCGTCTAAATGTGTAAGCAATTTCGTTTACAATTATGTGAAGCCGGCGTAGCCGGCTGATTTGATATTCTTAACCTCGACATTACCGACGGGACCCTCTGCTATTGTAATAACTTAACCGTAAGTGCTTCATTTTAAATTACTTCGGCCTTTGTATGGTTGTGTTTATGCCAGGACCACGTAACATGCGCCTTGGCAGAGCTTTTAGTTCGCACAAATATGCATGTAATTACGAAAAGCGATAAGTAGCGACCCTCATATTTAACATCAGCAATTTCCTCGGAAGGGTGCCGCACTAGATGCACAGGAAAATTAAGACCATGGACAACATATATGCTAATAAATTTTTTGTTTCTTTACTGCTTATTATTTTCAAATAATTTAGACCGGTCTACTTGGGTTCAGTTAAAATTTTTGTGATGCCACATTAGTTTTATCAGTACAAGAGAACAAGTAGGTGGGTATTTGTCAATGATTTGCATTTTTTCCGGTGAAAATAGCTACTCCACTCTAAATAACAACGTTTGGCCGAAATTATGATACCGGGTATTTAAGATGATCTATGTTTTCACTGCTTTTTGTAAAAATTAATCGTTCTGTCTCAAACAAAATGGCTTTGACAACAATTTTATACTAATTGATGCACTGGCTACACAAATTCTATCGAAGTCAACAGTATCCAAAATTTTAGACAAAATCGCACAAATCATCTATTCTTTCTTAGGCCTTCCTCAGCACAGTATCTATTCAAGGTAAACATTTTTGCCCCAAATATATCAATATGGGTAGAGGATTGAAAACATTTGAGGGGTGTGGACGTTACTTTCTGTCTTCTGGTTACGCTTTTGGTCTGGGTAGGGAAGGAGGTGAGAAGATAAGAAGTGCTATTTCTATGTACCTGGCTCTAACTGATATTTATCAGTAATTCATAGATATTCTTCCACTGCTTTTCAGATAATGTTAAATTGATGCAACTGTTTAGTAATATTATGACAAAAACAATCAATGTTGTTTTGTATTCTTCATTTCTTTTTTGCAGGTTTAAAACTTTATCATAACAGCCAAAGCATCAGGAAATTCTATTAAATGAGATCTTGATTGTAAGATAAAAACGGCTCTTCGACCTTACCAAAATGTCTTCTGCAGAGTTTTGTGTTATTCATGTGCTTGTGCAGGCTTTTGTTAAACTGTATGCCCCTGCACAATGTTTCTGCCTCAAAATTTCCACTACTGAAAAAAATGATTTTATTTCTGAGACACATTTTATATAAATATACAGATGCGTGGCCATTGTTGTGATGTTAATGAAAATTCCTCTACTGCTGTAGCTTGTTTAAGTGCTACATAGGATTTGGACCTGTTTAAACTTCCAATAGAATTTGCTCATAATTTCAAGATGTGACTTAATTATTAATTTGGCGGTCCGTTTTGAAAACATAACAGTTAATTTTTAGGAAGTGATTGTTTCGTGGTAGAATCCAGAGTATCTACTGCGCCTAAAGCAAAAAGTTTGAAAAAAGCTGTGTTAGTGCTCGCTTGATACAAACAGTCCAGCAATATTTCCAGATAGATGTAATAGGGCTGCTGGTTTGCAGCTGCCAAGTGCCATGCCAGCTCTTAACTTTTAAGACGTTACGTAAAATGTTTCACTCTTGTTCATTTACTCAATATATACTATAAAAATATCATTCTGTTTACACGCACATCTCTGGCATTGCAATTAGCTGTAAACTTGAATATTGATATCACAAACAAAAAATACAGGGTGGTCCAAAAGTAGGTGGACAGTAGTCAAAATTGGCTTATACCTAAATTGGGTGAATATTAGTAAAAAAAAGATTATTTGTTGTGTTGTATAGTATAGTATAGTATACATGTATAGTATGTATAGCATTATATATAACCAACAAATGATCTTTTTTTTACTAATATTCACTTAATTTAGGTATAAGCCAATTTTGACTACTGTCCACCTACTTTTGGACCACCCTGTATGTTTTTTAACTGAATTTGCGGATATAAAAACCACAATGACTACAACAGTATCAGTTTGCCAACATTTTTATCAGTTTAAGGGGCATGCATCCGGCCATGCTATCAGTAAATTTTCCAAAACTCTTTATTCTTTTTTCATTTCGGATTAAGAACTTTCTTGCTACCTTGCAAAATTTAATGAATAAATTTAATTGACAGACCAGATTGTTTCAAAATCTCATGATCCTAAAGTTTTTCTAGAATTCAAGCGAACAATGTTGAGTACATCTTTTTCTGTTTTTGGAGGTAAAAACAACATATTTGAAGGAACATTTCCCCGGGCTTCCCCCTCCGCAGGCCTCGTGCCCAATGGTGGGTTTAGAGATTTTATTTTTGGGGGGCAAGCATTAGCTTAACTCAAAATTATCATAAAGTGGGTGATATATGCAAATTTGAAACCGGCAACCGGAAGTGTTTTTGTAGATTACATAAGCTTAAAGCGTTGTTTTTGCCTTATCTCCTCTTGAACACTTATTTTTGGAGATTACTATTTCAAAAATCTTCCAAGCGAGTGCGAACGTCCCGTCCAAAATATAGCAATGCAATTTGCTTTTTCGTGAATGGAGGATAGATATGGCAATTAAAATAAAAAAAAGTCGTTTTTTCCTATTGCATTCTCGACCACCTTTTACGATCACCTTTTTTTGTATGTTTTTTGCTTTTGCAAATTATGTGAAGGAACTATCTCCTTAAATACATCACTGGTCGTGCCTGAAGCCACACCGGAAACAAAAGCGGGTGATAAACATTGGCGCCGAAGTGATGTATTTGGGGAGCATAGAATTTAAATAGAGGTTTAATTGTGCCCAATTAAATATAATTGGGAACAACTGCGAATTTTTCATCAAATTAAGATTGTTAAATGTGTTTTTTTGAGGCACTGCTTCCGTTTAGAGAGCACAACCACTCATTTTTAGGAGGAGGGCAATACCAGGGGATAACGCAGCCTTAATAATACTGAGATTATATCTGAAATATAAAAATTTTATCGTGACCGTCCAAGCTAAATAAACGGAAGAATTGCACTTTTGCACATCACAAAGCGGTCCTAAAAACTAACGTATAAAAAAGCGCTTGGAAATCTTGGGGAATCCAGTCGTATCCTAGCCTTAGGTGTCGCGGACTCTATTTTCAGGTGAATTTATCACTGCACTACTTTCAGGAAAGGGCATACGGAAGCTATCCCGACCTTCGGATGAAATGCCACAACCCTTATCATAACCACGGAAAAAAGTTTGACTTTGGAAACGGGACAACGATAGCCATGGCTGACCTGAATTGTTCTCCTTCAAACAAAATGTGGAAAGGAAATGGTAAACGATTGTATTGAGCCAAAATGAAGCTAGTACCACACCGGTTCTAGTGTAGGCTTTCTCAAGCTTGCCACTGTTTTCTCTTTTCCTCCACCATTTTCTTAATCCAATGGAGAAGAATGAGCGTTTTTAAAATAATCTTTTGGCGTCAAATGAAGAGTATGCCATAAAATGCAGATTTTTGTGCTGATACACCCCATAGGAAAATAAGCCATTCAAAGAATTTTCGCTCCGACGCAAAATGTCTTTTTTTTAATTTCTTCTTGACTATCCTTTATCAAATATTTCGTTCTTTTAATTTGAAATTATTCTTTATTAAGTCAAGTGGCCCTGTGGTACACTTTGAAAATGCTGCTGCGATGCTAAGTTGCAACTTGCATTAATAGTAGACCTAGTATGTGTAGATTGCTTAAATGCATAGCTGACCTTTAGCTTAAAGAAGCAATGATTTAATCCACTTGATATATGTAGTTATTTAATTTCCAGAGCACTCTACTATCAAAGCATAAAAGCAAACCCGACTGTGAAGCTTTTTTGGTACCAATTAATCCAGATCTAAAGCACTAGATACAAGCAGGCCAACGAAAGCTTGTCATCATATTTAAGCACAGCATTTTAGTTCAAAAAAGACTTTTCAATAGCTGTTGAGAACTTTTCAGTGAGTGTTGAGTCGTTATGTAAATATAAGTTGCATTTAAAGCAGCAAGGAAGAATTGTATTTTCGCAATATTTTGTTTTCTCGTATCGCAGAACCGTGCAAAGAAACCATCGCGACCACTAGCCTTACCAAGATTGCAACGACAAAAAAAAACACGGAGAAGTACAGCCAGACTGACTATACTGGAAAAATTAGCTGCCCGCAAGCTTGCAGGTGTATAGATGCAACCAGTGTATCTCGTAAGTTCTATTCGATGGTAAACAAGATTGACTGTCCTCTAAGACAGACTGTGCAAACGCCTTTGCAGGCCACCTAACTCCACTCAACAGGATCATAGCGTGGGGCAGGCGCAAACCTTTCCAAGAACTTTGTTTTTTTCGAGATTAACTGAAAAAAGCAGAGTTTTTAAGTTGAAAACCTTTTTTTTAAGATCAATGAAGGATGTTAAACTGAAGTTTATTTTTTTATTTTGGACGATCAATCTGTCCTTAGGCTGGCCATAAGTCACATCTTTCTGCGAGCCGCACACCTTTTCCTCGAGGGACGCAACTGGCATGCAGGCCGAAGTTTGCACGCCCTGCTTAAGGGAATTCAAATGTAGTCAGGTATTTAGGTAAAATTTTGTACAGATTTTAAAAAATACCTTGTGACGCGCTGAAAACGGTCTTAGCCTCTGCTCCGGTAGCCGTAGCCGTAACTGTAACAAAAATGTAGGCAGTAACAAAAAGCTAAAAAGGAGGCAAAGTTGTACAGGGACTGGACTTCCACGTTTTGTTGACATTTTAGATAAAAATAGCTTAAAATATTAACTGGGTTCAAAACATTTTGAAGGGCAATTTCCACCTAGCTACACTCACGACTGGACGCCTTCAAAGCGAGAAAGTATTCGAACCACGGTTCTCTAATTACTTATTTTTAGGTAGTGGTGGAGAATATCGTGGCGTTACTGTGCCAATTGTTTCATGTATGCACTCAAGATATACTTTTGTACCAAATAATCTTGATGATAACTCCCGTAGTCTACTTATGACCGGCAGTAAATTGACTGAGGTAAATGTTGGAAAGTTGGTTTTGCCTCCTGATTTGAAGCAACTTGTGCTTGACGGTAAGTAAGAAATATTTTATTAAAGTTCATACAGTTACAAACATAAAGTTGGGCTAAATTTTAGATAATGTATCTGTCAATGGCCTGTGACTTTTTTTGGTATTTTACACCCATAATTATTGAAAAACCAGTAGATAAGTCTATAGTCGGCTTATCTGAACAAGTCTTGGTCTAGGTTTAGCAATGCGGTTTGGGAGGAATAGACTTAGAGACTTAAAACTAAGCGAAGTTTGTGGGCTATCATCTCTGCTATCTTTCACCAGAAAGAAAGATGTAGATGAGAAAGTGAATAATCATTAAAAAGCAAACCACCTTTAGGAAATCAAATCTCGAGTCTCGTCAAGGATCGCAGCGTTCAATTCGCCTCAATCAAGCTTTTATCTTTGGCTGACAACAAAATATCTTCTATCTCTAGAGAATTTCTTTACAGTTTTCCAAGCATAACAAAACTTAAATTACACAACAATCAAATCAAAACATTCGAAGAGAAATTATTTCGGTTCAACAGGTTTGTGTTGTCAGTATTTTTTGCGTTACGCCAAAACTGTTATGCCTTGTTAGACAAACCTGAAAGAATTGTCAGTGTGGTTAGGTGTGAGCCGGAATCTGGCGTTGTGGCTGATCATTCTTCGAGTTTTCTTGAATTTTGAGTTTATTGAATTTTCGTCCAGACTTTGCAGTACAACAGAAGTGGTCCTAAGCAAGCAGTAGAACAATGAGTGCTTAAACTTGCTTTGGAGTTTTCTCAATTTTAGTATTCCACTTTAATTGCTTGGTACTGCTTTCAATCAAATTACTTCTTTTTATAATTCGCCAAGCAAAAAAAATTTAGTGAAGGGCATTTCCGGAAGGTATAACAATGCAGTTGTCGTGAGGATTGAACGCATGACCATTTGAGTAATGTCACCAGCAAACGGCATTTTATCCCACTTTAAGTTATAGTTGCAATTTTTAAGAGTATTGACAAATGTAGCTGAATAGTCTTGTTTCTTGAGATACTCTGTGTCGATTATAATGTTTGATTTTGAAGTAGCAAAATGATACATTTGTGAAAGACGAATTAAGTGATCAAAAATTATGAGCAAATTTACGAACTCAAATCTAGTGACAAACATTCCATCTACCGTGGAGTATTTCAAACTACCAGTTTGAAAAACAATTGAAGATACTTCTCAGTGTCGGTATAGCATGCGATCAGCAACAATATAGTTAGAATCAACTAGCTATGTACAGCAATAAAATAATACAAAAATAGCTCTAACCCTGATAGTAGTAGGCTACATTTAACCCTAGCCCAACTCTACATGTAACTCTAATCTTACCCTATCTTGCAGATCACAAGCTATACGACAATATACACGTATAGCACATATCCACCTGCACTCACTTTTCAATTTCGATCAAAATCCCACAATTGATTTCCATACTGTTTTTAAATTCAATTAGAACCAAAAGTTATCTCAAAATTGGCTCATGCAGTAACTTGTATTAATAAGGTCAAACTCTATTCATTCTGTAACGAGTTTATTCCGCTAAGGATTGTAAGAATTGTTGCAGAGCTGTTAACCAGTTTCTACTTGAATAACCTACTGGGAAATGAATTGATGATATAAACTAAAAATAACCTGAAAGTTTGATGGTTTTTATTGTTTTTAAAGTGAGCTTGCGAAGCTTTTTCTGGGACCCAATCCCGCCGATGACAGTTTTAATGGAAAATGTCTTGAAAATCTGAACTCAATAGCAGTCGTACAACTGCGTGGCATGGGTTTGAAACAAATACCATCCTCCATTCAAAACAAAGTAAGTGGGGTCTGATATGCGACGTTAAGCTTGTCAAACATGTACAAGGGAAATTTGTAGACAAAATAGGATCTAGGTTGGTGACATAACTAAACGAATTGAGCAACGCTGAACTAACAGTCATGATCAAAGTGTAATATATTCGACTCTTCTTATAGTTGGGTCGTTATCAGTGGCGCAGCCAGAATTTCTACAAGGAGGGGGGGGGGGGGCCAAAATTTTTTGGACAACACAGCCCAGGTGCAGTGGTAAAGCCCTCAGGATCTAGTCACAATAGGGATATCGAAGTTATGTACGGTTTTTAAACACAACGTAAAGAAGTTTATTGTAATTGCACACACAAAAAAATTGTGTCCTGACACAATTGCACCCAAAGCATTTATTAATGCAAACTGATTGGTAATGGTGATTGGCGAACCAAAAAATTTACTGGTACTATATGTCAAAATTTAATTTAATTGAAATTTAGCCTACGATATTTGCGTGAAATTCATCAATTACATGTTCAAAAGTAATGCTAAGGTTACGGTGAACATACAGCAATGCCAATCCATTCAAATGAGCTTCTTTCGTTGTGAACCGCAAATAGGTTTTTAAATATCTCAGAGCCCCAAACGAACGGTCATTTGTTGCTGTGGTAACCGGATTAGTTCTCAATATTTGAAGAACTTTTAAAGATGGATAAGTAGGTATCTCTATAGCAGACACCAACACGACTAAAGTGTTGTACGCTAAAGCTGGGGTAGGCAACCTTTTGAACGCAGTGTGCCAGTTTATGAATAATATCAAGATGTAAGCAATTTTGCGTGCCAAACATTTTTATGTGTTTGGCTTGCACAGTGAATTACTTGATTTGCATAGTAAACGGATAAGAGACAAATTTATTTGATTGCTTTATTTGATAAGGTCGAATACAGTCAAAAAACTCGCTTTTTAATGAGATCCTTGTCCTTGCTCAGCTCAGTAATATTGGGACTAAATTTGGATGCTTTCAGTGGAACACATGATTCCGAATGATCTTCCGTAAGTCGGCTGCGATGGGCACTGAGAATAAACTTCATGTGTGAAAATATTTGTTCACACAAATAAGTGGATCCAAATGCAGACAGCAGAGCTATCGCCATCTTCTTCAGACAGCTAAATTTCTCGGGCAAAGATTCCCAACGTGTTAAAATGCTTTTTTGCTTGTTATCAATCGTTTCCAGCGATTTCCGCAAATCAACAAATTTCAATGTCCACAAAAAAGAGCTTTGAAATCGAGCAGCTGCGTCTGGAAGTCTTCAATATCCATCCATTTAAATGCAGATAAGTTCAAGTCTTTGCTACTCTCGGGCTTGATGAGAAAAAACAGTGAACCAAAATACCGAAAATCTTGAAATCTATTGCAAAATTAAGACGTTCGATCCCTCACGTACATATCAATTTCAATTGTATTGACTTGGTGATCCACTCAGAAGCCTTCAGGTGTTTAAAGTAGCGAAGAGTGGCGGTTCGGATGTCCCGTGTGTAGACATCCAGTTTAGATACAAATCCTTTCCATACCTCAAAAAGACACATCACTGTTTGTTCTGTACCCTGCAAACGAAGATTAAGTTGGTCAAAGTGCGTGGTGATGTCCACATGAAACATCAGTTTTACAGGCCACTTTTCATCCTTCAGTTCGGGGTAGGCCTTTCCTTGTCCTATCAAAAAGGCCCTTATCTCGACTAGACATTCGACAAACATCAATGGAACCTTACCGCGACTCAACCATCTGACACTGCAGTGCAGCGACACATCATGGTATGTACTTACCATCTCTTCAAGCAAAGATCGAAATTGTCTGTGTGTTGAAGCAGAGCGTGCGACAAGTAAACTCACTATTTTCGTTACAGCTGACATTACGTCATTAAGAGTAGAATTTGTATTCTTCCCACAAAGATTTTCTTGATGAATAATACAGTGCAACTTCATAACAGTGTGACCAATCTTTTGGTCAACAAGAGTAACAAATCCACGGTGATGTCCTACCATAGCAAGTGCGCCGTCTGTTGTAACTGAGAATATTTTCTTTGTATCAATCCCTCTTTCCTTAAAATTCTTGGTGAAGATGTCAAGTATATCTTTTTCTTTAGTTGTGCCATACATAGGTTTCAAGCAACAAAGGTCTTCATGTTCCTCGCCGTTACTGCAGTGCCTAGCTACTACTGCTAAACTTGGATTATTAATTATATCTATGCTTTTATCAAGACCTATGCTGATAACATTCGCACCTTTTAACGCAACAATTTGCTGCTCAGTTACTTCGGTAGCCGTGTCCGTGAATCGCCTCTGAACTGCGCGAGGTGAAATAGGCATATCCTTGATCCTCGAAATTATGGTGCATTTGTTTGGCAAATCATCAAACAACACTTCAGCACAATCAAAAAAGGCCTCCTTTACAAACACTCCATCAGTAAACAGTTTTCCATTTTTAGCAATGACATCCGCGTCTTTGTAGCTACCTTCGATTGTCCGATTCGTGCTACGAATCACCTTCTTAAAAATGCTCCTTTGCTTTTTGTAGCGAGATACTGCTTTTTTCAGAGATTCGATCTTTTCTGCTTTGTCCTTGAAGGATTTGTCGTGCTTCGTTTCAAAATTGTTTTGACAACAAAGAGCGCACACAGCTCGGGCGTCTCGAGAAACGAATCCGAAATCTGTCGTCCAGAATTCTTGGAAAGACCTTACATCTAATTTAAGTTTTCTAGAAGATGCCATTGAGTCTGATTTCATAAGCCTCAATCTGTAAATTTTTGGGCAGAGAGATTATTTTTAAAAATCAATTAGCAAACAGCAATAAGCAGGCAAACATTTTATTGAAAACTATTCAAATGCTATCAGCCAGACATTCAGCCCTCATCAGAAATATTCGTAACTAACACAACTGTTCAGCAATAACAGTAGGCATAACTAGCTTTGCTACAACTATTGTTGCAACACAATATCAAGAAAGTTGAGGCGTGTCTACCCACAATTTTAGGTACTTACGTATTAACGGGAGGACCTTTAAAAACACGACTCAAAAATTGAAGTAAATTATTTATTGAAACGGTTAAAACAATAAAATACTCCCTTCCAGTGTACACTGCCCCGTACATTTACATACCGGGCCTGCCCCTTCAGTGTACACTGTCTTTCTTTTAAATAAAATAACATTAAAAATCAAAGGTCCTCCCGATAATACGTAAGGACCCAATTTTATTTATTCTTGCGCCGTAGTGCATCTTTGTTTATTCTAATTTGTGCTAATGGGAACTTTCATGAACTGGATTGTCTTGAGCCAATTTTTTCGCTCTCACAGCGAGCCAGTTGTGAATGTGGCTGGAAGAGCCACAATAGACATCGCTGACATAGAAATTGTCAAGTGAATTGCATTCTTGACTAATAATTTTAAGACTGCTGATTTCGTGCAGTGTAGAGCATGTGGATGCGCCGCGCACGCTTATAATTTCGCGTGCGCGTCAAATCACTTGGCGTGCCATAAAAAATCCTCTCGCGCGCCACTTCGCGTGCCAGGGGCTGCCGACCATTGCGGTAAAGAATCACCTTCGTGGCGTAGCCAATATGAACGCCATCGCATAAATTCAACCTCCACAGCGTCAATGCTGTCATCTACAAAGAGAAGTTAGAAGTTTACAGCATTTCTGATCGAAGTAAATGTCATACTTTACACTGACAAATGGCATCAAAAATTCAAGTTTTATGCAATCAACAAAATCAGAGCGGAATATTTCGCTGGGATACTCAAGCACTGTGTCAATAAAAGGCAAAAAGACAAAACGTCTGAAAAACTGCAATGGTGAAACAGCTAGTGGACTTGCTCTATTGGTTTGCCGATTCAAAATTCGATTCATGGGTGTGGATTCTCCGTAGACATCTTCGGCATGTCTAAAGAGTCCAACAAATATTCCTTCATTGCCCCTAAACTCCTGTTCACATCTTTGCAACTGATAATACTCGTAGTGTCTAATGCAGTCAAAATAATTTCTTGTTGCCCTGTAGCTGTTTTGCAACTGTTTTGGTAAGTTTCAGTGTAGCATTGATAACTTCTAGGCTAACCAAAAACCCAGCTGTTGTTATCGCTTTCAAATAAGGCATAGCCCTTCCAAGAACTTCTCCATCTCTTGAAACTGACAATTGATCAAGAGGACCACCAACCGCCGGATAAAACTCCATAAATACAAAGACAGCATCATAGTCCGCAATCCACTTTGTGGAGCAATGACGCTTCAAACGCGAATGCGCAGGATCAAGACATTTGTCATTAACTTGATCATGCAGTAGCGAAAGACACTTTTCAGAATTAGAAAAAAATCTCAATATGTCTTTCATGGTGCTTACGCATGCTTGAATTTCGCGTACGATGCAAGCCAGAGAATGTTACCGTAACTTGTGCTATCTCCGATTGTAGTGTCTCAGCTACTTTTATCCACTCATTAAACTTTTGTTGCGGTCTGTCTTTATAATCTTCCAAAAAAACTTCCAGAGAAAATCTCGAATTTTTGTTTAGCAAATTGATGGTTTTGCTTCCTCCAAAGTCTTCGGTCCGAGGCATTTTGACTCAAATTAGAAAGTTTAAATCATCAACTATGAATTTAACCTCGTCAAGATGATTTGGTAAATAATTTGCCAGAAAAATAGTGACATGCTCTATTCTTGGCAATAATTATGAAACTTTTCCAGAAAGCACAAAACTCGCTTTCACTCGTAGCAAGCTACTTGTTTTTGTGCAATATTATTAGTAATGTTGTGCAATACTCTTGCGCATCTCGTCAGACACCGATACGTTGTTGCTGCAAGATTCTTGCGCAAAGAACTTGCTCGTGTGATTTCTACTTCATATCAAGAAAACTATAGAAAGTTTAAAGCTCATGTGGTAATCTCAGGCATGAAGCCCAACGCTACCAGCAAAATTTCAGGCAATTGTTTGTTTTGTGCATAATTTTATTTGGGACCAAAGGGAGGGCACGGCACAGTGGCCCCCGTGGCTGCGCCCCTGGTCGTTATGGTTTACTGGGTTTTAATAAACAGCAACGACATAAAAAGCAACTTCAAGTTTTTTCAACTAAGTAACAGGTATTTAGTGGGACAGTCTAAAGCACGTCTGGATAACTTGATTTATGTTTAATGGAGACAACGATGCTCTGAAACTGGAAAAGAGAGATGTAAGCAAACAATGATGATCAAGGATGCATCTAAGAGAAACAGAATTTAGATTCTTCTCTGTTGCAATTTGGAAGAGGGATGCCGCCATTTAGAAATTACAGAGAGAGAGAGAGGATTAATCGCAATATTTTAGAGATAAAATTTTTTTGTAGAACTCTTGTAACATTTAGGGGAAGAAATAGCACAAATTTTAAAGACAAATCTGGAGTAATAACCTTTTTCGAGAGTACTTGGAGAATTGGTTTAAATGGAGGAGTTTATCTAATTATAAAAGCCTTGATGATTACTCAAGTAGGGAGCCAACTGCTCGTATGGTTTTATTATGCAATTAGCGTTTCCCTCCTGGCTCCGACGACAGAGGCACTTGGACACTTTACCAAAACATTTTGACGTAATAGATTACAATTCCTTTAGGAAAAGCAATTCCCACATTTAGTGACGATAGATATTAACTCAATGCCTTGGTTGAAAAGGTAAATTTTATGGCAACAACATTAGCCTAACTACATACTGTATTTTCAATTTTCTAATCAAGAAATTTAGAAAAGGAAGTTGAAATTGGACTTCTACATCCCATCAATCTCTCCCCTTTAGATCAAACCTAAAAAGATCATGAAATTATTGTTTCAGCCGCTGCTGCGTACTATTGACTTGAGCAACAATCGGCTGAAAACGGTGCCACGTGATGCGTTTGCCAAATGTCCAGAATTGAGTACGATATTATTGGAAAACAACAGTATCAGCTCTGTTGAATCAAATGCTTTCAGGTGAGCATGCTAAAAAGATGATGAGCTGTTAAAAAGTCAGATGGGCTGCCGCAGAAAAAACGGAAAAAGGTACGTAAGAAGGGAGCAGATTCTACTTTTTGCTGGCACAAAAACATCATCACTAGTTAGTTCTGTTGCAAATCTAAAGTTTTGGGGAGCCGTCGTATACTGCAACGAATGGTGACGAGTTTCAAGAAAACGTTTTCACCCACACCTTGTGATATTGAGATCCAAACCGCTTCAAGGTCGTCAGTACGTCTGCTATCTTTGCAAAGTCGGCAGCATGACGTGATGGTTTGAGCGTCAGACTTGTCTTCAAGGCAGCGAGTTGAAAGCTCATGACGTTACATAGCTTGCGGCAGGGCCAACAGGAACCGAGGAGTGTTTTCAAGCTCGCATTTCTAGTTCAAACTTCAGCTTGGGCCGACCGCAACGAAAAATGCGGATGAATTCTGACTCGAAGACTGTTACAATCATCTCGCAAGCTTTCAAACTTTCCGTTCTTCTAGAGTTAGATGAATTGAATAAATGCTCGTTTTGCGGCATACTTGATATGAGCCAAGCACAGAATCTTGGTAGAATCAAGAAAATTCTGTAAATTTCTGTATTCTAAAGGGCACAACAACGCAAAACCCCACCGGAATTGAGCTCACAACCTCTCGATTTTCGTCCACGCCTTGTCGTTCTGAGCAAAGTTGCTCTCTCAGGAAACGATGTCATTGTTCTAGAACGCTTCTTCCGAATAGCCGAGCGAGTAATTGATGGATCAAGGCCAGTCCCTGCTTAAACTTTGCTAGTTTGGGCTGGTCTTTAACTGCTTCTTTGCGCACTGTTGTATTTCATATGTGAGAGTCTCACATATCTACATTTATTATCGCCGAACTTTCTATGCCGGATTGTTGTCTTGCAAACATCATTCCCAAAATTCATTCGCTTTGGATAGAAACAGCTAGTATGTTGCGATTGTCATATATATCAACAAAGCTGCAATTTTTAGAATTTATCAAAACCTTGCATTTATGAAAGCTTGCACTCTTTTTAAATCTTATACGCTTTTGTGGCATTAGTTTTTTTTATCGGGACCCCTTCAACCAAATTCTAAATGTGCATGCTCTTAATTAGATGTGTGATTTTAGACAACAAGAAGATCTTAATTACTTGGATTTATCCGAGAACTCTCTTAGCACAGCATCAAGTGATTGGTTCTCTTCTACTTTGTTTGATCTTTCCCACATTGAGCTTTGGCAAAACCCGATTAGGTGTGATTGTAAACTCAAACACTTCGCAACTTGGATAGACAAGGTAGAATATACAATGTAGGTTTGTGTAACTGACGAATATAAAGCAGATTATGTTCCGGACCGTCATGACAAATGTGCAGGTCTTCTATTTATTTAGCACTTTGCGACAACATGAATATTTTTCGTACTCTCATTTGGTTTTAAATACAGCTTGCACTTTAATTATTTGCTATATTTATTGTTTGTCAAAATTTTATTGCAACAAACAACTAAACAATTGGGTGGCCTGACCATTTGGCAACAGCTCTACGACATTTGGAAAACATTTTGCAGTTATGCCAGCATTGTTACCTTGTTTGTACGGGGCATATACAGTGGGTGCATAAATGCATACGCAAAAACTAAATTAGATTATCTTTGTAATGTTAAGATGAGAAATTTAAATCCCGCAAGCGAAATCCGTTTCCGGTGTGAAACTCCCAGCAGAATGGAAGGAAATACATCTAATCAAATAAGTGCACGTGATTATTTTTGTGATAAAGACGGTAAGTTGACATAATAGCTCTGCATAGTTTTTGTTCTCACTGCTTCGAACTTAGCCTCCAGAGACAAGTTTGATTTATAAGTTTTAAAACCAGATTAAACTCTTGCACAGCGGACAGAGAATATCTTGAGGTCAACAAAGTAATTATAAGTTTATTGCATTTACTTCTATTAGAAGCGCAGCGAGATTGACTGACCTTTAAGCCTGGAGTGGAAAGGCTAACGTTTGGAATGTGCTAACGCATATTCGGATCAGGTTAAAGATATTACCTTCTCAGCCTGTTTCAAAAGGCAATTTTTGGTCACCCACCTATGAGAATTCATTGTGTAGTTGGTGGGATTACCAGTTTTTATTCTGACATCAACATAGGATGCTAGAAGACAGTGTTTGGGGCAATCAGGTTAATGAGTCGATTCGACTCGGAACTTGACATCAGTGACTCGAGACTTGATTCAAGACTTGACTGGTCTGCTGATAAAAAGATTACTTGCAAGAAAAAATTTTCTGTCCCAGAAAGTTTAATTTCTTACAACTTGTGTGTTAAAAATAATTTTTTGCAAGCTGGCTACCAGTGGTTTACAAGGGGGCTTCTCTTCTCGGGCTATTTCTCAGAAAAACGATAAATATTATTTTCAATCATGCTTGAAACGGTAACAAACAAATAGCCTATTCTACAGTGACAGAATTAGTTTAAATATCTAAGGCCTTAGAAAGTATTGTTTGCTTCATGCATTTCGTAATTCTTTTTGATAAATAACCCAAAGTTTGCTGATAAAAATAGAACTTGATGTTGAGTTATATTTTTATCAGTAATTTGTCTGAGCGATTGTTTGTATGCTAAGTAATATGAAATATAAGGTATCGTGGTAATAATACAAAGTGAAACAATATGAAGTACTGGTAGGATCATTTTAGACCAAAAAGCTAATTGACAAAGTCTTTGAGAAGCTTGTTGCGCAGCTGCAGCATATACGTTGTACGAGTAAAACCACAAGAACTTAATAATTTCTTAGGTGTCGCAGTAACAAAGGCTAACAAATTTCAAACAAAAATTACCTTCAAAGTGGTTCCAAAAAACACTAAAATTGCTTATATTTAAGTGTGATTTTGCAAATTTTGCAAAATTTTTCTGGGGGAGCATGCCCTCAACCCCCTAAAATAATCGAGCCTTCGAAAAATTTCTGCCTGCGCCCATGCTGGCAACCACGGTATTGCGTCAAAATCTTGTAAATCATTATTTTTGTTTTGTACTGTAAGCCTGTAAGATTTTTGTTGTATGACATTTTGCATCTATTCTAACACGTTGTAAACTTAGGCTCACAAACGCATTTCAACTTTTTTGAAATACATTTTTAAACTAGAAAGTCGTAAGCTCGATCTCCAAGCCAGCTACAGTTAGTAAAGTAGTAGACTTATTGTTACTGATACCGGTATAGTATTAAAAGTGAGCTTTCAACTGTCGAGATCAGAGCTTTGCAGCTCAAAATTTTAATATGTAAAATGATATTGCACGAAACGACTGCAATTATTAAAAATATCACAGGAAACTAAACACTAACCGTGAAGTGTTAGAAAGACTCGAATCTCCTCGAGTCGCGGTAGAAAAATGACTCGTGACTCAACTCGAGACTCGAACTCAAGCGACTCGTCCCCAATACTGCTAGAAACTTCTATATCTTTCCCGAGTGTAGCCCTAGAGCATTAGCAGTTAAGATATACAGTAGCTGCTTTACCTCTTGAAGCATACACCTGCTGCTGGTTGCAGCTTTCAGTCATACACAAGGCTACGCTAAAAAAAGAGTCGGCCTGAATGAGCAAGAATGATAACATGTGACCTTAATTTGAAAGTTTTAAGATGTTGCTTTTAAAGTCTAAAATGGTAATTGTTTGTGTCAGATGCATTTGTGGATAAACATCGTTTGTGTGGAACATATACCGAAAAGGATCTTGTGGTCGCAATTGTTTCGACGGTGATTGTTTGCGCACTGTTGCCAATTATAATTTGGCTCTTGGTGCGTCGCCGTAAGAACATCATGAGAAAAGGTTTTTTAGGCAACGAACGCTACCGGTTCTCTTCTTTGTCTGGAACATCTTCCGGCGGTCGCACGCCTATTGTTGATGTAGATGCTGATCCCCCAGCAGCTGGCTTGTAACTGGATCTACGATGTGCAAACAAAAACACAAACCAGGCCTACAACAGGCAGAGCATGTACCCGTCATGTGTTACTTTATTGTGTCCTTTTGCAAGCAGTATTTAGGGGAAAAAGGGCGTCTACAGCTTTGTTCTATTAGCGAATTGTTTCTTGCCAGCTACTGATGACCTTTTTTTTATTTGGTTGGAGTAATTTTACTTTCATGCCATCATTTCATTCTGGTTTCGTGTCTGCTTAAGCATTTATGTTCTTGTGCATGTTTGTTATCAACTTGTTCTTATTAATTCCTTTGGTGCAACCGAGAAAATTCACGGCACTCTCACAATTGAAAACTGCTTGTTCAAATCTTGAAATAGCTTAACGTTCTTATACCACCTTGCGCCCATTACCTCGAGAAAAATATTTATGTTGTTGAACAGTGCTGTTCGAAATTACAAGATCGCTTAAAATTTATTTTGATATTTACCGTAATTTTCAACGAGAATTGGTTTCACTTTTTAACCCACACAGTTTACATGTTGAAAAAATGCAATAAATGCAGAATTTTAAGCAGAATACGTAGATTTTATATTGTTTACTTGAGCTCACTGTGAAATAAGCAAAAATAAAGAAGACCATACAAATATTCTTTATTGACTCTTTCCTTACCAGGGGATAACTGCTTAAAAAAAGTTAAAATCACAGAGAATGACAAAGCAACCTCAATTCAAATTAATGCTGTTTTATGATGTGACAAGGGTATCTGCATTTTGGCGGGAAATATGAATTGACAGGTATAGGCAAAAAGGAAAATTTAGTCGTGTTTTTAACAGTTAAGAATCAAGATACCATAACAGTATATTGACGCGCAGAGACATTTGATTTTACTTGTATCAAAAAGGAATGCCAGAGCGAAAGATTGTATCAGAGGTGGGTTGTGGTATAATCGGAGTTAATGTAACCATAAAGCTTTGGAAGGAAACCAGTAATTTTGATGCAAGAACAGGAGGAAATTGATTATCCGACAAGATCGAACCCTAATCAGGCACTTCCTATCTAATAGGCGGTTAACAAGCTCTGATCTTTGCAAAGAATGGCATCAAAGCAGCGCAAAAGCTTCATCTTTAACTATTTGAAAAAGACTACCGAAAAATGGATTGAGGGGAAGCAAGGTCAAGAAGAAACTAAAAACCACGGAAAAGCAAAGAAAAGCCAGGATTGCTTGGGCAAAGAGCATTTGAATTGGACATGTGAGAATTGGAACAAAGTAATATTTTGTGATTAAATCACCTTTAGCATTCAAAATTATCCTAGAAATAATTATGTGTGTAGAAGACCTCACGAAGCATTTAGCTCTCAATGCAAATTTCCTACCATTAAGCATTTTAATCAGCGTGATGATTTAGGGCTGTATGACATCATATGGCACTGAAAGATTGCACATTTGTGAGAGCATGATAAATGTCACAAAATACGCTGCTATGTTGGAAACGAGATTGCTTCTGAGCGCTAGAAATTTATTTTGAGAAGGGAGCTGGACATCTCAAGATTACAATTCTCCCTGTCATCGAGCAAAGTTGGTGAAGAGGTGGATGCAACCGTTTTGGGTGTGTCAGATAAACTGGCCAGCCCAGTCTTCAGCTCTCAACCCTATCGAAAATTTATAGTCCAGAATCAATTTCATCATTGATAAAGAAAATCCATTCGTCAGGAGAGAATTGATAGCAAAAATTATTTGAGCTTGGCATCATCTTGCGACCCCTGCAGAACATTGCAATCTAGTGCATAGCGAGCCAAGACGTTCCAAAGAAATGTTTTAGAATAAACGGTACCCCACCTAATAGTAATTGAAAAAATTCCATATAAGCGGTCATTTTTTGGGCTACCAAAGATAAAAAGAGTTCAAAACTAAGGTTGCTTTGTCATTCTTTGTGATATTAACTTTTTAAGCAGTTATCCCATGGTAAAGAAAGAGTAATAAAAGAATATTTTTATGTTTTTTTTGGGATTGCTTATTTGAGAGTGAGCTCAAGTAAACAAGATAAAATCTATAAAAGATAAAAACCATACTAAACCAAATTACATGTACCAGTTGCACATGGTAAACCAATGCTGCAATCGCCAATGAGGTTGTAAATTTAGAAAATTTCTCGAGCCCATCCTCCAAACTACGAGCGTAAAATATTTTAGACCAACATCAAATATATTAAAACCAGGATAAACTATTATTCTCACGGTATTTTTTTTACACTACATAAGTAACAGTGAAAACGATTTCAAAACAAATTATCATTACACCGTTAAAATTTGCTTTTGATACCACTGTTCAGTGCGTGTAGCCTACGAGAGGAAGGCATAGTTGAACATTGCAAATGTTTGTTGCTTGAGTTTCTGAAATGTCATCGGCACATTGCTAAGGTTGGCAATAAAATTGCCATGCATGTCTTTACTTCTCTTGGAAATTTACAGTCATGCTTAAGCTGTTGGCGATTTACAAATATGTAATTTGGTACCTAAGTTTGTCAGTAGTCCTAGCTGAATTCATCCTCTATCTGACTGTATGATGAGGTGTGCTGCTAATATGTCTCATCCTAGATTCCTACACCTTAAACTTTTTTCGTCCCCTCGCAGGGACTTCATTAAATCAAAATAAATTTGTAAATTCAAAGACAAATTTAATGCTTCAGTACTAGCAAGAGCGTTGACAAGGGGTCCAGGGGATACCTTCGGTAGCGGGCCCGGATATATTTAGGGGGACCGAATTTTTGAAAGTGTTACGCGCAATGTGAACGATAAGGCAGTTGCTATTGCTATTTTGCCGTGAACGGCATTTTAACCTTGGAGGCTTTTTTGCCGTGTGATTTTTGTGAATGGTCACTTTAATGACGTATTGAGCGAGTGACTTTTGGTCGTTTGTGATTGGTCAATTTTAATGATGAATTAAAAAATTTGCTCTTCCAGTCTACACTCCCCTACACTGTGCACTACCCCGTACATTCATATACTGGGCCCCCTACAGTGCATGCTGTCTATGTCCAAGTGCCCTGCCAGTCAAGATTCAGCCTGTAACCACCATTGCATTTCAAGGCAGCTGCATTACTTACGCGCTACAGCGTCACTTGCAGAATTGTTGCAATTATGGCTACATAAACACACATGAATGGTTATGGCAAAAATAGCCTCCAAGAGTAAAATGCTGTCGACGACAAAATAACCACTTCCTAACGATAAATTAGGCCTAACCTTTTTATTTTTTCTTTCAACAAATGTATAACCTATATAATAATTTTTGTGACACGATGACTAATGATTTTTTTATTTTCGTCACAAAAAATTTGCTTAAATACTCCTTTTTAATACTAATGGCTTTTTTAATCCAAAGGGAATACTTGCAATCGTCCCATGCATTACTGTCAAGATTAAAGTTAATTTCTTTGAATTTGGTTGGGTCATTAACTATTGAAACTAACGTTTTAAAATAACGCTGAGAATTCAATATTGCTACGCCGTTACCTTTATCAAATTGGCAAATTTTAATTTTTTGGTTCCGGGAAAGTTTTGAAAGGCAGTTGTGTTGAGCAGGGGTGCACAACTCAAAATCGGTGATGGGCTAATCTTATAGGCACCCATAACGTGCGGGCCCACCTAAAATTGAATCCATGCATGCATACGTAAACGCCATGATTACATGTGTATTAACATGCACGCACACAGATAAAAATATGTATAATACCAATGTGGATGACAACTTTTTTGGATGCGACGTATTGGAAATGGGGCAGTGGATCTGCGACGCACTAGCAGAGTGCTAGGATTGTTTTGCACCGTTGCAAGCTTGATCATGTTTTATATCTTGGTACTTACCTTTTTTGGGGGGATCACTCTTTACGACACTGCGCAGCGCCGTTCAAATCAAACTCAATGTCAAAATTAACCCTGTTCGACCGTCCAGCCGCTAGCCGACTAACTTATTTTCAGCTACTACCTTCTGATAACATGGTCACGAGCCAGCACCGTGTGAATAGACATGATGATTTAAGTTTATTTGCATATAAACGTGAGTTATTGCAATTTATTCCAATTACAAGAATTCTTTTTACCAAACCGTTCGGGTGCTACGTTTAAGGTTATGGCGTGCCACATTAGGTACGCCAGCCCTGTGTTGTGCACCCCTAGCGAAGAGCTTCGTTGGATCTCGAATGACATCGACTTATTGAAAGTTAAAGAAGTTGAAATGAAATTCAATCATGATTTATGATACTGTAGGTCAGTGGCTCTCAAATTTTTTGCAGTCTTGGGTGCACTTTCTATACTACAAATAATTGCAGGCGCATGATGTACAATAATACTATGTAACTCGAATTACAAGAGCAGGTGTTAGCCTGTTTATATATTAATTTAGTTAATTGTTAAGGCATCTTATAGGCTAACTGCAATCAGTTAAATACCGCTTCAACGACCGGTTTTGTTCCTATTAGAACTCTTCAGGTGGACTCAAGTATTGAAGCTATGATCACAAAAATTGCTTCAAATGGTTTATACCACTCCACCATCGATTCTGTCAAGTGAAGCTGTTATTTTTAAGCTTTTATTATGCAAATGCACACTCACTACTGCGAGCTGGATGCGATATATGCTTTAATTCCCAGCCAAGCCACTGCCTTTATTACGTTATAATTCGAATTATAGGAGCTGGTGTTAGCCTGTTTAGATATCAATTTTGTTAATTGATATTAACGCAGATGCTTGATATTAAGGCAGATGCCTTAATATCAATTACCCAAATTCATAATACTATGATTACTATGGCGGTGTTGATAATCTGTTTGACTTCACGGAAAACAACTGAAAGTCTTAAAGAAAACAGGGTGAAAACCTTTTTTTGAGATCAATTCTATTTTTTATCGGTATTGGTGGCTCTGGCGTTGTTGGATACGATTCGCATGTCTAGAAGAAGCGTTGTCGTGAATTTCGCACAACTCTAGCTAGTTGCAACCAAACGAGCAGAATGTTTGTATGGAAATGGTGCAATATGGTAACAGCATATTTGCTTTTCATATCTGGATACATATTTCAGAAATGCTTCGGGGCGCACCAGTGCGCCCGGGTGCACTCTTTGAGAATCACTGCTGCAGGCAGTTGTGCAAGAGAAACTACTGCAATTCATTTCTACATATTGTACACGTTGTACAGGAGAAAATCACTCAGCTAGGTGCCCACAACATCGGTCTCCATCGAGACGATTGCCTTGGCATATTGAAGGACGAACGTGGACCCACGGCGGAGCCCACCGAAACGAAAATAATCAATATTTTCCAGGAACATGAATTGAAAATCACAGCAGACACCAATCTTAGTGCAAACAAATTTCTTGGACGTAACCCTAAATCTAAATCCAGGAAAATACTGGCCATTCCATAAACCCTGTAACTCCTCATTGTTCTGTATGTACACAGTCAATCCAACCACTTACCATTTTATTCATTCATGCCTAGGAGCTCCTGCTTTGTTTGCATGTCTTTTGTCAGACTGGGTAACGACAACGGGTAGACTGCTTGACCCCACCACCTGTTTGCCCCATAAAGATGGAGGCATTCCGTTAAGTGCCTTGCCCAACAACAAAACAAGCAAGCTTTCCGGCTTGTTCTCCACACTTTCCTTTTTATGCTGGGCGCCAACCGAAAAGCACTGAATACTATTTTTTAAGTTATTTGGTATGACTCGACTTTGGAGAATGAACCCCAGATGTACCGACTGCAAAGCGGACGCTCTAATCATTACGCCATCGCGCCGGTTGTCACCCAGCCATAATTAAAAACAATTGCTGATTACGCTAGCGAAACGCCTTTCCAATCTCTCATGCAACCATGAAGAATTTGCGAAAGCAGCCCCAGAGTATGAAGAAGCCATGCGTGTAGGAGCGAGCGTAAGAGCAAACTAACATATCAAATCAGTGCCCACTCAAGCAAAAGAGAAACTAGAAAACGAAAAATCATGTGGTTCAAGCCACCGTATACTGAACATGTTCGCACCAACATCGGTAGGGATTTCCGTCGACTTCCAACCAAAAACTTTCCGCCCACTCATCGATTGCACAAGATCTGCAACAACAATAACGTAACATTGAATTACAGCTGTATGTCTAACATAGCAAACCTTAACTATCAGCATAATAGACCGTGTTGAAAAATAAAGCCAACTTTAGCAACACCATACCAACGTGCAACTGCAGAGTCAAAGCCAACACCCCTCTGAAAGGAAAGTTCTGGGAAAAGTGCATTATGCATAAAGCAACATAAACATCCCATGACAGCACCAACCATTACTTCGGTAGCTGTGAAATCGAGTTCAAAGTTCGTTTCTATAGTCACAACCAGAGCTTTAAATATCAGCAAAAAAAGCAATGCCACCAAGCTCTCGAAGGCATTCTGACGTGACAAAGGCAATGGGAAAAGCCCCCAAATCACTTAGGAAATTGCAAGGTGTACTACCTCTCACCAATCCGGAGTAAGGGCTTGCACGCTGTGCCTCTCAGTGAAGTACGCATTTCTTCAATTATGCCCCACTACATCGTTGAACAGGAGAACCGAATTGATAGTAAAATGCTGCCGTGCCAATAAATTCAAATTAAAAAAATTTTAGTAACACCACTACTTTACAAATGTACTGCACTAATTGGTTAAACAATTTTTATGCCGCTTTTATAGCATTTTTACCGTTCTAGATGCATTTTGTTTCATTTGTAGACGTACCACCTGATGAGCCTCAAGGCGAAACACACTGTCGTGGTTTTAGTTTTATTTTGTATTTGTACAAATAGATATACCGTACATATTGTGTAGGTCTTTGTGCAGGCCCATTGCAACGGTCACTGCTAAGTTGTGGGTTTTCATGATGCACCACTTACTAAAACTGGAATGGAAAAATCCTGCAACCTAAATCAGACTATCAGTTTCAGTGGCAAGGTTGCAATACTCAAGTGAGTACGATACGGTACAACTACTGGTAATATTGTACTCGTAGACTTAAGATCTGCAAATTTGCTTCCTTCCTGCCAACATCTAGTAGCTCTAGCAGTGAAGCGATCTTCTACGGTCATTCCTAATTACTGCGTTACTTGCTATCTCTTGTGAAGTCGTTGACGGCGCACCTGACAGACACGCTTTAGCTGCGTGACCGCGAGGAAGCGAAGTTTGTTTGTGATGTGACAATCATTTTAAGCTCATAAAAGTGGTTTTCCCGCGTGCCCAAAACTTCCAAACGTTTGTTTTTCAGTTGCTATAGTTATTAATGCTATAGTTATAAACAAGTATTAATAAATTCGGGCGCCGTTGAAGCCTCAATTCTTGGGGTAAAAAAACACAATTTTAGTTTTGAGGGTAAAAATGTAACTCTATCACAGAGCTTAAATCGATAGTTTGAGAGATTACAATTGCACAATATTTTTGGCAGCAGGTTTTCTCCTAGAGAATAAGTGCTTGCTAATGAACAAAATCCTCAAACTTGATTTTGTGAAGAGAGGAGGGAGAGTGGCCTTAGTTCAACTCTAAACTTGCTGGACTACTGATATCACTCGGTATTACTCTACTGCTATGTTACTGCAGTTAACTACAGAGATGTAATAATGATCCTTGCCAGGGGTGTAGTTTATGAAAAGAAATGTGGAGCTGGTAACGAACCAGTTTTTAAACCATAGCCAAGTATATTTAACCACCAAAATGTAATCATTTTCAACAGTAGGCCTACTGTGACTGCTGCTATCCCAGTCACACGGTTTGTAGGAAAGGTCTGTGCGCATAGCACAACCTCAATCGTGGTATCAAAAACACTCTTGATGATGGAATCATATTTAATTCAGACGCAAAAAAATCCGATTGATCATGTAAAAATGGCGTCGATACTGCGACAGGTTTTCTAGAATAATTAAACAAGTATAGCCAAATAGCCAAACCTCACACTTAATTTGGGTGCAACTATAAGTAGAGTAGAATGATTAAAGTAGCGGATAGTGATGGCCTTAACAGTACGACCAGGGATGTGGAAGCGGTTATTTTTCAACCGCTTCCGCTTCCACACCTATCGCTTCCGCTTCCATTAACAAAAAACGAGAAAACCACCGTTGACAATTTTTTTTACTTTTGTGGGTCTGCACCCTGCTTTCTCCTACTCTTCATCATTTTGAGAAGACAAAAACCTTCGTTTTTTGCTATTGCTTTACCTACTTCGCTTGAGCTTATTGTTCGGAACTATTTTGTGTTTCTTTTTCATAGATATTAGAACTCGTGTTGAATGTAGAACAGTGCTTTTCAATCTTTTTGTCATCGCGGAGCCCCTAATGTACTTTCGCGTTTGTCACGGAACTCCCGCTAACAAAAATTTAGAAATCACCAATTGCTTGCAAGAAAATCAAATATTTCGTTACTACAATTCAAAAAATAATTAAACACTTCAACAAATAGGTAGTCATTACAAGTTCATTCACTACTTACAACCACTCTTACAACAGTTAACTTAAAGCTTCTCAGATTTAAACCGTATGACCACATATTACAGCTGTCGACAATAACCTGTGATCACAACAACAAATTACACCGTATAGCGCGATTTTTCCTCTCTATCTTCAACTAACTAACTTTGAGTTAACTTTCACTCTAATCATTTTTACGGACTTTCTGTCTGTCCCCAAAACACGTATTGATTCCGATCTTTTTGGATAGTGAAGTGCGAAATTTCTGTCATATATTGTATATAGTGTATATATGTAAAGCAAGCAAAATTGAATTGCACCAATCAACAGCCACCTCAACGTGGTGGTGTGGTCCCCAACCCCACTTGGGTTGGGTTAAAATGGCTGTTGGCCTTCCCGAAAATCCCAGTTTCCTCGGGCACTTCCTTCACACAAACCATTTTTTCGCCGTGCAGCTCCTTTGACGACCGCAGAAAGGTAGCACGCAGCCTCTTTAAAATCGGCCGGCATTCTCTCTTCTCCTGCCTTTTTCTTGCCAATCTTCTCATTCTTCTGATAAGCGGCAACGTTCATCCTAACTCTTGTCCCGTCTTTCCCTGTTCAGTGTGCGCTGGATATGTGACCTGACGGAGTAGGTCAGTGCAATGCTGCACATGCTCTAATTGGGTTCATTACTCTCCTTTTCTAGATTGAGAACTCTTGGCAGCTCTCACTCCTGGAGCTGCCCTCCCTGCTGCGTCTCTGCTTTTTTTGGAAATCTCACACCTACCAGCACTGTGGCTTCCTCCTCCAGCTGGTATACCTCCACTGCTTAATCTGGCCCCCTTCTGCTAATGCAGCACTCGCACCCCACCCTCGCCTTCAAACCTCTTATCCTTTTTCTGCCCACTTCGTATCTTCTCCCTCTGCACCCTCACTACCACATCATGCTCCTGGCTGTTTCTCTTCGCCTCTTCTCCTCCCTTAGGGTTCTTCAATGAAATGCTGGGGGTCTCCAAGCCAGGAGCACTGAACTGCTACACTTTATTTCGTCGCATACCGTTGACCTTATTTGTATCCAGGAATGTAACCTTAATTCATCTTCGTCTTTCTGGATCCATGGATTCTCTGCTCTGCAATCCGATGGCACCCATTCCCGTTCTGGTATTTTTCCTACTGATGTCACAGACGCTAGCGGCGCCATAGGTGGTTATAAATAGGCATAGTACAGGCATGGTAGTAGGCATAGTACCGGTACAAAGATAGTAGGGGAGATGTGCGACCAAAAACCAGTTGCACCACTATACGAAGCCTTACCTCTTTCCCTTTAAAAAATATTAATTTTATGAGTTTAGATTTAAGCATTGAGATTTCACATTAAAAGCTCAAGTTATTATCACTATGCCTATTTATAACTACCGGCGGCGCCATCATCATTTTCGTCAGGCAGGGCTTATCCTTCTCTGAGCTTTCTACCTCCCACTCTTTCTTCGCTTGACCCCTACTCTGATTATGTAGAAGTCAACATCTCTCTAAACGACTCCTCCTCGCTTTCACTTCTTAATGTTTATGCTCCCCCCCCCCCCCTATTCGCTCTTCTCCTGAGGATAGCAGAACCAATTTCCTTTTCTCCCTCCTATGTGGAAGCGGTAGAATTTTCGCGCTACCGCTTCCACACCCCTGAGTACGAAGATAAATAATAATTATGTGAGAGGATTACATAGAAGCACTTTACTTTATACACAGTTAAGCTTATGGCTTTTCACTGAGATTTAGCGATATTTGCCACGATAGATGTACGGTCTGCACCAATCAACAGCCGCCTCAACGTGGTGGTGCGGTCCCCGACCCCGTTTGGGTTGGGCCGAAATGGCTGTTGGCCTTCCCGAGGGTCCCAGTTACCCCAGGCGCTCCCCTTAATTTTTTCGCTATGCTGCCCCCTAAACGACCGCAGAAGGGCAGCACACAGCATCTTCAAAATCGGTTGCCTGTTTTCTCATTTTCTTTTCTTCTGCCCCTCTCTTGCCCTTCTTCGTCTCCTCCTTCTCCTGATGAGCGGTAACGTTCATCCTAACCCTGCCCCCATCTTTCCTTGCTCTGCGTGCGCTGGAAATGTGACCTGGCGGGGCAAGTCAGTGCAATGCTGCACCTGCTCCAAATGGGTCCATCTAAGGTGCTCACAACTTTCCCTATACAATTTCAGAGCTCTAGGCAGCTTTTACTCTTGGAGCTGCCCCTCTGCGGTAACACTGTGACACTCTTTTCGGACTCCTCCGGCATGCATACCTCCACTGTGGAATCTGGCCCCCCTCTACTAATGCTGCACTCTCGCCCACCCTCGACTCCAAACCTCTTATCCCTCACCTGCTCATTATATATCTCCTCCCTTTGCCCTCATACCACCTTTCCCCGCTCCTGGCCGTCCTTCTGCACCTCCTGCCTTCTCTCCCTCCCCCTGACTCTCTCAGGGTTCTTCAATGGAATGCTGGAGGTCTCCGTGCCAGGAGCACTGAACTACTTCACTTTCTCTCATCCCATTCAGTCGACCTTATCTGCATTTAGGAATCCAATCTTAACTCCTCTTCCTCTTTCCGGATTCATGAGTCCTCTGCTCTGCGCTCTGATCGCACCCACTCCCGGTCTGGCATTCTCTCCTCCGATACCATGCACGCTAGCGGCGGCGTTGTCATTTTTGTCAGGCAGGGCCTATCCTTTTCTGAACTTTCTACCTCCTCGCTTTCTTCGCTTGATCCTTAATCTGATTATGTAAGGATCAACATCTCTCTAAACAACTCCTCCTCGCTCTCTTTTCTCAATCTGTATGCCCCCCCTATTCGTTCCTCCCCAACGGATGGCAGAACCGATTCCTTTTCTCGCTCCATCCTTCCCTCCTCCAGATATCTCTTCATTCTTGGGAACTTCAATTGCCATCACCCCCTCTGGGACTCAAGAGGTACTTCCGATCCCCGCGGGGAGGAAGTATTCGACTGGGTCATTTCTTCTGAACTCCTCTCTCTCAATGACCCTGACACACCCACTCTTCTCCATCGCTCCTCTGGCAGTCGCTCTTCCCCTGACATTTCCTTTGCTCCCTCTTCTCTTGCCCTTTCTTGCTCCTGGGAGGTACTACAGGACCTGGGTTCTGACCATCTACCAATTCTTCTATCTATCCCTCTCTCTCTCCGGTCTTTCGCCCCAACAAGCGTCCCCCTTCCTTCAATTTTCAGAAAGCTCGCTGGGATGGCTTTGCCTCTTATTTTGACTCTCACTGTCCTTCAGCAGAGGAATACTCGTCTCTTTCTTGTTCCCCTACTGCTGCTCTTTTTCCCTCTCTGACTTTGAATGCGGCAAAATCTTCCATTCCTTTCGGCCGCATCAAACGCCCTCCTAAAGCCTCGTGGTCTCCTGAGGTGGAAGAAGCGGTTAGTGAAAGACGCAAGGCTTTTGCTGCCGCTCACAGAAGTGATGAAGATCGCCAGGCTTACATCTCTGCTTCTCAACGCGCCTCGTCAATCATTGCCAAGGCCAAAGCTGAGGCATGGTAGACGACTTGCTCTTCTCTTTCACCTAAGTCTAACCCTAAATCTGTGCACTCTCTTCTTCGTTCTATCGCTGGCTCTCTGGTTCTATCGCTGGTTCTATCGTTGCCCGATAATCAATAACTAATCTGTAAGAGTCATCTTTCTTTTTAACAAGATGTACAGGGCTAGCCCAAGGGCTAGTGGATGATCGGATAATATTTAGTCGAAGCAGTTCATCTATCTGCGAATTGAGTTCTTTTGTTTTTTCCGGATTGAGCCTCCTGGGTCTAAATGCAATAGGCGAACCAGACACGTCAAGTTGATGTTCAAATGGATGTACTTTGACACTGCTACGTGTTTCACCAGAAATTAGATCCGGAAACAAAGTAATAATGTTATCAAGTGAATGGCTATCATAATCAATCCCTTGTAAGTCAGGTATGTGCTTTTCAGTTAAAACAGTATCAGCAATGCTCACTTTCAACTGATTAGTATCTATAGTAATTTGATACTTCTTTAAAAAGTCAAGTCCAAGAATAGGGTTGTAAATGTTAGCTAGAATAAATGTATGCACAAATTGTTTACTTGGAAAATCATCAAAACGCAAGGTTAAATCAGTACTGCCTGCTTGCTGTAAAGGATGGCCGTCTGCTGAATGGAGTTCACACGAAATGTTGTTGTTTTGAAGGGATGGAAACATATGGATAGGAACAATCGATTTTGGACTTGCAGTGTCAATAATAAAATCAATGTCATTGTGACTGTCATACAGGCGAATAAATTGTGAATTGGTCACCGACACGTCCACTGTACCTATGTGAAAAGAAGGCGCAGTATTCACATTGACGTGCCGGGTTCCAAGTTTAAAGAACCAGAAAAATACGTACAGCCAGGAGCACACGAGTGAGGGGAATTAGGGTAATAGGTGTGATAGAAGCATTTACCATTAATAATAGAATTACGAGAAGTTTTTGAAGATGTTGAAAAATGTTTAGTGGATTGGGAATGATCAGGGAAGGTTTGACGGTTAAGAGACGGTGAGAAAAAGGTAGAAGGAGCATGTTTGTAGTGATTAGGCTTTAGTGTTAAAGATTCTGCCTGCAGAGACAGTTTCTCAACCTGGGCAGCCAATTTGCTGACCACTGGAAAAAGAGTATCAGGAGAATCATTATGTCGTTGTAAGGCTGAGTATTGTCGATCATTCAAAACAAGAGCATCTGCTTTGCTGGCAATATCATCTAAGGATTCACTCACAAATGCAGATAGAATTTGTCGAATAGTGGAAGGCATGCGTTCCATGAATGCTTGGAGCAAAAGTGCTTTTGCAGTTTCATTGGTAAGATCATCTTGCTTTAGCAAAAGCCTTAAGTGTGAAAGCAAGTCTGAAGGTTTTCTGTCTCCCAACTGTGGTGCAGAGTGCAAATTTTGAATTCTTTGCAATGGTGATAAATCGAAAGCTTGCAATAATGCGGACTTTAAAGATTGGTAAGAAGGAGGGTGTCGAGATAAAGCAGAAACCTTCTGCAGTTGATAATCATTTAAGCAGTTAATCAGTTCAAAATATAATTGCTGGTCATCTAGGTTGCTGTTATGATATTTTGCTTCAAATCGGGTAAACCATAGAGAAACATCATCAGTAGAAAACTTTAAGGAGGGTTGAGAATGATAAAAAACATGGGAAACACTTGTACCTGCTGCACCAGTAGTGGAAGGTCTTTCAAAAGTAGTCGGAGTGGCCATCGATGTTTGATGACAAGGTGATGAAGAGCTTGGTTGAACAGAATTGTCTCTCACTGATGGCAGCTTAGAATTCACTGTTCTATTACGAAGATCATAAATTGGAGATTGCATGTTGTAGGCTAGTCGAGGTCACCACTTGTAGGAATTCCTCAGCAAAAGCACAAATCAAAAGCTAATTTAATATATATTTGTACAATTCTTAATTAATTACAACAAAACCCTATTCAAATAGAATCGTTAGCAAGAAAAACACTCAATCTAGCTACAGTTTGTAGGCTTAGATCATACTTGTCTTTACAGCTAATCGAACTCAATGCACATGTGAAATTGTGGACGGCGGAGCATGACGCTCCTAAAGGATTTAGTATAACGTGTGGTGTTTGGGTACCAAATCACTACACATGGTAGTTAAATACCGACGATTGGTTATTCTTGATAATCAGTTTATTTCAGTCGCGCTGTTTTACTTGTTATCAAGATAAAATACGTAGCACGTAACATGAAGAGTAAACGTCAAGAAAAAGGGACATGCAATAAAACGCCGGCAATCTGGAACTAAAAATATCAAGAAAACAATTTTACGGAGGCTCCTATGTCATATTTCTTATGTTATTTACGGAGGTTCCTATATCCTAGTTGTAGACATTGATTGAAACTATTTAATACTATTAAGTCCTATTAAGTATTATCAAGTTCGCAAGTCATTGAGACTATAAATCTAAAAAGTGATCTACTGCATGCGTAGATCAAACTACCCAAGTCTGGTATTACTTGCCCCCTGGCCTGTAACTGCTCCCGGGTACTTTCTTAATTTTGACAGAGTATGTTTGTACTGTGTAGGCTACTATTATCAATAATTGTTAAATTCAATTGAATAATATTTAAAATGGGGTGTTGCACCAGTACTTCAAAAAAAGAAAAACCCGAGGATGCTGAGAAAAAGGAATATAGCTGGGATAAAAGAAAACTGGTAAGTTAAATTTTGGAAGTGGCAATTTTCTGTGTGACCCTAAGAATTTTTTTCAAGTTATTTTGTTGTAGCCATAAATATTTTGTAATAGTATTTTTACGTGACCATAAAAAGCATCTGTATACTGGTTTTACATGATCTTAGAAAATTTCTGTGGACTATTTTGATGTGACCAAAGAAAATGTTTGCAAACAAATCTGTTGACTGGTAATTAATTATACTTTTCTTTTTCTTTAAAGTATCTGAGAAAACTTCGAAAACAGCTTTGCTTTAAGAAAATTTAAAAAAATGCTAATAGCGTTTAAATGTTTTGTTCTGGTGATAATTGCTATCGTATAGGTTTGTAGCCTAGGTTTTGTCATTGTCATTGGAAATGGCTTCATTCATGTAGCCTGGTAACAGCACCACCACACAACAAGTCTGTCGCTTTTCCTTCTATCAAACTCTTGCTCTGTTTTATTTTCTTCTCCCACTTTCTCATCTTTCATGCAGTGCTTATGATAACTATGCTCAAGACAGGTCTCACTTTTCTGGCCTACTATGGAATCTTTATGTCGCCTGTTTTTAGAGGACTTTTTGTTTAATTGCTACCTCTGGTTCAGGCCGTGAGCAGTTCCACTATGCCCCCATCCTGAAAAAAGGGTCAGAAAAGAGCAATTGCAAAAAGTTAAGACAAAGTGAACATGCGTTTTCAGTACTGGTATATTGTTTCAGCTTTCATAACAATAAGGCAGTGGCTATTTTGCCGTCGACGGCAATTTGCCCTTGGAATCTATTTTGCCGTGATCATTCACGTGTGTTTATATAGCCAAATTTGCTATTATCGCACCAGTGACTCTGTGGTGTAGTGGATAGAGCGCTGGTCTTGAGATACCAAGGTATCGGGTTCGAATCTCAGCTGGCCAGGGCTTGAAAAGAAAGGCAGTGTACACTGAAGGGGTAGGCCCGGTATGTAAATGTACGGGGCAGTGTACACTGTAAGGGAGTGTGCAGGGTGGGGGATAGAGACCTGGGGGTGCAAAATTTTTTTTTTGGTTTTTAAAATTGACCAATCAGAGACGACCAAAAGTCACATGTTTAGTACGTCATTAAGATTGACCAATCACAAACAACTCACGGCAAAATAGTCTCTGAGGGTAAATTGCCGTCGACGGCAAAATAGCCACTGCCTAACAATAACTGTGGCAATAAATAGCAATCTAGGTCACTGTTGGTCCATATCCTAGTTTAATGAAAGTTTCATTTCTTGACTGCAGTGGCCTTATTCTGCACACACACATGACTTCAATATGATTTGTGTTATTACAAGAATTTCACTAAATGAAACAAAGTGGGAATATTAGGCCATGGCTATTTTGCTGTCAACAGCATTTTACCCTTCTAAGTTATTTTGCTGTCAGACATTTGTGGTTTATCAATTTTAATAAGGTATTAAACATGTGACTTTTGGTCATTTATGATTGTTCAATTTCAATAATGAATTTAGAAAATTTGAAACCCCCAGTGTACACTACCCCACATATTTACATACTGGGCCACCCCCTCCAGTGTATACTGCCTTTGTCTAAGTACACTGCCAGCAAAGATTCTGATTCATAATCATTGCCTTTCAAGGCAGCTGCATTGTCCACTACACCGCAGCATCACTGCCAGAATTAGAGCAAATACAGCTATTTAAACACACATGATTGGTGACAGCAAAATAGCATTTAAGGGTAAAATGCTGTCGATGGCAAAGTAGCCACTTCCAGAATAATACAATGAAAAGAAGTCATACTATGACAATTACCTGAGGTAATAAATGGTTAAGCAGCTGCAAGCCTGGAGTCATGTGGCAATGCATCCATAAAGCTGTTACATGTTGTTTCCTCTCAGGAAAACCTTGAAAATAGCTGGTTGTCTTGGGAAACAGGGATGTTTTAACCAGGGGGGCATCAGAGTTTACTAGGTAGGCACAGGGCCACAATTCCATAAACCCTCTTTTAACAGCTTTAGAAAATTTGTCAACATTAATGTTTTCAAAAACTTGATCTCAAAAAAGATATTCATGTTGTGCTGGGGAACAATTATGGAAAGATAACTGGTTTGAAAAAATTATCTCCTTAGAAAAAAGATCTTGAAATAAAGAGGTCTGGGTTTTTTTAGCCTAGTCAAGTGGGTCATGTCTCAAAAAGTTTAAAAACTTGTCTTGAAAGGTCTTTCAAACAACCTACCACTTCCAAATCATTTTTGTGCACTTCAATTATTTACTGATAGAAGATGAGTATCTGACCAGATAGCTGATAATGGCATTTATTACAACCATGTGAAAAAGCCAGCAGGAATTTTTGTAGACTTTTTACATGATTGTAATAAATAAAAAGATCCAATTCCACTAACTTGGTGTAACCATACATTTTATTTCATTTGATTGTTTTTACCAAGCAGACATTTCTGACAGTTTTGACTAGCATGTCGTGATGTACTGCTGATGCAAACTAAATGCAATCATTCACTACCCATGCCCTTATCACATGTTTACTGTAACCAAAAAGAATTCTTTATCAGTATTATTGGGTTGAAAGCCAAAATGTCCTAAACTGTACTCCAACCCAGTTCTTTTTAATCAAGTGAGTGGTTCACTACAGGATGAATAAAATTTTTGCAAGGGTGAACATCAGTAAAGAAGTGAATAAAACTTTAGTTAATGATGGCAATAGGTGCAACAATTGATTTATTGCTGATCACCTGCCAACCTGCAGCAAGCAAATCTTGGGGAATTGATGAAGACAGTGGTGGAGTTACATCAAGATTTTTCTCTAAGAGGGCTTTTCAAGGCATATCTCTATTAAAGAAACTTTTTGTTGGTTTGCTTAATTTTCCAAAATACAAGAAAATTGCTATGTAAACTTTTGTAACTACTGGTGCTGATGACTGCTACGTACAAGTCAGAGAAAGGATTTTTATGCTTTGTTGAACTGGAAACTAGACATTAAATCTGCTAAAGTGTGTAGACTCATTGATGAGGGTGGCATTAAAAGAATTGATTTATTTGTGCTTTGAAGCACTGATAACAAAAGTTCAGGAGCATTGTAGTCACTAATAAACAGTTTTCTGTTGCAAATAAGTGACATATTTTGTTTTTGTGATTTTGTTGGCTTGTATGGAGAAAGGTGAAAATTGTAAAGACAAATCTTTCTAATTCCGAATTGTTCAGGCTCAGTGTTATTGCTTATTAACCCATATTTTCCTGAGATCGCAAATTTTTTATTTTGTTTTTTAAAATGAAAGATTCTATGCTGAAACCACCGAAATCAACTTTTTTTTGAAAAAAAAATTTTTTTATTGGTATAAATGGCAAGAATCCAAGCGTCAGTTTAGACTGACACCAGGAAGAAAAGGTATGAAAACAACAAAAAATGTAAAAGCGCACAAGAGTTAAAACATGCTTGATAACAAAGTTTAAGGCATCAAAAGTTGATAAAATCATTCGCTATCGTCATTAGCTGTATAATTTGCAATCACAAGTTGATAACTAATTAAATTTGTACAAGTGCAACTTGGAGCACTGTGGCTACTTGTGACACATTGTGTATTCTATTTGTCTCTCTTTAGACACACACATCGTGTTCTTGTATATACGTAACTTCAGATATCACGTAGATTACTCAATGCTTGTATTGTCTAACATGTGTGATATGCTTTGAGGCATTCTGGATGCAATGCAACTGTGCACTTTTCGCAACAATATAGTGTCGTGCCCTTGCAAGGCTTATTTTGGCACCTTCACTACGTTGCTTTTTTGACCCAGTGGCCGACATTATCATACTGTACTTCATTGCTCTGACACATTTGAGGATGCTTGTAGAGCCCAGACAAATCTTTGGTGTATTTCTTGGAATAAACTTCAACAATAGCTCGCCTAAAGCTAAGGGAATCTAACTTCTTAGATAACCCTCTTGCTTGAAGATGATAAATCTGATATGCATTTTGTACCGCCAAGCCGACACAAAATCGGAAAACTGGCCACCACCATTTCTTTGATCGCTGAGTTATCATATATGCAGCAATGTTTTGGTCAAAGCGATCGACACCACCCATTCCGTAATTATATTCTGCCACAACATTTGGTTGTGTTATTTCAACGCGCTTCTTTTCTGCTTTCGAGTAAAGCTGGGCTTTTTTAATGGGGTTTACTCCAGTGTAGGTTGATGCCATCGTAACCACCTTACTATCTTTCCATCGTGTGATGCACATGCTGGTGTCTTTGTCAAGAACAGAATCATACAATCCCCTTTTTTCTTTCTCCATTTTATTGGCGTCTCGTAGTGGAACACTCCCTGTCCGGTTGCTTCTTATACTTATACTTCTTATACAAGCAAAAATGTTTGTTTGCATGATATACGGACTAGTCTGCAGCAATAGGCCTACATATGATCTGAAAAACGTTTAAATCTCTGCTAAAAAAGAGTTGTCTCTCTCATCTTTGCTCCATAGCCACTCGTTGGAAGTTGCAAAGTTGTTGCAAAGTGAGATATCCAGCAGTCCAAGAACTACTTGTTCAGCCTGTGAAAATTTTGTCCGACCACAGCGTGAATTTTGCTTCATCCCTTTTCCTTTGTAGTTGTAGCAAACCAATTTCTTTAAGAGACTTGTGAGTGTGGGAAATGTCTGTCCCAGCGTGATTGCATACACAAAACAGCTGATTATGGCGATTTTCCCATCAAACACGAAAAGAAAAGTTGAAAAATGCCAATAACTTGTCACGAAGACGTTTCATAGCAAAATTCATTCTTTTGCAAAAAGTGGATAGTGGGTCTGCCTGGTGTCAGTTTAAACTGACAGCAAAAAAATTGAAATAAATACATCAGTGCAAAGTTGAATAAACATATAAAAATTAAAAACTGTTCAAGATAGTCCAAAAAGCAAAATTCCAAGGTTTGGTAGTTCTTACATTTCTTTTTTCGTTGATTACGTGAGCGAAAATGTTAACATAGCAATTTTTTTAAAACTTTTTTCTATAAAGTCCAAACATCCACTTTTTTTACAGAAAAAAATAAAACGAAATATCAAATCATGTTGCAAATTTACCACTCAACCATTCTCAATCACAACATCACTAATATTTGCAACAGTTAAAATTTTGGAAACCAAAAATAAAGTGTCAGTTTAAACTGACACCAGTAAGATATGGGCTAATGATCGGATGACTCTGTTTGCTGTTTTTGTCGGTTATCATCTCTTAACTAGATATGGAACTGGTTGTCTGTGATAATGGCATTTTGTTTGAGTAGATATGGTATGAAAATAAAATGCTGCAATGGTTCTGCATTTTAGTATTTTTATTATTGCTTTGGCTTTTCGTTTGGGTGAATAAAATGTGACATTCTGTGACAGGGGTGAACAAAACTGAAATAGCTTAAGAAGCGCTGCTCTAGCCACTGCCTATAAAAAAAGAAGAGACATCTATTGCGAGATTTATTTATCAATCATCTATTAAATTTAGCTTTTTTTACCTGGTAGGTAATAGATAAAGGTCGGCAGCTTTGTGTAATCTCTGCTTAAGACGTTGAGTGTTGCCTTAGGTTTTCCTAATATGGATCAGCCTCCTGAGCGAAGCCCAAAAGATTTGAATTGGGGGCTGAAAGTTATTTTTGGAGATCAATTTTTTCAGGACTTCTTTGCCACTTTCAGCTACAGACCTTTTTTGGATGTCAGGTCTTTCAGAGTGTCTTTTTTTTCCATTGCTGCTTTTTACCTTATTTTTTGCCCAGTTTTTGATACTCTAGTGGAGCGATTTCCCCCTACTTTTATGCCTGTGTTTCTCTTACTGCATAAATATCTGTAGAAGCCTATTTTACTGACTTGTATTGTTTTAGGCTTTTAGACTGTACCACAACATTTATGGTAAACTGTTGACTTGAAGAATATAAGGTCGTTTTGTCTCCCAAACTGTTCACTTCTCTTGAATTGAATGAGTTAAATTGTTCTTATTAATCAAATTATTTATTTACATTCTCTAAAGTACCATAATAATTTGATTAGGCGTACTAGGCGCAGTGCAGATCTGTACAGTGTAGGGGCTTTTAATCATGTCACTAAGTCTGTGCGTTATTAGTTAGTATATTGTAATCATTCATTTATATATTTTATCAAGTTTTGGTAGAACAAAATAATTAATTGTCAACACAAAAATAAAATTTAATTCTAATAGTTATCTTGCAGGAAAAACCTAAAAAACCAGTGTGGTCATAGCCCTCAATTCAACTTTTTTCAATAATAATCTGCTTTTTTAATATTTTTGTACTTTAATTGCTGACGGTTAAAGGAGTGGTACCGTAAATACTAAATAAGCTATAAGCTGTTATCAGAACTAGTCAAAAAGTCATATTTGCCCATTTTTTCATGGTATATGTCATAGCTTTATAGAACTTACTCAATAATAAATCGTTCACATGTGGTGCTAAATTTTTAGGTCAAAAGTATATGCAATTTATCGTGACCTTAAATGACAGTAGTTAATTAGTAGTGTTTACGTGGATTAGTTTTAATCTTCAGCATCCAACTTCAATATAATACAGGGTGTCTCAAAAACATATATATATGTAGTATATCATGTGGCAAATTTTCCGTTCTAAGGGTAGATGGAACAACTGAAGGGTTTTGTTGAATACCTTCCATGCTTACCAGACCTCATATCACTTGACTTTTTTATGGCATACCTGAAAGCCAAGGCCTACACAATAAGATTTGGAACAATTGTTAAACTGAGAGCAGCCACTGGAGCAGATGATGCACACTTTAGGCTGCTGTTTTGCTATGTGTGCAATTACATTACGTCCCCTTGTCAGCAGTGTTTGAACCAGTTTGAGAACAGGCAGTAACAAACCAATAAAATCGTGTTGTAGATTCTATTACATTTCGAAAATTAAATAAATTTTGATAAACAACTGCTTAGCAATTGCAAAATGTGTATTCATTTTTTGAGGTCACTCTGTGTTCTATGGTCTTTTTCTGTTAAACAAATGTAAGCAATTTTGCTTTAACTAACATTGATTATCTACAATAAACTTAATAAGCAAGTGGGTTATTTTTAGGTGGATCTTTCGCAATATATTGCAGATGGTGTTGTTGACTCAACACTTGTAAAACAACCAGGATCCATTGATGGACAACAATTTGTGATCCAGAACTGCAAAAATTCAAGAATATTTTTGTTGGATCACATTGGAACTGTAACAGTTGACGATTGTGTAGGATGTAGCATTATTATTGGACCAACGAGGTTGGCTTTTAAAAATGTTGGATGTACATCATTGTTTCTAATTGAGATAATCATTTGCCATTGTTTTTTTATACTCTTCATTTTACTTATTTTTTGATGATAATTATGCTGTTATTTGGCCACATACCAACTTTGTGTCTGCTTGTGTGCATTTAAACAAAAACAAATGCACTCTTTTATGGTGTTTTCCTACTCACGTTGATTATAAGAAGCCAAACTTTGTGCTATGATAAAAGTGATAATCGTTTTTCTCTGGAATTAGCTACATTAAATCTTCAACTTCTAAAGTGAAAGGAATCGCTGTTCCACATAGCATTAGACTGCCAATCAAAACACAACTTGAAACAGTATCGTTTGACTGGGTCCAACTACTGGACACGAACAAACCAGGTGCTGCACATTGAGAAAAACTAGGTGCCAATGACCCGAAAAGTCTACAATTTAAAAAGCGTACCAAGCAAAGCGAGCCCATACCTAATTTTTTAGACTGGTTACCACTAAACACGTAGGGTTTTGGATGTGCAAACAAAACAAAAGTTAAGATGTGTTGCTGTCTGAGATTTTAATTTAATGTACTGCTCAACTAAAAGGTCGGAAAAATTCAAACATCACACTCCCCCATGTTTCTATTGAGGGAGCGACTACGAAAATGATTTTGTCGGTGTTTACTGGATTGCTGCTGATTGACTTTTTAGAGCGGTCTTGAGGCTACAAAAAAGCCTTGTTACACCCTGTGATTTAGTGTGAATAATACGTTTGAAGCTTGGGATGCCATTTAGACAGCAACATCTTTGATGTGTTGATTGCGGTTTTGACTTCGGAAAGCCTGGTTTCCAATAACATGCAGCAACACAAATGATATTACGCCTCCTTCATTGGGGTAAACTAAGCATTCAAGCATGTTCAATTCACAAATGTTAGGTAGGCTACCCTTTGTGTTTTGTTCAAAAGTTTCCTGTCTGACTGGGCCACAACGATGTATAGACTGCAATCTCCACTTGAATAGAAGTTATTAAGTATAAAATGTTTTTTTTTGAGGAACCCAACAACTTACGCTAATGCTCAGTTAGGTCATTTTACCAGCAGCCAGAACTTTTGATTGCCAACTCGAGTTGCCACTTCATACTGTCAATATTTCTTAAAGCCTGACATATGTTTTTGTTAAAGGCACATGATTGCTGGAAAAATATCAGATAGACCTCTGGTTTTTGCTCGAAAATTTTTTGATCTCATTGATCATGTCCCTGATGTAACAGCAGATTAGTCCTAGCATAGTACAGTAGTAGTAGTTGACAAATCGCCTTTATTCCTTCGTAAATGTAGTGACTAGCAGTGACTTAATTTGAGGATAAAAGAGTATGGTAACTAGTTATTGAATAGACGATTTAAGCTTACATAGTTGTAGGCCAAGTCAATAAGCTACCATACTGCATATTTGAATAAGTTATTGTGCCCAAGAGTTTATTGTTAACTTGTAAGATAACTGCAAAAATTTAAAGCATGAAAAAACCCAGAAATTTAGAAATCACTCAGCTTCATTCCTTATGTTATTGTTTTCTGAAACAAAAAGCTGAACAGCTACTTTAAGCCTGTCGTAATGAAATCATGAATTCTGTTGGGAAGATTTGCGATTTCAATTCTTCTGTAAATACAGAAAAAGAAATCAGACAACAATCGAAAAAATGTAAGTGCAACTCTTGTGTCAACTAAACTCTAGCGCAAGACTAATTGATTAATCATCATTGATTTTCGTAGGAGGCGCGCAAAAAACACTTGCTGCTAAACTACAAAGTGATTTTCAAACTCTTCTTTGGCAAAAGTGAAGAATGCTCAAATGCGACATAGATGCAAAGGAAATGCAGTGATGCAAATAATTGGAAGCATTAGGTGCTCATTCACTGAATTTTTCTCGAGTTCCAGCGTAAAAGGTGACGAGCTCATTTTATTGTATCCATTAGCAAATAGGATGAGCTGTGAGAGATTATCGATTTCAAGAAATTTGGAAAATAAGTTATAATCACTACATATTTTAGAAAGTTCACTCACAACAGCGCAATATATTATTTTCTATGAGGTAGTACAGACAATACTAAGAAGGTTTGGCTTTGCGAGAACAAAAACGACAGCTGCAAGGTTCGCATCCACATAGATTCTTTTTCAAACTAATTGAGATACCGTTAAACCTCTAATAGAACGCCAATATAAAGGGAGGGTTGAAAAATAGAGCACCACCCTCTAATTGAACGCCACCTCTAATTAGTGCCACTTTGATGAATTCTTCTATTCAAGTTGAAAATGACAAGGACAGCTACAACAGCGACGTGTCACTTGATTTTTGCCACTGAATTTGTGATTACTTACCAGCAATCACCCTGCATTTGTGTCTTGCTAATTGTATAAATGTATTAAATGTTTTTTCTTTTCATTCATAAAATTTATCTTCTCAAAATTCTAACCAGCTAGTCGAAAAATAGAGCGCCACCCTCTAGTTGAACGTCACTTCTAATAGAACACCACTATGGGGGAAGGGTTTGAAAAATAGAGCGCCATGGCAGTGAAATAGAGGTTTTACGGTATATGCTTATTTTTTTATCAGTCCTGTAAACGACTGATATGATACAAACGAATTGCGTTTTCTCTAACTGCGATGCAATGATGTTTATCCCAGCTAATTACTGATGCACACAAACCAGAACCAGTTTCAACAGCTAAGCAGCAAACCCGGGTTTCACTTATTTTTTAGTTGTGATTTGTTGCGATTCGTTTTGATGAAGGGGGGAAACGATATGCATAAGAAAGCTTAAATGATAAAATTTATTGGCAAGTGAAAAGAATTTTTGTTTCATTATCTGATCAACCTCATTTATTTTTTGGGCTCTTATAATTTCTCAATTAGGAAGTCAATTTGTTGCAAAAGTCATCTAGAAAAGCTATTGAAACCATTGGAACACCTTCTTAAGTACATAAATATACTATGCCTTTAAAAAGATGCCGAATTTTTTTATAACAATAAAGTTCTTGTTTTCTAATGCTGATAATCAACAGGGAAATCGCTAGATCTAGCATTGCAACCTATTTCGGCCAAAGCCAAAAAATTTGAAGCAAATGATTTGATGGCAATGAGGCAGAATTGCGATCGTTCATGGTAGTATATTCATACTCTCGGAATTGGTTATGCTATTGTTGTAAAATCTACAAACCTCCACATAATGCAGGTAAGAATTTGAAAAGATGATTTATATTTTTTTTAATTGTTGTGCTTTGCAAAAGATTTAAGATTTTTTGCTTTCTTCATCAGAGAAAATTGTGAAGCTGCTTGCAGATCATGTTGTAGGTGGCCACTATGTGGTACTCACCAATGACGGTCCATCTTCTTGATGGTGGGGCTACTAGTGTGAGCCTACGTTTTATACAAGACTGGATTAAAACAAATGCTGCTTTCCTCGAAACCAGTGCTTTTCAATGTTTTTTGGCTGACAGATCTCTTTTGCTTCTTTGAAATAATAGCTGCATTTACAAAAAATAACAAACTGGGTATGAAACTCAAAAGCTAAAGAATGTTTCCTCTACACCTTAAAACTCTTGCGGACTTGTAAGTTCGGAAACCATTGCTCTAAACCTTGATTGGGGTTACAAAAGTAAACTTGCTTGTCACCGTGAATCTATCCCAAGGTGGAGGAGGAGCAAACAAGCAAGAAACGGATTTTCTACTGTCTTGTTTTTAGACAGTTTTCCACTGTCTTGTTTTTAGAATAGCTTTTCTTGATACATGACGCTACCTCACCTGACTGTGGAGACTGAATTTTGTTATTTGATGGAGAATCAGACATTAAACGAGGCAGATGTAGCAGTGACATACAACAACTTTTACATGTATGAAACATCTAGCTAAACGCCGCATCTGCATGATGGTTGTTAGATTAGTTTTTGAAGCTACCTTCACCCCCTTTTTAGTGCTGGGGTCTATTCTAAGTACTAGGGTCAATTCGACTCTTACACTGGTCTAAACTGCACAAAAAGCATGTGTCATTTAGAACTAAACGTTGTTTTCAAGGTCTTTTAAATTGGGATTTCAGTGACATCACTTTCCACTATTTGTTTATATAAGTGACGAAGTTCCCGGTGGAAGCGAAATCTGGAAAAGTACCACTGTAGAGCATGTGCTGTGGATTCACTGAAGACACCTGAAAATTATACTGTTTTGAGTATAAGGCTGCAGACCTAAAAAATACTTAATTTGTTGAACAGGAGCAAAAAAATAACCCAATTTAATGCAGCATTTTAACCAATCACCACAGATGTTAGCTAAGGAAAAGCAGTCACACCATGCATGCTCATCTATAACTAGTGCTAACAACACTCATACTGAGAAATATGCATTTGAGCTGATAACTACTGAATATTTTAAGCCATTCAAAGAGATTTAATCTATAACTAATGCCAATACTCACATTGAGAAATATACATTTGAACGGATTACTACTCCACCTTCAAGCCATTGAAAGAAATCTATAATTTGCTCTTTTCTAACATGTAAAATCATGGCAGTAAACCACAATAATATACTTACATATGGCATGCTGAGGCGAAGTTTTTGCCACGCTGCTTGGGTTCAAAGATTTTTTTTCAATAAATGCACAATTTTCAGGGTTTTAAGCTCTTCTAAAGCATCAAGTTTTGTTATGTTGCTAAACAAATCCAAGCAAGTTGAATCGAGTAGCTTTAAAACCAATTGCTGGAATATGCATTCTTTCTTTTGAAAGGAAGTTATTGAAAATGGTTTCGAAATAATGTGTAAAATCAAAAATCAGAAATAAAAACTCTCCATCTTTTGTAGGATGTCAAGTTTGAATTTTTAAATGTCAAGGTTTTAAATTGCCACCTCCAAGATCCATGAACATTTTTCTGCAAAATATGAAATTCCAAGTCTAGCCAATCAGTAAAAAATAGCTTATGAAATCATCTTTACAATTTTAAGTGTATTTTGTATGGTTTGTTTCATCACAACAGTAAAAATTGGAATAAACAACATGAATAACTGTTAAATACAAAATATTAATTTTAAATCGATTGGCATTTGACTCTTCAAATACAAAAATCACTTCAAAGTGTTAAAAACAAATGAAAGTATTAAGAAATTTAGTTTAAAAAATTAATATAAAAAATTGTTAAATGATATTTTTATCATAAGCTTCCTGTTGCACACATGATTGTCAGCAGAAACAGCCACAATAGAAAAAAAGATCCTGTAAAGCTTCCAAAACTTTATCAAACCAGTATCAAAACCTTATCAAACCAGCAGCTTGGTTGAGTCCAACTTAAGTACTGGAACAAGGCAGACTACCTACATCTTTGAATTTGGAACAAATTGACTGAACCATGAATGCCAAGCACAGTTTTGGCTGATTATCCTTCCTTAGTAACTTCAACGAAAGTTTCATTTGAGTGCTCAATGTACTTTGCAGTGTAAACCTCATCAATCATGAGCGTCATCAAACGCTCCTTTTCTTCTAATTGATCAGCTCTTTGTTTTAAGTGCCTCATATGCAAAGTACCTGCCTTTACTGATAAACAAGCAGAATAAGATTGCAACTTGGATACAAAAGGCAGAAAAGACATCTCTTTCAGCTTTTTGTACAAAGAACAACTGGTTTGCTGCCACAAGAATGCTGTTGTGATGATATCAGTCAAATATTGTCTCTTATTTCACTTGCAGCAGTTGCAGCTGTTCAATAATAAACTTGATTAGTTCTAGTTTGGATGGGTCTTGCAAATCAGTTTGAGATGAGATAGATAATTATTGTTGAAGAGATAAAACAGCAAGTTCTAAAATTCATTGAGTTTGACCACTGCTGTTGTTGCTAACTGTATGGTACTTTGCAATGAGCAATGATGTTTAGTAGCGCAGTTGCACTCTTCAGTTGACCATGATTTCACAAGTGCTGAAAATGTTTGTGATTTATTTTCAAAGAATGAACATATGTAGCACCAGATAAGTCATCTGATACAGTAAGAGATTTTGGAGATAAACTAATTTTGGAGATCAAGAAACTTCATTATATTCAAAACAATGAAAGATAATTGAATTTGAATGAGCCGCACTGAAGCAATCACTGACAGTGAAAAAAACTTTTAACTTTTCATTTAAGTTGTGTCAACTTTTAATGACATCTTTAGCACAAAATTCAATATATTGTTGTTTGATTCTTTCATTTTCTTTTTCTACCCGTGAAGAAGATAAAGCTAAAGTGCATCTAGGCAATGAAGTCTTAACATTATAATGACTTGGTAACCCAGGAAAAATATGTGGAATTGCAAATAACTTTATAACCAATCTACATAATTGTAATGTCTTTCTAGATTGGCGGCTTTTATCAGTTGATAACACTTTAAAATTTTTTTCTTCATAATGCTTAGAGCATACTCTGGTAATACCAGTCGCAATCCAATTCTTACGAGGAATAGCAGACTAATATTTGTTTTTTAAATCAACATTTCATGAAAATCTGAACATAGGAAACCTTTCTCTGTCTTTACATGAGCGATATCTTGAATTACAATTAGGCACATAACATGTATGTGTCATTGTAAATAAAGTAGCAAATGTTAAATACAGTATTTCTAAAGAATTTTTCAGGTATTAATTTCACAGTTACAAGAAATTATTTTAATCTAGCAAAAATGTTTATTTGGTGATTTACATGACTAGAATAAGCAGTTGCATTAATAGGGAAGGCCTATTACTAATCAAAAATGATTTAACAATCACCAAGCTTGTACCGTAATTTATACCTTATATTCTTTTAATTGAAGCTTGCTATCATTATTACTGATCTTATGGTTTGTGGCTCTCATTTGGTAGGGCAGTGACTGACTAAAAGCAACTCAAAAACCTATCTGAATTACCATATTTCATTTCAGAAATTTTTTCTATAGCCTAGGCAAAGACAAATGGCATGCAAATAAAATACCAGGTTTGCAAAAGACTCGATGATATGTGGAAACTTTTGTTCCAACATATTTACAACTGTCTTTTACTAAACAGCTAAGCACTATCCTATCAAACGCTTGTACCCTAACTGCTTAAATACGTCACTGTCATGTGGTGACCGTCACTCAGCACTTTGTAGGTCTAGCACCACTGCTGTCAAGCGCGAATGACAAAAAAAGCGGAGCGAGCGATCCCGATGTTCTAGATGTCCCTGCCACACAGGCACAGTTTGAAATCATGGGCGCAAAAAAAATGATTAGTTTTGGTGACTTCGAAGAAACCTTTTGTTTATTTTTTGATTCAACATCATCAATGCCACATCGGTCAATAAATGCCGTGGTTTCAACCCAAAGTGTGAACTTCAATAAAAACGACGGTTCCGCATAGACATGCCGCAGTTTAAATAAGTTAATGGAGTAAACGTAGGTCAAGCTGCAGCTCGCAGTCGTACAGGGATTATTCCAGCCACTTAGCAACGGCTTGCTAGGCTTCCTTTTGTAACTGCAATTGACAAGAAGACAATGCATCATATTCAGACATTTTTTACTTGGCCTACTTCAAGATAGCTTTTCGATTAATTTAGGTTATATGATTAACAAAGCGTGAACTGTGTGTTTTTGATTTTGTAAAAGACCACAATCTTATGAGAACCACGAATGTAGACATGTACATTTCCTTTGGTATAGGCAAGAGCAAAATGATGACTTTGAACTGCTTCACTACTTCATCTCTTAATGCTAACATCTGTTGCAGGATCGCACGAACAACTACGCGGAAGGCGCTTACGAAAGGCTGCAAAATGAACTAGGCAAGGATCATTTCACAGTCTTGAAGTTGATTGAATGGCTGCGCAATGTTTAAAGAGCCAGAGATCTGAATGATGAGCAGAATGGTCTCTTGCCATAGTCCTGCAAAATGCAAAACAAGAAAGAAATATTGAACGACTAATAAACCGATTTCCTCCATCCAAAGGTGAAGCGATTTTCGAGGAAAACGAAGTCCCACAAACGATATGGAAATATTTTAGGGGCATTCCTAGCTTTCGAGTGTAACAAATAGAACTGCTGCTCACTTTTATTACAAAAGACTATAGCATTCTCATCATCATCAGGTGTTTTGGTTTACACCACAACAACTTCTACTCTTGTTCATTTATTGATAAAGACCCAAACTCTGATAACTACTGGAATTGTATGTGCTCTTGCTTTCATTTTTACCTTTTGTGTCAACAGCAATATTACTGTAATTATTGTTTGCTGGTGAAGAATTAAAAGCAGCTGGCGAACTTTTATGTCAAGGGCTTTTACACTAGATGCTGTTGACATTTTTTTATTATTTCAAAGCAAATATTGTAAAAATGTTTTAATCGGTTGTATTTCAGACCAATTTAACCTGTTACATTGAAAGTCAAACTTACTTTGGTTATTTTTGCCTATTTTATTTTCTTACCACTTTCGCAGGCGTCCTAGTACTTACCGATTCTTGGTAAGCAAACAATTGAGATCCGGAATAGCAAAGTGTCTCACAATTGTCATACGTTTGCACATCCAAAACTCTTATGTGTTTATTTGTAAGCAGTTTTAAAGAATTATTCACGTGCTTGGTTTGCTTTGCAGGATTTTTAAGGTGAAAATCTTTGGCCTCTAGTTTGCCCAGGGCCTTGCTTGTCTGGCGCCTAGTTTGTTTGCGTTCCGTTGCGCGCCCCTAAATGTTGATCAGTCGTTTGAATCCATGATTATTTTTATTGTTTTTACTTTAGTGTTATATTTTGGACATTTCAGTGGATCTGTTTTCTTTCGCGATTGTAAGGAATGCAAATGTGTTGTGGCGTGCCAACAGTTTCGTACCAGAGATTGCCACAAGATGGATGTCTTTTTGCACTGCACAACTCAACCTATTATTGAATCTTCGGTAATACTGTAACCTTTTAACAAGTTTTTACTGTACTACCTATACTATTTTGAAAGACCTAGCTCAATACATCCTAGTAGAAATAAACAGTTACATTTTGTGTTTTTTCTTGGCAAGTGATAAGTATAATTGCATTGTAATTATATTGTAAATCGTGGTCGTTTTATTATTTTTTATAGTGTTGTTAATTTATCTCCGTTTTTTTTCAGGCACAGTTTCGTTTCGGCTGTTATCAACTTGCTTATAAGGGTTTAAAGCAAGATTTCAAAAGCGCAAAATTGAGTTTATATAATAACAATTGGAGTGATATACATGATTTTACTCCTGTTAATGAATCAAGCAACTGGGTTATGATGCAAGAAAGAGTGAAGATACCAGATTTGATTGACTTAAACTATGCAAGCGAGGAAGAACAGGAAACGCAATCGGAAGTGGGCAATGGCGACGCTAAATTACAAAAAAGTAATTAAATACTTGATCGTTGATAATTAATACTTGATTCGACATTTCATTAACTGATTGATCATGGCGAAAGCTACTTAAGGCATGTTTTCCGTGCTCCATCGAGTTAGAATAATGAAGCTGCTGATTAAGCATGTTGTATGAGGCGACTTATGGCAGTCGGTCTTGGTGGTAGTAAGGCTACCAGTCGGCGATTTGTATTTACGACTGGTTTAAAATAGACTCCCGCTTCCCCCAGATAACCTGATCTTGATTAGGTTTGTGATTTGGATCAAAATATAGCTGTTTCATGCCGAGCCTTTGTCCCAAGGAAGAGAAGAGGTAAACACAGCAACAACAACGTGCCAGCAGATATGCTGTAGTAGTTTTACTGTTTTGAAGTACAGGGTGCCCATAAAGTCCTGAACACATTTAAAATTTTTGTATCTCAAAACCGCATAAGGGAGAAACTTTGAATTTTCGACAGTGTATTAAACACCATAAAATACTTTTATTATTTTTTACAGGTTATTTTATTGTTAAACCAAGCAAGAATAAGTAATTTTAATTAGGGTGTAAGCTTTGCAACAAAGTATGAAAAATGTTGATTCAACAAAAAGCTCAATTTGATCTTTTGCACCATGAATTGAAATCACCAACTGCAGTACAACGCAAATTCAGATATGAGTTTGAACAAAACCCTCCTCACATTAACAGCATTAAGAGATGGTTTAAAAATTTTATGAGAACCGGGAGCATTTTGGATCGCAAAAGATCATGTAGGCCAATCATTGATGAAGAGACTTGATGCTCATCGCAGCCCAAGGAAATCAATGAACTTTGCTCTCCCTCGAAGCTCAGCTCATAAAGTTTTACATAAACGACTTCGGCTCCATGCTTACAAAGTACAAATTGTTCAAGCCCTTTAGCCGGGTAATCGCCCTCGCCGAGCAGCTTTTGCTGAAGAAATTTTTCAGCGCATTGATGATGACAGTGACTACCTTAAATGTATGGATTTCTCAGACGAAACATCTTTTCATGCGCCCGGGAAAGTCAGTAAGCATAACGTTCGAATATGGGGATCACAAAATTCTTATGAGATTGTAGAAAAAGAAAGAAACAGTCCCAAACTTAATGTTTGGTGTGGTTTAATGCACAATCAGATTATTGGATCGTTCATTTTTGCTGAATCCACCATGACAGCAGATATAAATTTGGATATGCTGAAACATTACTTTGTTTTTCAATTAAAAGGGTTCCAGCCGTGGGTTGTGTTTCAGCAAGACGGTGCCCCTCCACACTGGGGTTTGATAGTTCGTGACTTTTTAAATAAAACTTTCCCCAATCAATGTATTAGGAAAAGTGACCCAACACCATGGCCGCCAAGATCTCCAGATATCACCACCTTAGACTTTTTTGGGGGGCTTATGTAAAAGACAAGAGTGTACAGAACACCAGTATGTGACATCGAAACATTACAATCACGAATCATCAATGTTTTTGCAACAGTAAACGAAGAAATGCTGGAGAACACATGGCGCGAAATTGAATATTGCCTTGACATAATGAGAGCAACAAATGGAGCATATTTTGAAGTTCATGAATAGCTTACAATCTTAAATTCTTGAAATATGGCTATTACTGAAACAGCTAAATTTTTTAAATAAAAAATTTGAATAAACTTTACTTTGCAAAAAAATCGAATAAATTTATCTACTTTAGTTTTTTAGCAATAAAATTTTGAAAAGTGTTCAAGAGTTGATGGACACCCTGTACTTCTGTTTAATGATAGTTGTGCTGTTTGGTCTTTTGCCGCTGTAGATTAGTATTTCGCTATTACTTACATTCACTTTATTCTCACAATGATAGTATACAAACTAATAGGGTTTTTAAGTAAAGCCGTTTTTATTTAGTTGCTCCTGTAGAGTTGACAACACTGAACAGTGTAGTTCCTTTGACTCGAGGAAAAAGAGACAAGAATTTTGATGAGTCTTGTTTAGTTCTTGTTTTCCATCACGAAGCAGCAGTAGAGGTATTACAAACCTTGTTTTTGTTTAATTAAGTTTGATCTATTTGTGCTTCTTTGTATTGAAGGATGGATGATGACTGTTACCTTAGCCTTTTTTGGCTGTTGCTTAAAGGCCTAGTGTCTTATGGAGATGTTTAATTTGACTTTTTATGTTTTTAGCTCCTGGTTATTACAGTTTGGTAGATGTCTGCTGACACCAATGTGACATCGTTGTATGCCAAGATCGCTGCTTTCAGCAACTCTGTTATATTTTGCTGCGATCAGATATGTTGAATTTCATCTGCTCTTTAAATGTGGTCCGTCGTATTCTGTTGCCTGGTTTCAATGTTTAGTGCTTCTTAGTATCATGTACTATACTTCTCAGTACCATATACTCTTTTCTAGTAACAATGTCAAATGATCTTAGTGTCATAGAAAGCGAATGACTTATTGATCACAGATGCGACTGCCTACAATATCGTCATGGTTTTGTGAATACCAATACGGTCCCTCTGTTTTCCTACCAGTTTCCATACCTGTGCGCTCCTAGGGGTTTCTTGGCGTTTCCCTGTCTCAGAAAACCTGAAGTTAAACTTAAGGGCGAAAGGGTATTTCATGATTTATAAGTCTGTATTTGATTTCAAATAAATAGTGGTGATACGGTTTGGTGATCAATATTGCATGTACTTGTTTGATGTATGACTTAGCAGTACTAGTATTTAAATATGTTCAGCTGGCTTCAAAAGTGATTGAAAACTTAAACGAGAAGTTAGATCTCGTTCAGACCAAAGAAGTTCCTCTCACATCAGAAGATGCAGCCAGGATTTTCGGAACTAGCTTAACTAGAATATGGGAAATGGCGAAGAAAGGTACTTGGTGTTGAGTTTAACTTTTAAAGTTGTGTAAAGCGAACATGAAAATGTACTGCTATAAGTACCCATAACTATTCTTGTCTAACTTTTAGTATACAAAACGAGATTACTACACTTATATCTTTACATCTACGATACGATATTTTTCTTTACGACGTAGTGCAGCATTTTGTGTAAGATTGGTCATCATTTTAAAATGGACATCAATTTGTGTCATAAATCATCTTGGCCGCTTCCGTTGCATGAGTTCACATAGGCAGTACGACAATTTGTAAATGCCATAACATAATAAATTGCTTGAACAACTTGGTCTTTATAAAGAGCAAATCGACAGACGGTGATCAAACTACTTATAGGTGTACGATTAAGATCTAATACGCTTCCATGTTTCAATTCAGAGAGTGATGTTAATTTTTAGTCGCAGTTTGTGAAATGTGTTGCTTCATTTTCCAAAGCCAAGTGCGTTGTACGATTTCAATTGTGACGTTGGCTCGTCGAGGCGCAGTCAAGGTCACGTAAGCCTACACTTTGAAGTTGTAAATGTTCGCGATTTAAATTTTGGTTTGGGAAGTATTGACTTTTGTCTACTTCGCCACTGACTGTATTTGGCCCACATAGCATGCACTGTAATGCAAATTAGTATTTTAAGACAATTACGAGCCCCGTTGTCGACTGCTTTTTCAAATACTAGAGGTAACGTCTAAACAGCGTCTAATCTCACAAGTAATTCCTTGCATTATTGAAAAACCCAGACACAGCAGCATGATTTTTAATTTATTTCTGTGTTACTTGTTGATTGATTTTGTGCTGATGACTAACTATTATTATTTGCTGATGATTAATTTTTAACGCAATGCGTTATGCCATACTTGGTTATTTTGTACAGTGCTTAGCACTGGAACGTTTTAATTCTTATCCAAGCGCCTTAAAACTACTTTTAATTTTTTTCAATCCATCAACCTTTACATATATTTATAAACACAGCTCAATTTTAGGTTATAATTGTCGCCTGAAGCTATTCCTTTGGCAGTCATTTATCAGCAAATAATATAATTAGTGGTTGCATTTATCATGTCTGTCAATGACTAAATTTAGTATCAGCGCCAGATGATGGTTGGCTTGTTCATTAACATGACCGCTAGACGGCGATATGAACTTGTTTGCTTTTTACAAATCGCACCAAGTCTCAGTTCATATTGCAAATTCAAATTTTACCATCTGCCATCCCTTGAATGCCATAGATAAATACTACTTTTACTATTTCCAAGTTTAATGTCGTCGCAAAACCTTGTCATTCTGTTTATATTTCTTTTTCCTTTCATCTTAATATTGCGGCGAGCCTCAAACTGAAGGTGTGTGAATATCACGTTTAAGTTCTCTTTGACGCTAGTGAACGGTAGTGAACGCTCTGACGTACTGCTTTACATTGCTGCCTGTGGGCAGCAGCTGGAGTTTGGTTTCTGTTTTAGCTGTTCTTCTGCGTGACCTTTATGTCTTGGACCGGCGAGTGGAATAGTGGTTAGGTTGTTCACTTCATAGTTGGTTGATCTGGGTTCAGTTATTTTGTTCAGTGTCGTAAATAATGATTTGTACGAGCTTTAGATATTTATGTAACTTGATTCTGTTTTTAGCCAAATAACTTTTTGATGTAGGATTGTGATTGTGCCGCAACTTTGGGCGGTGGTGAAACACTCAAAGTTAGTGCTTATGATATTATAGTGGTACCCACTGCTGCTTATACTGGACTATTCTAGGTTCTCTAGAACATGTAGAATGTTCTTCGCGTAGTGTAGTATATGTGATTGAAAACCTTCCAGAGAGAGAGAGAGAGAGATGGTGTTGATGTGTAGTTGTGTTAGTTCATTTGGCGACGAACTGTTGATGGAAGTCATAGTGGCCACGTGGAACGGATAAGTGTTGCGGTTGGTAGTGGAGTTGAGGTTGAGTTTAATTGTGAAAAATATCTTGTTATTTCGAACAAAAAGTGGTGTAGATCTGCAGCTGATAGACTAAATATTTGATACTAAATGAGCAAGGTCGCGGTAAAGTTGCAACTACACAAGTTGTTTGAGCGATACATTACCTCGCCTCAATTTTAAGATACTCTTTTGAGATATAACCAAAGGTCTAGTTTGACATAAAGTCGCATTTAAAATTAAAAAAATTGTATTCACTGCTTCATGATTAGTGATTACTGCAAGAAGAAGAATGTTAAGCTGGCAGTTTTAGCTGCTGGGTGCTCGGAAAAAGCATTTAATTTAGCAGCCCCATGAAAAGATAGAGCAGTGAAGTTAAATGGTAGGCGATAGAGGCGAGCAGTGCAACCGTCGTTGTGACTCAGCCTGACTAAGGACTTGGAAACAGAGCTTGAGTTTGGTGGCTTATGCAAAGCCTTATGTCTTTTCCTATTTTGTACAACTACCTTGTTTCAAGTGGAACAAGTAGGTTCTAAATCAGGGTTTCTCAAACGGGGCCCTCGACCCCCCTGGGGGTCCGTGGAGAGGTTCTCTGGGGGCCACGAAAAAAGGCCTTCACTAGTATTGCAAAACCCAAGTGTCACGATGTTACAAATTTGCCAGTTAAGCTTAAATTTGTAGTTTTCAGTATTACGTGGTAGACCTCCCTTGCGACGTTTGTTGACGCATTTTTTGGAACTTCCTTGAATTATGCATTACTTTGTAGCTATGTTTTTAATCTGTCGCATTACAAGCTTAAATGATAAAGTCTTTATAAAAAGTAATGAAATCTTGTGATAGCAAGTGGTAGATTGTGGCGTAATCCTGTTTACAACTTTAAGAACGTCTAAATTTGCTAACTCCCTTTGCTAGGTAATAGATAGTGCGCCTGGTAATTTTAATTTTCAGAGCGACGTCTTGTTTGGCTTCACAAAAGTTACTCGGGACGGTCGTGATTGTGCGCAGTAACTGCTCGATCGTGATGTCAAATGCGTCATTACGGCTTTCCAAACGAAAAAAACATCGCGATAAAAAGCATCCTTAAAGGAAGGATGGTGGCATCAATGCTCTGTTTGCCAAAAGATTGCGATACGACCTGGAAGCGACGCTACCTCATTTGGGATTTACCGTAGAGGAAAAGGCTACTCTTCAATTCAGCTACGAGGTGGCATATCCAACTTTTCTTGGAGTCACCTTCGACCGCACTCTTTCCTTTTCTAAGCATGTATCTTCACTAAAGACCAAGTTTTTCCCATGTCTCAAGGCCTTACGCTGTATCTCTGCTTCCTCATGAGGCTCCTCTAAGGAGTCCCTTTCTCTTCTGTATAAATCTTTTATTCGGCCCCTTCTCACTTACGCTTCACCCGGATGGTTTCCTTTCTTAAGTGCTACCAATATCACCAAATTGGAACGCCTCCACCGAGCGGCCAGTCACGCCATCACCGGCTGCCTCTCGTCCTCCCCAATCCTACTTCTCTCCGAGGCTTCTTTACCTCCCCTACGAGTCACCCTGACTCATTTCACTCTTTTATCTTATGAGCGGGCTCTTCGTCTCCCAATCTCCTTTCCTATTTCAGGTTTGGCCAAACTAGGAGTGAAACCAAGACTCTGCAGATCGTCCTGGAGAGCTTTTGCATCCACTCACCCGCTCATGCTTCCTGCTATTTCTTCTAGGGAGGCTCTTCTTGCATGCCCTCTCTTTCCACCTTGGAATGTCCCTTTCCACTCCATGCTCTCGCTCTGATCCCCCTCTCTCTCGCCTCATCTGGTACTGATCTGGTACTCTGGACAGACGGCTCTGTTCCTTTTCCTTTTGGCAAGGGCAGCTCCGGCGTTCTTGCCAACTGCTCTCTCTGTGGCATTGAGGCCACTCTTTCCTTTTCGGCAGGCCCAGTATGCTCAAGTTTTTCGGCTGAAGCCTGCGCCATTCTGCACGCTCTTTGCTAATCTCGGCAGCACCAACAAGTCTGCCATTTCTCTTCTCTTCTACTATCTGATTCTCGTTCTGTCCTCGCCACCCTGTCCTCTCCTCCATTTTTCCTCTTATCTCAAACTCTGTGGCAGATCTGGCAGGAACTGTTTTCTCTTTCCTGTTCTATCAGGCTACAATGGGTCCCCGGACACTCATTTCTCCCGGGCAATGACTCGTCTGATGAGCTGGCCAGACGGGGAGCGCTACTTGTGCCCTCTGCAATCCCTTGTAGTCTCTCTCCTCTTATCTCTTATATTCACTTTTGTCTTTTCTCGGACTGGAGGCCTACTGTTTCATCAAAATTTTTTGACACACAGGTTCCCTCGATTTCCACTGAGGAACTTGTGCTCTCTCGTCATGCTTGCTGTGTTCTCTCTCGTCTTCGCTGTAACGGACACAGCCTTCTTTTAGGTTCTTATTTTTCCAGGATTGGCAGAATCGAGAATTCTTCCTGCAGCGCCTGTGGACACTCGTCCCAGGACAACTCTCATCTCATTCTGCACTGTCCAGCTACGGACTCTTTGCGTCGCTCACTCTTTGGCGACTCTCTATCTCTTTACGACCTCTGGTCCAGACCCTGGGGAGTTGCCCGGCTTATGGGGCTCCATGGTCTTCCGCCATGCCCCATCCCTCAAAAGGGGTCTGGTAATAAACAACAACAACAACATCAGGTGGCATATCGAATACGAAATGTAAGGAGCGGCATACTATTGCTGAGAAACTTATCAAGTTATGCGCAAAAAATATAGTTGAAATAATATCAGATCGGGGGCGAAAAAGAAAATCCAGCAAGTTTCGCTCTCTATTGACACCATTCGCAGACGGATTGACGACATGGCTGCTAATGTGTGCTAGCAAGTTTGTTCCGAAATCAAGCGAAGCACGCTCCAGGCTAGCATTCAACTGGACGAGTCTACCGATGGCGCTTTCGAAAAGCCACTTGATCGCCTTTGCCCGGTACGAAAAAGATAGAAAGATGAAGTAAGAGTTTTTGTTTAGCAATACACTGTCAGCCACAACAACTGCTGCTGATGTCAAAGCTCTAGTGTACTCTTTTTTTTTTGAAGCCAACAAGCTCACCTGGCAGAATTTCAAGAACATCTCTACTGACGGTATCCCAGCGATGGTTGGCGTTAAAGATGGGTTTGTTACGCTGGTGAAGACCAAATGGCCTCATGTGACGTCCTCGCATTGTTCACTACACCGATATAATCTAGCATCAAAGACTCTACCTCTACATTTGGTGGAAAGTATGGACGTTGCGGTCAAAGTGATAGACTTTGTTCTAGGGCAAAAAAATCATCGACTTTTCCTACCTTTGGCCAAAAAAATTGGAGCGCAACATGTGAGATTTTTGTTTTATAGCAAAGTCCATTGACTGTCGAGAGGCAAATGCCTCTCTCGGTTGTATGAACTTAAAAATGATGTTGAAATCTTTCTTCGAGAAAACAAAAACAACCTTCATGCCCAATTTCACAATGCAAAGTTTGCTGTGATGCTTGCGTACCTGGCAGATGTATTTGGCCATCTCAACGACATGAATGTGTCTTTGCAAGGCCGTTGATGTAACAGTCAGCGACGTTAAAGACAAGCTGGCTGGACTAACTGCACGAATGGGAGTCTGGCACGCACGAATCAAAGTAGGATCCACTACCTCGTTTCCTTTGTAGGAAAGGCGTCTGAAAATGAATTGGATTGATGTGCCAGATAACTCCAAACCTTACATCATAGAGCATCTTGAATCGTTTCTACTGAGCTTCGACTATATTTCGAGGACTACATGTTTCATGGTACAGAGACCCGTTTAACACTGAAATTGATCCTAATGCCGAAGGAGCAGAGAAGTTGGAAGAGTTCAACGTTTCGAATGCGATGAAGCTGGCATTTAGTCACAAAACTGACGACTCCGGCTTTTGGTTGTCTCTTCATAATTAATATCCACTACTTTGCAAGAAGGCTTCCGTAATTCTCGGTTCAATTCGCAACTACCTACTTTTGCGAAGCTGGATTTTCTGATCGGGCATCCATAAAAACAAAATCCAGAAATCGCTTCAATATATCCGGTGACATTCGCCTTGCTCAGTCCAAGACGGAACCAAATGTCAAAGGTCTCCTCAGGCGAATACAAGAACACGCCTCGCACTGACTATATTAATTTAAAGTAAATTGACTGATTTATTAGATTCTTTGACTGCAATACATTCATTCTTTTACTTTCGTTTTTTGGCTTTATTGTTGTTAAAGGTGACGAATAAAATAATCGATGGAAACCCGTCAAAAGCAAAACTAGGTATTTTTATTGAAGAGCAGGGGGTCACAAGTGTTGAGAGTCTTTGGAAGGGGACCACGGATCATGAAAATTTAAGGACCACTGTTTTAGGTGATGAGTAATTGGGATAGCAGTGCAGTATGTGATTGACTTACCCACAATACACTTGCATTTTGCATTTGTTGGGAGTGGTTTTAGGATTTGCGATACTACTAAGTAACTGATGCTATCGTGTCACGAAGGAAAAGTTGTGGAGCTAAGTTTTAAAGCACGTAGCGGTAGCTTCAAAGTGTAGAAACGGTATCGGTTGGCCGAAAGGACAGTAGTAGCTCGTAGTGTGTACATTCAGTGGGGTGAATAATCAAGATATTTGAGGTTGTTCTTTGCTCGAGAGCGTAATTTCATGCAATATTTTTATGGCATTAACTACTTATAGTTAATATTTGGATGCTAGTCTGCCTCGCGATAACATTCTTAACCCGACCAAACGTAAGCCCGTTATTTACGAAGAAATTACTAAATAATTTTATTTATCAACCACATGTTTCGGTGCAAGCATTTCTTTGCGACGCGAAGAGAAGCAAAGCAGCTTGACGGTGGCTGGCATTTTCGTTTACAGGATATAATTTTCCTGTCAGTAATTCTGTCTTTTATGACTCATGTGAAACTTAGATTCTAAACCACGAAACAAAAATTTGCTGATGCTGAATTGCTTAGCTTTGATTTGCTTTTTTGAGTTGCGTTCTGTGCAAGCAAGATTTAATCCAGTGGCTTGGCACATTAATACATTCAAAAGACCATATTTTGCACCAGTGCATGCTCTGCATTAGGAATGATAGTAGTTCTTGCTCATAAATGTGCGCTGTGGCAGCAGTGCGTCAAGTAATGGTCCGTTTCTTCAAGACGAACCAATTGCCACGTGTGTTTGGTTAGGACCATCATCTCGACCAATTGTGCATTGTACTTTACTTGATCAACCTTTATCTTTGTAAGGATGGGCACAGAATGTGACATCACGCTCTGTCGTTTTGGGTCTCGCACCGTAAACCAAACCAAGCCTGCAGAAACATGTTGATCAGGCTAGGGAAAAGCAGGGATCGTTTTAAACCAGTCTTCAGTATCGACTACTAACCTCGGCAACAAGGGAGAATAGATTGTAGCGTTGGTGGGTGAACAATAGTCGCCTGATACACCATACTGGATGAACAGCTTCATTTTTACCCAGAGATGCATGGGAGATCAACGTCTTTGCTTTTAAGTGTGGGAGGGGATACAAAACTATTGAATGCTGCTGCATTTTGTGGGAGGAAGTACGTTCCTTTCTCGCTTCTAAATATGACCTGAGCTTGGCAATGTCATTCCATGTTAAAATCATTTGCTAGACAGAATATCTGATGTTATGACGTTATAATGTATGATGACTTGCTGTTCCTCTTCTGATTTTGCGTACGCTGCAAATGCCAATAGCTATTAAGTGCGAAACAAGCTTCGTTGTTATTGTTGAGATGTGAAATCCGAAACAGCTTGTTGCAAATCTGTTGAATTCGAACGTCTGAGTACATTTAGCTTAATATCCACACAAATCAAATAGGTTGCTTATCGAAAAGCCAACAGTTTCTCATTAAGTGGTTTTCATTAGTCTGTTTTTGATGTAGGTAAATAATAGTGTGTTTATTTTCCAATCATAATTGTTTACATGCAACTTGACTGCTTAGATGCAATTACATGCGTCAGCATTTTCTTCGCTTGGTGTTGTCTTGGCTGTCTTAAATAAGGTATAAGCAAACATGCCATTGCCAATAGTGCCATTTCAGATTTTATGACGAAAACAAGCAAAACGTCGTTTTCAATCTTATTCTAATCACCGAAATTGCCGTAACGATTACGATAACAATCCAATTGCAGGGTTGTGTGATATACCGCTGGCAAAATGAGCTTTAAATAGAGATATAATGCAATTTTTGTCTGCCTGAGCTACTATCGCGCTGTGTAATCTTTCATCTAATACACCATTGTCGTTAAAAATGGAAAAACAAATTAATTTACATACTTTCACTCGCTATATCCCCGCCATTGATGTTATGGTAAAGTATCGGTGTAGCGACCAGGTCGGCTTTGTCCAAATAGCTCTTGAGAGAAGAGTGTTAAAAAGTTTATGGTTTTTTGAGGTCAATTACCGTTTCACATACTTAAAACTGAAATCGAGTCAAAAGCATTTGGGTGGGATAAGCATAACTCTTATTCCCCTCATATCGGTCCATATTCCGTTCCTGTCAATGAGTGCGAGGGCACAATAAAATAGTAATGGCTTTTTGTGATTGCAAAACTGGGCTATTTAGGGCTGTGCTTGTTTCACGACTTGGTGTCCTCTTTCCGCAATTATAATTGTAACCTCAAGGCCCCGGCTACGTCATATATACCCTGTTCTCTGCATTGATGTATCCAGGGCCTGGTTTTTCTCCCAAACCAGCCACCAGGTCGGGAGGCCTAATAGGCTTTTTTCAAGCAAACTGGCAAAAAAAAATTTGCGGTATACAATGTGATTTCAGTTTCCCACCGCACAGAGTTGTTTTCTTTTGATTTTCCTTCAAACTTTAGATTTTATCAGCATTTTCTAAGTACAGAATTTCTCAAACCGTGGATAGTAAATCATATATGGATCTTGAAGACCCCACAAATGGGTCGCGTGAATGTCTCGACTACACACGTCGATTTCATGAAGGTGATTTCCAAAAAAATTTTTCCAAATTGACGAAGAACACAAACGTCGATGCCTACAAGTGATGTCTAAAAAAGTATAATTTATGAAGGTGGCACGTCTTTGGCTCCAAGTGCCCTTTCACTAAATTGCAAGGTTGGTCTTAGTCCATCAATAAGTGCACAAAAACTGATTGATGAGATCCCACTTCTTTAATTAAATTTTCTTTTTGCTATCTTTTCTAACTGAATTTGTGCCATCAAGTCAGCATTGGCTTTTCACTTTCTGTTTTCTACTAAAAAACTACCACAACTTATGGCAGTGACGAAATCGCCTTCCTTGTTAACTACAGTACATCCCTGGTTTTATGATATTAACAATCGAACTCTACTGTTGTATGCGCGAAAATTGTACCAGACAGCATTATGACGAAACAAAGGTACAATTGAAGCGTTGTAAAAAAAAGCAGCAGAGAAGTGTTAAAAAAACCAATTGCTTGTTGTTACCCCAATAAAACTCAAATCTCTGCAAAATCTTTTTTATTGGCAGCAGCTTTGTGATATCTATCGTAAAATTTTTCAGCCGCATTTCTACATTTAGTACTTTATGAGAAAAAAGTTCATTATGACGTCATGTTACTCCTGAAGCGATAGTTTGCATGTTGATGAGTTGGGTGCTGGCTTTCGTTTAAGCCCTAAATCGCTGTCCTACGTCATGAGATGCGGATTAAAAAAGCTTTTTGACGAGACGTTACTTACCCTGGGGCAGTGGTCAATTGTGCGAAATGTCATGTTTTTACTCTCAGTAGTTGTGGAGAAGATGAAGTAAAAGCATGTTCGCATGTACATATACGTTCTAGAAATAGCCCGGATTAACTCAGCTGCATCAATTCTGTCTGTACTATCCTACGTCAACGCAGTTCAATTGATCTGGCACCGAGTCATTTGGAATATTATGCCTCTGATCTAAGAATTAGAATTTATTTGAACTGATCCTTTTTTTTTAATTGGAAGATGGATGTTCGCCATTAATTCTTGGTTGTTGCCTTATGATCATTTAGACATTCAGGATCTAAATGTTGTGTCCTCCATGCTTTTGTTGTTTATTTCTATTCTTCCTTGAGAGGTAGGCACAATGTGAATAAAGCGTAATCAATCCGAGTTTATGGGGCAAACTTGATCAAGACAGGTTAGGGAAAGGACAGCCCATTTCGAAGTAGTTATGAATACAAATTGCACACCGGTAGCCCCACCACCAACATATCGATTGTCATTGGTGGGTTCCCGCATGGCGCTTTTCGACAAGAGCGTTGAGCATCCCTACCATACTCACCTGGTGTAGAGCATTGTGTCCCACTGAGAGTAAAATTTGAGAAGATACTGCAATGGGTGCTTTGTAGAATTGGCTCTGCTACGTCGCATTCGCTCGCTGCCAGGGCAGCGAGAACCTCACTTATACTGTGTTGAAGTGTACGACACCAACTTAAAGGCGTCATGGTCAGCATAGGACTAAGTGCTGCTCGTGGAGTATTACTACCCTTGTATCTCCAGTACCAGTGTAGGCGTGCGAGCCGTCGTACATTATAAATCTGTTTGTAGTCATGAATTATTTGCGCCTGTGATGATTGCTGGCTTTAAATGCTGCAAAGTGCTTTGCATTGTTTTTTGCGAGCCAGCGAAGATAAGGTTGCTTAGAAACGATCATGCAAGGTACTTAGGTGTACATTTTAAATCCAGTTTAAATATCGGGTTATGGTTGATTGTATGAAGATAATCATCTGAATAAGAGTTTCCAGGCGTAAATCGATACGTTATGGATATAAGTAATCTTTTCTTCAGCGATATCTATGATCTTACCTTCCAATTATCGTGTTTTTATCGCTTTATAACGTCATAGCTATATTTTTTCTAAAATTACCAGAAGTCGTTTTCTTCTCAGTGACTAAAAGTCATAATATTTTTTTAAGTAACGTTCACCGATTATTCCACAAAGTTCGCTCTCATAGTGAATAAAACACGTCGAATTTGCTGTTATCAGAATTGAAAATTGTTTAAAAACTATTTTTAAAGAAACTTTTTGCTTTTTTTTAAGTAATTGTGCCAAAAAAGCTGCCAACGTTTCGATCTTGTAGTGGTGTCATTGTCAACTACCCTAAGAACCCAGGATCAGGCTTGCCACGGCTTAATGTCACAATTAGCTGAAATCTTTAGCAGCCATTTTTACACAATTGTTATTCGATATGGCAAAGTGATGATGAGAACATATTTGACTCATCGAATGGAAGTTAACGGAGGGTTTAGGAGATTATGAAGCGACCGTGCCTTTTTCAAGTGGGCGGTCACCTATACATGACGTTGCGGAAGCCAAAGCGTGAACTTAAAATTACGTAATTGCTCGACTATGCTAGTTGCTACACCCGCATACTTTCGATTACAAGCTTGGCTCTCAGTTTAACGCGCCACGCCGTCGGAAAATGACGTTGAAGATGAGATTGCTTTCATCTGTATTGGGATGGAAGGACGGCGTGATTGATAATGTCCATATGCGTTCTGTATAAAAAGGCTTTTTCGTTGAGTGATAACTTGCTTATTTAGGTCCCATCATCGGTTTGGAGTTCAACGGCGACGACTGCGTTCTCTTGTGTAGCGAGGTGGTGAACGAGCTTCAAACTGCCAACCACTTTCTCTACTCATCTCCTTCGACCGGAGTTGCCTTCCGAGAAATTGAAAATTTCTACAATTTCTGCGACATGCAGATGAGCGTGTAACCGGTTTCCATAATGAAGCAATGATTTTTTATCAAGGCACTAGCTAGGCACTAACAAAACACAGTAAACTTGTACAGAGGGGTACGAAAGCCTTTTTTCACCTTACTTCAGGGTTTCCCAACTTGTATGAACTACCGGCACACTCATATCATCTGCAAAATCAAACGACGCACCCCATACGTTGATCTCAAGATAAAGCTCTAAAAAAGACCATCAAATCAAATGTGGGACAAAAATCCCTCAACGTAGGTTAACTTCCCAAGCACAGAGGTCATTAAGTCAGTAAAAAAGACAAAAGGCTCTCAACGCTAGTTGATTTCCAAAAAGTGATTAATGATATAAACTTGCGACCCCCCTTACATTTTCCAAACGACGCACCAGTTCGTCACGACGTTCCACTTGGGAATCTCTGGCTTAGTTCAATAGGCCGGTGAATTAAAACGTTGATAAATTCATTTTGTACTGCTTACAGCTAAGTGGTATTGTATTTTATAAACTGATATTAGACTGTCCTAATGTGCTTTAAGAATCAGTGTAAATGGTGCTGATACTGTTTCAAATGCATGCAGTAGCATGCTAACACTGTGGTAGACATAAATTCTGGTTTGAACTGGCGTAAAGTGTTTAATTTTTTTATCTAAGAGCTGTGTATACAAGTTTATCCGGTAGTACATTAATTACACCCACATATAATTTTATATTTTCTATAGTATGTTGTTAGCAAGTTTTTTTTAATATTCCGTTGTACAAATGTGAAAATATTAAGAGTGTTGTTTTCTTTTTCTCTTTTCCACTTTGCTGCTCATATATTTACATTTTTTAAATGTTTTTGTATCTATCAGCTTACTCCGGTGGGGTTGATCATTCTAATTAAAAAGTGTAATCTTGACATTTACATTTGAATATGCAACTTTTAGTATAATGCCTTGTAGCTAGAACAACTTACCTTTAACAGCTTTTGAATTCCACTGAAAATTTGGCATGCGGTATCGTATTTATTTCAAATACTTTGAAATCGCAATTGACTTTAGTTGAATGTATGATTTTGTGAAAGTGGACCTGTGGCAATGTTATTTTGAAATCTTTCAGCCAAGCAATCGGTTATTTGAATCACTGTTTACTAATACAGTATTTGATATTATAACTAAGTCTATGTGCGTGCGTTTGATGCGTTTTGGAAATAAAATGTCAAGTTTGATATTGGTTGAACGTGTTAATTGCTGCATATTGCTGTGTCTAAGGTAGTGGTTTTGTTATAAACCTAGGCCCATAGGCCCTTTGAAACGGTTAATGTCTCGTTAAAACGTGAGTGTAAACATACGCCACTTAACCTGCTGGAACAAGGTGCTAATAAAAAATCGGAGAGAGCGGCTTAGTCTTCGAAATTGCGGTGCTGCTCAGGACAATTGTTGTACATTTAGCGTCATTGTCCTGGCACTTGTCTGAAAAGATAAAAATCCGATGCACTACAACATGTACGTCATAGTGTAATTGATATTTTTCGAACTTTGTTTCTTGACAAAGTAACCCAGTGGTTCTCAAACTTTTTGCGATGCGACGCATTTAAAAAAGCTTGCGAGACTGCGACGCACCAGACAGCATCCTACAGTTTAGTTTGCCGTACTGCGAGATAAATGTGACCCATAATCTACATAAATAACTGCCCCTATGCAGATGCTCCCGAGATTTTGGATTGGTCTGTCATCTTCAATCGTAAAATTACGCTCTTCTAAGTTTGTAACTCATCTTTCCTGTTTTCGTCCAACATACACGTGAATGCTTTATTCTTTATATATTTTTCGCCAATTAAGTTAAACTTCTGCAATTTGATTCTTGAATAATAAGTCAACCGTTGCAACAGTGTATTAAAAACACTATTGTGAAAATGTCACAAGAAAGTAAGAAAGGAATCTACGATCAGAGTTCTTTTGACGCAATAAAACCTAGACTTAATGGCACAAAACCAAAATATCCCACGACGCCTTATGGAAAATTGAAACGACGCACAGTTTGAGAACCACTGAGGTAACCTATCAAGGGCTTATAAGTAGAGTTTCTTTCCATTGGACTGGTTGCCTAGCAAAGACTTGAACGATTCTGGTGAAAACTTCATTAGAGCAGGTTTAACTTTCGTTAGTTCGGCCTCCTAGCTCAGTGTGATAACGATGCCGGCTTGCAACAATGAAGTAGCGAGTTCAATTGCCGCCTGATATTTTTTTTTTGTTTTTGTTTTATTTGCCATACTTATCCTCCATTCACGAGAAAGCGAATTGTATCGCTATACTTTGGACGGGAAGTCCGCACTCGCTTGGGAGTTGCCTTTTTCGAGGTTTATGGGTCACCTGTCTTCCACATGAAGGTGGGGCGTCCCGTTAAGTGCCTTGCCCAAGGACACAGCAAGCAACCTTGCCGGCTTGTTCTCCACAACCTTTCCTAAATGCCGAGCGCCAAGCAGGGAAGCTGCGGATGCCATTTTTTAAAATCTTTTGGTATGACTCGACAAGTGGAATGAACCCCAGTTCTACCGACTGCGAAGCGGGCGCTCTAACCACTACGCCATCGCGTCGGCCTAAAGCCCATGAAAAAGAATCTTCGCTGCGCACAAAGTTTGCGTTACCAATGCCGCAATTGTGCCAGCTACTCTGGGAACTATAAAGTTGGACTGAGGAAAAGCTGTTCTAGTGTTCATCCGTAACTGTTTACTTGTGGTCAGATCTAGGTTATAAATACAAATCAGCGTTTTCGGGCACAGATCAGATCTCAAATTTTTTCCAACTGATCGTTTTACAACCCGCAATTCATACAACGACCTGTTGACATGTTTCAATGCTTTTCTTAATTTTTGTTATTTATATTTTGGCTGAAAACACTTCAGCCATACAGTAGTCTACATATTATTGAATTACCCAAAGCTCTAAACTATAAGAATGGTTAGACACTTAAAATTATACCTTTTTTTAATGAAATTACATAACATTCAAGAATTAACTTACAGTATATAGAGATGACCTCATACAAACACTAGCATTACACAAGACGCAACAAATTTTACGCTACAAGGCAATCGAACCCAAGATGGGCGATTAAAAAAAATATATCGGTATCAGCTCGCATTAGTTGTCCATAGTAGCATTTTGCACATGCGCAGCAAGTTAAGTCGGATGAAACAACAAAATGCAAGTAGATAAAAGATCTAGTGACTACAGGCTACGTGGTGATATGAGGGCGTTATCGATAACAGTTACTTTTGTGGGGAGAGAGAACAACTTTCAATTTCTTTTACAAATACAATCACTATAAAAACTCTCTTATTCTTTTTTACAGTGGTCTCAAAGGTTTTTACTTCTCTAGTAGCCTATACAAATCTGGGTGAACCATGATATATTTGTCCTCCTCCCCCCCACCCCACCACGTCTGTGGGGCAGTAGCGGTATAGTAAGGTAAGTCATCCGACCTTCAACCTCTTTTTTTCAGAGGATTAGTCTATTGAAAGGATCTTAAAAACAATGTTTCCCACAGTGTTTCGAACGATGTGTTAGGTTACCATGCAAAAAAAGAGGGTTTGGTGCCAAGCGATATAAAATAATAGCACATCAGGTTAGAAATGGCCTTTTCTTACATACACATACCATCATGATTTCAAAGCGGTTTAAGCTAAAATGTTGAAGCATTAGCAAGTTTAGAAGCAAAGTCAGGAGTCAAAAATGTTTTCAAGCTGGCTAAATATGTCTGTCTCTTCTAGCACCTTAATCAAATCGTTCTCAGAGCTGCTGGTGCGACGGAACAAATCAGACTTGTCGTCCGGTGCTAGGCTTGCAAATCCATCGCACAAATGCAGCTCTGAATCGGAATGCGACTGACTTAAAAGAGGAGAAGAAATACTAGGCGAAGGAAGTGGTATTGAAGAAGGAGTAGACGCCCCTTCGGAGCCAAGATTGTTGGGGTTACACGAATAAGTTAGATCCAACTCTGATATGTTAAAGCTGTCTAAAAACCTGTCCAAAGAGCTCTGCGCTTGCAGAGGAATTTTGTTGGAAGCATTGAAGTCTGGCTCTTCGCATTTGTTCTCGTCTGATGAGCTTCCCTGCTGCCCGGTATTGACTTTTGCTCGAAGCGCTTTTCTCACTTCTTCATGAGATGTTGATCTTTGAGTCAAATAAGGAAGATTGTTTGGCAAAGCAACAGGGCTGCTATTCATTCTGTTGATATCGGAAACAGGAATGATGCTTTCAGTTTTTTGGTGCAGTACTTGGTGGTGGTTTTCAGACGGTTCCGCGTGTGATGCGTAATCAACTTCTTTCGCTTCAGGCTCCGATGAAGCAAGCCAGGCTAATAAACTTTTGTTTTTTTCTTCGTCAAATGTAGAAAAGCGAGTGGCGGATTGTAATGGCATTTTGCATTGCTTTTTTGCATCGCTGTGTTCATGGGTAGGCGAGTGTCGTTTGCGCACATTGATGTTTTCGTCTGAGTAGTCCCCAAGCAAGAATCGTTCTATTTCTTCTTTGTTGGGGCTTTGTTGTACGACTTCATCAGCACCATCTACTTTCTGATCATTGCTGTCTTTTCTGACCAAAACTCTTCTCACAGTAACTTGGTTGGCTGCGCTGTTGACAAGAACTGCCGAAGCTGCCTGTAAACAAACATTTTCGTTAACTTGGCTGCACTATGAGCCATCGGTAATTTTACAAACAAAGTTAACTGATTCAGTGATTGATGGTGGTCGTACGTGGAAAACAAGGACCTACGTGCCGTTTCGCTGAAAACAATTTTTAACAACTGGCTTAACGAGCAACTAATTTTAAATTGAAATTTAAATCTAGTTTTCTTTGTTGAAAATATCTGATTTCAAAGCATTGGTACTTTGAGACTAATTTGCTGTTTGTTATTCTTCCAATTTTTTTTTGTTGAGACACAGCATGAAAAGAATATCCAGGCTTTCATTTGCAGCCCAACCAAGATCAGACTAAAAGAGACCTTTCGAAACCATAAAAACACCATCTGCAAGCTGGTAGCTCTACTACTATCAAGGTCGAGTGCTACTCAGGTCCATAGCTGAGGAAAAATAAATAGTTTTACCTCCCCTCTCCCCGGCACTTAAGGATGCGATTTGGGTCAATTTTACGAGGGATGATGAAAATTCAACAAGGAGTGGTAAACTATGTTTCTCAATCACCACGAAATTTGGCCAAATTAAGATTGATGACAGCGATTATTTTATGCCGATTTCTGGCTTTAACTTCGCAAAATTTTTTGCACCCCCCTTGAATTAGCTGTACCTCTTTCCGCGCTGGAATAGCGGCTTGGCTACGTGCCGACTGCTGTTGGAGGTTGCCCAAAAGACACCGAAAACGATGAAGTAGATAACAATTACATCAGAAGCGGGAGAAGTTTGCAATTTGCCAAAAAACAAAAGGCTTGTGAGCATTTTAAGACTTGTTTTCTTTTGAAGAGATTAGAATCCTTGTCTTCCCTAATTTCTTCGTTTCGAGGCATGCGTTGTAATCAACAGTTCACCACTGTTTCAAAAAATAGGTTAGTCCTGGCACATCGTTTACCTTTTTAGCTTCAATCTGGGACTCGATTACTTCAACAGCTTGCAAAGTCCTCACTGCAATTTCTTTCCATTCTCTCGCCTGATTTTCAGCTTCGGTCATTTTTTCTTCGGCGCGATGGAGCTGCTTTCGTAGTTCAGCAATCAGCCGGTACAGGCTTGATTCACTTATCTATAAAAGCATCAACTAACTTGATTAATCCGCAGATAACAAGACAAAAACACCTCTAAACTTTGGGCGTGGAAGGCTTGTAATTTTGTTCCAATATAAACTATTTGCAGACCATCAACATCAACAAGCCGTAAACAGCGGTTTTGCGCTTTGGTTTAAGTGAAAAACTTTTAGTTTTGAATCACAACTTATCATCGATCAATAAAGCTGAAAACCCACAAGATATCTGGAATTTTTACGCAGCGTTGGCGTTTTTTCGTGAAACGATCGTCTTTGCACATATTTGCCCGTTAGATCCAAGCGGGAATAGCGTCCGCACTTTTCCCAAGGGCATTTAGCTGTCACGAATATTTGCTGCAGAAATCTTTATGCAGTAAGTTATCTGGTTTATACCACAGTGAACTTCATCCGCACTGCGATTTCAAATTGCTGTCGCGAATTATGTAAACAATCGCAATTTATTTCGGCATTACAGGTGAATACAAGCGCTACATTTAGGAAGCAACAAACATTACGGATGAGACAAGGTTTCGAAAATTAATTTAGAATTAAAGTCAAAATTGGTTCCACACTTACAACAAACAAGGCCCCCATGCAGCATATAGCAATAGTACTGTATTTATGTGTAGCTTGACAATACCTCTGGTATGTTACTATAAGTTAAAAAAATACTTTTCGGTGAAAAATTGGCGTGGAAAATTTGAAGTAGTCATAAAGGAGAATGGAAATATAATCTTCTAATCAAAACGACAACAAACTTAAAAGTTACGTTCACCGATCGCAAAGAACGTTGCACTAGTTCCTTACAATTTGTAAATCAAAGTTGAACTGAAAATTGTTTTATTACATCCAGGGCTATCCCCTCAAACCAATTGCGTTATTTTGCTGAATTCAAACCATAGATATACCTAAATTTGAAAGCAATCGTTTATGGACTTATTACCAACCAGATAATAAAAAGCATGGGTCATGGCCACCAATTATGGGTAGAAGAAGGCGGAAGCAAATAATAGAGCGCCGCCAATAGCTCGATCAGAAGAAAATTCGGGAGAGCCAGAATTCTAAAACATGTTAGATGACCTTTTATCGGAGGCCGATATTGTCTGTCTCACATTTTTGTTAATTTTCACTCGTCAATGGTGCGTTTAAAGGAACGAGAAGCGAGAGCGTCGACATATTTTTAGAAAAAGTTGTCCGCCTCTATTTAGGAGTTAAACTTAGGTAGAGACTATAAAAATGTCAACAAACTAATTTAAGAGTAAACTTACTAAAAATTTGTCGAAATTTAACTCAAACTCGGTATATTCGATTAGCAGAACTCAAACGTGGGAATCGCACTCCCAATACTTTTGTGAACTCAAACCAAAATATTGATCAGGTTTGCAAACATGGGACAACTCATCCTCTACCAAGGACAAAACCAGGAAGGACCCCAGTCTCCTTCCACCTTTGCAGACACGGCCTGTTGCCTCAAAGGTGAGTACTTTATTAAAAACATTTAAAAAATTGCCGCAAAAGCACCACAAGAACTGCACAAAACGCCTCATAAGTATCCCGACCAAAAGACCTACAATAAAAGCACCATTTTAGTTTTGATTAGCCTCCCTTCACCCTCTCTGCGAAATTCCTGGTTGAGCGCTAGCACTGTACGCACGCCGCCATCTTAACACATTGCATTACTAACAGGAGCGCATCCGATACAATGGCAAGGAGGGACTGACCAAAGATGAAAATAAAATAATACATTTTGTTTACCCCCGGTATATGTCGCTATTTTGGTTTAGAAAATCCCTGACAAAAATCGCGTTGAGCAAGACAATAACATTTGTTTCGACTAATTGCTGTGGTTGGAGGATTTTAAAAAAATCGAAATATATGTCAAAGAAGGGAGCTTCAGTATTTTTGTTCATAGGTCCTCACTGGCTGAGCTTCTGATCAACTGCTAAGTATTACAACTCTTATTCGAATTCCGGATAAATGACATTGCACTACTATGTCAATTGTACAAATTACTGCATAGTTGATATTATCACAAATTTTTTTGCAAAATTATATCGTCTTTCTTGACGTAGTTGTGGTGTGACTGTGGCAGTTCAAGGGTTTGCACAAGCCTGTTTTTTATTTATTAATCTCATCACTAATATAGCATTAAACAATGTTGGTGAAAGAGTGCTGCTTCTTCATCTCACTTGTTTATTTTCCTGGCATTTTTCATTAAAGCGTGAACAATGAAGACCTTGATGAAGGCTTTGATAAAAGGCTAAGGTAAAGGCGTTTGATATCAATCTGTCGTGGGGTTACACTTAATGCGATGATCATGAGTTGCTAAAGAAATGCAAAGTAGCATTAACTTAACCTTGAAACATACTTTGCAGAAACATTCTTCCAACACAAGTTTGAACTCATTTTACATTTTAAATAATGTAGCTCCGTTATATGATACAGGTTAGCTGGTGATGTTATCTTATCACGGTACGGTCAGTTTTTGTAGGCATTTTAAAAGCAACCACAGTTAGAATTCAGATAAAAACAAATATGATTGTGCAATGAGAAAAGCAACCGGATGTTTGATAAAAATTTTGAAAAATCTTTAAGGTACCTAGATTAAAACCATAACATTTAAAGCGAAAATAACTGAACCCTAGTAACAGTTAATTTCAAAGAATCAATTTTGACCAAAGCTAAGAAGTCAATTAGAATCTTGACTGACTAAGTCGAACTGATCTGCGTGCTATCCAATCAATGGTTTATTTAGAAACAAATTTTCAGGGGGTGGAGCATTTAGTTACTCAAATATAATTATCAAGCCATCTTTCAAATAAGTGGGCTCAATCTTGTTTGGGGGAGGAAAGGTAGAGGTTTCTGTCCATTTTAGTCTCTAAAGCAACATGAAAACCTTTTTTGGAAATCGACTGATGAACTAAGATTTTATTTTATATGTTTTGGGTCTGTCATTCCGTTTGGTGGGGGAGATCGCTTTTTATCCTTCCAAATAAGCCACTGTATTTAAGTGCTATGTATTATGTAGTCACTGATTTGCCAAAGTTTTAATTTCAGCTTTTTTCAAGGTTCCTTGTGGTTAAAACTATTATTGATGACTACAAAAGGAGTCTTAAATCAAATTTATTCTCCGAAGACCTTCTACATTACACATGCAACATTCGGTACTTTGGTTAACGCGTAATTCCCACTCCAGTATTTCCCTCGTTTTTGAGAATTGATAGGGTCTTTTTATATGTGGTTAGAACAGGGGTTCTTAACCGGGGGTCCGTGAAGGTACTTTAAGGGGTCCGTATGATTGGATCCGGTTTTGTGCTGTTAAGCAAAACAGATTTGTGGCCTAAGTCGGGACACTCAGCTAATGACATGACTTTTGCCCCTGTGAATGGGTGGATCTCCAAAAAAAAAAAAAAAGGTCACCACCCATTTCCTGTCACTTTAGGCAGGCTGCCGATTGGCCAAAACTGACAAGAAACATATGTTGACCTTTTTTTTTTTTTTGGAGATCCACCCAAACACAGAGGCGCGATCTAATGCTGATTGTCCCGACTTTGGCCAGAAAGATGTTCTTAAGAATACACCAAGGCAATGATCGAGATGTATTGCACTTGTCTTGACTTTAACCTTGCAAGTAACCAAGTGTCAGCCAATGGCAGGGGGTGCTGGACTGCTTAGCCTTGACCGCAAGGGGTGCTTAGGAAGAAAAAGGTTAAGAAACACTGGGTTAGAAGAAGTACGCCATGACTGAACCGCATGCCTAATGACATGACTGACCCATAGGTATAAGTCTAATAACAAGCTTAAATTGATATTCATTTTAGAAAACCTGTTTTTCGTTGCTGTTGCTCATCAGACCAAGCCGGCAAGCAAATGTGATATTTTTAAGGCAAAAAAAAATAAATAAAAACGCAAAACCTTCCGATCATGAACATTGGTCTTTCTAATTCAATTTTATCGTATGGACTTGTTTTGGCTGAACTCTGTTGCATCCAGCCGTTACTGTAATTATTTAAACTCATAAATATTTAAATTTCGACGATTTGTTGCTCACAAACAAATTTAAAACCGCGTGAAAACCCGTATTAAACCGAAGAATGAAACGGAGAGAACCGTCGGTTTTATCGCGAAAGGAAATTGATTATTTCTTGGGAATCGACAGCCACAAGGTGAAAGGCGGATATCAACGCCGTAATTAATTTGATTAAAAACTACTGGGAAATTTTGTACAGTCGTGCCGAAGTTTTAAATTGCTTTCGCGCAGCCAGGACTCAATAAGTGGGTGAGAAAATGTCGAATGCAATTAGGCAGTTTGCTAGATTTCATCATTCAATCAATCTTTTAAACTTATTTGCTATTAACTGCATTGCTTTTAACTAGTGACGTTAATGCATACTCCTTGTCGATAATCTTCACTAGCAGAGCTTTCAAAAGAAATTTTGAAAAAAGGAGGTAAAAACTAATTTAGAGCCCCTAAGACTGGGAAAATTATTTTGAAATTAAAAAGAAATTGAAGCTAGCAAACTTCTTTTAAATCGGTCTTCAGTCATGGACCCCATCGTAGCTCTCGAGACCCGGAGTGACGTACCTGCTGGGCCTTCTCTCATAGACCCGTTCACTACGTAGTCAAGGATAGGCAATTTTCGATATGTATAAAATAAAAAAGAGAAATTATTCCAGACGATGCCTTTTGCTAGAGAAAACTTGCCCAAAGTAGGAGCATTACAAGCGTAATGATTTGCAGCTTGTGGGACTGATTTTGAAGTTATAAGATTAATTGTACGTTTTTGTTCTTTCCACCTGCTTTAATGATAACTCATTTAATGGGATTATTATCCACTTATTAAAATGCACTTCGATCACGGAAAATTAGAGCGCATATGTAATTAGTTCTTTCAATTGAAAAATACCAGATGTGCGACGCAAGCAAAGCCAAAAAAGCAGCACCCGCTGCCAGCGATGGTTTTAACGTCAAAAAAGGCGGTGGGTGAAGCGCGATGCCATAGAAGTTTGTTTGAAAATCTTTTGGAAGGGACCTCTTAGATTGAAGCCATTCTAAGAATGAAAGTACCCTTCTTTTCGCGCCACTTTTGGCTAAACAGCAAGACAAGGTCTGTAGTTCACAGAAATAAAAAGGTCAAGATCTTTTTAACCGAAAGGTTTTTAATTTCATACGAAACGGGTCAAATCCAATCTGTAGAACCATATAGTGTATAATCAACAACTAAAAAGGACGTCGCCTTCATCTCAGTTCCTGCAATAAGTATTTGCTAAGAGTCAACGTAAGACAAACAGTCTTAACAACATTCTAACAACTACAGAAGGTGTTTAAGTTACCTGATTGGCAAGTCTTTGCGAAGTTGATTTTGCATTTTGTGATTTTGTCTTCAAAGGATATCGGCTGATTTTAAATCCTTCCGGAGGAAGAGGCTGTTTTTCAGCTGGAGCCTGCTTCATGTCCCCCTCTTCATTTTCATCTACATGTCCACCCTCGGAGGAAGGAAGAGGATGAGATTCGATGATGACTGACGTTACGTTGTCATCGCTTTGGATAGAAGAAATGGGGGTGCTAGATACAGTGACGGCAGGGGAAGACGAATAACGTTTTCGAAACGTCTTTTCAATCGACGACAAATCAGATTTTGAAGATTTTTGGGATTTTCCAATGACGCTTTTCCTGCTTTTTCCAGCTTTGTTTCCGTTTCCGACGGAAGCCAAAAGAGCGCTTCCATTGACAGCACATAAATCATCACATTTTTTGTTTTTTGCTTGAGTGCGTCTTTGTGTTGCTTTTCCGTACAGTTTCTCTTTGGTTGAATCAGAAATACAGGTGTGCTTACTTTGGGATTTCTCGGCATTTTCCTGAGCCATTTGCTTGTCATGTTCCTCCGACAAATGAGAAATTGCTGAAAAGTCTATCGCTGCCGCTGAATAGAACGATGGAGAATCTAACTTTGATATTGAGCTCATTTCTTTTACGCCGTTTGTACATTCATCAACTGAATTGTCAGAGTTACCATCTGAAAACTGATTATCTGGCCATGTTGGATATTTCAATAACGGAGGACGATTTTTTTTAGTCATTTTTCTTGCTTTCTTACTATCTTTGCCTTCCACCTGTTTGTTTACGCAAAAAGATGCTGCTTGGCTGCAACCTTTCATTTTATTAGACTGAACTTGCATTTTTTCTTTCACTGTGAAGTTGAGCGAAAGAAAAGCCTCGAATGAAAAGCTGCGACAGTATGGCTTCGTCTCGCCAGCAACTTTTTTCTTTTTGTCGTTTTGCTTTCATGTTTTGAAGTTCTATCAAAGATTTTTAAGCTTTATAGACTACGGATCTTTTAAAACTTTCATCAAACTGATTGATCCCTATCATGTTGACTGGGATCATACGATGACAATCGAATAACTTCTTTCACGTTTTGCAATAAAACTATTAACACCAAAAAATCGCAAACGAAACATAATTCTCACCAATTTTTTTTCTTTTTAAAATATTTTTTGCCCCAGATGGATTTTTCGGTTCCTCTATTACACAAATTCCTGCATGTTGACGAATTTTTACGGGTCTTTCAATAGCCTTTTGCAAACCTTCAAGGGGTTCTTAAACTCTAGGTTTCAAACTTTTTGCATTGCATGTGAAATCGTTATCTTGAATTAAGACTATGCTTTCTCTTGTCGTTTCTATCACTATTCACAGCGCCGTAGCGTTTTGCTCGTGATAGCGTTAGATATTTCCGTGGATTCACATAAACTCTCGAGTGACGTTTAATGTAACGTGATCTACATTTTATTCTTCTCAATACTCGCATTTTCTGGGTCTCAGTACGAGATCCCGTCGTGAGTTGAGGTTTACCACAAGCCTCATCAAAGGTTTACAGTTTGAATCGAGGGCAGTCTTGTGGGCAGTGTTGCTCAGTGCAGCAAAGCGCCGGCTCGTAATCGTAAAATTGCAAGTTTAATGATTGCATGGGCTTTGTGGTTGTGCTTTTGGAGAAATCACCTTAGGGCAATTACCCCTGCCGGGTTTAGTGGTTGCAGGCTTGCGGTAGAAATGCACTTTGTCAACGGTGCAGACAACTCCGAAGCGGGTCTGAACACAACGTTGTTGGAGCATAGATGACAAAAAGACTTTATTGCGACCGGAAAGTAAAAAATTAAAAAAATTGAGGTCAACAAAGTAATCATCATCTTTAGGTTAAAGAATTCCAAAGTTGTTAGCTTAGTTAGCAACTGATCCCTGGGATTTATTTTTGTAGTTATAAACTAATTGATATTGGTATTTTTCCTGTGCAGTGTGTTCTAATCGCATAAAAATACAGCAAGTAAATACGAAACAGGAGTTAATTGAAGAACTATGCAGAACACGCTGAAATTCCACAGCACAATCAACCAAGAAAAAGTCTAACGCTCAATTTTTTACTTCACAGCTAGCGTTGGTAATTTATTATCATGTTTTCATTTTTTCAAAATGCAGCACCTTTATCAGCAAAAGTTTCAGCTAAAATGGTTTAAAAAAATTGCCCGAAGCTGCAACCACCGATCGATATCTGATATTTCTATCACTTCACAATTTTTATTGATAAAATGATCTTTTCTTATTTCTTTTACATTGACCTACAGTTTAAATTTAAACCCAATTTTGCTCGTTTCAGATTTTCCTAATAATATCTTGGTGATATTTTAGGCCTATGTAAGGCATCCACTCTGTTCTCATTTCTAATATTTGTCTTTATTCTTGATTTTGACCCGCAATATTATTTTCAGCAATGCAGCAATTTTTACTGCAAACTCTATCAACTCACTTTAAATTTTGCTGTGAGATATTTAATAAAAGCTTTTAGCTCACATTATATCAATAAATGCCCTCATACATTTTCATTTAGGCAAAATTCTGAAAGATTTGTAGAGAAAGCTGTATTTCCAAAAAGACCTCAAAATCCTAAACGACCTCTTTTTGGATAAATAATATTTTTCTAGTCGTTCTTAGTTTTGGATCGAAGTTGATGGTAATGATGTTTATCAAAAATCACGCGTTGCATAGATTTTTCACTTTTGATTTATTTTAAAATTTTGTAACGAGGTTGTTTTGCACTACAGTATAAAAAACAGGTTTATGCACGCATTTAAAAAAAATTCTATTCTATAGAAAGACAGGAGTATACCTGATTACCCATGCTATGGAAAACATGAAGCAGGAGCTCACCTGGGAGTTTAATTTGGCGAGGAGTAAAATTTTTAGCCTTAAAATACCAGCAAAATTTAAATCAATTTTAGGGTTTTTCTTCTAATTTTGAAACTCTGGATTGTAAAAAATAAGCATGAAAATTTCGTGGAATATATATTCATCTTGTGCCCCTCTTTGCTATCCTTGACGCCCAGTTTTGTAACCTTTACTTATTTCAGTTTAGCTCAATAAAGTCACTCGAAAATCTGTGGTGTATTTAGTGGTATAAAGGACGATGGCGCCCCAAACGGTATGAAAGATAACAATAATGTAAAAAATGATCTTTGTGTTTATTTTTAAAAAAATAGCGGAAATTCTAGTTTTCGAAAAGTTGATATTCAAAAAAGGTCTGGTAAAAGTGTTTTGTTGAGAAAGGGCAAAATATCAATTTTGACCTGCGCTCTACCAAAAATTTTTCAAATATTTGTCACAAAATTGTTCTGACGCCACAGTTGACAATACCACTGAAGTTAGTTGATGCTGTGCTCCCCTCCCAAAACATAGTTTCTTAATACGCTAGTGACGGTAATAGGATCTTCGATTTTGCCTTTAAGATTATTCTGCACGTGACTTTTTTGACGTCATCTTATTATCGTTAGTTCTATTTTCACACTGTAATAATTTGATATTCAATAGTAACTGATAATACTAAAATAACTCTTATAAAACTGATGTATGAATGTACATACAACATGCGATTGAGTGGTTAATTATTTCAAACAAATCAAAGCACAAACTTAAAGCTTAAAGCCTTAAAGCGATACATTGTTCTTAAAAGTAACGGAAGAATTTATCGCAACCACAAAAAGTTTGTTGGAACTTCAAGCTTTCAAACCTAGAAGTTTAACGCATGTTCGTAAAATATGAAAGGGGGCTATTGTTAAGCCCACTCTCAAAAATGTTGCAGTTTCATTTTAAGGTGAAAATTTACAGTGCTTCCGGAAATTAGACCGAAATTCAGATCCAACTTCTTTCAAAGAACGAATGGAAACCTCAGAAACAGTGAAGTACTCAGAAAGTTGGAGAATTGGAGAAGTTATTCTTTCCCCATTTTTCTGCAAATTCATTTTTCCAAGTCAACCTCAAATATTTTCAACAATAAACTTACAGATCCACAACGACGTCATTTCGACATCCAAAAGTCAAAGTCTGTTTTCCCATTTTAATTGCTCGGTTTGTCTGCTTAGGAGCTGCAAAACAGTTGTTCCAGCTCTTCAAGTCTTTTTTAAAAACCCTGTTTGGTTAAATAAATTTCCTTCAGATCTTATTCAGAAATATGCTTTTGGTTTAAAGCCGTGGTTGTTTTTAGCCCCAATCTCTTCAAATGAGTATGCCCGTTTAGAAGTTATCCATCCTTTGTCCTCTTTTTAGTAGAAAACATATCAATCCCATTATACTTGTAATAAATTCCTGTCAGTCTTGGGGAAAGCGAACCTCTATTATTCTCCCATAAAATCTTGCCCTGTTGAATAGACGTAAATAGGGCGAATCCTTGACTGAAGATCTGATTTCCAATGATGCAGTATCTATAAATGCAGGTATCTTCGTGTTTTCAATGCAAATATTCTGCAAATGCTGAAAGCTTAGTTGAAATTTAGCTCATGTTTCCCTGCTCAGCGCTATATTAAGGATTATTTTTGTATTAAATTTCAAAACGTGTATCTCACTATTTCTTCCTTGAACTGATAAAGAATATCAACTTGCAACATTATTTGTGTTATTTACTTTCCTACAACAGTAAACAACAAATTTTGCGCAAAATGCTTACCGATGCTGCAAAAAAACTTCATTAGTTTTGCAAGCAGCGATATACCGTATATTTCGCCTGTAGTGGTGCCTTTGATTGCTGGGATCGTTTCAGCAGCTTTGTGCTCTTGGCTGTGGAAAAAACATTTTGGGGTAATTTCTCTGTTTAATTTCATTGCTTGCGGTAAGAATGCATTGTACCAGCTGTACTTGCAACTCGGAAGTAGGTCAAAACTCAAGTTGTTCAATGTTTAGAGTAATAGTTTTCTCATAATGATAAGAATATAATAGGCTGATAAATGTCGAAGTTTTTTCAAACGAATAAAAAATAAACTAAAAGTAACCTAGTAAATCATTTTGCAAAAGCTTATTTTGGGCTAGCTCTCTTTAGGGAGGTGGTATCGCGTCTTATGAGATAGAGTCTTGGGCTCCATGGTCTTCCGCCAAGCCCCCATCCCTCGAAAGGAGTGGGGTAACAACAACAACAACATGAGAAAAAGCTGAAGCGCTCACAATTAGTGATCTGTCCATTGCAGAACCACAAATCGGTGCGACACAACAAGCTATTTTCCCTCATAAGGAAGTCCAAAGTTTTAAATCACCGCTGAACTAATTGCAATCAGAAAATTACCCCATTTTTTAAATAGGTTTGCCGGTGTAATGTTTGATCGTTCACATTGCGGTTTGTAGAATTGAGTTAAAACCTCCTGTCGAGTCATGATGTTAACGGCAATTGATATTTACAGATCTTTTGCTTGGCGATTAGTAATTGTGGTATACGTAGAATGAAATATTGAGCTGAGGAAAATCTATTTTTTTCTATAAAATATGCTCTTGAGTTAAAAAGTTTTGCTCTTCACACATAATGTTTTATTAGCAAAGATTTTGTGATTTTTGATGAACAGACTAATATTGTGCATGAATCAAAATAGGTTGTTGTGATAACAGCAGTCAGCTTATGATGTTTGCAAATTTATATTTGCTTTGCCCTAAAGCAAACGAGCGCTTTGGGGGAAAAGAAATGACGTCGAAATGCATGCCGTATTGAAGGACTTATCTTTGACCACATAAATACGTTCAAATTTTTTACGCGTGCACTTTTACAATGCCACAGCTAGCGCTAATTATACCGCAATAATAATAGACATAAGCTTGAAGCAAAATTGCATTTAAAATTACTTGGCATGCAGCCCCGGGTGAAACAAACTGATGTTTTTCGCTATTTTCGTATTTTTAATTCTTTTGTTTTAAAAGAACTTTAAAAAATATAAGTTTCAAACATTCCTAGATAAACTTTGAAAGTTTTGTAATGATTTAATTTAATTTCAACTTTTAAGAAGCTGTACCACATACTGATTGCAGAAAATATGGCAATCTATTTTACGTTTAGCAAAGAACATAAAACGGTACTAAATATGTCGGGGGCTGTAATACATGGTATTATAGAAACAGCTTCCTCGGTTATAAAAAAACTAATTTTTCAAAGTTTTGTATTTTTTTGACGAACGGCCAGTTCCCTTTTCTTGAAGGGTTGTTTTATGTGTTGGTAAATTTGCCCCTTTTGTGAAACGAACTCTCACTCTATTCTTGCCAAAATGTGAAATGAAGTGCTATAAAAATCGGCATCGAAAAACGAATTAACCCCAGAGACCCAAAAATCTGGATATTTGTCAACTTGGCATACAAGTCTTTCTTGTATTTGAGAAGAGGAGAGTAAGCAATGGTGGATTTTCCTACTCTTGAGGTCATATTTAGAATGAAGTCTGGCTCGGGCTTCGGAATTTAAAATGTGAAAAACCTTGTTTATTTAAAGATTAACTTTTAAAAACATTTTTTAGACATTTTTTTTGGGGTGGATCCGCCCCCTTTCCCCACGCACACACAAACACATAAAACCACTGAATGCACCCTTGATTTACCTACAAATGCCCTGTTGACCGTAACAGTGTTTATTAACGTTTGCATCGTTTTGCTGCAATTGGCATTTTTGGCCAATTTCGACTTCTGCAAGACGACACCCAATTGCCTGCAATGTAAGAGTGAAGAAAATGCTTTGAGAAACGCAAGCTGAACTCGCTTATCATATCATTCTTTTTATCAAAACATCTCAATTATCACGATAGCGTGAAATAACTTTTTTTTGTCTTTGACGAAGAACATAAAATTCAACACAAATCTCAAAGTTCATAAAGCAATGAAAACATGTTTTGCAATAACAGTGCGCTCTTTCCTCGAATAAGCCGTGATAAGATCGTTCTTCACAACAAGATTAAAGTGTCATCTGACAACTAGTTTTGATTAGTCGTAACTTTCATGGTTAATCGGCTAACGAGAAGCCGCAATGATATGATTGCGCAACTTTTCGATCAAACCATTGTTTTACGCTAATACTGTACAATGAAAAAGTAGAGCAAAAGAGAATAAAAACGCCACCGCTGCCCTTTTCTTAAATTTTAGATTTGCAAAGAGCACTGAAAACTGATGGCCACTAAAGACAAGCAGAAAGCTAAACCTTGCCCCCCATTTTTTGTGGTTACGCTTCTTCCTTTGCGGCGAGGGCTAAGCGCCATAAATTGTTTTGAAATTTTCAAACATTAAAACAGGGGCAAATACATGTATTTTTATTCTTTTTAGAAAAAAAGGCTGACCCAATACAAGAACACGTTTGCCAAAAAGAAGTCACCAAATGCTTTTGAGTAAAGTATGGTGCCTGATGAGTGCTGCCAGAGGGAGTTCCAGCATCCATGCGCCCAACAATTTTTCTTAAAGTATTAAGTGAAAACTTTTTTTGAAGACACCAAAAAATGCTCCTAAATTGTGATTAAGATCTTTTTTGAAGAGCCAACAAGGTTTTTGCACCAGCTTTCTCTTTCTCTTTGAAAATTTTTGAATGTGCGTCGATGTGTACTTTATTGAGAGGAATGTTTTCGGTACTATTTAAAGGGAGAAAGAAGCAAATGGAGCACCACAAAAGGGACGTGCTTTAAAACAGTTCCATAGAAGCTCAGATCAACTTTTTTTGTTTTTGTTTATAAACCACCAGATGAAACACAAGCTACTGATTTTGTGGTAAAAACGAAAATTGGGGTCTAATACAGAAAAAGAAAAACACTGGCTCATTGGTCGAAACAATTTCCTTTTAGTGATTGCTTACAGGTCAGTTTTACAAGGGAGAACCTGAGCCACTGCAGGGTTCGGTCCGGCGCTGAAGGCTACTCTCCAACAACGGTGGCTTTTCTAAGTTTCCATTTCTGGCTTGCCTCTGCAATCATGGCAAAACCTATTTCGCAATCGAATCGGAAGTCACGCTTCACGTAAAATGAGATTCAACTTTGCTCGGGATAATTTTATTTTTAGCAGCGAAATGTATTTTTATATATGCACAGTTTTTCCTAAGGCTAATTAAAAGATATTTGAATTTTGCTAATTAAAAAGAAGCCTGTGGGCTTAAAAAAAAGCTTTTCAAGTTTTTTCCAAAATAATCTAAGCTATTTTGATGCAGATAAGTCTATTACAAGAGATACCGATTATAAAAAATATAAACTGTATATATTTTATTTATTTTGCATCTTCAGCAAAATTAGACGTCAAAACAGTAGAGATTAGTAAACATAGATAGTTCAGCGGAAACAAGGCGCTGGCTGCAAGGTTTTGAATTTGACGCCTTCATCCTTTCGGTGTTGTTGCGCCTATTAAAAAAGCTCTTCATTTCTTGTGTTTGGCTGCTATTATTGAAATAGAAATAAGTTGTGTCGCGGTGGTGGTATGGTTAAAGCGTCTGCTTCGCTGTTGGCAGATTTGGATTTGATTCCACTGTCGATTCATATCAAGACTTTTAAGAGTTTAACATAATACTTGAAGATCTGCAGCTTGGCGATCAACTATAGGAGTATTGAGAAGAATTCAATACACTCGACCCTCGTTTTTTCGGACAAGATGGTGCAAGAACTTATTTCGATAATGAAAAAGTCCGGATAACACAAATGTATTTATGTAATGTAAATAAAATGAAATAATCGTCCTTGACGATGTATACAATGCATTTATACTATCTACAGGATTAAGAAAACTTATTATTTTTGGTCCATGGCCTCATTATTTTAATATTAAATTTTTAGTGACGTAAGTAGCATAATAAATTAAATTTTCGTATATGTTTTTAACTGCTATCTCATCAAATGATATAATTTTCGTTTATTCACGTTGTGTTTTTCTACGGAGCAGCAGAATTGTTTACTGATACCCCGACAAAACATGTGTTTACGAGCATCGGTAGCCATCTATCAGTATTTCTGGCAGTACGTGAGGCGCGTGTTGTTTAATTCATTTGTCGACCGTCCGGACTCGCTGTCCGAGTAAACCGAAATTCGGACTAACGAGGTCCGAAGACAAGAGGGTTGAGTGTGTATAAAGCGCAATTCTGTCTGTACGTGCATATGTACGTAGGTATGCATTAACTCCTCCGAAACTACTGGACGTACAAACATCAAACTTGGCACGATTGATCACCACCTCAAGTTGAGTGTCAAAGGGTGTTCGTGACGTCATCATGAGGTCAGAGCTGAAGAAAATTTTTTAAATATGCTTCTTGATAGAGGACAACTACTTTTTCCCCAAACAAAACCTAGCCCCTGACTTACCATCTTGCAACAAATTTCATTCTTTTGGGGTCTAAAATGACTTCACAATCACAGCTTGATTGCACAATTTCTTATTTGTATTTTCTCAAAATCTACTTATCTGAGAAACGCGATTAAACGCTTTTTCAGGAGATATTAACAAGTTGCTTTCGATAAAATAAACTCGACATCAATTTAAGTTGATTTGACCATGAAACAAGCAATTATTTTTTAGTTTTCTAAACCTTCTAAGCATGCTTGTTCTGTTTTTCTCTTGCATGCTTAAAACTTGCTCTCTGATGCCATAACGTTGTCTGGTACGATTCACACAGTCTTTCGCTACCAGAGATCATGTGATAATTTTTTTCAATAATTGCAACATTTTTCGAAAGCAGATTATTAAAAACTGAATTGTGGCTTCATTTCTTAACCTATTTTCAAAATTGTTTCAACAAATTAAAGGGTATTTCTAGGTTATTCGGATAATATATGACATGCACCTGTAGTATTTGTTTTTACACCACAAAAATTCAACTTTAACGCATGTACTGCAACTTTTTATCCATCTCCAAAAAAGTAGGCTGAGTGAAAACAGGTAAGTTTTTCAAAAAAGGTTACAATAAAGTACTAAAAATAAGTGTCGTTTGAAAGCTTAAAACATTTGCTTTCCAGTAATTTCCATAATATGTGACTCTAATTTGTTAGTGCTTAAGAATTAGTGAATAATGGCCGATTAATAATTGGTTGCCATACATAATTTTTCATTTTTAGTTGAATAAATTTTCTATTAGACCCATGAAACCTGCAATTTTTATAAAAAGTTGATTCTTTGATACATTTTCACTACTTTTCCTCCAACTATGGTGCTTTAGCATTATCTGTGTAAATTTTCAAAGAAATTCATCAAAAAATGAAGTCTCAAAAAATTTTGAAATGTCGCCTGCTATAAGCAAAAAATTGGTGATATCTCAAGAAAAAGTTAAGAGGATAATGGTGGTCCTGTTTTATCTTTTGCAACAAAATATTATACCAATTTTGCCACGAAATATAAGTTATTATACCATTAAAATTTCGGTAAACAGGTTCTCTTCTTATACCTTTGTGGTATAAGAGTACCTTTTTCCAGAAATTTTAACAAAATATTACTGTTTAGCTAAATAACATTTAAATGTTAAAGCAATTTTCTGAGTGAGATTGGTACTGCCGAATGATATGATATTCTTAACCTCGACACTATTAACGGAAACCGTGCTATTGCAATAACTTCGCTATAAGTGCTTCATTTTGGGTTAATTTGCTCTTTGCATGGCTGTGTTGATGCCAGGACCAAGCAACATGCGCGCAGCCAGAGGCCTTAGCTCATGCGAATACGCCTAGAGTTACGAAAAAGTTGTAAGTTGTGGTCCTAATATTTAATAGCCTAATTCTGGAAACACATATCAATCGCCTTGGTGCCCTTCCACAACTTTGATATGCTTTCTTCCGTTAATTTCAGCACTTGCTGAATTGGAACAGGGTGTATTTTAGCACTTGCTGAAATTAATGGATAAAGGTTTGTTTAGTTTAAGAAAGCCTAGGTGAAAACAGGGCAAATAACACGTTGCCGGGTACTCGATAAACTTGGGAGACACGTAATGGCTACGCGCAACTGCCCACAATGCCTTCTTTAATCGATAGGGTTTCAAGAAATCTAGTTTTGGCTAAGAGTAATCTTTAACATCTTACGCTATCAAAGCGCGACTAGCTATTGTTGATTTAAGTGTTGAATTGGTTTTGTCTTGAATTCTTTTAAATCGCAGTGCTACGTCATAGAGGCGACTGAAGAAAGGACCCGGCAAGCCTACTTTAGTACTTTTGCCAAGTCTACTACGATGAAGAAGAAAAATGAGGAATCAAACAACGACGTAAATGAGTTTCCAGATTCTAGCAATCAGAACCTCACGTCCGGTAGTTGGGGTCTCACACTGCAGGACCCCCTCGATCGTCAGTCAGCAATTGCAGTGAATGCAAAAACTTTTCGAAACAAAATTCAGCGTATTGCCTTATGGAATATTCGCACATTTCATCAGAAAGGAAAATTTGACAACGTTATGCTGGAAATGAACAGAATGAGAATTAGCTGTTTAGGCCTCTTTGAAGTGAGATGGACTGGCAATGGACAGGCAATGGACAATTTGAAAAAGATGATAAAATAATCATATATTCAGGAGGATGTGGACATAACAATGGTGTTGCACTGATAATGGATAAAACGTTCACTAAATCTATCCTGTCCTACTTACCCAAATCAGATCGTCTACCTTTAGTCAAATCAAAAGCAAGTCCATTTAATATAAACCTGATTGTTGCATATGCACCTACGGCAGAAGCTGATAATTCTGTGCTTGCAATGTTTTTTGAAACCCTAGATGACCTTTACAAAAATTGTAAATCACAAGAAATAGATATATTATTGGGCGACTTTAATGCAAAAGTTGGTTCGGGAAAACAAGGAAAAACTGTTGGACTTCATGGACTGAGTACACATAATGAACGTGGAGAAAGACTGGTGGATTGGTGTAAAAAACAAAGTTGGTTATAACAAACACCTGGTTTGAAACCCACCCCAGACGTAGATACCCACGGATCAGTCCTGGTGATCGTGCAAGAAACCAGATTGATTATATTATGATTAATGAAAGACATCGGACCTACATTTCCAATGCAAGAGCTTTTCCAGGTGCTGATGCAAATAGTGATTACAACCAAGTAATTGCGAATATCAAGATATATTTGAAGGTCAAAAAATGCTCGAAACGGAAACCAACATTCTCACTGGATGCTCTTCATAATCCTGAAATTGGAGCAAAATTTTCAAAACATGTTCTGGAGAAAGTATCCCAGACTCAAAGGAAGCAGGATCCTTACAGTCAATGGACAAACATTAAAACAAGTATTACCATGGCAGCAAACAAAGTAATTCCTAAAAAATCAAAAAAAATTAAACAACCTCATTGGATAACGGATGAAATAAAACAACTTACGGAAAAAGAAGGAAGTACAAAACAGATCCTGATCGATACAAGGAAATACACAAAGAAATTCAAGAAAAGTGTAAGGCCGCTAAAAACAAGTGGTTGGAAGATAAATGCCAGGAGATAGAACTACATAAAAACAACAATACCAAAAGAACATTCAACATCATTCGAGAAATAACGAGAAAAGGACCTATGTCTGCTTCAAAATGCATTCGTTCAGAAGATGGTACGATCTTGTGGGAAGACGTAGAAATAAAATTAAGATGGGAAGAATATATTAACAAGTTGCTCAATGATGATAGAAAAGAGACAGAGGATGAAACAACGATATGCGAATCTGGCCCATCAATACCAAGAGAAGAAATAACATGGGTATTGCGAAACTCAAAAACTGGAAAAGCAGCAGGTCCTGATGAAGTAAATTTAGAAATGATATTAGCTCTGGGAGAAGAAGGCGTTAATTTACTCTGGGAGCTTTTCAACAACATATATGAAACTGGACATTTACCTGATGAGATGCTAAAATCCATATTCTTTGCCATGCCAAAGAAGTCTAATCCTATGGACTGTGAAAATCACAGAACAATCAGTTTAATGTCTCACACTTTGAAGCTCTTTCTCAAAATTATACTTCAACGAGTTAGAAGAAAACTAATACCACAAATTTCAGATTATCAATATGGTTTCATGCCGGACAGAGGAACGAGAAATGCTATTTTTAGGCAAAGAAAGCTGTGCGAACGAGCAATTGATCATCAACAAAATGTTTTTCTATGTTTCATTAACTACCAAAAGACATTCGACAAAGTACGACACAACCTGCTACTTAACATGCTAAACAAATCGGGATTGATGACAAAGACTACCGCATTATTCATAATTTATACTTTCAACAAAATGCTGCCATCAAACTTACTGAACATCTTTCTCACTGGATTGACATTAAAAGAGGTGTGCGACAGGGCTGTGTGATGAGCCCAGATCTCTTCAATCTTTATAGTGAATGTATTTTTCGGGAGCTTGAGGAAAGTGAAGAAGGAATACAGATAAATGGTCAACGCATCAATAACATTCGTTATGTTGATGACACAGTCCTGATTGCATCAACAAAAGCGGGGCTGCAATTACTACTAAACAAGGTGCTGACTCCAAGTGAAAAATTTGGGTTAATTTTGAATGCGAAGAAAACGGAAGTATTGATGGTTTCAAAGCAATCACCAGAACCAACAACATCATTCAGAACCAACAATCAACACCCCAATGTTAAAATTGAACAGGTTCAACACATCAATTACTTAGGTTCATGGATTACTTCAGATGCCAGATGCGAAAAAGAAATCAAACGTCGCATTACTCAAGCAAAAGCAAGTTTCAATAACATGAAAAACATTTTTAGGGATCATAAATTAACAATTTCTCTAAAAACAAGACTTTTGAAGCAATGGCGTAGGTACCCATTGGATCTTGTGGATAAATCCCGGGGTGGCAAGTTCCTGGGGGCGGCAAAATGTGATAATATTTTAAAGGAACAAACACAGTCACATTAATTTAATCTCAGAGAGACTCAGACTTAAACGAATTAAGTTAAAAAACATTGATCTAAGTGAAGCCAAAAAATTACACAAGTTACACCTCTAATGGGTTAGCAACTTTTTTGGATTGTGACTCACTATGTGCTCTCTGTGACGGTATAATGATACTCATGCTGTTGAAGTCATAATAGAATGTCGGTTGTAACTTGTAAGCTGTTGCATTGTTCAGTCAATTTAGCTTTTAGCTTTGGTAGCAAATCTGTGAAATGTTTAATTTAAAGTTTCAAGTCTGAAATAGATCACTTAGCTTAACTCAGCAAATTTGCAATTACGGTTGTTTTTTTTAACTATTGTGCCGGAGATTCCAGGGAACAAGATTTAAGCTGCACATTTTTAAGTTAATTGTTGCCTATGAAGAGAGTAAAAAAACGTGGAGCTTTTTTTAGAAAAAAAAGCTAGAGAAGAGGAACTAAAAAAGAATCAAGGAGCCATTTTGAAGTTCATAATTCATCAAAATTGCTACTGCCAAAGAAACAGAAGGGGTTAGCAGTAACAGTAGATTACTACCCCAAGTTGAGACGAAAGAAGTGTACCTCGAGCAAAACAATAACAAAATGATCATTGAAAGAAGTCGGCCTATGAATGAAACACTTTCAGATAAACATAAAACAGATGATAACTATTATTCTCATAACGATGTGGCTACTTGGCCAGAAGTATTAACTCATAACACGAGAGTTGAGATGATCAAGTAAGGACCGAAAGATTTCAGAATAAAGAAGGACCGTTCAAGCCAGCGATTAGAGTAATTAAAGAAGGAGACAAAGAGAAAGAATCCTTAAGCTTTCTGAGTAAGAAGTGTTTTTATAAGACGCTACAGAATGGTGATGAAATTCTCAGATCATGGTTGCTTTATTCGAATAGCCACTCAGGATTATACTGTTTCTGTTGCAAGTGATTTCAATCGAGAAATGCTAATTTTCCATTTGTTTTCAAACCTTTAGTGAATTTTTGGCATCTTAATCCGTGTATTTTTAGTCACGAAAATTCAAAATTTTACAAACAGCGCTTTGATAAATGGAATGAGTTCGCACTTAGGCTTCAGGTTCATCAAACAATTGACAAAGAAATGCAAAATCTTATAAATAAGGAAAAAAATAGGTGGAGAGAAATCCTGCAGAGCGTCGTTGCAGTCATAAAGTTTCTCAGTAGACAAAATCTTCCTTTTTGCGGTCATCGGGAAGATTCCAATTCAGGGAACCAGGGAAATTTTCTTGAAACTTTAAAACTCCTTGCAAATTACACTACAGTCATTAACGAACACATTTTTGGTAACCAACTTTCTAAAAAGGGCATGACAACGTACCTTTCACCAACCATCCAAAATAAATTAATCGAGCTTCTTGGTAAAAAAATAAAAGATCTCATTCTGAAGGAGATAAAGACAGCAAAGTATTTCTCAATTTTACTCGACAGTACTCCTGACGTTTCTCATATTGATCAAAAACTTTTATTGTTAGATACGCCAAAATCGACAGCAACAATGAGGTACGAATAAAGGAAATTTCTTTCCATTGCACGGAAAAAATGCAGACGAAATTACTAAGTCTATTCTCAATAAGATTCAGCAAAATGGCTTGAACATAGTGATGTGTAGAGGCCAAGCATACGACAATGCTTTCACCACGGCAGGAGTCCGTACTGGAGTACAACGAAGAAAAAAAGATATTTATTCTAAGACCTTGTTTATTCCATGTGGAAGCCACTCGCTTAACCTTGCAGGAGTTCACGCAGTGGGATCGTCGAAAGTTTTTGAAACATTTTTTGCTGTTGTCGAAAGGATTTATTCCTTTTTTTCTGCTTCTACTTACAGATGGGAGGTATTACTTAAGTATGTACCAAATGTGGTAAAACGAGTGATTGACCCACGATGGAAAGCGCACTATGAAGCTGTGAAAGCGCTTCAGCAATGTTTCGTTGATGTGGTGGGTGTATTAAACGAACTTTGTGATCAAAATGAAAACATTGATACACGAGGACAAGCGCGTGGAATCTTGGATGCGATTCAGCGTTTTTCCTTTGTTTCTTTTTTACAATTTTGGTTGGAAGTCTTAAGAGAATCTTATGACACCCAAAATATTTACAGTAAAAAGGTCTGTCTCTGGAAAACTGTACCCACAAGATGAATGCATTTATTGCTTTTTTGATCAATGAGCGTGATGCACTGGTTAAGCAATGCATTGAAAGAGCGATCAAGATCTGCGAAGAGCAAAAAATACCGATTGAAGAGAGACGGATCAGAAGGAAGAAAAGGATGCCTGGCGAACATACAGAAGACGTAGGTCTCTCGGCGATTGAAGAAATCAAGAGATGTATGCTAGAAGCTATGGACCGATTTCAGAGGGAAGCGGTTTAGCGAAATGTGTTTGCTAAATGAGGTATTCGGCTATTTAAATCCCCACACCTTGTTGCGAAGTGACAGTATCGAAATAGATATGGGCAAATGTGAGCAAATGTATGCCGATGACGTAAATTTTACTAAGTTAAAACTAGAAATCGCTAGGTTTAATCGACTAGTACAATCCAGTGGTTTTACATTTAAAAATGACGCTACAGCGCTGGACGTGCTGCAGTGGTCAAGCAAACATTGTTTATGTGAATCAACACCTTATGTATTCATGAGTCTTCAGCTTTTCCTCACTGTTGCTATTTCTATCGCAAGCTGCGAAAGAAGTTTTTCAAAACTTAAGTTGATAGAATCTTACTTGAGATCGACTATGGGAGAAAGCAGGCTGTCTGAGCTATCAATACTGTCCATCGAAAGTGATTTAGTCGAGACATTATCTTTTGACGATATAATTTCTGAGTTTGCTTCAATTTAAGCTCGACGTATTCAATTTTGAACTTTCAATAAAATTAAACAAACATTACTTTAATTCTTCTGTCGTGTGGAGTTTAAATCAGTTTTTATGACGATGTTAAGGGCAGCATTTCGTGCAAAAATCCAAGGGCGGCGTATTGCGTGGCTACGCCACTGTTTTGAAGTGCTTTGTATTGTCAACACTTTTGTATGGCTGTGAAACATGGACATTGACAACCAAAACTAAGCAAAGAATTGAAGCAGTAGAAATCTGGTTCTACCGCAGAATTTTACATATTCCATGGACAGCACATCAAACAAACGAGAAGGTTCTCCAGAAAATGAATCAAAAACGGAATTTGCTTCGATGTATAGAAAAAAGACAGCTGGAATTTGTTGGACACGTAATCCGCAAAGAAAAAATAGAGAACCTTGCACTAAGTGGAAGACTTCCGGGAAAACGTGCAAGGGGGTAATAACGATATACATTTACAAAAAACTTAAACAAAATTTTCAAACACAGTACTGAATTATGGGAAACTGCGCGAACCGAACTTTATGGCAATCCATCGTAGTACAGCGAGGGCTGAAACAGCCATGACACAGAAAGAAGAAGAAGCTCCGTCATAATCTTCAATGACATCACAATGCATAGAACAGCGGGAGGCAGCAAAGTTATCTACTTTCATTTTGATAGCAAACATAACTAATAAAGCTCATTACTGATATTTATAATTCATAGTTTCTTTGTATCGGTAAGTAAAACAAATCTTCATTGACAAGTAGGAAGGTTGGGATTGGGGGAAAAGCTAAAAGTAATGAAATTCCAAGTTTAAGAAAAAATTAAAGTAACACAATAATGGCATTAATTTGTAGAGCTAGTTAAAAAGACATGGCCCCTTTTCATATTATAGCGGAATCAAAGCAAACAGCGTAGCCAGAGAACTTGATATCATAAATATAAACACAAAAAGGGGCCAAACAAATCGTCAGATAGCCCTACCACTGAATTGCTCATTTCTTTGATCGTCAAAACGACCACCATTTAATCGCTGCCATCATTATTTGGTGGTGTTCCACTCTCCCCCTGTCCTCATTCACTTTTTAAAAGTATGAATGATATTTTATCAGATCATTTTCTCTTTGTGAAATCACCAATCCTGATTAATAAGACTATGTTGATCACCGCTACGTGTACAGGAACTATGGCCTATATTTTCTAAAACTATTCGTTGTTGCACTCACAAATGTTTGTACGGTGAAGCCGGCGCAGTTGCCTTGATTGATACGTTTTAACTCGGCACTGGTGATGGCATGCCCTGCCGGGGTAAAATCGCACGATACTTACGAGAAACATTTTCTGTTTTCCTTGATAATAGCTTATAGAGCTACCGGGACAAAACCTAAAAATTAGGGGAAAAGCAAGGACTCTTTTAACTCCACTGAGCACCTTTAAGCAGGGAAAAAGAACATGCAACATAATGTGTAGCCGGCAGGGACTTAAGAAAGTTTAAGCGGCAACCAAAGAAAGCAACGTCACTGTGTGAAATCGCACCACATGAAAGACGTATTTGCCATTTTGCTTCAAAATCCGTTAATATCAGAAATGTCGTCGCTATTTTCAAAATAAGGGAAAGGCAAGGCCCCTTGTCTTCGCGTAAGCAAGGAAGAGAGCACACAGGCGTAGGGCGCAGCTAGAACCATGAAATTAAAAATTTTATTAGAAGAAGGAGCGCACTAAGGCGTAAAAATTTTATGTGCAGAAAAAACATAAGCGATTCGTTACTGTTTACACCAGTGTCCGATAGGTGAAGCAGGCGCGACCGACCGACCGAACCGATATTTTCAATCGAGTCGTTACTGATGGGAGCCCTGTGGGCGACGATGGCAGATCCGATTAAAGACTTAAAACCGGTCTTGACTGAAGTAAAAAATTTTGGTGCTGAAAAACTGTTGCAATAAAAAAACTTCCACTCATTTTTCTAACAACTGCCAAGCGATCTGAACGCGAAATATTGAACAGAAGCCTTTTGTGTGTGTCGTGAATATTTGCATAAAAGCAACTTTTTTTTCTTGTGTGTAATTAACTGGTGCTGTAAGTGCGTAAACACCCGCGAATGTTATTCAATTTTCCTGCAGCTCATTTACAGTGTACACATTGAGCTGAGCACTGCTTGCACTTATGATTGTAACACCAGTAAGCTTTGTTTCATTAATCCATTATTTTTATATGCTGCAGATGTCGTTTATGTGAAATCATTAGAACATTTTTATTTGATTAAAGCCAGGTATATTCAAAGTATACTATCATCACAAATTGATCTGATGGTTGCATAAATCGAATTCGCTTTCAGTAACTAACCTTGTTCCACAAAATTGGCATTTATGTGCCTTCGGCCAAACTTTCGCAACATTACCTGTCCTGGTTGAGATAACCAGGCAAGAATTAATTTTCCACTTGACAAACGCCAACCAAAATTAATGAAAAGATTATGAGTAGTTGCAATGCTTGTTACATATAAAAGAAAGCCAGTTGAGTGCAGAGCATCAGGAAACATTATTTCCCAACAAGATATTGGAAAAACATTAGACGTGAGAGCAAGACAAATTTTTTATCACATCACACTCACATAACATTCGACTTGAGTATTTTCGGTCGATTGGTTCGGTATTAATCTATTGTAGTGGTTTCCAAGTGGTGGGCCTCAGTGGCAATTCTAGTGGGCCACGGCTTAATTTTCAATTGAGGGAAAATGGAGACTTCGAAATCGTCGAATTCGCACAAAAAATGCAGCGATTTTTAAAGCCCCCAAAATGGAAAATTGAAACTTTGACAAAAATAAATCGATTGTGGATCTCAATCGCAATGTCTTCACTTTCGATTTGTATTAGAAATTAAAGAATTGGACCAGAACACAATTTGCGGATCAAAACTGGACCACGAAAATAAACAGGTATAGAACCACTTGATCTACTGGAAGCAATGCCACGTTCGAGAAAAATTCTTTTACGCTACTATGATTTAAAACTTTTGGCGTTATCAAAATGAATGTAATTTGGTATGTCACAAAATGTAATGAGTTTGTTAAAACAGTCATTGGGAGTTGAAAAATGCATATTAGGACATGCAAAGGCAAAGAGAAACCCAGCATATTCATCAATTAGTACCAAAAGATATCTGTTTTGAGCAGACGATGATAATGGTCCTGTAAAGTTGCTGCTGATGCGTTACAGGAGTTGGGTTGCTTTGATTAGTTGCTCACTGATCGGTTTGTAAAAAATTGGTTTAATTTCAGAAAGTTCAGAACAGGTGCGACAAGACGCACAGACTCTACGAACTTCTTCAGTGAAAATGAGTAAATTTTTAGTTCAAACAAAATAAATAAGTCTTCTCACTCCAGGGTGGCACAAAGCTGTATGAAGGTCCACGAGATTGGATTCAGATGCAGAAGCACAATTACAGATAAGCTAGTCGGGAGTTGCATTCTCCTTTCCTGGAATTGAATAGCGATAAGACGGCAGTTTGAGTCGCCAACATTAAATTTTGTTATTTAATATCTTTTGCGCTTGGCATTATGATCAGAGGGAAACGCAACAGATCGCTGATCTCTGATAAGAGGGAAATGCTGGCAAAAAAGGAAGTGACTTCATCTCCTAGCAGCTTCTATGATGACACTAAATTCTTTTTCGTCAGCGAGATAACGAAGCTGGTCTTTTGAAATTACCTGAACATAAATGCAACAGAACGTTTTCCTTGATACCCTTTTGCTGCGACGTTCGGATATATCCACAAATTTTACATTGCCGTTTACTGCGACGTTCGGATTTACCCCACGATAGTATAAAAACATTTTTCTATTAAAAAAATAGTATCAGCAAATTTCAGCTGCATTAAAAATTATAAAAAAACCCTCTTAAAAATTCCTAAAATTAAAGTTTTTCAGAAAATTAAATTCATTCTTGGATATAAAACAAATAAAAACATTTAAATGCAGTAAAATTACGCAGCAAAAGGGTTAAAGTGGCAGAGGTTGATACCTCTGAAGCGTCACATTCTACAACAAAAGGCAAGCTTTCGTCAATCGAATTTAAGAACGTATATTCAATTTCCTTTTTTAAGCACTCAATTTTATCTAGTTTTACGTCATTTAATGGAAACACAGTTATTCTTTCCAAATGGAAAATTTCGTCAAAAAATTTGTGAACCCATTTTGTGTTGTAGGCAAATAATCCTTGTGCTCTTTGTAATGATTTCACTTGATCTACCTTATAACAATTAAAGATTTTGCTATCACCACAGAAGAAACTTTCAATTCGAGCATAATTTTTAATTGGCTTTGGAATGTTTTCTTGTGTTCAATAAATGTAATTTGATTAAATTCTAAAGGCGAGCATTTTGGATTCTGTATGTCCATTCGCGGTATTTAAGTTTGAAGCGCAAGTACAAACGGACAGGCTCACACGACCGTACGTGAAAGAACCATTACTTTAATATCCAGGAGCGTCATTGAAACTTAGGCTCTCCCGCATCTATGCAACAGCGCCCTTGGCCCAATGAAGTACAATCCGGTCTGACTGCTGACAAAGATTTGATGGCATTTGCCTCTCCAAATACAGAACCCCACATTTGTCTCCTCCACCCAGTCCTGGGGAGCGCTATGTTCCTGAGGTTACCCGTGAATCTATGGTCGAATTTTGAAGTCAGAAACTGACCAACCTCACACCTGAAGGTCTTATAAACCAGAGACCTTTTAAAAACAATAGCTTTGATTGGAATGAGTTTGTGCTGTTGCGCCTCCTCTACCATCATTAAAAATAAAAAAAAACTTTTGAAGTAACGGTGTTTAAAATTTATGCTATTTTGGTTACTTACTTATAAACTGTCAAATTCAAAAACACGATTACAATTAAACCCCATTAACATTTACCGCAAGATGAATCACTTTACTTATCAGTGACTTTACGTCTTTTTTACGAAATCACAACAAACCTTGACGTCATTATCTAGATTGGAAAATTCCAAATCCGAAAATGAGTAATTACGCTGTGTTTTTAAGTTGTAATCGATACAGTTGTGATATGACAACAGCGAAAATTAAAATGATTTTTTCAAACTGCACAGAAATATCAAGGGCGTAGTGGGGTGGGCGGATTTCTCTTGTAAGTTTTGACCACTTCTTCAGCGGTGAGCTTTTAAGAAGGAAACTCCTCGCATTCAAAGTAATCTTTAAACATTTCAACGTAATCTTCAATAACGGGCCATCAACCAAAACGGTCATTAACGATATTATTTTTCAAAAATTGGTGGGTTGTGAACCTTTTGATTTTCATGGCAGTACACACAAGAAATAGCTATTGCTGACATCGAAGGCAAACCTTTTTCATACTCGATTCTGTAGCTTGCATTCAAAACAAGTTATTTCAATAGAATATTTCAATCTGGTGCTAACTGAGGAAGCAGTGTCAACGCAGAAGCAACTACAAAGTGAAAGGTCTGGCCCACAAGACACAAAGCAGTAACCCCCATCCGATCACCGACGTAAAGTCTTAGAACCATTTCGAACAATGCACATCCTTGGAAAAGCCTAAGAGCTCAGCGTACCATAATTTTTAGCGTATTTGTAGGCTTTGATGGATCGGATTAGAGCGCTTGCACGGACGAAATCTGATTTCCTAAATGCACTTTGTGGTCCCCTTGCCTCCCAATGCTCCAAAAAAAAAAAAAATTGATATAAAAATAATAACTTGTTAACTACTGGATTATTGGGCTAATTGCGAATCTCATAGCCGCTATTTGTAGCCTATGAAGATTTATAAATCTTGATCTTGTTGACATTTATCCTAGCACTGTTACATTCGCTGTCTTTCGGCTTGTAACGCTACAGTCGTGCTCTTTTCATCAGGCTTCAGGGACAGTAGTCGACAATTCCAAACTGGTCATTATGCTCATAGGAATACCTTCATTACATGCTTTGTTTTTTTCTGTAACTACAGCCCCAACCGATTTTGGACTGTAACTATAACTACAGCCCTAACCGATTTTAGATTACCGACTTTGAATCATTGTGATACTCCATCACATGTCTCTTGCAAAAGCGTAAGCATTTGATTTTACATTCTTTTAAATGTGGTTATCTCTACTGTATATCAATCAAACTCAAAGCACAGCAACAGCATAGGGTAAGCTAGGAGGAAGAGCTCAGGGGCCATTTCATCCCTCAAAGTTTTTGAAACCGGCCAAAGAATGAAGATGTTTTCAAATAAACCGCCAAAAAGTCATCCAGCAAAATTATGACGCAGTTTGACAAACGTGAGAATTAATAATATTGATCGAAAAAACATTCAACAAATTTGAAGCTTATATTCACCACGTGGGGTTCAGAAATATCAATCTCCTAAACAAAATAGATCATTAAACAAAATATTGGAACACCAAGACCAAAAAATATGTTTCTGCTCCCTCCCCCAAATTTGCCTCCTACTACGGCAATGAGTGATAGCTGTGCTGAAACCATCCGGCAACTGTCAAAAACATTGATGTCAATCGCACCGCGCTGGATTATATGAGGCCTGCGTAGCTGCTTTTAGCCGCCGAGGCTTAAAGTGGCTAGCAGGCTGCCAGGTAGTCCGATGGAGGCTACTAAAGCAATGGTGTTGTGATTGGAGCGTCTGCTTCGCATTCGGGATATGAGTTCAACTCCCTTGTTTATAGTCATACCGAAGACTTTAAAAAAGTATTTATACTTCCCTGCTTGACGCTCAGCGAGAAAGGAATAGTATGCAGAAAAAATCGGCAAGTTTGCTTGTTGTGTTCCTAGGTAAGACATTTAAAAGAATACCTTTATTTTTCTGAGTCAAGCACCTAGGTTGGTCTAGGTGGTACAGTCGAGCTCTTTATCTCAAATAATTAATGAATTCTTTTTATTTCTCTACCACCCAATTACAAAGCAATAAGCCTAACAATTGAAATGATAGGTTGAGAATAAGAGTGGTAAAGAAGTAGAGAAGGAGTTCTTTAGCCACAAATTGTTTTGACGAGCAACGAGAACAAAGTGAAAAGAGAGATAAAAAAACTACGGCTGGCTCACTGTGTTTAAAATAAAATTAAATATATATTTAAAAACAACAAAAATTTAACTGCAGTTATACTATACCTTTGCTGACTGTAACTGGGAGAAGGCAACAGGCTTAAACCCAAAATAATTATTATCACAAAAATAATTTGGGGATGCAATGTGCGAATAAAAAAATAGATCGGCGACATCACCAATTCCGACCTCAATGGCGGATCCAGAAACAATGGTGAGGATTGAATGATTTTGCATATCATAATGAAGTACTAAAAGCTTTTGCTATGCAGTTTGTAAATAGGATTAAGCCTTTCTAATATTTGGTAAAAGCAAAATACAGAATACCACACAGAAATGAAGCAGACAAAAAGTTCACTAAATCGAAAGTTGCATGGTGCTGTGCTGCGTTTTATATCCTCGCAATGCGGCCAAGGCGTTGAACCAAACCCTAACCGAAAACCGGTATTAAATGTGTACTTTTTCCGGAACCCCCATCGAAACCGAACGTCTAAAATTAGGCTCTGGTGAACCCGAACTAAACCTAAACCACAGGTTTTGTAAAGCATTGAACCAAAATTGAAACTGAACGGATAAAAATATATTTTGTTGAACCTAAACCTAAACATGAGAGTTATATACAGGCTAACCGGCTCCTCTAGTTACGCTAATTTATTCAGAAAACTGATAACCTTAATTTCATGTGTAGTTTTGTGGACATTGCCTGATATCCGAAAGTGCGACTTTGGAAAACAAGATAACAAACCAAAATTTTATTTCAATTTAATGCAAAAAAGCAAAATATAATTGAAATTGAGCTGTTAAGGTTTTAATTGTTATTTAACCTTGTTGCTGTTATGTTACCGTATAATTTGTTCCCTTACATCTTGTTTCCCTTAACTCATTTTTAAAATCGAAGTGGGTCCTTTTATAATTAGCCGACTTTTTCCCGATTTGTTCTTGCGTTGCTGTACCTACAACCAGTGATGGGATTCCGGGGGTTCGCACCGGTTCGCGCGAACCCGTTCTTGAAATGTCGGGATAATCAGCGAACCTGCTCTTGCTTTTTGTTATAGACATTAGACCTTTGTTTCTCAACCGCCTGTCCGCCAAAAATATTCCAGCTAACGCCTCAATTGCAGCATTATAAGGCTCATCGATTATTACGGAATAAAACATAAAATTCAAAGCTGGTTGAAAATTGCACGTTCTACAATTTGAAGCATTGTGACGTAAAACAAAGCCCGAAATTCTATAGAAGTGTGGTGCGCAGTACAAAGCATTTGAGACCAGTTGTCCAGTATGCGAAAGAAGTGTTGCCAGATTGGGGTGTAAGTAGCGGATTGGGCTACTTTTAGGGCAGGTTGCCATTTTATCAATAAATTATGCTTACTTCACTTACTAAAGTATCTTCTCGCACAGCACGTGCGGGGCAGTACACATAGCTACCTGGCTGCCAAGCCTCTTGCGTATTTCAAAAGACTACGGAGTGAAACTGAAATTCAAAGAACTGAAATAGAAAAGATGACAATGACTGGTGAACCTTATGTATAGGAAGGTTGCACGCACGTGATCAAACGTTATCAAAATGCGCTTTTGAAAAAAGTGGCTGACCATTTTCAGTGTTTTTGCATTGAATTGAATGGGAGTGATATTGTTTTTTGCAAATCAAATCGATAAACGTGACAGTTGTTAAATGAACGTTAAATATGTTGTTTTACTGATGTCAAGGAATGAATCTGAAGTCAAAGTAAGGTAAGAGGTGCTAAGATTTGCTTGGTATTGCTAATAGTTGAGCTAATTTTATGGGCTAAGCATGCAGGCTTAATTGTAACCAGCTTTTGTTAGGGTTTTATATTTGATTAATCAGCGTGTTCGGGAATGCTGAGTTTAAGTTAATTGTAATGTGCAACTTATACAGTATATTTAGTTGCATAAGCACACTGAAGAGTTGTAAACTTAAATTATACTGTAGCCTAAATGACAGGGCAGACTTCTGTACAGTTTGTCATATCTTGGATTAGATATTGTTGGATAAAATCAGTAATTAAAAAAAAAATTTTATCAATACTGCTTACAGACTTGAGTATTGATATATCAGATGTAATTTTGTGACCTAAATATTCCTTAACAATGTTTTGGGCTGTTGCCTAGGCTGCTGAAACAAGAGTAATTTAATAACTTAAGGTACCGATTCATTTATTCGTGCGTATAAGCTCATGCTCTGTTTGCATGTCTTTCGTCAGACTGGGCCACCACGATGGGTAGACTGCTTGACCTCACCACCTGTTTGCCACATAAAGATGGAGGCATGCCGTTAAGTGCCTTGCCCAAGGGCACAACAAGCAAGCTTACGGTACCGGTAGTAATGATCAGATTATGGTGATTTTTGATAATGTGCCGACGAGTGTCTAATTGGTATTGAGTTATTTTTAACTGAGGAGCAAATGGTATTAAGATGGCGCTTCTCTTTGGCGCAATTCTTCTTAGTTGGCATACAGTACCAAGTTTGGATTAGCCAACTAAAAGACCTAATCTCAACCAAATTGCTTTTGATTAAATTTATTTTTTTCCGAGGGCCCAACTAGCAATTCATTCCAATTTTTAATTAATTTCTTATTAGTTTTCAAAATAACCCCTAAAGTTGGTGTTTGCCCTATACCTTTCCAGCATAAATTACAGCTTTTGGTCAGCCACTTTTTTTGGCGCGAAATGTGTGACGTCACATGCAACCTTTCTATTAGTCTACGTGAGGCGTGTCATGTTTATGTAGCTTACGTAGTGACATAAATCAGTCAATATGACGTTGAAGTTATTCTTATCATGTAATCTCATGTTATGTTATGTTTTTGTATTGTCTAGAGTCTAAACAATAGTCTTATTAAGTGGTCACTAGTATTTTTTAATTGAAAGCAGGAAGACTGGAACCCTAAAATGAAGCGGCAACAAAATATTCTACAGTGCTTTCGAAAAATTTCAAGAACTAAAGTTAGTGTTGATGAAACGTGTGCATCACAAAATAAACAACAACCATTGAATCATGATATTACTAGCCAAAATTCGGATGTTTTGAAAAGTAGTGGTAGCAAGACGGGTGAAGTTTCAGACATTCCAGAATGGTGGAGTATAAATCAATTTAAAAGTTTCAAACACAAATATGATGGCTTAATCCTTCGCAATAAAAAACTTGGTTGTGATTACTGTGGCAGGTTAGCTTGGACATCAGTAGCTGCTAAAGGCATTCACTTGTCAATGGAATGGGCTAATTGCAGAATTGTAGCGTCAGGAAAGAATAAACAAGTTCAACAAGCTTCTCTGAGAAAAAAGATGAATTTACACTTCTAGTCACAAGCGCTACATATTTGCGTTAAGCAGTCACAGGATTGTTCAAATAATATTGTAAAATGCATTGATAACCTAAATAAGAAGCATATGGATTCTACGATTAAAGTTTTTAATACAGTGTACAGTTTGGCAAAAAGAAGCCGCCCATTTTGTGATATTGAACATGAGATTGAGCTGCAAATAAAAAATGGTGTAGATACGGGTGTAGGACTTCATTCTCGCAAAACTGCTGTGAAAATAGTAGACCACCTTGCAACGCAAATAAGAAAAGAATTATTCACAAAAATGATTGAAAAAAGTTTAAAAATCTGTATTATTATTGATGAAGCCTCAACCGTGTCAAGTAAACCCATCATTGTAACATTTGTAAAGATCGGGGATTGCAATTTTTCTCCAATGATTTTTTGGAGTTGATTGAATTGGGAGGACAGGGCGCAAAAGAAAGTTATACATGTTTATTAAATAGCTTGCATCTTGTTGGATTCGGTAAAGAATTTTTGAAAAATAATGTAATTGCTTTCTGCTCAGATGGAGCAAGTGTAATGCTCGGTCGGAGATCTGGAGTAGGCATAAGACTCAAAAATAATTTCCCTGATATTATTCTTTGGCACTGCTTAAGTCATCGTCTGCAACTAGTTTTAGATGACTCTGTCACTGATATAAAGCAAATGAACCATTTACAAATTTTTATGAATAAAATCTACACTATTTTTCATCAGTCAAATAAAAACCAAATGGCACTTTTTAAAATTTCTGAAGAACTTGGACAGCAAATTATAAAGATTGGTAGAGTTTTCGGGCCAAAATGGTCTGCTTGGAGCTTAAGGGCTGCACTTGCTGTATGGCGTGCTTGTCCTGCTTTGTGGAAATACTTCTCTAACTTGACTAAACATTCAGGAATGGCTGCCCGTCTTAGCAACAAATATTTTCTAGATAATGTAGCTTTTATAATAGATATAGGCCTACTACAAGAATTGTCTTTTCTTCTGAAGCTCTTCAAGGTAGATATGTAACTTTGACACGAACTGAGAAATCAATATTGAGATCTCTTAAGGCATTTGAACTACTCAAAGAAATAAAGGGACATTTGAAAAGAAAATTGATGACAGAATTGCTTCTGAAGAATTTAAAGACATCTAGCTTATTGAAAACCATAAATTTGGTCGCTTTCCCCGGAAAAGGCTGCTTGAGGTATAATAATTAAAAGCATGAGAAAGCGACTGATAGGAAATGGACATTTGACATCAAAAAATAATGACCAGGAAGGCATGGAATTTCATCAAGTGCTAAATTTGTTAGAGCCAGACACCAGGAATATTCAGGAAGTTGGTGTGCCCTGGCTAGGTGCACAAGAAAAAGTGTATAGATTCAGTTGCATTTTTCATCGCAAAATTTCTATTAATAATTTCCGTGATTATGTAGAAAGTGTACTGCAAAATTTCAAAGACATGTTATACCTCAAAGTGTTCAAAAAGACAAAGCTATTTTAAACACTATTGCTGTCAGCTCTGCTGAAGCAGAAAGAGGCTTTTCCAGAATGAATCATATTTACTCAGATAAGAGAAATCGCCTTACCGTTGAAAACGTAGCAAATATGATGACAACTAACCTTGTTGGTCTCCCTTTTGAGACATGGAACGCCAGTTCTTTTGTCAAAACATGGCTCAGAAAAAACCACAGTGCTAATGATCCAAGGGTTAAAGCATAAAGTAGTTAAGGAATATGATTGCAATCAAGTGACCATTTGGAATTATTTAAGATAAGAGATCTCGAATAAAGCACTGTTGGAGGCACATGCATTTTTGTTATTGTAAGAAAATAAATATCTTTGTTAGCTGAACAAGATAATTGAAGGAGAGGTTCTACCTTCAGAATAGACCCGAGTTACTATTTTTTATGTTTTTTTTACCCAGTAATTATGTATAAACTTTAAATCTGTCTACATTGTGTATTGCTTATGGGTATTGAGATCAAATTCATTTTTTCCTCGAGGGAAATTTTTGCCCCTTAAAAAATCTTAAGTAAAAAATTTAACATTTAAATTTTTTTGATAGAGTAAAAATACATTTCAAAATTTTGTAGATATGTAAATTTATTTATTTTTTAAATGTATTTTTAATTTAGTTAGTTAGATCGCTTTAGTTAGTTTAAAACCAGATTAATTCAATTTTCCCTACTGTGAAGAAAATTTCGCACTTCAAAAATTATAAGAAAAAAATCAGGGGAAATTTTTACACCTTACAAAAACCAAGGGAAAAATTTTTGCATCTTAATACCCAAAGGAGGGAAAACACGCTTGATCTGAGTATTGTTGCCGCGTGAATGAGAGTGAGTGAAAGTGGTTTTGTTTGTTCTCATGTTTTTTGCTTGTGGAAAGGCTTACGTCGCATTTCTTGCCTTGCCTTATCTAACTTTCATTCATTCTTGTTGGAAAATAAACTTTGTTTAAATTAAATCATGGTTGGCTTGTAAATGAGTACAGTTATAAAGCTATAAGTTCGGCATGATTTTCTGAAATCAATCAATCAATCGTTTATTTGTTGTCATTATTTACGCAAATGGCATTATATAAATAACAAAAATAGGTAAAATACACAAAAATGGCAATAATACACGTAAATAAATATAACGGGAGGCTGCGAAGTGACCTAGAGGGTCTTCGAGTTGAGCAGCCACCCTCAAAACAAAACTGCCATTTAACCACTTGCGTGCAGATAGAGTCAGTGTCGTTTATGACAAAATATCATGGACTCTCAGAACAATACATTAAGTTATACACGTTACTTAGCATGTTAATGGTAATTTTCGAATATTAGGCTTTTGTATTGGTATTTAAATAGGCTTAATGTAGACTTTCTAATTTTTAAAGGAATGCTATTCCAAATTTTTACTCCTTTGTATCCAATACTTTGTAGAAGTCTTCTAGAGTTGTATCGAGGCAAAAAGAAGCTATCATTAGTTAATGAGTTTCTTGTAGATTTATCATGTATAGTTTCCACTTTTTGAAAGTAGTTTTGAATTGAAATAGGAAGCGAGTTAATATGAAACTTAAACATTATTTTTGCAGTTTCAAGTTTAAATAAATCATTTATTTAAAAAATTCCTAGTTTTTTGTAATAGCGAGTAACGTGATCGGACCACTTGCCTCCTGCTACTATCCTGATAGCTTTGTTTTGTGGTATTCTAATTCTATGAATGTGTGATGAGTATGTTGCTCCCCAGACGGGCAACCCATACAACAATTGAGAATGGAACATTGTATAATACAGTATAAATGCATTAGAGCTTTTGTGAGGAGAATGTTTTTTAACTTGGATTGGATTCTTACTGATCTTGAAAGTTTAGACCAGAGATTATTAATGTGACTTTCAAATGTTAATTGGTTGTCTATAACAATTCCAAGATATTTTGCTTTGTCAACGTTTTCTATTATCGTGTTGTTGTATCGTATATTAATATTATCAACTGTTTTTTCAAATTTAGCAGAGCTGATGAGATAATTAGTTTTAGAAGGAAATGAGGGAACCTGTTCTTAGTAATTACGATACAAAAGAGAACCTGTTCTTAAAAATTTGAATCCCATCACTGCCTACAACATACAGTTCACGGAACATATACGTTTTTGTTCGGTTTTTGTCCAGTTTAGTACTTCTTTGTCCGGTTCAGCAAGTTTTTTGGTCTTGAGCATTTTTGTACCAAAATTGTTATCCTCTTGGGTATTTATATGGTGTTATATAGCACACCCCTTCATTTAAAAGTAGCTAAAAGGATAAGTTGCATAATCACAAAGAAAAGCTGGTGGTAAAGGGGGATTCTTTTTGAGCTTAAAAAGAATGATTGATTTGCCAGCATTTAAACTTTTAGGATTAACACGTTATGTCGTGCTAAAGTTAAATCATAGCATTATTAAATCTAGTTGTTGTTAAATCCATTTAAAAACGAGTTTTCAAATCTTAAAAGCTATTTCAACTGAAAGAGGTCAAATATACTTTTTCTTCAAAACATCTTTTTGGGTCGCCTTTGGAAATTAACGGTAATTGTTTTCTGTATATACGACCGTGAGAGCACCAATATGTGCTGTGTTTCGCTCACTGGCTCACTGTGTGCGTGGTTCTCTTCAGAGAATTAGTGATAAAATGATTTACCGCGTGCTTATCAGTCATGTGTGTCTTACGCATTTTAAATCATGACGTCCCGGCTTCAAACGAGTTATCCTTTAAAAAAGTATTCCCTCGTAGCGTCAGTCGATATAACCATTCTCCACAATTTTTTGTAATCTAATTAAACGATTCATTCCCGTTTTCTTATCTATCACCTGGTTAGCGATTGCGTGATGCGGTTTTAAGCACGGTAATTTGTGACGTTTCATCTTTGTTACAACAAAAATAAAGTTTTGTATCTGACAATGACCAAAGGGTCCTTACGTATTATCGGGAGGACCTTTGATTTTTAATGTTATTTTATTTAAAAGAAAGGCAGTGTACACTGAAGGGGCAGGCCCGGTATGTAAATGTACGGGGCAGTGTACACTGGAAGGTTATTTTATTGTTTTAACCGTTTCAATAAATAATTTACTTCAATTTTTGAGTCGTGTTTTTAAAGGTCCTCCCGTTAATACGTAAGTACCGACCAAAGACTATAAGAATTTCTCCAAAGTCGCAGATTTAGCAGTTGAGCGAGCAAAGTTGAAAAATGTAGAAAGTCCTAAATTTTGTGAAACCAAAACCATTAACCAATATCGCAAAAACAAGATGGCTTATACACCTTTTAAAACATGGTTGTGTGTTAAGAACAGTGTTCGATAGAAGAAGACGTTCAGCAAGTGAAATTATGCTGCTGGACAAAATTAAACATAAAAAAAATAAAGAGAAGTGTCGGAATCATGTGATAAGGAACCTGTGTTTTGAATTATCTTTAATGTTTATTAGAGGTTATTTGTAATGTGTCACAAAAAAAGAGAAAAGTAAAATTTAAACATTCAAAAATAATGATAGTTTTGTAATGCTGTATAAAACTTATTTAGGATTGCAAATTCAATGCTCTGTGAATAATTTTAAGCAAAGTCTCCCTGACAAAAGGTAAACTTAGATTTCCACCCGTTCTGCTGACTGTATCGGTTTGAAATAAAACAAACTTTATTGGGTGGTTGTGTGCCTGCTAACCTACAAATTTTTATTATGAAATGGTTAAATTATACTAGCCCAGAGGAATAATTTTGCCTTAATTTGTGACATGTTGGTAAATGATATATCTTTCTTAGTAGATTGAATTTGACTCTTAACCGATACCTAACACCTGTAACATTGAATAACAAGTCTACGTTATGTGAAAAAAGGATGGAAAATACATGGATATTTTGAACAGTATGGAATTTTTTTGAAAAAATGATGAAAAATACATGGACATTTGGAACGGTAGTGACTTTTTTGGACACACTGTATATCTTCGTGTATATGATTTGAAATTATTACATTGTATTTACAGATTTTAATTCTTGAAAAGATCATAAACGTTTGAAATTTTAGATATTTGTTTTGTTTTGTTTTATTTGCCATATTTATCCTCCATTCACGAGAAAGCGAATTGTATCGCTATACTTTGGACGGTAAGTCCGCACTCGCTTGGGAGTTGCCACTTGCCGGCTTGTTCTCCACAACCTCCCCTAAATGCCGAGCGCCAAGCAGGGAAGCTGTGAATACCATTTTTTAAAGTCTTTTGGTATGACTCGACAAGGGGAATGAACCCCAGGTCTACCGACTGCGAAGCGGACGCTCTAACCACTACGCCATCGCGTCGATTTACGTCATTTTACGAATAAAACCTTTCATTTATCAAAGCTGCTTGCAGTTTTAAGTATTAGCAAAGATTAATTTAGAAATAAGATTTAATTGTTCAGAATAACCCACCTCTATGCAACACAAACCTTTCTCGAAGTGAATATCATGTGATAACCTCAATCAAATTTGTAGTATGCTCTCAAAAAGTTTAGTGAAAAGTTACTTTCTCAGCTGTAAGAACAATATCTGTCAAGGTAATATTATCAATTACCCTTAGATTAATGGCCACGAGTTGTAAACTAGGAAGTTTTCACATACACAAAATTGATGTAACCTGGATGTTATGCAACAATATGTTAGAGACAATCACTAGAAAGATATCAATTTGTACCGCAACTAAATAAAACAAAATAGGAGATGAAAAGTAGTAATAGAATGATTTAGGTGTGGATTGAAGACGGGTAGTTTTTGAAATTACGTGTAGTGGCGATATAAGTTTTATTCATTCCTATAAGTTTGCAGCTGGTACACCGAACCCATCAGCTATCTGTAGTGTAAAACACAAGCAAACTGGTCGGTCTTTCAAACTGAGCACTAAGCTGTAATCACTAAAAGTCTTTGACAAAGAAATCAAACCCAGGTCTAATACGCTCTAACCACTACCATATTTGTATGTTTGATTTTTAGTTGCATAAAATAACTTGTAAGATAATCCAAAATTGATGTTGTTTCAGTAATCTGTAGTGTCGAATATTAGACTGGATACATAAACTTTAACACTATAAGATAGAATTTTTTTGAATAAACATACAGCAAAAGTAATACATAGTGCAAAAATAATGCGAAAATGCGTGATGATTGAAAAATATTAGTCCGCTCATTGACCACTGAACTGATTTGTGGTAATAAGCTAAAATCGAAAACCAGTACATTGAGCGCGCACAATGTAGCTTAGCGGTCTTCAACGTAAATATTTCACAAGGGTGTCAGATAAAAATCTTTTTATGATTGTTGTCTCAACGTGTTCAATATTTGGTGAGAATTTAACAAGTGAATAAATCTAAAAAGTTATAAGAAATGTTAAAGTCTCCCACTTCATTTTCAAACAATGAATATTAGATTTTAAAATTTTGGTATGAATTCAAGTGTATTGACGTAAAAAGTTGAATGTGGCGAAGCAAATTAGACAAAAACTACATATTTCCAAACATTTGCCGAGTTGTTTTTGAATAAATCTTCATTCAGCATTACCAGTAATTTAAAATATCTACAGTCTCTTTTTCACTTAAAAACTTTTGTTTGTTTTGTTGTCTTTACATGTTGCAATTGTAATCTCGACATGCTCGCAAGCTTTGAAGAATCTCCAAATGTTGGAGCCAGAATCAGATTTCAAAAACTTTAAACATTTAAAAAATTAATATACATAAGTCTTTGTCATAAGTGTTCTCTTGTCAAATATGTAATTCCATGCTGTCCAGGAGGAAGAAATTATGATTTCAGTAATTGCCCTTATAAACTATTGCAGGTCTAAAGCTTGCGGTTTTCATGAATATCTTACTTTAGCACATCAGAACTGATACAGTGCCTAAAACAATAACTATCAGCAACCCCTCAAGAAGTATGAGTAGGTATGAAAGGAAAAGAAATGTTTTGCTTGTGATTTTGAAACTGGAGACTTGTTGCGAAGCACTGTAACTAGATAAATCTGTAATACTTTTTCAAGAAAATTTTAAAATCATTATTTCCTAAAGACGTTAAATGCATAACATCAAAGACAGTTGCTTCACTTAATGGAGCAATTTCTGGGATTTCAACAAGTGGCCGGTTAGCTCATTCGGTTATAGTGTCGTGTTAATGTTGCGGGTTCGAGTCCTGTACTGGCCATTGCTGCCTCGATAGCTCAGTTGGAAGAGCGTTAGACTGAAGATCTAAAGGTCCCCGGTTCAAACCAGGGTCTGGGCACTTATTTTGTACGAGTGTGGTGATGACTGCAGCATAATAGTTTTGGAGTGTCCCAAATAGTTATTTTGATTGGAAAAATAAACCGTACTGTGCAGATTTCTACCTAAACAAGTAATTTTGTGGAGATGATGAAATTTTATGTCTGTTGGCAGTGATAAGCCTGAGTTTTTTCTTGTCAGTAAACTATGAAAAATTTTGAATTCTTGCGCCAGATCTGGGGCCTTCTTGTGTGCAGCTAGAGTTGATGAAAAACGGAAACATTCGTCTAAAATTACATTATATGATTTTTTAAACAATTTCAAGAAACAAAGTGAACAATTACGTGTGATTGATGCTTACATTCACAAGGGAGTTTTTTATGATTTAGTGTCAAAGGCTTCTATCTTCAGCCATAACGTAGAAGTTAATATTTCCGCTCTACAATAGCTGTGCTTACAATAAGACAAAAAATCGTTAACGAGCTGAAAACCAAAGTGAAATTAATTGGAGAACTTTTGAAGTGGGGGTATTCTGAAGCGAGGGTACAACAACACAATAGGTCATTTTCAAAAATAAATGAAATCATTTCCAAAAACAAATAACAACATTTTCAAAGCATTCCTAAAAAGAACTCAAACAAATAAAATCACAAAACAAATAAAACCATTCCTAAAAACAAATAAAACATTTCCAAAAACAAATATACCTAATCATTCCCAAAAACAAGAAACAACATTTTCAAAAATGAATAAAACACAAACAAATAAAATCATTTCCAAAAAGAACTCAAACAAATAAAAATTCCAAAAAAGAATTCAAACAAATAAAATCACAAAACAATTAAAACATTTTCAATCGTTAAATCCAAACAACGTTACAAGTAAAATGTACTTCCAAGTTTATGTATCAGCACGTTCAGAAATGATGTAGTCCACCACAATTCCACCACAAAAACCGGCTTAAAAAACATATCGCATACTACTAACATTGAAATTTATTTCTATATTAAGAATTAAAAATTGAAAAAATTTGTGCTGTAGTGGCTTTATCACATTCTTTATTAAATGAATGATGGATAATACATCGATTTTTGAACGATAGCGATCTTTTGGACACATTGTTTATGAACTCTATATTTAACCGTGTAGTCACTTCTGCCAACCATTTTTACTGAATAACTACAAAGTATGAAATATGTACATTGGGAATGAGGAGTTGCTGTAAATTTAAAATGTTAGATATCTAGGTAATAAAGTTAGAAAATCAATGCATACATTCATAGCACTGTCTCAATAGGCAGTAATGCAAATAACATTGAAATTTATTTTTACATTAAATTGAGAAAATTTGAACAATAGCGACTTTATTACATTCTTTGTACAATAAATAATGGATAATACATGCATTTTTGAATGGTAGTGACACATTGTATATGAACTCTATATTCAACTGTGTAGTCACTTCTATCAACCATCTTTACTGACTAAACTACAAAGTATGAAATGTGTACATGGGGAATGAGAAGTTGTTGTAGATTCAAAATGTTAGATATCCAGGTAATGAAGTTAGAAAATTAATGCATACATTCACAGCACTGACTCAATAGACGGTAATGCAAACAACATTCAAATTTATTTTTGTGAGTACATTAAATTGAGAAAATTTGAACAGAAGCAACTTTATCACATTCTTTGTTAAATAAATGATGAATATGACATAAATTTTTGAACGGTAGCAACTTTTTAGACACACTGAATCACACAATGGCATATTTTAACTATTCTCAATCACCCGCTTTATACAGCGTCGCTTCTACTATGAGAGATTGTGCAATAAGGATGCATTTGCAGTCTGGTTTGAAAACCAATTACGTCATGGAATGTGCAATTTATGTGTACAAGCATATCATCAAGTGAATTACCATTACCCTGTAATATAACATTTAGTTCATTCAGATGTTCACAAAAATCTGCAAAGAACATTAGTTTTGAAACCTACTTGTAGTCAGATAATTCTTGGTAAAAAATATGGCGGTCATTTATAAAAGCATTCAACGAATCATTTCAGAACGAAACCTCAGCTAAGCCATCGAGCATTGTTGTACACTTTTAATCCTTTATACACAGATTCTATCTCATTCAGCAAAACTTCAAATTGTCTTTTATGTAATGCCAGAGTAGAAATGCAGTTCACAATTTTGTTAACTGCTTGCATCACTTCCTGAAGTTCATTCAGGCCCGCTATTGCATACAATGCCTCTTCATGTATGATGCAATAAAAACCTATCACTGAATGACCAACTTCTGTTGTGAACAAACGTACAAAACCTGCATACTCACCAGTCATGCTGGGGGTGCCATTGGTTGTAACAGACACTACTTTAGAAATGTCAATTTGACGAGAAGAAAATTCGTTTATAGCAGCCTTACCTATTTGGCTCCAGTCGTATGCTCAGGTAGTGTTTAAAGGGCAACCATCTCTTCACATAATTCATCATCTTTACAAAATCGAGAAAATATTGCCAGCCTAGTAAATGATGTAATATCAGTACTTTCATCAATACAAATAGAAAAATATTCGCATGAAGACAAATCTTGTCTCAACTGCTTAGTAGTACCACTTTTTAACTTAAGTATTCTATCCTTAACTGTTTTTCTATGCAGAAACAAATCTTTAATACGCTAAATAATCTTCTTTTTCTGAAAAATTGTCAAAAAGAAATGGTGCACACTCTAATCAAGCTTCCTTAATATAATCTCCATCACTAAGTGGTTTTCCATGTTGAGGATTTACCTCTGAAACTTCAAAACTAGCAGCAACTAAGTCGGAACTGGACCTGCCTGAGATGAAGTTCAAAAAATTATCAACTTGTTGTTTTGTTTTGCTGGTTTTACTACCAATCAATTCACTTTTTCTCTTTGGATTTATTGTTTATGTTATTATGAACACTTTCAAAGTGTCTTTTTACAGAAAATGTTCTACAAACAACCGTTTCAAAACAGAATATACATAAAGCTTTATTGTCTTTCTCAATCGCACCAACTTTTTCAGTTTATTATTTTTGGAATACTCTGACATTTTCAATTAAACGAAGTTTCTTAGCTGATAGTCCTGTTATTGTGCACGATCTATAAGAGCAAAAAATAAGCGTAATCAAGTTCTTTACTGAACAACAAGAGGTAATCCTAAAATACTACAATAATTTAAATTTAATAATATCTTTCACTCATCTGCTGCAACTTAAATTTCTTTTAAAATTAAACTATGACAGTGCAGTAACATGCAATTCCAACTAGCATACGCTCTACGGGTTCATAAATCAAGCTGAAATGAAGAAAAAATGGTGGCATAGACGAACGATATTGTGTAAGAATGTAGCCAAATGACTACAATGTTCGTTTCCAGAAAATTTGTTAAGGCTGCAAACTCACCAAATTGTTGCGTCATAATATATTTCTTTGTAGTCATATGGCATCAAAAGCACACAAAGGGTTGAATTAAATAACGGATTGTTAATAAACGAAAATGAAGAAACGGACACAGAGTTCCATACGATAATACTGCGACTTGTAAGTTATTAACTTTTTCATTTGAAGGGGGAAGGATCTCGTTTCCAAAGCCTCGCTCACGTGTCAGATAAAAGTGCTTGCGTGCCAAGATTTACTCGCGTGCCAGAGGTTGCCCACGCCTGTTAGATGGCTTGAAGTGTCAAAATAAATAATTGCTCGTCGCATTGTCAAATAAATGTTAATTGCTGTAAAATTGTTTTTATCGAAAGCATCTTGTTGATATCTCCTGAAAAAAACGTTTAATTGTATTTCTGCGATTATTACTTTTTGAAAAAAGAACAAAAAAGAGATTGTGCAATAAAGCGTTGATTGTCTCGTCATTTTAGGCCCTGAACAATTGAAAGCTTTTGTAATGAGGTAAGTCAGAAGCTGGTTTTCGTTTGAAAAAAGCAGTTGTCTTCTGTCAAGTAATGCAAATTAAAAAAATTTTAATTATGACGTCATGATGACTTCACGAACACTTTTATGACACTCACCGGGGGATGGTGATCAATCGTGCCAAGTTTGGTGCTTGTACCTTTAGCAGTTTCAGAGGAGTTAAAACAGACAGACAGACACACACACACCTAGACAGAATTGCGCTTGATAGTATAGATTAGATGAGGTTGCCAATGGTTGGATTCTATATGTAACATGAGGTTACTAATCATCGAACCCTACATGAAATACGAGGTTACCAACAGTCAGACCCTACATGTAACATGAGGTTATCAACAGTCGAACCCTACATGCAAAATAAGGTTACCAATGGTCGAACCCTATATATGTAACATGAGGTTGTCAACAGTCAGACCCTATATGTAACATGAGGTTACCAATGGTTGGACCGTATATGTAACATGAGGTTACCAACAGTCGTGTTCTATATGTAACATGAGGTAAATAATGATCAAACCCTAAATGTAACATGAAATTACCAATGATCGAGCTCTATATGTAACATGAGGTTACCAATCATCGAACCCTATATGAAACAAGAGGTTACCAATTGTCGGACCCTGTATCTAACATGTGGTTACCAACAGTCGAACCCTATAAGTAACATGAGGTTACCAATGGTCGTACCCTATATGCAACATGAGGTTATCAGCAATCGGACCCTTTATGTAACATGAGATTATCAACAGTCGGACCCTATATGTAACATGAGGTTACCAACAGTCGGGCTCTATATGTAACATGAAGTTAGCAATGGTCGGAACCTATATGTAATATGAGGTTGTTAATGGTCGTGTCGCAACTTCAACTACAAACTACAAACACAAAATCACCAAGAACACTTGGCTTCATATACGGAACGCCATCTATGTTCAGTAGCTATCAAGATAAAAGAGACTAGTCGCCATATGGAGTGCACTCATTTCAACTTGGATTAAAGTCAGATGACTGCCGTTGCGCAATAATGGTGGCAGATTAAAGTTAGATGACTGCCGTTGCCCTACAATGGTAACCCTGCAAAGAAGCTACATCTCCCCCGATGTAGTTGGACGACAGCATCTTTACTCCAGAAGCACAAGTAGTCGTCGAGTTTCCGAGCCCTAACGTCAAAACTTTGGCGGGGTCTTGAAGTCTTTTGAAGTCTTGGTGGGAATTTCACTTACTTCAGCCGACAAGCATCACTCTCTGAATGTTTGCGGAAAGGCATGTTGTGATCTCAGCAACTTCCTCCGTTCCTTCGCACATCCCTGCTAGCTGTGCATACTTGAGATAGGGAATTGCGTAGCAGCATTGCGTAGCATCGCTTCGGGGTCACCATTGTTGCGCAATGGCAGGCACTGGCTGTAATCCAAGTTAAAATGAGTGCATTCAGTGTGGCGACTAATCACTTCTATCATGATAGCTACTGAACGTAGATGGCGATTCGTATATAAAGCCAAGTGTTGTTGGTGACTTTCTGCTTGTGGTTTGTAGTTGAAGTTGCTGAGTTTGCTACACACTGACCCTATATGTAACATAAGCTTACCAACGGTCAGAGCCTATATATAGCATGAGGTTACCAATGGTCGGACCCTATGTGTAACATGAGGTTACCAACAGTCGGACCCTAAATGTAGCATGTGGTTTCCAACAGTCGGACTCTATATGTAACATGTAGTTACCAGGGATGTAGAAGCGGCTATTTTTCGACCGCTTCCAATTCCGCTTCCACACCTATCGCTTCCGCTTCCGCTTCCATCTACAAAAAACGAGAAAACGACCGTTGACAATTTTTTTAAACTTTTGTGGATCTGTAGCCTGCCTTCTCCTACACTTCATTATTTTGAGGGAACAAAAACCTTCATTTCTTGCAATTACTTTACCTACTTCGCTTGAGCTTATTGTTCTGAACTACTCTGTGTTTCTCTTATTTAGATATTAGAAGTCGTGTTGAATGTAGAACAGTGCTTTCATTTGATCGGGCCACCTCCTCTGACCTCTTCCTCCTCAATGACTTTGACATACCTACTCTTTTTCATCACTCCTCTAGCAGTCGCTCCTACCCTGACATCTCCTTTGCTTCTTTCTCTCTCGTCTACCTTGCTCCTGGGAGGTGCTTCAGAACCTGTGTTCTAATTACTACCAATTCTACTAACCGTCCCTCTCTATCTGGTCTTTCACCCCAACGAACGTCTCCCTTTTTTGAATTTTTGGAAAGCTCGTCAAGATGGCTTTGCTTTTTACTTTCACTATCACTGTCCTTCTGCAGAGGAATACTCGTCTCTTTTTCTTTCCTTTGCTGCTGTTCTCTTTACTTCTCTGACACTGAATGCCCTCCTTACAATCTGATGCTCTGGACAAATGGCTCTGTCATTGATTTCCTTAAACTTAATTACTAAAACTACTTTTCCAGACAAAATGGCAACTTTTCAAAATCATTGTAAAGAATCTAAATCGAAAATGAAGACAAATGATTTACGCAATTTGTGCTTTCGAAATCCTGTACAATTCGATGAATTAAAATGCAGTATTTGTTCATCCGATAGTTACTGTGATAAAATGCTTGAAAGCGCTGACACACCATTATCTATTAGCGTACCTATACAGTCACTTGATAACAACTTATCAGCTACTGATTGTCTGGCATCTCTAAGCAATGCATTATCAACACACACTGCAATTGCCGATCACAATGACTTCTTTTCGAACTGTAATTACTATAGTGTACAAGAACTAAATAACAAATTGAGTAATAGTAAGGATTCTGAACTGTTCCTTATCCATGTTAACATCAGAAGCATACAAAAAATATTGACAATTTAACTAATTTCTTATCTGAACTTAAACAAAAACCAGATTTTATATTACTTACTGAGACTAAACTTATAAAAAAACGTGACATTATTGTCGATATTAGTATACCCGGATACATATTTGTTCATGAAGATACCACTACTAGCGCTGGCGGAGTTGCTATTTACATTAAGGTTAATATTGATTATAGCATTGATTCTAATATTAAATTCGAAATATCTGGTTCCGAAAGTTTACGAATAAATATAGAAAATGATATCGTACGAAAACTAATTGCTGGGGTAATTTATCGTCATCCAGTATATAACAAAGATAGCATTGGGAAATTTATTGAAAGCATCGAAAACGTGCATCGCAAAATAATTAGTCAAAAACGATATTTCTTTGTGATGGGCGACATTAATATTGATTTATTAAAAATCGAAAAAAATGAAAATTCTAGAAACTATGCAAATTCTTTAATTAGTTCCTCTTGTAAATGTCTAATAAACATACCCACAGGAGTGAATATTAATTCAGTGACTCTACTTGATCATGCGTATACCTCACTGCTTAAAAACATTTTATTAAGTGGAGTATTAGTGACAGACATCTCAGATCACTATCCTATTTTCTCTCTGATTTCGAATGCAGGAAAAAATTACAAAACAGAAAAGCATATTACGATACGAGATTTTACCGCGTTTAGTAAAGATGAATTCATTAAAACTTTGCAAGAAGCTTTAAATGAAAATGTGGTTTCGACTATGTCTATTAATGAACAAACTAAAATTTTTTTGAATACCTTTTCCAATACTGTAGACAAATTAGCTCCATTTAGAAAAATGACGCAAAAAGAAAAGAGGCTTAAAAGAAAACCCTGGTTAACGCGTGGTATTTTAAAATCAATTAAAATATAAAAACAAAATGTTTTAAAATCTTCATTCTCTTATATTAAGTAACAACCCCAATGACTTGGTTAATGATGTTAATCAGAGGTATAAAACATATAGAAATGCTTTAAATCGTTTGATAAGTAACGCAAAAAGATATTACTATAATAAAATACTTATTGAGAATAGAAGCAACCCGAAAAAGATTTGGCAAACTATTAATATACTACATAATTCTCAAAAACTAAAGAATCAAGTCGAGGTTACAAAACTGCAAACGCCCTATGGGACGGTTACTTCGCCCATAGCCATTGTTGAAACTCTCAATGAATTTTTTGTAAATATTGGTCCACAAATGGCATTAAACATACCAGATGTTGAAGTTGATGCAACAACAACTGTAACTCAATAATCACACCTAAGTAGGACCTTCTTTTTTTCTCCAGCAACTCCACCAGAAATTGAAAGGTTAATTAATCAGTTGAAAACAAACAAAGCTTGCAGAAGTGTAGATGCTCCTAAAAAATTCATTAAGTATGGCAAATCTGTAATAGCACAATTTCTATGTAAACTATATAATAAATGTATTGTTGAAGGTGAATACCCAGATTTATTTAAAATAACTGAAGTAATTCCTATATTTAAAAAGGGGAACCACGAACTTGCCACCAACTACAGGCCGATATCTTTAAACCACCAATTTAATAAAATATTTGAAAAATTAACTTACAGTAGAATGTATAATTATCTTGAAAAATATAATTTAACTGATGAACGCCAATTCGGGTTTCGCAACAATCATTCAACAATTCATGCAATCAGCAGCATTTACGATGAACTTTTAAAAAGTAATGATGATAAATTATACAATTGCTCTTTGTTTCTTGATTTTTCAAAGGCATTCGATACAGTGAACCACGAAAAAGTAATAAAGAAACTGGAAAATAATTTTGGATTTCGAGATAACGCTAAACTATTCCTGAGCAATTATTTAAGCAACAGATATCAGTATACAAGAGTTTCCAATTAGAGATCAAGTCTGAGAACTGTCACTTGTGGGGTGCCTCAAGGGTCTGCTCTTGGGCCGCTACTTTTTCTTTTATATGTCAATGATTTACCTTCGTCTTCAAACTTTAAAACCACTTTATTTGCTGACGATACTTTGTTACAACTATCTGACTGTAATATCAAAAAGTTGGAAAAACGGAAAACGGGTTAACAATAAACTAAATAAAATAAATGTTTGGCTGAGAAATAATAAGATATCTTTAAATATATCTAAAAGTAATTATATGCTCATTGACAATTGTATGAATGCCTCAACTAAAAAACACTATGGAATCAAATTACAACAAAACGTATTAAATAGAGTAAGAAACGTAAAATATTTAGGTATGCTCATAGATGATGGTCTTAATTGGGATCCACATATTAAACAACTTTCTCTGCAACTTTCGAAATTCTCAGCTATGATATATCGCTTACGTAACTTTCTTGATATTGAAACACTCAAATTGTTATATTATAGTTTGATTTACAGTCGAGTTCAATATGGTATTATTTTATGGGGAACAGCAACCTACACTAGACAAAAAAAAATAGTTCTAAGACTTAACAACATTGTTCGGATTATGACCTGAAGTAGGAAATTTGATCACATTAGCATCTATATATATAAAACTCAATGTGTGTCTGTCTGTCTGTCCGCTATAGAAATAAAACTGGAGACATTTAGATACAAACAAACATATGAATTTTATATAACTTTTTCCAGGGAAGCCAAGTACGGTATTTTGATTTCGATCACAATGGTCTATGGGGGGCTACGAGCCTATATTTATTCAACCTATATTAAAATACTAGAGTTGTCTAAAGTTTTTGTTAGGTACCACAAACAGAAAAAAATTTGTGACAAATAAAAATCCAAATTTGATGGTTATGAGCAAGACTGTACTTTTAGGAATCACTAGCAGATTTACCCGTCGTTGATCGGGTAAAATGTAAAGACTGATTAAATTTTTACATTGAAAAACCATCTATACATTTAAATATGGTCTATACATGTAAATATGGTTATTCAATGTAAAAATTTAATCAGTCTTTACATTTTACCCGATCAACGACGGGTAAATCTGCTAGCAAAGTGGAAAAGGACGTTGAGTTTTCGTTTGAACCCCAGCGACATTCTGAAAAATTATGCCCTCTTTCTGCAAAAATTGGGTTATTCACTTAAGCCGGGAGTTCTCGACCAGGGAAATTCCCTACTACGGAAAAATTTTCAATGAAAGAATTTTACCTAAAATTTACATTTTACCCGATCAACGACGGGGAGATCGGGTAAAATGTAAAGATTGATTAAATTTTTACAATGAATAACCATATTTTAATGTGTTGTCATGATTTTTATTTTACGGTATTTTGATTTCGATCAGAGTCGTCTATGGGGGGCTACGAGCCTATGGGGCTCTACTAGAGGCCTATTTGTACTGTTGTACGATGAAATAAAAATCATGAAAACACATTAAAATATGGTTATTCAATGTAAAAATTTAATCAGTCTTTACATTTTACCCGATCAACGACGGGTAAATCTGCGGTATTTTGATTTCGATCAGAATCGTCTATGGGGGGCTACGAGCCTATGGGGCTCTACTAGAGGCCTATTTGTACTGTTGTACGATGAAATAAAAATCATGAAAACACATTAAAATATGGTTATTCAATGTAAAAATTTAATCAGTCTTTACATACGTCTATGGGGGGCTACGAGCCTATATTTATTCAACCTATATTAAAATATGGTTATTCAATGTAAAAATTTAATCAGTTTTTACATACGTCTGTGGGGGGCTACGAGCCTATATTTATTCAACCTATATTAAAATATGGTTATTCAATGTAAAAATTCAATTACAAACCACAAACAGAATGTTAGAAAGGTTTATATATAAACGTTTTTGCTTGAACGAGATGTACGCAAAAATTGCGTGCATGTCCGCCATTTCTGTTATTGCCGGTATATATACCGTCGCGGGAGCGCAAGCATTAAGATCGCTTGCCGGTAATTATACCCGCGCGGGATCGAAAGAGTTAAATTATGGTTATTCAATGTAAAGATTTAATCAGTCTTTACATTTTACCCGATCAACGACGGGGAAATCTGCTAGTACTGTATAAGCAACTAAAATTATTGAAATTAGAAGACATTTACAAATTAGAGTTATCAAAGTTTATGCATCAATTAAATTGCAATATGACTCCTAAAGTTTTTGAAAAAAATTTTGTTAAACTTGAAAGTGTGTATTCGTACATTACAAGACAAAAAACTAAAAACAATTATTTCTTAACCCGGATCAACAAAACAATGTCACAAAAACAATTAGCTTTTCGTGGTACTAAATTGTGGGCAACTCTAGACAATTCTATAAAAACGAAACCGTTACCAGTCTTCAAAAAAATATTAAAAGAACGAATGATTAGAGATTATTAAATTGAAAGTTTTGCTTTGATTCTAGATTTATTTCATAAAAATTGCTGATGCATTAAATATGTGACTTTCACATTATGCTTTTTTATACAAAATTTAACTTCCTTTCTTCGTTTTCGTTTTTTTTTCTCTTTTACTTCTTCTTTCCAGTCTCTATTAAGTTTTTATTCATTGCTGGTAATTTAGTTGTTGTTTTTTTGTTATTAGGAGGCACTGACTAGAAAACCTTTGGGTTATTTCAATGTCTCCTGTCCCATACACGAATGTACTATTTTTTTTATCTTATTACTGTTTTATGTTGACGTTTATTGAGTGTATTGGGCAAACAACAACAATAAACTTATGAACTCTGTTCCTTTCCCTTTTGGCAAAGACGGCTCTGGCGTACTTGCCAACAGCTTTCTCTGTGGCATCAAGGCCACCCTTTTCTTTTCAGCAGGCCCGGTATGCTCAAGTATTTTCGCTGAAGCCTGCGCCATCCTGCACGCTCTTTGCTGGTCTCGGCAGCACCAACAAGTCTGCCATTTCTCTTCTCTTCTCCTCCTATCTGACTCTCGCTCTGTCCTCGCCATCCTGTTCTCTTCTTCAACTTTCCTTTTACCTCAATCTCTGTCAGAAACCGTTTTCTCTCTTCTACAGTTCTATCAGGCTACAATGGGTCCCCGGACAATCTTTTCTTCTGGACGACGACGCGGCTGATGAGCTGGCCAGACAGGGAGCGCTACTTGTTCCCTAAGCAATGCCTTGTAGTCACTCCTCTCTTATCTCTGATATCCACTCTTCTCTTTTCTCAGACTGGGGGCATAATGTCTCATCTAAATTCTTCGACACGCAGGTTCCCTCGATTTCCACCGAGTAACTTGTGCTTTTACGTCATGCTCGCTGTGTTCTCTCTCGCCTTCGCTGCAACAGACACAGCCTTCTGTTAAGCTCCTATCTCTATAGGATTGGCAGAATCGAAAATCCTTCCTGCAGAGCTTGCGGACATCTCTCATCTCATTTTGCACTGTCCAGCAATGGACTCTTTGCGTCGCTCGCTCTTTGGCAATGTGCTGTCTCTCTACTACCTCTGTTCCAGACCCTGTTGAGTTTCCCGACTTCTGGGGCTTCATGGTCTTCCGCCCCAAATCATCCCGCGGAAAGGGTCGGGTAACAACAACATCAGCAAAACTAAAATTGCAGACCCACTATTACGTTACAAAGGGAGTTAGCAAATTCAGACGTTCCCAAAGTTGTAAACAGAATTACATCACAATCTTCAACTTGCTACCCTAAGATTTCAATACTATTTATATACACGGAACACCACTACATATAAAAAATCAATACCGGTATACTGAAATAAGAAATAAATACTAGTAATAAACAAAGAACCTTCGTGGTCTCCTCATGGAACCCTTAAAGCTCATGTAACACAACGGCATGTTTTGCAAAACCCCTCTTGAAGAGCACTGATGTGGAGTGATCAAGTTGTTTCCTTCGTGAAAAATTTCTTTTTCAACGTTTTCAATTCCCCAACCAAGGTTAGTTAAGTTTAACCAAATCATCATTTTATTAGCTGCATTTCATTGTCCAAACTATCGTTTTCTTACCCATAATCGATATAAAATGTGATGCTAGTTATACTTTTTCTTGTTCTCTCGCGCTACTGATATCACACGATCGTTCAGACTTATTGTGCAACTTCACCGTTTAATTCACATTGGGAAATGGACAGAACTTTTTCGCCAAGTTTTTCTTCAAGTCAAATAACCTATGTGAAAGCGGAAGCGGTAGAGTTTTTGCGCTTCTGCTTCCGCTTCCGCTTCCACAAAAAAAGGACCGCTTCCATCGCTTCCAGCTTCCGCTTCCACATCCCCGGTAGTTGCCAATGGTTGGCTATGCAAAACGTAAGATTACCAATGGTTGGGACCCTACATGTAACGGAATGTTATCTAATCTGGATTATTTGCCTTAAAAAGATGCAACTAGCTTGACAATGGGCGGTAGTAGCCAGTGTTGCCAGTTTCGCGGTAAAACCGCGGATGTGGGCTAGATTTGATTAGGCGTTTCGGGAAAAATTTAACAGTCGCGAATTGCAGTTTTTTGGGCTGTTTTTTGCCATCCCGTTCTGCTATTTTGGGCTAGTTTTTGGAGTAACAAGTTTTTTGTTTTGTTTTATTTTTGTTTTATTTGCCATATTTATCCTCCATTCACGAGAAATCGAATTTGATCGCTATACTTTGGACGGTAAGTCCGCACTCGCTTAGAAGCTGCCTTTTTCGAGGTTTATGGGCCACCTGTCTTCCATATAAAGTTGAGGCGTCCCGTTAAGTGCCTTGCCCAAGGACACAACAAGCGAACTTGCCGGCTTGTTCTCCACAACCTCCCATAAATGCCGAGCGCCAAGCAGGGAAGCTGCGGATGCCATTTTTTAAAGTCTTTTGGTATGACTCGACAAGGGGAATGAACCCCAGGTCTACCGACTGCGAAGCGGACGCTCTAACCACTACGCCATCGCGTCGGTCAAATGAGTTAGTTACATCAAAGTGTATGAGTTAGTTACATCAAGTGTAAAAGTTTAGGATAACTGTGTGTGATATGGAGGTTGTTACAGTCGCTAGTATATTTTCGTAAGAAAAACCGCTCGAAAATAGGCTCAACTGACACTAAATCGCATTATTTTCCAAAAACCAGGATGATTTGACACTGCGTGGTAGGTGATGACCTTTTTCTTTGTTTTTGGAGATCACCTTCTCACCAGAGGTGTACATCGGATCCGGAGCCGGATTTCAAAATCAGGATTATCCGGTTTTTTCGTCGGATTCGGATTGGATTCGGATTGTAAATTTTTGAATTTTTGGATTCGGATTCGGATTCGGATTTTGGTTTTATAACTTGGTTAGAAAGAGCAAATATAGGAATTTTTAATTTTCAGGATTCGGATCCGGATTCGGATTATATTTTTTTGATTTGTTAGGAGACGGAGTTGGATTCGGATTTGCATTTTTCGGATTAGGATTAGGAGTCGGATTCAAAATTTTTGACTTTGTACACCTCTGCTTCTCACCGAAAGAAAAATTACCAAAACGATTACGGCAACAGCAATGTTGGCCGGTTTTTTGGAAATCATGCTGAAAGCACAGTCTGACTTGTCTATGGCCATCGATGGGAGACCAAATACTGTGCTGATGGTGGGCCTGGACTGTTCTCCCAATGGCCCTGTATGGACTAACTTTGCAAATTCTAGCAAATTTTCAGCTATTTTTCAGCAGGCAAGCGTTGGGCTAGTTTTTAGTTACCCTACCATTTCTGCTGGAAACTTGAAGAAAATTGGGCAACATTGGTAGTGGCTGTCACGACCAGCAACTAATACTGCGTTGAAATAAGGGGGGAAAATGATGGTTTTATATTTTAACAGTATACATTAATGTGTCAATTTACAATGCTTGGCTCATATGGCTTGAGTCCGGTGGTAGCAATTGTGACGCACTGCTTTACCTTTAACACAGCATTGCCATTTGCTAGATGAAGCATTAGAGCGGTAGTTATAAATAGGCATAGTACAGGCATAGTAGGCATAGTACAGGTATTGTAGGCATAGTACAGGTATTGTAGGCATAGTACAGGAATAGTAGGCATAGTACAGGCATAGTACAGGCATAGTAGGCATAGTAGAGACATAGTACAGGCATAGTACAAGCATAGTAGACATAGTATCGGCACAAAGATAGCAGGGGAGGTTTGCAATTGAAAACCAGTCGCACCAATATAAAGAAGCCTTACCTCTTTCCTTTCAAAAAAAATTAATTGTATGAGTTTAGATTTGAGCATTGAAGAGGTGCAGTGAGATTTCACATTAAAAGCTCAAGCTGTCATCACTATGCCTGTACTGTGCCTATTTATAACCACCCGCATTAGGGCACTAAACCTAGAAAAACTGATTGTTAAAGCATGTCAGCACCAGTGGGTTATGATCTTTTTTTGATAGCAAAGATCTTGATAATTTGCTATGAGGCAAAAGCTGATTGACACTGTGCATACTGTGGCAGCCAAAGTGTTTATGGGTGCAAAAAAAAGTGATTGAAGACTGTCCAAGATACTTTTTGCAGCACCTTATTACACACACAAAGGAATGAACTTGATTTGCTGAGTTGCAGGTGTTTAGAGTTTGTGTTTCAAATTTTTTGTGATCTCAGTTATGGTGAATTTTTTGTTTTTTGTCTTAAAACAATAATTGTTTTGTTTAACCATTCTGCTTTACATTTTTGTTGTCTTTAGAGTTTGATGCACACAAATGAGAAAAGCACTTTTTTATGTTGCTCTCATTAGATCCAACGTTTCGGAAGAAGGGTCAAATGTTAATTGGAACCTAACTAAATGGTTGCAGAGTTGGGTAATTTTTTTTGGTCATGGGGTTAGTATAGCAATTCAATCTTTTGCAGTGTGATTGCTCTAAGCCTGGGGTTTCCAAAATATAACCCATGAAGGCTGTTAATCTGGCCTACTCAGCTCTCTTCATAATTATAAAAAAATGCATTGAGTTTTAGCAATTATCAACTTTAATTCAGAAACTAATTAGTTAACATAAATGTTTCTTAAAAATTATTTATTTGTGTCCACTCAAAATGGGGATTAAGAACACAACATCATTCAGTTCACATTTTCAATAGGCAGTGGCTATTTTGCTGTTGATGGTATTTTACCCTTAGAGGCTATTTTGCCATGAGTTATTTGTTATTGGTCAATCTTAACCCTCCGGAGGGCGCGCTTTTAAAATTGCATAGATGCGCACAATGGGTCTCACAGACCCAAGTTTGTTTTTTTTAGGATTTCTAGTCTTATAAGTGGGTAAAATAAAACAATAATGAATATAATTTATTTATTACATTATAAATTAACTTTTACATCTAAAATATTCATCCTTTCAACATCCTTTCAAAGTAAACTACTATTGATATCTTCCACTCTTGTGTACCCCCGCGAGGTAAAGCAGTCTGATCAAAGCAGACACTTCTTCTTTTGAAGTGTTTTTTGCATCTCTATCTCTTGAACAGCTTGCTTTATTTTCATTTATGTATCTATTTGTGCATTCCACTAAGATATTCATCATACTTCCATCAACAAAACATCTCCAACAAGCCATGGGAGATTTAGCATTTTTGGCAGAGCCCTTCACACCAGTCGTTTCCGTAATAATGTTGTGAGCGCGAGTTCTAACATTTGCTCTGAATTTCCTTTTTCTCCATTCTGTCTCACCATCTTTACCAGTATAATAGTCTGAACAATCTGTGTCCAACTCATTCTCAGAAGCCACGTCACTCATTTCTTGTTCAGTATCAGTAGATTCATGTCCAACTTCCAAATTGTCTTCCTCACCTGAGTCACTTTCATCATCAGCTTCATCAGAACTTACATCAATTGTTTCTAATAATTTTCGGATTCTTTCATATTCTTTTTCTAGTGGATCCATGGTTATTTTATGACCAAAAATTGCATAGAATATTTATATTACTGTCTAAAATGATAATGAACACCTAAGAAGCAAATAATTACCAATTAGAAGTTATACACATTTATAACAAGAATGCGCGCATTGGGTCTGACAGACCCAGATTGCAATTTCTCATATAAGGGGTTACCGGTGTATTATTGTTTTTGGTCGAAATTGAAGTAAAGCTTAAATGAATCAGCTTCTGAATGTTCTGAATTGATACGAAACTTCGAATATATTTTCTTATGCAAAAAAAGATAGTCTGGGTCTGTGAGACCCAACGCACCCTCTGGAGGGTTAATGATGTGACTTTTAGTCGTTTCTGATTGTTCAATTTAAATAAACAATTAAAATAATTTTACACCCCCAGGTGTCCAGTCCCTTCCAATGTATACTACCCCATACATTTACATACCAGGCCTCCCCTTCCAGTGTACACTGCCTTTCTCTAAGTGCCCTGTTAGCCAATATTCCAACTCACAACCATTGCATTTCAAGATCGGTGCCCTATCCACATGCCACAGCAATACAAAATTACTAAATTATAGCAATTATCGCAATATAAACACATGTGAATGATAATGGCAAATGCTGTGACATCAAAATAGCCACTTCCTTTTTAATATGCCATAAAGATTTAATAGGCTATTTATTTTATGACAGCATCTTTAAGCAGTTAAGTGAAATTACAAAATCTCATACTTCTGAAGAAAGTCACTCTTATTTTGTTAAGAGTTATTGATCAATTTTCAAGGTCCAATGCAAAGTGATGGATTTGTAAATATCAGTAGTGCAGCTTTAATATATACTATAAGCCTATAATTATTGTAGTTTAGCTTTGCTTAAAACTGAGAAACATGAATGCTATGTTGAGAAAAGATGCACTCTACAGTACTCCAGCTGGCGTAATGGTAAAAAAAGCTACAAGTCGAAAGTTGCCATCGGAAAATTGGTCCTCAATATTTTCCATTTGTGAAGCAATAAATGAAGACAAATATCCAAACTGTGCAAAAGGGGCAGTAAAGGCTATTGCAGCGAGGCTTATAAGTAACAAAAATTATCTTCAAGTTAGCATTACTTTGTCATTGTTGGATGCATGCGTAAAAAATTGTGGCTTGAAATTCCAATCACTAGTCCTGACAAAAAAATTTTGTCTAAGCATTTTAATGAAAATAGTTGCCCCACAAAACATCCCAGATAGTGGTTTACAGCAAAGAATTTTGGGATTGATTGCAAATTGGGCCAATCAGTTCAAGTCAAACCCAAGTTTTAATGGCGTTCAAGAAGCTTATGTACAGTTGAAAAAACAAGGATATAGCTTCCCTGCTGTAAGTTCTGGAAAATCTGTCCCATTGGATCCTGCTGTAACCAAATTGGTGAGTCAAAAACAAGTCAAAAATCTTCATAAACCAACTTTGTTAGAGTTGCAGAAATTTCGTTCTCAGTTAGAGGACGTCAGTACTACTATGCAGTTGCTAAATGACATGATGGATACACATAATCCCCTGATGTGTAATACCAGTGATCATGAAGTTATAAAGGAAATATATGGAACATGCTTAGTCATGCAAAATCGTATTCTCAAGCTAAGCACTGAAATTCGAGACCAATCTTTTCTTTCAGAGTTAAAAAACACCAACGACAGATTAAATGAATTGAATTTCAGATACAGTCGATATGCATTTCAATTTAGCCAAAGAGATACTGTAGGTGATGCTATGCATTTTTCACCTTCTGACAGAACTATACCCGATGGTAATAGTCTTTTATTGGAATATTCACACCGTTTACCAAGAGGCCAGCCAGCTGTTACTTCGGGTGCAAATATTGATGCTTGTTTTGGTCAGTTTACAAATCAACCAAATAATGATTGTACAACACAACTTCCGCAAAGCTTTGAATCTACAAATCCATCAGTTCCATGCTCTTTAAACACTGTTGATACTCATGCCTCACTAACGACAGAGCTAAGTCGTAACGCACAGTCAACTTGGAATTCAGCTGCTATTGATAAGAGGCCTGCAAATGAATACACCTCTGCAGCACGAGAAATAAATTTGAGCAAGATTCCTGGACTGACAGCACCAGAAGTATCATATCCTCTTGTCAACGAGTTGGCGATGCCTCAACTTAAATGATATGACTTAAAAGCATTTATCTGTTGAAGTAAAATGTGCCTTGTTGAAAGTTTGTATGTCACCGCACTTTTTTGAAAGTTTGGTTGCAGCCGTACAAAATTTTTTAACACACAAAAAGTTTTGTAACCGACAACCTCTTGGATTGCGGTTTACTCTGGTGGTTCTGGTATTCAATGTTTACTATTAACAATCTTGTAATGTATTGGTGAAAAATTAAAGATATTTAAGTTCAAAATCACGTTAATTTTACAAAAAGAAGCGTCATGTTTGCCAGAGTACCAGTGTGAGCACCTCTGATTCTAGGTGGATTAGAAAACTACATTCACTGTTTCAAGCAAACGTGTGTCCTGCGTAAAATTAATGCAGGTATTCAGTTAAATAGGTCCTTAGTTAACACTAAAATTACGTGAGATGAATGTACATTTTTTGTTTCTTCAAAACGTAAGTATCCCTGCCGCCTCTTCAGGTGTTTTAATTGCGCACGTGTAATTTAACTTTTAATTGCTTGTTACTAATTTATACTAATTTTAAGAAAATGCATGCATTGTTATTAGCAGTTTTTTTAATGTTTTCGCTCTTGCAATAGTATCTTTATTGTGAAGTGGTTTTGCATATCAGCATTACTTTTGATAATGTTGCGTAGGAATTTTGTTGAAAGCAAGTCATTTTAAAAAATAGCTCACAAATGCGTTGTTTTTGAATGTTATCTGGACCAGTTAGTACACAGTATTTCATTAATGTATTACTGTGGTCGCTTCAGTATTATAAGAATGCAAGCCTTCAATTGAGGTCAGTGTGCCCGTGTAAAATTAGGTGCCTAATAATCATGGTTCATTTTTAAGAAATGCAAATTATTACTGAAGTTACCTTTAGATTTTTTTATTACTTTTCTGTTGCCTGCAGTGTAATGAGGAAACATTTGAGAATGTAGTTACTTTATGGTTTTCGAATTTTGTGTTTCTATGAAAGCTACAATTATTACATCAAGCACAAACCACATCGATAATTTTGTGGTTGCTTGTTTACTCAGTCTGCTGTAAAATCAATATAACACGCCCTACCAAACCAACTACTTGAAACAATATTACCTGTTTCGTATAGTTTCTTACGTAATCTATGATAGCATATTGCAATAGCAGCTGGAACCTTTGTCGCCAATATGCGGTTTTCATCAGCTCTCGCGGTTTACGCTTGGTAGACGCCGATTGCGCTGTTTTTATCCATCATGTCTCACCAAACCACTTGCCGCACGAGTGATGTCATTTCAGTATTGGTAGTACACCCGCTTACATGCCTACTGAACGTGGGATTCAAGAAGTGTAGATATCGTGAGCCTGACTCGGCCTATTTTGGTGTAGATATTGTGCGGAATCAGCAAACCTCTTAAGCCCGCGTTCCTGAAGCCTACATTTTAAACCGGATTCTGGCTACATGAACAGACTACTTACTTTTTGAAAGTGTACTTGATGCTTTGTTCTGTAACACCAAGACTCGCAATTAATAGCAGAAGGCACCTAAGTATCTTATGTCGCGCTTACAAACCTTGGAATGTTGATTTTCATCAATCTTGAGTTTGTGGCTTTGATGCCACATGATTTGTGCTTTTCAGAAAGATACTTTAAAACCACTTTCGTTGCTTAGTTACCGTGATTGTGGTAAATATAAAGTTACCGAGCATCACTTGTAGCAGGTTTGAAAGTACAGTGTGTTTTCATAACAATTATGTAATGACTTTGAGAATGATAGTTTATTTTGCGTATTATGAAATTATGTAATTTTTCAATGCCAACAGCAAATGCAATAGGTTCTTCCTGGACCAGGTAAGAGAAAACTCTTTGTGTATTTGCTCACATACGTCATATGTATACCGCATTTATCCCTATATTTGTTTGGTGCTGTTTACTGTTACCACTATGTTTGGTTTCTTTATCATTGAACAATATGCAGTTTGTGCTTTAAGTTTGATGTAGATTAACTGTTTCGATATTATTGTAGCACGAAAATCCCATGTCGCAAAATTTATGTCAGTCGTGCTCAGATTTTATTTTTCAACTTTTTAACTGTCAGTTTTTATTAGGTTGGTGCTCAGGCCTGATCAAAAGCACGCTTATTTGTTTCATTATGCCTCAACTTGTTCAATTTTTCTACTTGTTTTGTAGAGTTTACTGTTAATTACTGCACATGTTATTGGCCATTTGTTCATAAATGTAAATTTTCATATTTTAGAGCGAAACAGTTCGATTGTGTTCGTGTGTTAACGTAAAGAGTAACCTTGAATTAGCAACTAGAGCATAGCGCCATTGGCCGCTTAATTTTGTAGAGATTGTTATTTGCACTTTTTACTTACTGTTTGTTCATAGATTTGATGCTGTTAAAGAACGTAGCAATTAAATTGTGTTTGAAGGACAATATCAGATTGGCCACTACAGCATCTATACTACGAGTATAAAGCAAAAATTTTCTCTATTTTGTTTTTGTTTACTAATCCCAAACTACTGAGCGTACAAACATCACACTGGGCACGATTGATCTCCACCCCGGGGTGATTGTCATGAGGGGTGGACGACGTCATAATGACGTCACATATACACTAAAAGGCAAAATTTTACTTTGTACGTACACTTTAGCTCCACCGCAGCTACTGGGCGTACAAATGTAAAACTTGGTACGATTAATTACCACCCTGGGATGAGTGTCACAAGGGGTTTTACAACGTCACAATCACAGATTACTTTTCAAAAGTCGCATATTTTGACGTAGGAAAGGCATTTTGAGCTTAAATGAAAGCCATCACTCGATGTGCAAACTTCATTATAATTTTTTTACGATTTATGATGACGTTATTAGCTTATCCGCTAAAGGCCAAACGCAAACTTATAGTCTACTCTAAACGGTAAACTTCTGAAATTCTGCCCAGTTCTAACGTACCTCGGGATAAAACTGGACAGACTACTCGCATTCCACCACCATCTCGAGACATTGCGAAAAAAACTATCTTTGCTCATCATTCTGCTGAGGCGACTTGCGAGCTCTGGACGGAGTGCTGGCGCTAAAATTTCATATAGCTGCCCTATCTTTGTTCTACTCTACAGCCGAGTACTGCGCACCAAATTCGTGTCGCAGCGCACACACCCGCCTCATCAACAGTGCTCTAAATGACGCTTTACGCGTTGTTACTGGATACCTGCATCCCACTCCAGCGGACCATTTTCCAGTTCTACCAGGCATTCGGCCTGCTGAGCTTCGCCGCTTGGGAGCGACACTCTCCTTGGCCCAGCGAGGCATCCCCAACCCAGACCATATTTTGCATGGTCAACTAGCTGGGTCACCAGATGTGCATCTGGAGAAACTGAATTTTACACGCTCATTTGCGCGTGCTGCACGGAAACTATTAAGTGATTATGCTGGGCATTCGCGCGGTTCAGTGGGCAAATTATAAATGGAGCACGGAGTACTCTAAAAGCACATCCATGCTCCTTGTTTTCATTACTAAAGCCAGTACTAGGCCCCTTGGAATGAGCTTGGATTAAGCTCAATCGCCTGTGGAATGGCGTTAGGCGTTTTCATATGTGCACGCAAAACTGGGGTCTAGTTTCCTTGGCAACTTTCGAGTGTGGCGTCACAGAAGAAACCGCAGACCACGTTATCTCAGCGTGCCTCATACATCGGGCGCCTCAAGGGGTGGCTGGTCTGACGGTCTTAGATGGCAATATTCGATGCTGGCTTAATACCAGCATCCTGATCCAGGCAGTAAACGAATGCCTTTCAACACGAAAAAGACGACGTCGTCATTACCAATTAATTGTAAAAATGTGTTATACGTCTAGCCTAGTAGAATAAAGGCTAAAATCCAGTCATTTGTTCAGTAGCTTTGACTCTACTTCAATCAATGTACTGCTGGAAAGATTGCACCTTACATCGACAGGCCACTAGTCCAAGGTTATTGAGCTTTTTTCTGAGATTCAATAAACCACTTCAGCTAAATTAAATATTCCAATCAAACAATTACCAGCTTTTAACTCTTTCGCTCCCGCGATCATCAACTGATGATCTCGGGTTTTCAGTGTTTACCTCAAATTTTTTTAAATTGAGTGACAAAATTAGTTTACTATAAAATCGATTTGTGACTTTATTTTTCATCCGATTTTCATAAAATTTTCAAAAGATCACGCTTATTTCTTCACGCATCGGATGATGTATACTTTGTGCCCTAATTCTTGGATTTTTATACCCAAAATGGGTTAAAAACACCAACAACCCAGTTGCTGACGACAAAATCGGCCAAATTCTCAGCACGTGCCAACTACACTAAAATCAAATTGAGATTACATCTTTACCACATAACCAAGCCCTTTATCATTAACACAGTCTGAAAACCACTCTTTTGGGGCATTATTTGACAAAATTTCAAGCGATAATAATAAATTTTGCGTTTTTAAATTTCCAAATTTTTTAGGGGTCTCAAAACCCCCCCAAACAAATTTGAATGGTGTGTAGATAAAAGTAAATTTAGTGCATAAAAAATATCATATGTTGCTAAATACCGGTCTCATTTGAAAGCTTAGGAAATTTGCTTTCCAGCAATATATAACTATAAATAGTTTAGACTAAGTAGACTATGATATTTACTGATCAAAAATAAGTACTGTACATCATGTCAGTTCAAAACCTCCAAAAATTTTTTGACTTATCTTCACTAAATTATAATTTTTAGAAAAGCTACACCCTATAAAAAGATAAAATAAATTGTAAATGTTTCACCAATAAAGTCGTCATTTTGTATCAAGTTTCCAAGGAGACAAAAAGCGAAATACAAGTTTAAAAGCTAGCAGAAATTTGGTTTCTCTAAATCAAAGTTTGCTGTATCCCCCTTGTTTCTCAAGAAATGAGAAGGGTGTAAACAAGCTGCTGTTTCATTGTCAGTGATAGCATATTCTATTTAAACTTGATATTTTCTGAATCTTGAAGAAATTCCCTGTTCAAAAATACATAATGTTACATGGTGTAGGCTAACCTCTAGCAGATAATAACTGATCATATTTTAGGTACTAAATTTAAGTACCAAAATTTGGTACCGGTCAGTACCGGTCAAAAAAAGGTCATGTGACTCAGAAAATTGCAAATTGTAGAAAACCTAGGCTTTTAGGTAAGTTTTGAGTGATGCACCTTGAAAGCTTATTTCCTTAGCATCATCTTGCGACCATTTCTAAAAAAATTGGTAGAAAATTAAATCTGTAGTGATCTTTGAGGTGAGGGTACCTCTTTAATTTCGAAGACAACTACCCCCCAGTTGGGGGGGGTTAATTTGCATATTCAAAAAAAATTTTTTTTTCCATTTGAAATCCTCAAGAAATGTAGATTTCAACGATATATCACACTTAATGTAGAAGTAGACAGCTGGGTAATGATTTACAAACAAACTTGAGGTACATAATTATGATTAATTATGATTGATTATGACAGTTTTTCGCGCTGCCACCTTACGGACATTTTTTTTCGCTTTTCACGCGGGAGCAAAAGAGTTAACTATCGGAGCAGATATAATTCGATTGTTGATATAAAGAAAACAGTGATTACTGTAGCCTTTTGAAAACAAAATACGCCTGTAAAAAATGCTTTCGACAAACAACGGATCAGTAGGCAATACATTGACCCAATTATCCATAGTGGCATTAAACCTACATCAAATCGAAAAAGCTTGCGGTCTTGCGTGATAACGCAGCAGATCACTGCGTCTCATCATTCTTTTTGCTAAACAGCCTTCAAACATTAGCCACCGTTTTAAACCAGTAACATAACATATTTTCCAAGTCTTTTATGTGACGCTTTTCATGGAAAGTTGTCAAACAAGTATTTAATTGAATGGCACTTATACAACTAGTAAGAGCTGCGATTGGACGAGCAGCAATAGGCGGATCTGTTTGGCTAGTCGGTTTAGGGTTGCCAGTCGTCCCGGAATTGACATCTGGCGTCCCGGGTTGAGCGACTTTCGTCCCGGAAGTTACTGACAGCTGATAGCGAATTACTAATTACTTACCAAAGCGATGGCGTAGTGGTTAGAGCGTCCGCTTCGCAGTCGGTAGACCTGGGATTTATTCCCCTTGTCGAGCCATACCAAAAGACTTTAAAAAATGGTATTCATAGTTTCCCTGCTTGGCACTCGACATTTATGGGAGGTTGTCGAGAACAAGCCGGCAAGTTCGCTTGTTGTGTCCTTGGGCAAGGCACTTAATGGGACGCCTCAACTTTATGTGGAAGACAGGTGGCCCAGACACCTGGGAAATGGCAACTCCCAAGCGAATGCGGACATACCGTCGAAAATATAGCGATCATATTCGATTTCTCGTGAATGGAGGATAAATATGGTAAATAAGCTCTTTGTCTCAGCGAGAGTTCAATGATTACTATATATATTTCCGTAAATTAAGATTGATATATCTTTGTAAATTTGTTGTGCTTTTTGTTGGAGAAATAAATCTACTTGGTACAAATTATTCATTTTCCTTGTTTTAGTAGTTTTTTGCATTTTATGCCTTAAAGATTCATCGTTTCACAAGTTTCTTCTATTATGATAAAATTAATTGGGCCTTCGAGGTTGTTAGGATAACGCTGCACAATTATCACTCTACCACGCGCTGTTGCTTTTGATGTCTATCGTGTTTCGTAAGCTTCTGTTGCATCAGTCTTGGAATTCTTGGTTGTTCGGATGGCGAAAGAGAAAGTTGGTAACCCTAAGTCAGTTTGACTGTTTTTTCCTAACTTTGTAAATGCCCCATCATAGATTTCTATTTTTTAAATTTACCTAGAAAATTGTCAAATAGAAAGCGTTCGACACATTCTTGCTATCATCTTAAGAACTGTGCCATGAACTCTTTTATTCAAATAGAATGATGCTTGTACCGTCTATCTTAAATATGTTAAACATTTTATGAAGCGTTTATAATACCTGTTGACTGGTACATTTGGCCTCTGTGTTTACAATCGATGTTCTTTGAAAGGTTACTAAATTGATCATAAATATTTTAGTAGTTTTTATGCAGCTGCAAATTTTTTACTGAATTGAATGTCATTATGATTGTAATTTGGTGCCTATTATGTGATTGGTAGCTTTTTGAAGGACAACAAATGAGCTTACCATCAATAGGCCACTGATTATTCACTGCGAATCAACAATGATTCGAAGCGGTTGCTACGTGCCACAATAGAAAGTGTAAAAGCAAACATGCGAGTATGTATTTGTCGGCGTCGGCCGCTGGACACCTGACAGTTTCATTGTAATTATGCTTGTCGAGTGCAGATCAATCTTATTTTCGTCTAAAGCCCCCACGAAGTTACCTCGTTTTAATCCAGGTCGTGGATCTCCCCTCAAAAACGTGCGATAAAGATGTCTGTTGAGCTGTTGCGCCGGCGCCACTCTAGGAACAGGTGTCAGAACTGTTACGAAAAATTCACATAAATTGATTGTTTTTTAATAGCTACGGTACGGTTACGTTCCAAAACCAAGAGTAATATGAATGAGGGTCTGGCCCAAGACGTGTGAGAGCATAGCCCCTTCACCCCTTAGTCAGATCCCCTAAGTCTTAAATCACGATCGGCCTTGTTCCCAAACACCCATCATTACACAAGTTTTATTCGCGCCTTTTATTAAGAAGGGAAGGCACAAAGAAAAAAATTGTGTTTTCCATCTACTGTACGATTTTACTAAGGAGAATTGTTTTCTTTTGATTACTTCTTAAACTTTAAATTTCATTGGTTTTCCCTTAATTTGTTATCATTACAGAACAAAATTATTCTGTTGAGTTACATAAAATCAATTAACTGCGGTGATTTAAGTTAGTGGTTATTGTTTTTAGATTTGGATCGAAATATCTGGAGTTCACAACGCCATATAGCTTAAGTAGGCCTACCATTGGCTTTCTTGTTGTTGTTGTTGTGATTGCCCCTCCTCTTCCTCGGGATGGAGGTACGGCACGAACGGCAATTCAGGTTTATGCCGTCAACCTAATTGAAACTAGGCTAGGGGAAAGATGGCAGCCCATTTCGAACCAGTCATGATTGACTGGTAGCCCCACCACCAACTAGGTGGACTGCCACGGGTGGGTACCCAAGAGTCGTCTTTTACAGCATGCTGGGTGAGCAACTTCAGAATTGTAACCCGGTGAAGTACGGGTAGGCCACCTGTCTGCCACATAAAGATGGAGGCATCCCGTTAAGTGCCTTACCCAAGGCCACAACAAGCAAGCTTGCCGGCTTGTTCTCCACACGATCCCTGTGTGCTGAGCGCCAAGCAGGGAAACTGTGAATACCATTTTTTAAAGTCTTTTGGTATGACTCGTCTTAGGGAATGAACCAATGGTCTACCGACTACGAAGCAAACGCTCTAACCACTACGCCATCGCGCCGGTATTGTTTTTTTTCGGGAAGGGCATCCGCAATTTACAGCGCTGTGTCGAACCAGCAAAAAGTTTGGTTCGAAATTGAGTGTGTGGTGGTAGAAATACACTAAATAAGTACGTTTAAGCAGGAAAAAAACTTGGCGCCGGGTTGAATAAAATCAATCAGTAAAAGCCTTTTTAGGTGACTTGGCATGTGAAGTTTATTAGTAAATGTAAATACACCTCACCAAAATAAATATTTTTTGCTGGATGCGCCCTTGATTCTGGTCCCGGACAATTCCGAATTTTGTTCTGGCTCGTGCAATGTGTTTATATAATTGAAAAAAATAGGTCTAGGTTTTCTTAGTTCATACCACCAACGCCGCAGGCTGCAAGCCTATTTTTTTGTGTACAAGGAAAATCACATGACGACGGATTTATTGGTTTGGTTTAACCCTCGAGTGCATAGAGGAGTCAGTGAGACCCTTTGCGGTTTTTCGCCAAACCCAATTTCTAGAATTATTGATTAATTGGCTCGAAATTTCCTGACTTTTGTTTTTTGGGGTTGGACTTAGTAACAACAAAAACTCAAAACAAAACAATACTCAGAAACCAAGAAAATCGTACTTATTGCATTACTGCATGATTGGGATCTCTCAAACCCCTATTGGTTTTTTTTGGACAACAATCATTTTTTGTGACAAACTGTTTGACTTCTTTTACGAAACACGTTGACTTTCCATATTCGGTAGTTCGCATCGCAGTCGTTGTTTGGTCATTCATTACCAAATATGGCATAAATAATCATTGTCCCACGACTGTTTGATTGCCCTCTTATTTGGATAGCTTGAAACTTTTACAAGTGTTGAGTAAAATTGGAGTGCTTTCTGTAGTTTTGTTGAACAACTGAACGGCATAACTAGTTGGTTATTATATTTTGAGTTTACGCTGGCTTGTATTGAATCTATTCAGTAAAACTTTCTTTTTCTAGTATTACCTAGATTTCTGGAAGCTTCTAAAATTATTCTCCGCAGTGATGTAAATAAATAAGGGTATGCATAGACGATATACTGTAGCTGGTGTTGCTGCTGCTATTTCTGATACAGATAAAGCAGAGGACAGTGAGACAGAAGGTATGCTTGTGGTGCAGAATAAACATGAAGAAGAATCTGAAACAGAAGAAGTAATGTCCGATATTGAAGAGGAAGTATCAACTGTTGATTTTGTAGATGAAGCCAGGGAGCCAGAGCAGACCGAAGATGATTTCAATGTCGACAACGAAGATTTTGAAATGTCTTTTGTCTCACCTTCTGGTAAACGTTGGGTAGAAACCGTGGCAGCACACTCTGGAAGAAGGCACAGAGCAAATATTCTGCGCCAGAAGGGGGGAATTACAGCCTATGCCACGAAGAGAATTCACGACATAGTAGCTAGTTTCAAATGCATATTTGACCAAAGCATGCTCATACATGTCAACCTTTGCATTACTCTGCCTTTATAGATTCGGACGTTTTCCCTTATAAACTAAAAAAAATCTTACACGAGAAAAGATTAGTTCATAAACTCGAATATTTTAGTTACATCACTGAGCAATAAACGAAATAACAAAATACATTTATTTTTCTTCGATTAGCATCAATAATCAATCAGTGTGAATGCTGTTGATTGCAGGCTTTTGTTGCCTCTTTCGCTGCACAAAACATGTCTTTAGTGGGAGAGAACTGGAAGCAACGGACATCACAGTTCATCTTTACTTGTAGCAATTCGGTCAGTGTCTCATGTCTCATGTGTTTTCTGTACTCAATGTTAATCTTACGTACCTGTGAAAACACTTTTTCACTATCCACATTACTGTGTGGCAGACAGAGAAGCACACTGAACAATTTTTTCATCAGAGGAAATCTAGGGACATTGAAGGATGTGTTCATGTTGCGTAGTGTTTCCCAGAAAGCATCAGTGGAAAGTTTATCTTGTTGCAGGCTAGGAAGTTGTTCATCAGTCATCAGCTGGATATAACGCCCTTTAACATACAGATCAAGAAGGCGCCTTGTGGTAAAGGCTACAGCACTATACGCGTACGAAAGTGCACATCTGTGCGATAGAATCGCTTGTTTTCCTTGTCATAAACGGGAAGACCTAACCATGAGCCAAATTTGCATTTTCCCGTATAAAAATCCGAGTACGCCGTATACATTTGCAAATGTAAAAAAACGTATAAATACGGGTAAAGCGTATAGGTTGACATGTATGCATGCTGGACACAATAATTGTCGAAACGAATCAAGAAGGCAGGAGAGTAAAAAAGAATGAATGTAAGATGCTGCATCTATAGAAATGGAAGCATACTTTGGTCTGTATATTCTTCGTGGTGTTTTCAAAGGTAATAATGAGAGTGTTGGTGAGTTGTGGAGTCCAGTTAGAGGAAGACCAATATTTGGTAACACAGTGGCACTCAATCGGTTTGAAGACATTGGTAGGATGCTACGCTTTGACGACAGAGCAACGAGAATGGCGAGATTTTGCAATGATTGATTAGCAGCTACTCGTCTGTTGCTTGATGGCCTTGTCACCAATAGTCAGAAATGTTACATACCCAATGAGTGCATGACTGTTAACCAAAAGCTGTACCCATTTAGAGGCAGATGACACATGCCTAGTAAACCCACTAAGTGTAGTTTAAAGTTCTGGGTGTTGGCTAATGCTCAATCTTATTACATTTCCTATGCATCAATGTACATTGGAAGGACAAAACAGCTGATCGTGGATCACACAGTTTAGGGGAACAGGTAGTAATAATTGCGACCAGGTTCGTCCCAGAGAGCAGAAATGTTACCACAGACAACTTTTTCAAGAGCCGGTCCCTTGCAAGGCAATTGAGAAAATGAAACTTGACTTTGCTAGGTACAATATGATTGCATAGACGAGAAATACCTTTAGCAGTACGGAGTCATCACAATCGAAAGCTTTACTTCAGCAAGTTTCTGTTATGCACTGTTGACCAAACTCCAATTCAGTTGGTATCATACAAAGCGAAAAGGAACAAAGTGGTGCTGATGATATCCTCAGCACACAACAGCGGTTCAATTGGCCTATCCGACCCCACCAAAAAACCTGAAGTTATTTTTCAATACAACGAAACTAAGGGTGATGTAGATGTTGTGGAAAGAATGATTGGAGAATACTCCGTAAAATACAAGTCTAGGAGATTGTATGTTGTGGTTTTTTGCAACGTTTTGGATATAGCATGTTACAATTGTTTTGCCTTCTTTTCAGAAGTGTTTCCAGAATATGAAGGCAACAACTGCCACAAAGGAAGGGTTTTTCTGATTGACTTAGGGACTATGCTCTCTGCCAGCTACAGATGAGCTATACAAAGGTTAGCATCACGATTGACATTGTCCACCATCAGGATCAAGTTGGAAAAAAGAGGAAAAGATGCAGAATTTGCTCAGAAAACAGAGTGAACAGAAAAAGTGCTTACTGTCGCAGGAGCTTCAAGACTCCGTTATATCTGAAACACTGCCAGTTTACTTGTGAAAAGTGCTGAACTATATGACCACATTATTTAACAAGGCGAAAAACTATGGTTTTCTACATAGTGTGGTTGCATATAAATTGTTTTTTTCAATAAATCTTTGCTGATGAATTAGCTTCTTAAATGTTTGTTCTCATTATAAGGGCAGATAGAATTTGTGTGTGGGCCGTCGAGGTTGTGGGTGGAGGTGGAAAGGAAGAAGTCCGTATATATAGAGGGTAAAAAATAGCAGATAAGAGCACAAACCAATTACGTATCGATCGGATTTAAACTACAGTACCTTTCCTTAAAACAGTGATAGCAGATTTTTGTAACAAAAATACTGCACCTATAAAGCACAAATTTTATCTCCGTCTAACCAAAAAGTTTAAGGTGCTTTGGGCGCTTCAACTACGCCCACGAGCCCCGTATCGAAAAAGTTATTATTGGAAAGAGAACAACTGATTTTTAGTTCTTGTCCAGGTGTGATCACATCAAGACTTAAAATAATGCCGTAGACTTACTTTGCCGAGCATCAGGTGCAGTGAAATGAAGTATTGAAAAGGTTTAAGTAGGGAGCTGCCAACACGTCACCGCACTGCAGAAACCTGATTAAAATTAGCCATGAGGCCTACACACAAAGTTGATGGCATCCAAATACCGGTGCAGAACGAGCCTAACAAAATTTTACTGAAACAAAGAATTTGACGTTGAAATAATTATTTCACCATTTGAGGTTCGAGGACCCCTTTCGCCACCCTTGCCTCGCCCTTAAACGCAAGAATCTATGAAATTATACAATCAAATATTAAAAGTGCCAAGTTTTCTCTCTAGCTTAACTAAAACTATACACAAACACAGAGTGTTGATGTAGGGGTCTCACAGACTCTTTCATGCAGTACAAAAACTGTCATGCACTCTAGGGTTAAGCCAAAAAAGTGGTTAAGCAAATCACGTCACTAGGGACCCTGTCATCGGTGGCAATCTCGAAAAAATTATATCTTTATCATCATTTATAAAATATGAACTTTTGTAGAGACCAGCTTTCAAGTGTCAACCTTAATGGACCGTGAGGCCCCCCTACCCTTGTTGCACTGCTGTTTTGGGGTCAATGACCAGATGATTACTGGCACAAATCAAAAGGGAATGTGTCCTAAAAACTTTTTAGGAAAAATACAAATGCTTTTGTTGCTTTTTTGTTGTTATATTTCTTTTTTTAGTTACGGAAAAACCTTTTACGGCCATACATGTGTTAACTTGAGAGACTGAGTTTTTAATGCTGCTCCCTTGTGGCTTGCAATTATTATTGCTATGTCCGCGCATGGCCCGTAGCATTGCCGCTTTGAAACTACTGTACGATAGTGTGGACCGACAAATTAACTTGGGTAAGAAAATTAAGCACGTGTGCTAGGAAGCAAAACATGAAGTTATCTATGTTAATCGGAAATTATTGAAGTTACTAATGCTTGCTTCTTGTTTTGATAAGACCTTGAAGCAGCTTTTAATGGTTTACTTTAAGAAATGTTTTAAGTATTGTTTCAAGTATTTGGGCTATATTATAAATTAGTTTGCATCTTGCTGTGTGTTGTTGGGTGCAATTAACGAGCTTGGAAAATAATACCAAATTTCGAGAAAAGGAAGTTTTGGTGATCACTCAAGATCAGGTCGGCAAGTCGAGATATAGTTATTATGAGCAGATCGGTAGTCTTCCGATAGAATCTTGTCTCAGGACGACAACATGCATGTATCAACGTTGTTTTCAACCTCTTTCAGCGTTGTCGGTGCCGCTGACACAGTGTGGTTCAGTCATAAACCGGGAAAATTACCGTAGTATCTTTCTTTAGAGCGCAACAAAGTAAAGCTCAGGCGGACATTGAACTCGTAATATTATGATTTACGAGCCACGGTTTTACCGCATTGAGCTAAACTACATCACTTTTTAGTTTTGATGCAGCAAAGATCAGTAGCAACCGTTTTGCTTATAGATCAAGTAGAAAATGAATGTGTCTATAGAATATAAAATTGACTTTTAAGTCTCTACTTGATTGCAAAAAAGTTGGTAAATGTGCATTTTTTTCAAAAAAGATGTTCGCCGACTTCTTCTTCGTCGTTTGAGCTATTTGTTGTGAGCTTTATGGAGGAAGATGTGTATATAGGCAACACTGCGTTAGAGCTCACACTCGGTTTGCAAGTCTTCAGTTAGACTGAGGCCACTACGACGGGTAAACTGCTCGGCTTTGCCATATGTCTGCCACATAAAGATGGAGGCATCCCATTAAGTGTCTTGCCCAAGGATACAACAAGCAAGCTTGCCGGCTTGTTCTCCACACTATTTCTATTTTGTTAAGCGCCAAGCAGGGAAACTGTGAATACCATTTGCTAAAGTCTTTTGGTATGACTCGACTTAGGAAATGAGCCCATGGTTTACCGACTACTAAGCGGACGCTCTAACCATCACGCCATCTCGCCGGTAATGCCATTCGCGGACTGAAGCACTGGAACGCCATTTTAAAGACAGCATAGAACTTTTGTGCAAGAGTTTAAGCATCTTGCGCTACGAATTTTTTTTCATCCCATTGCATTGGTTTCACTCGATAAGCAGGCTAAAGGTAGCACGGAATTTCCTCCTTCCTAAACTATTTTGACGAATTTGCGCTTCTGAGAGACACGTGAAAGCAACTGAAGTTTTATGCTTAAAACGCAGTAAAAAATTAAATCGCTAGAGGGCAGTAAAGTAATTAAACATGGCAGTTTTTGTGACAAGTTTAAGTTACGAAGGTGACGCATATTTGGGTGTGGTAATGTTAGCTTTAAAATTCTATTTGACTTATGAGTTGGTCAAAAAAACAACGTCAAGGTGATGACTATCTCTCTTTGGTCTACCAGTTGAGAATTTTACTAAAAAATTGTAAACTTACACTTCGACAAAAGACCTTATGCCAAGCTTTATCGTTACCGGGCGGTACGGCAAGCAAATCTACTCAGCTAAGCGCCCAGAATTTAAGTAAGGGCAGCCCATTGAAAACCTTTTTTGAATCTTGGAGGAAATTTTCACAACAATTTAGTGACATTTTTTTAGAGTAATTGACTAAAAACAAGTGCTTAGGCTTACGTATGGAAACGCAGATAGCCGGTTTCGATCTACGAGGTCTTATCAGAGCAACTACGTCGCTTTTTTTTCTTGGTGCGCGGTAGAATAGAACAGTTTTCGAAAACGGGACGACTGAAAGAAATATGGCAAGCCATGACCAGTTAAGACCCTTGCAGTAACGGAAAAAACTTTCGAAAATTTCCTTTAATAATTGAATTCTGACAAGTAAATTCATAAAAAACAAAAAAGCATAGCTAGGTTTAATCAAGCGGAACACCTCCAGTTCAGTTGCAAATACTAGATTTGGTTATGATAGTCTTGTCATAAGTTTGATGTCACCAACGTCTTTTTCGGATAAAGAGATGCAAAAATAAACTCACGGCAATTCGGCTTCTAGTCAGAGCAGGATTTAGTGGACACTGAACACAATTTTTGTATCTACTTTGTTAGATGGAAGAAATTGAATTGACTTTAGTGAAGCTGCTTAATCTCCCATACAGTAATAACGAGCTACGGAAAAACGATCATGGCAGCCCAAAAAGACGCTGTAACAATGCCGTATCTTTGGGAAGTGAAACGACGTGACTACGCAGTGGTTGAGACTTAGAAACACCGCTTTGTAATAGGTAAACAATTCGCTTGAGTTCAATTCCCTTGAAAAAGTCCCACCAAAGACTTAAAAATAATTTTTAAAAATATCTTGCTTGGCGCTAAGCAATGAGAATAGAGTAGAGAATGAATATTAACAACCGTATGAGAATCTATTCAGTCGCAATCTTGTACGTACATCTTAGCGCCACAATTAAAAAGCGCCGAAACAATCGTAAAAGGCAGAGATTACCTACTGGCACGTTGGGATGCAATGGAGCATTGTTTGGGAAATGCAAGTATACGTCCATGATGACTTTTTTGGAAATCTTTGTCTCCAATTGATATTGATTATTGTCAGCCTTTTGTCTCTTATTGAATTGATGAACTGTTTTTTAGAGGTCAACTAATGTTAAGAGCTTTTTTGTCCCATTTTTGAATTAAAGACCTTTTTTTGAGGTCAACTTATAGAGTGCGTCGTTTCATTTTATAGATGGGATTAACAAGGGAAATTTTATTTTAGTTAAAAACACAAACTATAGCAATCGAAGCAGAAAGAATAATACAGCATTAAAATGTTTGTAAATAACTGGGAGGGCTACCAAGGGACCTCTGCATCATCTGGTCAAGCCGCCACCCCCTTTGTTACACAAATTTTTGTTCACTTATTTGAGGGATTGTTTAAAGAATCTTTTATAATTAGATCGAAAGTATATAAGGTGAAGGCCAATGCCTAGTGATGTATTTTTTAAGAAATTTCTGTTGTAACTTTAATGTAAATTTTCGTAATCAATGGAGCTCCAAATTTAGACCCCACAGTATTGGATTGATCTTTAATGCATCGGTAATTGACACACATGGGAACCCCGATGTAAGGCAATTTCTCCGTGCCAGCAGTTTTGGTAGCCTAATTCTAAAGCCAGTCTAAACACAACGATGTTCTTGCATTACCGGCCAAAAACTTTCCAGCAACCAGAGGATAAAAATAAAAAAGGGCAAAATCTTGACAAAAAGACCAAGCGCTTTTGACTGTTTGCTTTTCAGCTGCTGATCACTTTCACAAGTAGCATTACATACATTTATGCTTTAATTGATTGGCACAACGTGGCAACATCAATTGCGATAATACTGCATTGTTATACAGAGTTTAACTAAGCCTGAATTAATTATACACACGAGTTAATTACCCATAAGTGTCACTACCTGTTGACATGCAGAAGCATTTTAAATGCAGATAAAATCGAAACATATTGCACTTCAATATTACAATGGCAGACGGCAAAATCAACAATAATTGTGGGTTACATGTAGGGTTACCATTTCGTTCTTATTTCTAAAACTTGCGTTTATTTTTCGAAAACACCGTCTGAAAACATAACATATGCTCATTTCTTAGAAATGTCCTATTTTGTCATACAAATTCTTTTTGTCTCATTGTCTCGTAGAAAATTTATGGGTCTCAACGTAGACCTCCGAAAAAAGGTAGACGCCATAGAGATGGAATAAAAATTTGTGGATGTACATTTAAAAAATATGGACCTCCGAAAAAAAGATCTTCTCAAATTTGAGATAAAAATCCTAAATTTACTGCCAAAACATTGCTTATTCACTGCGTAATAATTTTTTGGTCTAGGCAGATGGTAGCCCTGGTTATGTGTGAGCGGGGGCCAGCTCAGGCAGCATTAATTATTTGTTTTTTTCGTAGTAGGGTACAGCCTACTTGAGTAAACGGGTACACAGGCCTAACTTCACTAATATACACGTTAATAACAATATTATGGCTACACGGTCAACCTAAACCGCTTATGTCCGATACAGCTGTTGATGATAAGAGAATACCTGATGAAATCAAGTGGTCTTGGTTTCAGTAATAAAGGGACTTCCTTTCCAAAAATTTTGCTTGTTCTAAACTTCATTATCTACAGTTATCACAAGTTTTGTTTTATGGGTGATTTTGAATATGTATGGTACAGGCAAATCCAGCGGATTTTACGGTCTAGTCCTAACCCCACCTCAACTCTAGATGTAATATTCTTGTTTAGGGTAAGTAGCCAAAGGTGATACTAACCAGACCCCAACCGCAACCTTAAATATATGTATTATGCCTGTGTAGTACTACCGGAAATCTATGACTGTGTGGATCGGGCGATATCTCAAGCCACTGTCGTTGTTATCAGGGGCGCGACCAGAATTAAGGGGTGACCAAACAACGTTAGTATGTTGTGGCAGGATTTTTGGATATCCTTATCATGGACCTTCACTTTTGTTGAGAAAAAGTGACAGAACTTAATGGTGACTTGAACCTTTTTAGACTTGAACATTGAGGGTTTCTACCCCTGATTGAGATCCACCTCGTAGGCAGAAAAGATTTTTTGCTGATGGACGAGATCTAACACTTCATTAGTCATAACGCTCGTTGCAAGTCCAAAATTGGATGGTCAACATCCCTCGCCCATCACGCTATACCATAAATTACATTCTTTAGAAATTAATCATTAGCAGCATTAAAGATTGTCTTATCTACAAGTCTTCTACCGGAAGATCAACCTCCACGAGGTGCTGGTCAACATCTGTCCAGTGAAGGAATACCAAAAAGTCGAGCTGAACCGAACAGAGTAGCAGTTAGTGAACACTGCCAGGCCAAGACATTATCGTCAGCTTCACTGAAGCATGAGATTTTTTGAGCGCATCAATCACTTGGCGATGGGTCATTGAAGTCACGTGATATCCGTTGATGGCAATGATTTCGTCTCCACATCGAAGACCTCCTTGGAAATCGGCGGGACTATATGGAGACACATATCTGAATACAACATCAGTTAGATTCAACCCCGGTTTGACGAGGATAAAAGCAACATAATTGTTCCTATTTGTCAACTTGGTTTTTGACTCAATTAAATCCCTACATCTTATTTGAAATAGCCAATACTGTAATTACTGTTCGTAAACTCACAAATAAGCACCATGGCAACACTGACGCAATCGCATTTCACTATTCTATTTACATTCGAGATAATTTAGTGCAGAAAGTATGTTTTACTTAACCAGAATCTTTACAATGATTTGCTGAGCAAATACCTAGGCCTACAACTTAGTCGATGGGATGGCCGAAGTGATTAAGGTGATGGCTCCGGTTAAGCCATTTACTATTGTCGTATTGGTTGGTATAAATATGGGTTCGAACCCCAAAATCAGTCTTGTTTTCAACAGGTTAGGATTAAAAAGATCTAGAGATAAATCCAATTAATATTTCTCTTGACTTAGCAAATACGGTTAGAATTTGTCGGTAGAACTCACTTGATAAACACCGGAAGTGACTTATCATCACTTCCGCTTTGTTTTCCCACTATGCTGAAACCAAACTCATTGCAGGAGCTAGGTTTCTTGATTGTGACGTCACGAGGAGTACGGTATTGGAGTGGAACTGCGAGCCACATTTTCCACGATGGAGTCCATGATGACCAGGTCTTTGCTTGTGGGCATCCGCAAAGGCGACTTCTTTGATAAAGAACTCCACTTAATTCGTCCCAAAGTGCAAAGTCCTCTTCTTTTCCAGGATAATTCAATTCAACACCTGTATAAAAGTATGTAATTCGTAGACCCTCTAAAGTTTAACCACCAGTGGCTAATTTACATGCAAATAGCTATTCTGCTTAGAGCATGATTTAAAAACACAACAAAATCTTTTAAAGTAATCAAAACCAACGTATTTGGCTCAATTGTTAACAATTACGGTGTCTATCAAAAAGAAATGGTGTTTGTTGTCGCTACTTCACCCTAAATGTGTTATAAAGCCAGGCAGCATAGCTTAGCGCAATAGCTCGCAATCGTAAAGCTGAGACTTCGCAATGCGAGTGTTTATTTGCGTTGCTGTACTCTCAAAAAGGCCATTTCTCTGCTCAGCTGCAGTACATGCAGTAGAAATTTATGAAGGTAGTGGTGGTGGTGACTTCAAAAATGGCATACCGCGCATGGAGGGGAAGACGGATGGTTTCTGGCAATTTCCATCAAAAATAGCGTCGAAATTAAAACGATGTAAAGCAAAATCTGTCAATCTGGATCTCTCTCCCGAGCTCCTCTGGAACAGAAGCAGCGAAACCTGTATTTTTAGAGCGCACAAGTAAGTACCATTGTTCACGCAATGCTGCAACTAAACGGAGGACAACAATATACATCTCAATGAAAGCACAAAACCACAGAGCACTTTAATTACTTACAGATTACAGTGACATTGGTGCAGTTAAAAGCTGCTGTTTTGAGCACAGTGATTGCTTGACTGTGAGAAAGTCCGTTTAATGGACTGCCATTTGCTTCGATCAACAGATCCCCGCATTTTATCCTACCATCTTTTCCCACCACGCCAAACGATTGAATGTCTTGAACGAAAACTGGAAGATCGCACTTGGTTGATTTAGCTCCACCGGCAATCACAATGCCAAGACTCTCGCTCGGTAATTTTTGTAGAGTAACAACCTAAACAAAAGATGTCGCTTATTTGATCGAACGGCTAAAAGCCACGTTCAGGATTTATGTTACGTCCAAGGAGCGGCCGCACTGGAAGGAGCGGAGGGTAGGTGGCCCGCTACGAGTGACGCTATTTCTGGGGTGACGCCCTTGCGATTCGAACTAACAAAACCTAAGACCCTTATTAAGCGAGCAAACTTTAATCAGTTATTGATGAAACAACCATTTCTAAAAATTTTTTGATAAATATTGCTAAAAACTTTACAAAGGGAACAGTTTTTCTTTAGAATTACTAAAAATGGTTGCTTGATCAGTAAATTTTCGTGAAAAAGTTTTCGGGAGTTTGCCCCCACTGATGTCAATTCTTATAGTAGCACAACAGCACTTCCCCGTGAAAGAGACTTGCGTCGCAGTAGAAACAGTTTTCTAAAAAATCGTTGGTCCAGGCATCAAAAAAACGCAGATTTTTAAGGGTAGAATGGCTCTAACACATTTCATGGGGATAAGTTTAAATCTTGTCTTCTCCCATTAAGAAGCCTCAGCAACAATATTCCACTAATGCAGTTGGCTAAAATAGTGAAGTTTATGCAGCTGCATTTTGACAGTAGCATAGCTTTTTTGTTTAAGCCGATGAGTTTGTGCTCTATTTGCAGGTGTTTAGTTCGACTGGACTATCGCGACGGGTAAACTCTCCTACCCCACCACCTTCGTCGTTTGAGCTATTCGTTCTGAGCATTATGCAGGAAGATGTATATACGCTGCGTTAGCGCTCATGCACTGCTTGGGAGTCTTTAGTTAGACTGGGCCACTACGACGGGTAAACTGCTTGGCCCCACCATCTGTTTGCCACATAAAGACGGAGGCATCCCGTTAAGTGCCTTACCCAAGGACACAGCAAGCAAGCTTGCCGGCTTGTTCTCCACACTATCCCTATTATGCTTAGCGCCAAGCGGAGAAGCTATGAGTACCATTTGGTAATGTCTTTTGGTATGACTCGAATTGGGAAATGAACACCAGGTCTACCGATTGCGAAGCGGACGCTCCAATCATTACGCCATCGCACCGGTCAACTTGCCACATAAAATGAAAGCATAAACAAATTCGGCTTTTTCTCCTCGTTATTTCTTTCATGAGAAGCGCGAAACTGAAGAGCCGGGAAAAGTGTTTTGCAAGTCTTTAATAAGGCTCACCAAAAGAAATGATCCAGGTTTACGAAGTGCGAAGCGGACGCTGTAACTGCTACACAACCACGTCGGTAGCAAGCCAGCTAAAGTTTAAAGGGAGCAACACTTGTGGTCGGTTCACAAAGACGAGGTTTAACGTCAAAAACTGGAGTTCATCGTTTTTTCACCAGTTAAGCGTAATTTTTTCAAGTTGCAGTTTTGAACTCCTGACTGGTTGCTGTTTATACACAAAACCATAACTTACTTACCCGTTGCAAAGTAACTTAACCTAGCTAGCTAACTTGAAAATTAGACTTTCTCCTTAAAATTGCTTTTGTTTTGACCATCTGTGGCCTGCATAATTTCACCAGAACTTTGACTGAAGGCAACTACCTGGCTCTTTCAGATCGCACCACGTTTCTTACACTGCCAATATTATTGCTAAAGTGGCAAGCGTTCAAGGACAAAGTTGAAATGTTTCACCTTTGCCCTTTGTTACAGAATCGGAAAGAAAAAGAAAAAATTTTTGATTTCCGTGGCTGAACTGAACTAGCGCCCTTTTGTTCTCGCACGCCTTGTATTTTCTGTTTGGCGTTTGGCAGCTCGAGATTGGAATGCAATTCTCAGGCATGTTTTGCCTAAAACCGGGCGAGATTTGCATTCTAATTAGCAACGTTTTGGATTTTAAGTCAGTTGCTTAATTTTTGTTGCTACACGAAGTTCAATTTGTTTTTCTGCATTCCGTTATATGTGAAGAAGCCCTCGGTGAATTTTTGCTCTTTCTTTTTATCGATTTGGAATTTAATTTAACTGAGTTTTTGGATTTGAATTTTCTTTTACTGAGTTCCCGTAATAAAGAAGTTTTTATTTAGTCGTTGTGCTTGAAGAAGGAGCGCGGGCCCTGGAGTTCCTCCCGGGCACTTGTGCGCAAATCTTTGTTGTTTGAGGATTTGTAACACCTTTGACGCTCAAAAACAGAAAAGTTGCAAACGTTCATACACACTTGAAAAATTTCTGTTCGAACAACTTAACTTTCACCCTTCCCCTTAACTTCATGCATGTAAGCTGGCCATTACTCAAAGAGGGCGCTTGGTTACCAGCGAAACACCTGTTTATAAAAATAATTCTACCAGCTGAGCCAGCACACGGTTTTACTGTACAATATTTTACTGCAGATCATACTTTTTTCTTGTATGAAGACGTTACAGCAACCGCTTTAGGAATAGGAATTCTTGGAGATAGATCTGAAGGCAAATTTGCTGTCTTCTCATTAATAAGCTAAAAAAATGTTAAGAAACTTTAAAAATAGACATTAGAATTGCATGTAATAAATATCAAATAGTGATCAGACGCACAAACAAGGTTTTTGTTAAGAAGTTGGCAAAACTATTTTTTCCGCAAAGTTGTTGGTTGTGTCAAACAAAAGATTTTTGTTCTTTTTCAAGGAAAGTGAACCGGCCAATAGGTTACTACAATGTTCCTCAGCTTTTTTAAGCAACGGACTGTTTCTGCACCCGAATATATCACCGCGGATTCAAGGTACAAAAATATTATAAACCCTTATTTTATTGTCTGACCCACAATTTTGTCAATTGTTTCTTCAAATTTGTTAAACGGCTTTTTTTGGAAATTGAGGCTTTGTAGCTGTTATATCTGATATACACTTTTATTTTTTAATTGGATTTTAAAAATTTGTAAGGAGACTAGGCTCCGGGGGCTATTGCCTATGGATGAGTTAGCGGACTCGGAGGTTCTGCGGACTCACTTGAGCCCGAGGATTGGAAACGACTAGGTTACATCCATGACAGCAGTTCGTTTTGGTTGAGCTAACACCCGGTCGTCAACAATTTCTCTCATATTCAAATCTGAATTTTAGAATTTTGTGGATGAGGGTAGGCTTAACTGTGAAACGCTTTGAGAGTTTATCTCTAACTAATATTCTTTTAATCCCATCGTATAATACTAAACAATTCAAGTCGAATGCTGAAATTAGAAATCTGCGAAGCAGATCTAGACAAATGTTCAAACGCTTAACGCCACTTTTCTGTAAGCTTGGAGGACAAAGATGCAATAAAATACAATACAAAACTGTTTATAGCTTCCGAAAACCGGCTTGGTCATTTTTAAGTTATTTGGGTGACACAATCTACATGTTGTTACAACAAACAAAAAGTACCAAGTCTTGATCAGAAGACGATTCACCAAAATCCCAACGATTTTCTTTTGCCGTGGCAGGTTTTTGTACTTGCCGACATATTAGCATATCAATAACCTCACCAGATTTCTGAAAAACAAATTAAATCGATCTATACGATTTTACTCACAGTTTATTCAGTCCATTATTGACACAGTGAAAGATTAGTAGGTCATCTTTAGTGGATACCTAAAGCAGGGGTTCTTAAACTTTTTAACCGCGTCCCCCTCACGCTAGTATTTATGATTCGCGCCTCATCATATCACAGTGTAAAACGGGAAAAACAAAAACAGAAATTTATTTGTGATTCTTTCCTCAATGAGAAAAAGGTAACTGTTTTTTTTCGGACACCAAAACTTAATTCGAGGCTTTGTAGAGGACAAAGCACACCGCCTATCGACTTCGCAATCAACTTTTTTTCGACATTTTGTCTCTACACTCACAAGTGTAGAAAAGCTACTTTCACAAAGTGGGCGAAATCGGGAGCACGAAGAGCTACTTTCCCCACATTCTTATAAATATGCACGTGTTTTGCCCTAAAGTCGTTGAGAGGCATAGCTTCAAAGTTGTCTTTTGCAATGAAGTTGCATTTCAGTTCCAAGAATTCATCTTGCCAATTGTTGAGGAAAATGTCCTCATTTAGAAAAAAAGGGATTCCTTGTCATCTTCCAAACTGGAAGCTTGGAATCATTCCAATCTGAAAAATAATGCTCGAATTCCTGATTCAATAATTGAAGATGAGATTCCATTTCGGACTTCAGCTAGCCTTCAAGATCTACTTCGCTTTTCTCCAGAACTGCATCTAGGTTGGGAAATGAAGCTGCATTTCCCTTGTGAACTCGGTGATGTCATAGCTCCAGCTTCGCTATAAAAGCACGAATGACATCGTAGTCATTTACGCGGTTGGTATTCATTAAGCAGAGTTGATCAAGACGATCAAGGGTTTCAAAAATGTCAACGAGATATGCCAATGCAAGTTGAAACCCTTTTGATGTAAATGACTGCAGATCATGTTTTCCCGGAGATTCAAAAAAATGCCTCATTTCCGCTCTCATGTCATGAATACGAGCAAACATATTACCTTTCGACAACCAGCAAACAGATGTACGATACAATAGGGTCTCGTGTGTAGAATTCATTTTCTTGCACAGCTTGGCAGATAATTTGGTATTGACAGCACTTGCTTTGACGAGGTTGACGACTTATATGGCTATTGCAAGCTTATCCTTCATTGCAGCAGATAGAGTCTTCAAAGCCAAAGTCTCCCGGAGTGAGTTTCAACTGCGTTTGGACTATTTTGCTTCATCCTGGTAATTAATCCACTTCTTAAACCAAGCATTGCTGGGGCACCATCAGTGCAGATACTCACGAGTTTCTCCCAATTCATGTCTTTATCATCAAAGTATGCCGCAACAACTTTGAACACATCTTCTGCCGTAGCAGCTGTTTCAAGAGGTCTGCAAAACAGCATTTCCTACTCAATCGATGTAGATTCTAAGTAACGAACGTACACCAACAATTGAGACAATTGGGCGACGTCAATTGTCTTGTCACTCTGAATTGCAAAAAAAGTAATGCCTGCATCTTTTCGAGAACTTGAAATTCAATGCCATTTGCGAGCTCATCGATGCGCGTTTTCATGATAAAATCGGAAAGAGAAATCTTCGCTAGCTTACTGCTACCATCCTTTCCTAATACAAGACTGGGTTGCTTTCATGAACGGTTTTACCAATGTTTCGCAAATATTGTGCAGTTTCTTTGCTAGATCATTCATATGAACAATTTCAAAAGATGCTTCAACTAGCAAACTACAGACAGTGACACTGTTTCGACATATCAGGTCTTTTTAGTGTAGTTGGTGACCGACAAGAAGCTAGAGGTTTTTAATAAAGCATAGTTTAGACCACCACACTTGTGGGACCTATACTAGGTTCACTGTGGTGGATGGCCGGTCAGTACACTGCGAAGCGGTATCACTCGTGAATGAGTGGCGGTTGTCGCAGGTGCACTAAGTCTAACAACTGTTAGAGCAATAGTACTGTCACAGCTTTGTGGTCACAAGCTCTTGTAGTAATGCAAGAGGCTAGCGTTGCACTTAGCAAACTGCAGACAGGGACACTGTTTTGACCTATCAGGACTCTTTAGTGCAGTTGGTAACAGTTGTTAGATTTAGTGCACCTGCGACAACCGCCACTAGTGTGGCAGTCTAAGCTATGCGTTATTAAAAGCCTCTAGCTTCTTGTCGGTCACCAACTGCACTAAAGAGACCTGATAGGTCGAAACAGTGTCACTGTCTGCAGTTTGCTAAGTGCATCGCTAGCCTCTTGCATTACTATGCCTCAACAACTTTAGCAGTTGATGACTGGCAAAAGCTTTCCTTGCTTGCAATCTTCGTTTTTTTTAGTCTTTCTTGCTTTAAAAAAAAGAGTCACAATGACCAGAGTGCTTTGTTTGAATATGGCGCTGCAAGCAACTTGGCCTCAAAGCGTCGTTGCTCAAAGTTTAAAAACACATGACGCATTGTGGTACAACTTGACCAATTACTATTGCATCTGTAAAGTCGCACTGCAGATAATCTTCGCTATATTTCTTCTTTTTTTACACTCATTTTATGCTAATACAAAAAGATTAATAACCAGGTAAAGAAATATCATTTTTTGACCAGGTTAACTTTGTGAAGAGTTTTTGTTATTTGCGGGACAGGTTGAACACCAGTGGTGGAAGTGAAGCAGCAGTAACAGCAAGAACGAGAATTGGATGGATAAAATTTAGAGAATGTGGGGAGTTATGAAGGAAGAATTTATCAGAGTTGCGTAAGATCAACAAAGCTGTATGGGAGCGAGAGGTGGTGTCTAAGGGAGAATGATATGGCAATTTTGAGAAGAACTCAAAAAGCAATGATGAGAGCAATGTGTGGAGTTAAGATATTGAGAAAAGAAGGAGCCAAGAACTTACGAGTTTGCTGGGTTTAACAGATGCTGTGGATGGACTAGCCAGGGCGAGTGGAGGACGATGGGTATGAGCATGATTTGAGAAGGGATGATGGTTATGTTTTGAGAAGAGCGTTGGATTTCGAAGTGGCAGGAAGAAGAGGGGGTGGGCGGCCGAATATGACGTGGAAGAGACAAGTGGAGAAGCATACTGATCAGATTGGACAAAAAAAGGAGGATGCCATTGACAGAGCGAAGTGGTGTGATGGTGTGTACGAGCTATCGAGAACCATGAGGTGAATCCGGCCGCCTGCGTCAACGCAGACAAAACCGGATTTTAAAAAGTGGATCTCTCTCTCTCTCTCTCTCTAAAGTCTGTAAATATAAATTTTTGCAAATTTTAATGATTTTTATTTCTCAGTACATTCCACAGAGGATGCACGTCTTTAACTCATATTGAAGATAAATTGAAGCTATAAAGAGTGCGATTATTATCCTGCTTGATATGAAGAATTAAATAAAGAAGTATATATGATATCGATTTAAGATAAAACTTCGCGCTTCGTAAAAGAAACCTTAGCTAGATATGGTTTCCTTATCTATGTTTTGTGAGTTTTTTAATCATTATTGTAGCAAACAGTTGTAATCAGTAGAATTAAACGCCTCAATTTAAAATCTGTGAAGTGAAGATAAATTATTACTGCTAAATTGCTTGTAAGTTGAAGTAGATTGGGATAGATGACTGAGATAAAATCTTGCCGTACAAGTTTAGTAAGTCGCTTCTTCTAATTTTAGTTGACGATCGTGTCCGAATAAGTTTCCCTTTTGATTAGTGTGCGACTGAATAAGCTTCCCTCGTTTTTTTGATTGTAGCTGGAAGTAAGTATTTATATTACAGTGAACCCTCGTTTATCGCGGGGGATACGTTCCAAAAATAACCCGCGATAGGTGAAATCCGCGAAGTAGTCAGCTTTATTTTTTACTGTTATTTTACAATGCAATACTGTACTGCAGAATGAAACAAAAAACAAAACCTCTTTTCAGGCCCAAAATGTGTTTAAGAAATAGAAATATTAACGTATATATCAACTTTTTTCACTTCTAGACAACAGTAAAGCCCCTGAGCTAATCAGGATTCACTGTAAAAAAAGCACTGTAAAAAATTCCGCGAAGCAGCGAAGCCGCGATAGGTGAAGCGCGATATAGCGAGGGATCACTGTATACTAACTTTTTCGTGTGTTGTAATGACGTCACAATCATAATTCAAAGAGACTTGATTTTTTGTTGCTAATAAGGAGAAATACCATTGACGATTCAGTTTCCCCCGAGAGGGGAACTGAAGACATGTCTCGATCAAGGTTGCAAACAAGTTGTTTACTTCCTGGGAAAAGTCTTTTTTAACGTGAAACAAAGGGAAAAACAATTCTTGAATTTGTAGATTTCATCATTTTTGCTTTTCACGAAATAAGTTGCTGTTTGGTGTTGCTTCTTTTGAATGATGCGAATTGTCTGTTCGCACAACTTTTAAATAATTTTAGACATGTAAGCAAAATTAAGTAAATGTTTTAAATTTTCTTCCACGTAATTCAACTTGAAACAGAAACGAGAAAGCGCTAAACTGTGGTTTCCTTATTTGCAGTCGTCAATTTTAATTCTAAATCTGAAAAATGCGTTTGATTTACGTTAAAAGGTGCGTACAATTACGTACGTTACAAAGGAATTACCGCTACCTTGAATATTTCAAAATCCCGGAGAAATGTGAACTACCATTTACTTAAATACCCGCTGAGAAAAACTGCAAGCAGTAACCGTAGGAATGTGAAACACATTGGTGTGATATCACATCTATCTGTTTAGCATTTTTTGCTTTTGTATACACTTTCCAAACAAAGTGACAAAATCCTTCGTGCCCCCTTGTAAACTACGCACTCTTTCCAACCTTGAAAACTTACAGTTTAACCCCAGCCTTAAAATTTACAGATCAAAGAAATTCAAATTCCCCCTCACCATCGCTGATATAAGCAAACAACTAAATCCTTTTACCCAACATTTTTTTTACAACAAACCTGGATAAGACGAGCTGCAGTTTCAGAGTTTCCATTCGAAACGTCAATTTTTGAGATTTCTAAAATACGATCTCCCGCTTGCAGCAAGCCGCTAGTTTGCGCGATTTTACCAGGAAGAACTTCCTGCACGAAAACTCCGCTCAAACCATCTAAACTGATCAGCTGAAAGAAATACAACATAGTAGGCTTAGCATGCTAGAAATTGAATGGGAATAACGTTTACACAAATACTGAGCTGGGCAAGCTAGTGGACTGGAGGAGCGCCGTTCATGGAGGTAATGATCGTGTGTTCAAACCTTACGATGGCTACTTTGTTGCATCCTTGAGAAAAACACTTTACTGGTTGCAGTTGTGGTAAAAAGGCACTGTGCCAATAGTAATGGTACAGTGCCGTAGCGAAAAGGGAGTATTTGCCATCCCCTAGGAAATCTTTTCCTCTGTGAAGGTTGTTAGAATACAACCTGCTGGCAAGACAAATAACTTGAAATCGGCCCCTTTTTCTCTTATTTTTGGAAGAAACGACCTTTACTCCATTTCTTTAGACAATGACCTTTCTAGATGCTGCTGCCCCCCTTCTTGTGTTATCGCTTTCCCTTTTCCCTCAAATAAATCTGACTACACCACTAAATTGGTATTCCTGAAGCCAGCTTGAAGTCACGCTGTAGGCTACATGTGAACTCCCAAATCGAGGCATGTAATCCAACTTACGCTGATGTGATTTTTCACTTTCGCTTAAAACAGCAATAATATCAAGCACTTGATTTGTGCTTTCACAGCGTTTAACAGTGCAAAACATTGCAACTGTTTATAGCAAGGGTGTATAACATTTTTGCAGGTGGACCAATTTCACTCTACAGGTTGATCCCGTGGCCGAATAGGGAAAAGTTTTTTGAGTGAAGACCTTTTATTGAGACTAACCTCAAAAGTGCAGAGAAATTAAAACGAATACCTGATTGTGTGATGATCGAACTTAAATGCGCAAAATGTTTAAAGGATATGCCTCAATTTTGAAAATCGGTCACAAATTGACTGAATTTTAAAGTTTTTTCGGACATCAAACGCAAAAAGGTGAAGTAGTAAAGACCTGGATAGTGATCAACCCGAGAATGCGGATTAAGTCACACCAATCGGCAGGCTGCACATTTTTACATCGTCTTTGCACACCAATCTTTTGAAGCAAATCGAAGAACTGACACCTGTTTCGTAGAAAACTGGCATCGTTTATATCGGCATGATCGATACGCGAGCTTAACGTAAAGATAACGACACGAAATTGCTGATAATTTTGGGCTGCAGTTACGTAAATTAGACAAAGCATAACAATTGTACAAGTGACGTTATCAAAAGCCTATTATTACCAAACATTTCAAAATTATTTGCTGTTTAATTAGTTTAAGTGAGTCATAATAATAGCTGAAAGGCAAGGATATTGGAAAATTTAAACAAAGCACAAACTAATTAACCACAAATCAGCCACAGTCTTTAATCATTTCATGTGTTCCAATTTATTTCCCCTGCAGTCAAGCTTAAACTCTAAAGATTATCAACAATTCTCAAAAACCTTTACCGAAGAAATATAAAACAAGTTTTTACGTGGTCTACACTACCGTGACATGGTAAGACCAAATGATTGCAAAAATCCATATTTTTGAGAATATTGATCTCTTTGTCATTTATTATTGTTTAGCAATGGAGCAACTGAACCATTTTTTTCAGTTTTGCCTTGAAGCTGTTAACTGTACGAACACAAATTACTTCTTGTTTGCTGGTCAGTAGCTTCACATGAACGAAAAGAAATCACGGTTGTTTATAAAATCTGAAATGTAGATATTAGGCTTTGCCACTTCACGGCAGTACAAAGGTTACAAGCGTACTCAGCAGGAGTTGTTTTGCCGATACAAGTTTTATGACCGGTTAGCAACATTGACAACTCTTATCAGATGTTACTTGATTAAAACAATGTTGTTTATAAAAACATGACATCAATCTGCCAGCTTAAATTAAAATTGCGAGAAAGCATGGGAAAATTTCACCCGCATTGTCTCGGGCTAGTGGCTGCGTTTGAAAGCCAACAAATTGTTTAACAGTTTACTTAATCGATTTTTACTTTTTTTTGTCGCATTGAAAAACAGACAAAAGCGATCGTGAATTATTTTATTTGAATATTTTGCGTGGAAATAAATATGCGCGCATGCATGCTTTTCACTAGTTTATATTTGAACTGGCGGAGAAACTACGATATCAAACTTTCCAACTCTGTGGTGCTGCTAGCTAAAATACTCTTCTATTCTATTAATGTAAGATTTCAGCATCACACTGCATCAGTAAAAATAGGTTACCTTAATTCCCAAATGTTCATTTGGCGGTTTGACAAGAAAGACGGCAATTTTTTCTCCGAAGTCTTGGTTTGCAGCAGGGCTACTCGGCGTATTTTCGGCAATTCTTTCGCGCAGCAATGTGAAGCGCATGAGCCTCGAATTTCTGCTCAAAACCGTTCTGGCTTCGATATGACTTACGCTATGGAAGTCTTCCCCGTTTACCTGTGAAGAAAATAGTTTGAAAAATGCTCGCTGATTTAGAAAGTTAGGCGGTACGATTTATCGAATTTAATTTATACACTGTGAGTCAAAATTACTCCTACTAAGTACAAATAGGTCTACTGTATTGCACCACCCAAGATTAGGGCACCGCACCAAAAATGACAGAGAAACAGCTAGATAGCCTGTATGTTTTTAAATGACTTTAGCCAAGGTGTCGGCAACTTTTTACAATCGAAGAGCTATTTGGGCCCGATTTCCGCTAGAAAAAGAATAGTGAGGGCCACAAAAAATTTTATCTGGGCGAATTTTTTAAATATAGCCCATCAAATCAAGAATGATTATTAAAAACAAAAAATGTCCACACCTTCAACTGGTGGGAAAGAACCGAATTTCAAGACCCTCTCATCAGGTTCACACCTTAACAAAAATGTTCTCCGATAAAAGAGCAAAAGAGCCGCAGGTTGCTGGCCCCGGCTTTAGTTCTACCGCGTTTGGTTGATGCAACTAAGGATTACCAAAGCAGGAGCGCAAGTTACAAGGGGGGTGAAAAAAGAAGATGTGCCTCCTCCCTAAAATCTCGCTTCTTCAAATGATTGTACTTTGACTACGTGCCTAAACTAACGGGGGCGAAACGTCAATGTTCACAATAACTATGTCAAAAGATTTCAATTGACTGATAATAACCTGTACGACCGAGTCCACGCATTGTAAGGCCGGGTGTATACTATAAATAGCAAAAAGACTGTACTTTTCTAAACACAGCCAGTCACCGAAACAATACTAGCCAATAAAGTTGTTATTAGTAACCACATTGTATCGTTAAAAAGTTGATCACAAGCTGAGAGCGAATTAAAGAAAAAAGCGAGGTAAGAACACTTCTTGTTCAAATAATATATGATTGTTTGAGTCGTTATCTTTTAAAGGGTCAATGACGCAAAACAAAACTTTCTTGGTCTTAAACCACAGCTTACAACGGCTTTCAAATTATCTTGAAATCTAGCTCCAGTGTTTATTGGATAACGGCTAGTGAAAGGCAGAGTGTCGTAAAATTTTCCTATAACAGCACAACAATTACATGGACGCACATAGGTAATTGAGAGCATAAATGGCGGCTAACAACAGCAGCCTACCGAAATGCTCATATTTCAATGAGCAACGTCATATTTGAAATAAGTTTATTTTATGCGGCAGCCGCGGCATGATGTACTGATCGCTTTGCTTGTCCTCGACAGATCGCCGATTGAATCTTTGTTTGCTGCAAGTTAACGCCCTGGCTTAAAACCAAAGCCCGATTTACAGGGATAATTAACAAATCGTATTCTTTGTTTGTTTTATTATCGTTTCATGGTTACGATGCGTTAAGCATACAAGAGCGTTTGTATGTCACTTTATATCAGATAGGCAATAAACTTTTTGATACTTACAAGTAGTCAATCTCGCAAGCCACGACGCGTTTAAATTTATAAGCGCACTTGCAAATGAGCTTAAAGAATAGTAAAGAATAATAAAACAAACATAGGATTCCATTTGTTAATTATCGCTTAAGCGGGGATTAAGGCTTATGCCAACCGTAATAAGAGCTGTGAATGACTGCAGACTATCACAGTGGTTCCCAAACTTTTTAAGCCACGATCTACTTTTCAAAACATAAATTTTCGGGTCCCACATAATTCTGCTTGCACTTCGAAGTACTTGAAAAAGTACAGTGAAAACCAACATCTATTCAAGATGTTAATTCACTTTTAAATTATTTGAGACAAAGCATGCAGTAATTAAATTTAAAATGACTTTCGCGACCCACTGAAATTACGCCCACGACCCACCAGTGGGTCGCGACCCATAGTTTGAGAACCGCTGGACTAACAGATTGTGAGGACGCTTCGCGTTCTTTCAAACTTTCCGTTCATTTCGCGTTCAAATTTTTGAATAAGCGTTCATCGTCAATTTATTTGTTGAAGTACATACATATGAGCCTATTTGAAAACGTCTTTGCGGTCCACACCGCTGGGCCACAAATCACAGTTTGAAAGCAACTAACTTACACCAATAATAATATCCCCGGTACGGATTCTGCCATCAAATTGAACCAAACTTCCCTGTAAGATGTCTTGAACAATGATGTTGCGCAAAGGAGTATCATTGCCGCCAACTATGGTCAAGCCCAGTTCTGCTATGCCTTCAGGACGGAATATTTCTACCGTGTGCTTCTCACAATTGGGATAAATCAACTTTATGGGATCACCTACAAACATCAATATCACTATTGAAAGAGATTAAACCACAACTTAGAAATTTGATGGAGGTAATTGTATCCTGCTTAGTCTAGTGCAAGACCGTATCATCAGAGAGAAACAACGCATCAATATTCAAGCTTTAAAATGGAAAAAAAATTATTATTAAGATTTCAAAACTTAGAGGCCCGTAGCCAGCCGAGGGCCAGGGAGAAATTGGCCCTTATTTGTTTCCCCTCTGGAAAAATTATGTCTCCGTAACACAAGAGAGTATGTTTAAAGCAGACTGATGTCATGCAGGCGGTTCTCATCGCTGTAGCTAAAGAAAACTAAGTGAAACTTATTATCATGTAGGCCGTTGATTCTCAACCGGTGGATGCAGGACCCTGGCTTTAAATTTGAATGGTTTGGAAAATGGCGCGAAAATAGGTGAAAACCTACGAAAACAAAGGCTTCGAAAACTCCGATCTCTAAAAAAAAGTTGTTTTCGTTTTTTTGAAATTGAAAATGCAAAAATATGGTCTTCGAAATAGTTAGACCTCCAAAAAAGATTCTTCGCCTTCACTTTGATAAAAAATACAAAAGTTATTTTGCGAATTTATTTGTCCTCCCTGTTAGGTAATCGTTTCCTCTCCCGTACTGTTGAGGTCGGGAGCTACAATTCTGCTTAGGGCTCACTAAAACAATCTTGCCGACTTATTGTTTCCTTCGCCAAAATTAACAATTCTTAAATACGATTCTGTGTAAACGAGGATTGTCGCCAACATTTCTAAAGCGGTCTGCTGCTGTCAGCAGCGGTTGAGCAATTCGTTGTTGAGTCTTTAAAAAATTCCGCGAATTATTTTGCATGTTTGGTTTTGATGCTTGCGATAGAATGCGTTGCGCTAGCGGTGCTGGTTACTCCGAAGCAGGTCTGTATACAAGTTGTTTTATATATAACCGGTAAAAGGTTTTACCGTGGCCCGAGGATAAAAATATGTATATAAAATTAGAAAGTCTTGTAAGACCAAACAACACTGTCATATGTTCTTTCCGTGTCTCAATTAAATAATACTTGGGTTAGGAATTTTGTTAATTTGGCTAAACTTTATTAACATAACGCAAGAGAATGCTGGCGTTATCAAAGTGCAAATAGCTATAGCTAGTCTGTTTGGTAAACAGAGATCGTAACCAAGCACTTGAACGCAAAACACTGCAACAAACAAAAGGTCTGGCAAGTTGTTACTTTTATGGGGTAACGAAAGCGTTGTACACGCAGAGACGCAACGCAGGATTTGTAAAGGTGACAGCTGAACCGAAATTGCCAATGAGAAAAAGGTCAAATAACCTTGTATTCCTTGAAATTTGCACTGCAGATAATGCTCTGCCTCAAGGATCCTTGCCGCTTTGAAATTGCACCCGAATATTGCAAACTTGCATTGAACAATTGATCCTGGACACCTGAAACGTTATGATAAAGAGTAGTTAAGAGCAGAAGGCGTCGACCGAAAGTGGCTCCATTCATTGCCACCATGTAAGTAGGTAGCATTTAAAAATTACGGAAAAACAAATTAAAGAGGGTTAAAAAACATCCAAATTCGGATCAAAAGATACGACTTGAAAAGAAAAATTTATGTTTTTTGAAAAGACCAAACCCCAAAAGAATCAAGGTTACCTCGACGGATCTAAGAAAAACCTGCAATTATAGTACACTAAGACTTCAAATTTTATTGGCCGTGCTCAAGGATGAGTGTCATCTTCCAACCCTTCTACTTGCGAAAAAAATCGCCGTAAAAAGCAATCAATGTTTGCTTTACTCGCATTGTTGATATTTGCCTAAGGATAAACTCTTCTGTTTTCAGGGTACATCTAGTTGAAATTAATGACATGCCCTTAGAAATTTTTCGCACTAATGTGTAATAGCTCCTTTACAAACAGTTCAAAATCCTTTTAGAAAACCTTCCCTTTTATTCCATCCCTTTCTTTTTCCCTTTTGTCCGGAAATTTTAAAATACGGCCGCCTTCATATCAAAATAAGCGATATTACAACCACATATGCTCTAGGCGTCGAAATTTAACTGATGCTTGGTATTCAACATTCTATGAAAATTTTCTATCAGTAGACAAAGCAAACACAAACAATTTAACAAAACCTAAAACAACAAATTAATTTCTTGAGCGAAACAACGTTCGTTTAAGCTAACTGAACAAAAAGAAGCGTTACTTCAAAATTTTGGTTTAAATGTTATTCAGAATTTTATCAACGAAGATCAATTAGCTGGTTGAGATTTGTTTGCCATGTTTCAGTCCAACAAAAAGTAAATTAAATGCGTCGCTAAAGCTACTGTGAAGTTAGAACGATTTAGACTTATCTTATGTTAATATTTTTCCAATTTTAAAAGCCAGGCTTAATATGGTAGCATAAAACAACACTACGCACTTGTTTGAGCATAGTCAGCAAAGAAATAGCTCTGAAAATAGGAAATGCGAATTTATTAATAAAGCAATGTCATTGATATTGTAAACTTGAGAGCTTTCAAGTTGTTTTAAAACGCGGTCTTAAGACTGTTTGAAGCGGCTTAAAAGATTTTCTCACCTTTCGTTTAAATGGGCCGACAGATCTGCTCGAGATAAAACCAACTGGCAAAACTCGCTGTTAGGGCAACGAACGGAGAGCTTGTCCACCAGTTTACGAACTACCAGGCTCGACTGCCAGCAGTCAGAGCTGAAATCAAGATCGTAAATTAGCAATGGCATCTTTTATACGATGTTACAGGCGTTAAATAGTTCTTTCCTTGCTGGATGTCGCCAGTGTGCTTAGCCTTAGTTAGTAGTGCGATTCTGTGTGGTATACCCTGCTTTGAATCTCCAGAAGGCACAAGCATTACTGTTATGGACGACCTACTTAGATCTATTTTATAATTTGACAAAGAGTCGAAGCAAAAAGTAAATTGAACCGGAAACTTTCAACGCCTTGAATTCTTGCAAAGATAACAGCAAAAATATAACCCGACCAAAGGAATGCAAATCTAATGATCGTAATACATTCAAAAGTGCCGCGCTGTAAAGCAGCAAGATTGCTTTTTTACGACATGCCGTACTTTACTGTTTATGAAAGACAGTAGTGAAGTGGTAAGCACTGCTGTTACCATGGCAAAAGTACAATGTTTAGCTTGTTATATAAAAACTAAAATACAATGGGCTATTAGGTTACATCTTTATTCTCTGATTACGTGAAAACCTTTGGCTCACGTGACCTCCGAGCGCACATGCATAGAATAACTTGTAATCTGTTTTGCTTGTAGATTCATGAATAACCTTTAAGTAACACAGTCTATTTCTATTACAAATATTGGAACTACTCGTAATAAAACATGCCATGAGGTGTCATTTCCAAAGACATATCAACGCAAACCTGCAGACCTCAAAGGCGTAACCAGAAAGATCGTTTTGAGAAGTAAAGGCAACTTTCACTTGAAGCTTGTGACAACTTCTTCTACCGGTGACCTCTCAAAAAGGCTCTTACCACTCTTCCCAGAATTAAGATTTTTCAATTTTTTGCGGGAGCATGGCTTTTTTCCCCACTCCCGGATACATTTGTGATGGGCATTAAATTGTACATTTTTTTTCGTGGCCAGCTTTCGTTTGTCGGCGATTTTTTGCTTTTACTATGCTATGTAAAGTTTGTCAACAGCACACAAAAATCTTAAAGCCAACACTTACAAAAAGTTTAAGTTCTTTCGGTCAACCGGACAAATCTTCTTAAGTCGGACGTAATTTTTTAAACATACACAACAGAATGTGTGACCACATCTCGTATCGTACGGATCAACAAAAGGTTGCAAACAGATATCACACAACAGATCGTCATCTACTTCCTTGAAAAATATCAAACAAAAACTTGATTCATCATTTATTGACATGCTTTCGAAAACAATAAATCGAGTTTCAATCAACAGGATTAACTCATACAACTTAAAAACAACTTATAAGCGAGATATTTAGCTAGTTTTTGTGTAGGGGTGCGGGAAGGTCCAAAACAAGAAGTTTTGAAATATGTTTTACTAGCATGTGCATTTCAGTCTCTACTTTTTCGGGAAATATGGTTGGATTTAGCTAATTTTCTTTTAAACGACTTGAAGACTCAAGTAGACGTCAGCTGCATCTCTTGCTACAAAAATTTTCTTGCCGGAAACAGGTCTTCAAGATTCTTGGGAAAATTTTAACTATTTAAAAATGGGTGTAAGGACGAAATGTACTCTCCAATGCTGTGACTTCCGGCTGCTTTAACACGATGGCACATTTCAAAGAAAATATTCTGAACCGGCCGGTTTTTTTCAAAATCAAAACATGCCGCATATTTTGCGCGACAAAATTCCGAGATCTGTACAAGAGCCATCTCATTGTTGCAAGATATGGTGTAACCCCAAATGTTTAGCAACGTAAATACTAACACGCATGGCACGCAGGTTGAAAACAGAGCACTGCTCTAAAATTACACAAAACGAACAACCGGTTTTGCACAAACCTGCGTTTATGATTCCCTCCTAAACTTATTCAGACATCTTCACCTTCCCAACACTGGGTAAACAATATTTTGTGAAAACTTTCTACCTATCGGGTACCCCTGCTTTTTATTATACATTTTTTAAAACAGCCTAAAGGCTTTGCAGCAAGCCGCAGGCGGGTAGTGAAACCTTAATGGAGGGGTTACGCATTTTGAGCGTGTTGCTAAACCCAAAAAAAGTTTTTTCAACCAATTTTCATTGTCATTACAAGGAGCAAAACTGCGTTTTTTTGCCCTGTTTGAGGATTTATTCAAAATTTTTTCCTAAATATCCAGAGAGGGTCTGACCTCATCTGCATCCGCCAATGCTGTAAGCATATCAAAACAAAAACAGCAAACTTCCAGGTCCTCACCTCTGCGTAGTCATATTCGTGATTTTCTAGTAGTCGATGTTTTTGCCCACACTTTTTACATATAGGATACGAATGAACGAATGAGAATAAATCTTGCGTTGGACTGTCGCGTGAAGGCTTTTCATCTTCTCTTGACGTCGTCGCTTCATCTTCGCTTTCTTGTGCGACATTTTCATCGTTTTCAGCGATTGCATTTTCTGAAAGCAATTTAGTTTAGATGATTGGCGGCTCGTTCAATGGTGTTTTGAAGTAACAGCACAGCATACAATCACCTGGGCGTACGCGGAAATTGATTGAAGGGGGGCACGAAAAATACTTTTTGAAAATTTCACGGGACAGTTGCGACGAAATCAGTGCTATATCAGGTGACTTGTTGGTTACCGTTACAAAATAACATTGAACGTTTTTCTGAGGGGGCATGGGGTGGGGGGGCATAGAAGTCCCTTCTCTGTACGCTACTGGCAATCACGTAACCTTGCATCGTCTCAAAACCGGAATGGGTCGTTTAGGTGTAGGCAAGCATCGATGGAAAATAAAATCATCTGCATCATGCATGTGCAGATCAGCAACCCAGACCGAAAATCATATTTCATATGACTGCAACATCTTTCGCCAGCCCAACTCCGTGCGCAACTTCACAACCCTAGACAAATAGTACGAAGTAGCGCATACAGGATCTAACCGACATCTTTTGATGAGCTCTACTGACACTCAATAAGAACACCATCTCCAACCTTTTCCAAGTTTGCCGCATCTAAAACGCTAATTCTTTGCAAAGGCTTTTACTCAAAAAGAAAGATGAGGAAGATTTAGTCGTTTCCCTTGTCATGCGACGTCATTGGTATCTGGTGCTGTCACAAGACAACAAATTGCGATAAGAATTGTAACGGTCCATCCTACCCCTCCGAATAGCTGCCACCTAAGCTAAATACTCTTTTACCATGAATTGTCGCCGATGCAATCGAGCTGATCGGAGCGCTGTTTTTGGTGGCAATGATCGTGCTTTCAAACCCCACAATGGCTTTAATGTAGTTAGATCCAAGGAAAAAACCACTTTGAAGCAATAAGCTATATCCAGCTTGATTGATCTGATTGTGGGGAAAACGCAATGTGTAAGCAGCAGAGAGGCAAACTCGAAAGAGCTCAACTAGTTTGCTGATTCAAACTCGAACTCTTATGGTAACGACAGCGAACTAGGAGTTAAATACACTTACCGAAAGAGCTATTGGGCGGCAATGAATAACCTTTTTTACTATTGTAGACCACTTTATAAGCTTTTATTTCACTCATGGCTACCAGCTGTCAAAAGTATTGAATGCTTTTTGTTCGTTTAAAGGTGGAGACCTTTTTTAGACCAATTTTCAGAATGTAAAATTTTCTGTTTGTCAACGAAATTTAGCGAGCTCTCCGTGCATAAAACTAAATGGAAAAAGAATTTTTCACGCTGCACCTGCAATCTATGCCTAATGGAAACCAATCTTACATAAGTTTTCAACTTGATTTAGGGTGAATTTACCAAAAATTTTACCAAACTTGAACTCGGTGGGCCATAATTTAATACAGCATGCAGTACTAGGGCTCCAACTTGTAAAACTTTTATGAGTTTAAATTTAAACTCGAACTCGAATAAAGTCGACGGAGATCGTTGCTTTGGCTAACCAAACTGTTATTTCCAAAGGGAGTACAAAAGTAAAGTTGTTCTAGCATAGCCGAGAAAAGTTTTTTTCGTGAGCGAAGGATAAAATGCGACAAAATAATTTCTTTGTTGTGAAAAGTTTTAAAAATGTTTTACAGCATATCTATGGAACGTTTTGATTTTTAACTTTTTAAAATTTGTTTGAAACAGATCGGAAATGCTTGGTGGTTGATACCGAAACGGATTTACAGAATTCAAGGTCATTAAAACACCTTTTGGTAACCTTGAACCATTACGCTTAAACAACATATGTATTTTCACGTGTTAAAAGCAAGACTTGCTGTCTCACCGCGCCAATCGTCCGAAACAACGTCACTAACAAAACAAAATTACAATCGCTCACGCGTGACAACGAATCGGTTTGTTTTTGATAAGCGCTATTAGGAGTAAATTGTCTCGACGGCTTTGTGGTCAAAATGTTTGACTCGAACACAGTAGGTTGTAACTTAAAGCTGGACTGATAGGACAAAGATTTCTTAAAAATGGAATTCACAGTTTTTCTAGCTAGGTGCCCATCACGAAAGTGATTGTATGAAAAAAGCCGGCTAGTTCGAATGCTGATCCTTTTGGAAAACCATGCAACAGGATCCTTCCATATTTACGAGGTGGAACCGACCTATACTCGTTGTTTAGGTCAGTTTGATCTGGTCTGAATAAAGACTAGCAAACCAAACATGAGCTCATATACATGAATGAATGATGCCCATATAAGAGTAGCATGCTAGGCTGAACACAAGATGAACAACGGATATTAGCTGAAAGTTCACTAGTTGGCATAAGCTGCAGCTTGAACCTGAGGAACAACTAAATAGCGGTTCTTTCGGGCAAACCATTCGCGTTGAGATGATCGATCTAAAGCGGAGATTTTTCATAATACGTGTTAACGGAGGCCTTTAAAACGAAATCCAATTTAAAGAATTCGTCAAATGAATAAACCAAAGCATGTGCACGCGCTAGCATAAAGCTCAATTAAGGAATTATGCAATGGGTTTTTGCTTTTTGTGAAGCAAAAAGGGTTCATTCAGCTTATTGTGAGAATTTTACTGAGGTTGTGACCAAAAAGAAATAAACACACTGCTTTATTGCTGAATTTACTACAACTTAAACCTTACTCAATTCTTTTGGGTGTGACGCTGTCCATCATTACGTGCGAATATGAGGGGGATAGGGCACTAAAATCATCCCGACCCCAAGACATATCAATTTTCGCAAAACATATAATCAAGTTCAGAGACCAACTTTTTGGGTAGGATAGAGGGAGAAACATCCCCTACACTTTTAGACATTTTATAAATATTTTGTTTGCAACTGCCTGCAATATGCATGTGGCATTAAGTTTGTCTCCTGCAAAATTTCTTAGCAAACTAACTTCATGATCAGCTCCAATCAAAGACTAATATCACCACCTTCGACCGTTGCATTTAAGAAAAAGTTCCGACACTTTGTCAATTTTTGCAGTTAAATTAACATCTACTTTTAAGGCAGTGGCTATTTTGCCATCAATCGCATTTTACCTTTAGAGGCTATTTTGCTGTCAAACATTTGTAATTGGTCAATTTTAATGACTTACTTAACATTTGACTTTTGGTCGTTTCTGATCGGTCAATTTTAATGATGAATTAAAAAAATTTCACCACCAGTGCACACTCCTTCACACTGTACACTACCTTTGTCTAAGTGCTCTACCAGCAAAGATTCAAACCTGTAAACGTTGCATTTTAAGGCAGCTGCACGAATATAGCAATTATGGCTATTTAAACACACATCAGTGGTGATGACAAAATAGCCTCCAAGAAAAAAATGCTGTTGACAGCAATAATTACTTTCTAGTTTTGAACCTGGATCAGTCTATTTCATAACAAAATGTTGCTATTTATATGATTTATATACTCTTACTATAAGCTAGAACAATAATAACTCATGGGCGTAGTCAGGGGGGGGGGGGGGAAGAGAAAAAGCTACAAGACTATCCCCAGAAACTCTTTGAAATTTCGGTAACTGGAATGGTAACGGCTTTTGTTTAGAGATCTAATAATGGGTGAGAACCATTTTTCATTGATTGTTATCTGTGAAAAAAATTGTCAGAAATTTCGAAAGAAAGTTACCTCCTCCAACTTTTTTCACAAAAGCTTACCAAAAGATAGTTCATCAGCTAAGTCAACGAATAGTTCATGAGTTTGAACGGTTTGTGGGAAGAACTGATGGCTTGGATTTTCGTCAGCTTGATATGACAAAGATTCATACGATGTGCTATATTCTGCCAACGTGTGGTTGCCAGGCACCTCTAGAACTTGTAAATGGGATTGCGCTTGTTCTAAATTTCGCTGTTGATGAAATGCTTCATCTGCTTTGTTCAATTTTCTCATTTCTTTAAAGCTAACAGTTGATCTGCTAGTTGAAAGACGAATTTTGCCTCTGTTTTTTTCTTTCACGGAAGACATTCGTAAAGGTAGAGCAGGAAAACATTTGAACATTTTTCCATCGTTTGTAGGTCTTTGCATCAAGCTTTGAGATCTTTCAACTCTGTAGCCTCTGTTTGATAAATCGCTTTGAAGCATCACTGTAGCTTGAATTTCCCTTGATTGGAGTAAATTAAAGCTTAGCTTTCTTCTGCTCACACAAACTATTCTTTCAAGCTTAATAAAAAAGGGTACCAAACCGTTGCCTACTGGTCTAGTCTTAGTCACTAAAACAGATAAACGCTGTTTGTTTTTGTTTGAATTAGTGCAAGTGCTGGTTTACGGAACAGCCGCAGTTTAAATACGACCTGAAATTTATCTTCGAAGGAAGACAACTTCTCTGCGATGCAATACTACCATCTTGCGGAAAGATCAGTATATTACTAAACAGTAATTTTGAGTGGCAACATGTTGCTGACCCGTTGTAAAGCGAAATTGATGTTGAGTAAAAGCAAAACGAAATAGAAGACAAAAGATAAGGTTAAGCTACCATGAGAACCGAATTATTATTGAGAGAATAAGGTAAAGACAAGTTGGTGGGTGGAACTTTGTACGGTCTTATTTTGTTTTTGTTTTTGCTGAACGAGGTTAAACAAGTATTTTGTAGTCTTCACTAAGGCTACTAAACTCTGGTTTGTTGATCTCAAAGCTACAGCACGTTTGAAGAAATTAAAGTCCAGGTCATTTGGCTATGGAGAGTAATAAAGAAGAAGCGCTAAAATGTATCGAAATTGCAAAGAAAGCATTGTCAGCAAATGATCTAAGAAAAGCCTCCAAGTTTTTGAAAAAATCGATAAAACTCTATCCATCTGATGCTGCTTCAGGTTAGTGTAGAAGCCTGTGTGTAATGTAGCCTACTTACCAGTCACACAGATTTTGAATGTGTTTGGTTCGCTTGTCATAGTTCATATGCAATGTTAACATTATTCAAGTTTCATGTAAGAATTAGAATATTGTTGCCCTTTGTGGCACCCATTCATTTATTAAAGAAAAGGCAGTGGCTATTTTGCTGTCAACATTTTATCCTTGAAAGCTATTTTGCTGTCAGGCATTTGTGATTGGTCAATTTTAGTGATGGATTTGCTCTCCCAGTGTACACTACCCAATACATCCACATACCAGGCCCCTTCCGGTGTATGCTTTGTCTAAGTGCCCTACCAGCAAAGACTCCAACTGGTAACCATTGCATTTCTAGGCAGCTGCACTATTCACAAGCCACATTGCCACTGCGAGAATTGTAGCAATTATGGCTATTCACATGATGGTGGTGGCAAAATAGCCTCCAAGGGTAAAATGCTGTTGACAGCAAAATAGCCACTTCCTAAACAAAACAACACATCAAAACATTGACTGGTAACACTTTGTCACCATTAGAATTACTGATATGAATTGCTATGATTACCAAGACTGTTGTAGTTTAGGAAGAGATTTAGCAAGGTGTACCAGTACCTCATCTTTCTGTATCTTATCAGCACTGTAGAAATTAGTGTAACGTACTACATTGTAGACTACTGTTAGCAGTAGCCTATTGCTCTCAATGGACAACATAAAAACATCAAAATATTGAAGTTGTTGCAGAAATATAAAAAAATACCCACTAAATTTTGCAAATTGCCAAAATATATTGTTAAATGCTATTTAGTTATCTTCTTTTACCCAATTAAATGGTTATATTTATACTTGTAATCAACTTTTACAAATTTTTGTACTTCTGTAATTTCTATACTTTTCAGTGATAGTTTTTGTATCTCTAATTCTGCAATTCCTTATTTTAGAATAAAATTTAGTAATTTAGTAATTCTTAACTTAAGCATGAATTTTGTTCAACTATTTACATAATGCTATGTTGAGGGGTAAATTTCTGTGTTTTTGTGATTCAGTGGTTCCATATTTTAATATGAATTTTTGTGTTCTGTAAATCTGCATTTTTACATTTTAGTGTTGTCTGAACTGAGTTGCACTTATGTTATTTACTTTGATGCTTGGAAAAAGTCTATCAAAGTTGAAGCTTCTGCTACAAACTAGTTCCTATGCCACTAAGTTGTTGTAAAAGCTTTTTTAGGATGTTGTTTCCTAAACTTTTTTGCCTATTAACAAAACTAGCGATTGCCAAATGCATAATATTGATTTTGTTTAAGACTAGTTTTGACAAGTTCATTTTAAACATCATTGATAAGCTCCTCATAGCAAGTTATTGACATTCAAGTAGCAATTCGATTTGCTTAAACGCAATCTTGCATAAAGTGTTACAGCGATTTTTCTTGTCCACTGTTTTCTTTTTTACTTGTGCTGTGATTGCGACATTACACATAAAGCTTTATCCTTCTTTCATTGTTTAGAGCATTTCATTACTCGATAATAGTAGCAATTTACAGGAATATATCTTGTTTAAGTTTCTTGGCGTAAATACCACTAACTTGTCAAGTATTTATTTTTACTGTCTCAAGGTAGCTTATCACTGCATCAAAATATACGAAAACTATTTTATTATGTTTGTATTGTCTGTCTTTTTGTGTTTTACTGATAGTACTTAACATTTATTGCTTCATTGTTTCTGCTTTTTGCACCGTTTACCCTTCTTCTTGTTTTTAGTGCCGTATTTACCTGTGATGGTCTTGCTGTGTAGTAGCAAAACCAGTAATTTGTGATTGTAAGTCGGCCAGTGTTACCTCTATGTTTTTGATAAGTCTGTGTGTGTTCAAAAATTTTGGCTTTTTGCTGATCACATTTATGATACACCTGAATTATAAACGTAACCAATTTACCACAGAAGCACTTTAGTCTTAAGTGTAGAAATTAGTTCCTTTGGTAACTGGTGCATCAGAAAGCATACATTATTTCACAAGTACACCTACTGTTGTATTAAAACATATGGTTTGAGCCAAAGCTAGTTTATGTCCATACATTGCCAACTTGCCCTGAAAATTGGTGTAAAAGTCATGGAGGAAAGTGTAGTAGAAAAAAAAGGGAAAAAGTGCAGTAAACCAAAGACCTAATGCCTGCTTGATAGCAAGATGGTTGACTCGAGATCAAGTGTCAGTATGTGGTCAGACCGCATAGTCTCAACTTATCCATTTCTGTTGTGTTTGTTGAGTTGAATAACTGCATAGTGTACACTGCGTTGCTTTCTTAAAAGAAAAAGCACTGCACTGTAATTCTTTTTGGTTGCATTCGTGTGAAAGAATTGCTTTACTATTCTCATTTAGTGCGCAGTGCTGGCAAAAATTGAAAGTGTGCAGAGCAATTCCGAACGAAATTTTTTAACATTCTCACTCAGATATAAGTTTTCCTTTGATTGTATATTTACTAAATACGTAGTATATTTCAATTGACGTTGTTCATGACCAGCAATGTTCCCAAGTGTGTAAATGATTCTTGTAAACTGCATAAGAATGTATTTTCAGAGTTATTGAAGGAATGTGAATCCATGCCTAAAACTGAAACTACTAACGACAGCATCAAATCAAATTCCAGTTCACTTCCCGACTTTTCTGAGCTTCATGGAAGCGCTAAACCTGACAAGTCAACTTATACTTCAGCTCAAAAAGAACTTGCTCAAAAGTAATTTGATATTTATTATTAACTATTGAAAAAATATTTACTTGAACTGTTTTCAACCGTTTTATTTGATTTAAAAATTTTATTACACCAATCTTTGCTGCTCACTGCCTGCTTTGATATCATGCAAGATTTAGATCCAATTTACACCAGGTGCTAAAGTGATGAGTATGCTTGCAGCATTTTCTTGCATTTATCGGTTTTGTGATGCTTTGTCTAATATAAAATCGGCCCTTGAAGTTGGTATAAAATCAACAGGCTCTTAATGAGACTTGTAGCTATTTTTATGTGATTTGTACAGTTTTATCCTCAAATATAAAACAAAATCTTTTATTAGAATTAACCGCTGCAAGAACAATTACTACGAAGTGTTGTCAGTTAGCAAAAGTGCTTCGGATTCAGAAATAAAGAAAGGATATCGAAAAATGGCGTTGCAACTTCATCCAGATAAAAATCTTGCTCCTGGGTCAACGGAAGCTTTTAAAGGTACATGCTTACCAGTGTTGTTTCCTTGGTCAATGACAGCTAGTGCAAATACAACATGCTTAGGGCCAAGTTTTTGTACTTTTTAACCATTAACTTTATGCCAGTTTTTAGTACAACCGAATGCAGCCTTGAAAAGTTTCTCCTGAAATTTAAAAAGAAGAGGTTTTTGATATATGGAAAAAGATTTATGTAGACGCGTTGCTAAAGTGTCACCTGGAACAGACCATCCAAAAAATAAATAAGAAGGGCTTTTTGATGTGGTTTGTATTTGTCAGTTGCCAGGGGCTGCTTACGTTCGCCTGATTGAAGATGATCAGTAGCTCGTTCAAGCAAATATCGTTGCTGTGGAATTTTTTTGCCAGCGATACTGTTGTGCTGTCACCTATCTGGTGGTTTTAACCTGTAAGAAGCGTGTATTACTAATTCCATTAAATACCTAGAGCTTTGTATTTAAGGTATCGATTAAAAACTAAGAAAATCAAGAATGCAGTTTCTAATTTTGATGGTTGTATATTGAACTGATCTGAGCTCCGCCGATTAGGAGCGATACTCTCCTTGGCGAATCACGCTATCCATGACCCCGGCCATGCACTGCACGTACAGTTGGTTGGGCAGCAGGATACGCACCAGGTTAGACTTAGATCAAGACGCCAATTTGTACCTGCTGCGTGGAAACTGTGAAATGGTTTATCTGAACTGGACATCTGAGTGAAGCAGTGGATGAAACATAAGTGGAATGCGGACTACTTTGAGAGTATTTCTAGGATCCATGCTTTCATTTCCACGGTCAGTTCAACGCCACTTGCAATGAGTGTGCCCAGAATATCTTGGGTAAGGCTCAGTTGCCTGCGGACTGGTGTGGGGCGTTATCACTCGTCCATGTTCAAATGGGGTCTTGCTCCATCACCGAATTGCGAATATGGCGCCACTGAGCAAACTGCAGATCATGTCTCCTACGCCATGTACCAGGAGGAACACGAGTTCTGCAGGTTTTGGACGATGCAACTCGATGTTGGCTTAACACCACCACTGCCTGCATCTAATCTGGGCAGCACAGCAGCCCGGGGTGGTAAAAGGATAGACCCTCGGCCCTGGCCTTGATTTGTGCTGGCCCGGATTGAGTTTGGGTGCCTGACCAAACGACGACTACTATGGTTGCATATTCAACTCTGGCTTGGTAATGCTTGATATTGAAACATTAGACGATCTTTTTGTGATACCTTAGCCTATATAACCTATCTTGCATGTTATTATTTGTTTTTAGCAAATTGAAAAGAACCTTGTGCCAATGTTCAGTTTTTCAATTGATCATTGTCAGCACAATAGGGAGGGCTCCAAACGTAATTTAAAACATTTTGTGGAAACCTGAACTCAAGGTAAAGTCAACACATCATTTCTCCAATTGTCAGATTTGTATAGCAGAACTGAAAAATTTTAAGCTACTTATTTGAACTCACTTTTACTGATCGCAAGTTTACGTTTTAGCTGTGGGAAAAGCGTTTTCAGTTTTGAGCGATCCAGAAAAACGTCGTCAGTATGATTTGTATGGTGCAGAAGGTGTGAGTACGGCTGCTCGGAGACGCTATAGTAATAACAGCGACGATGAACAAGATGGATTTGACCCACAAGAAATTTTCAACATGTTTTTTGGTGGAGGTTTCCCATCTGGTGAGTAGTTTCCTATTTTGACAAAAACTGTTTTCGAAGTCATGACCATTAGGCATGTTCCTATCATGTTGTGTTGCACCACTTTAAACTCAAGTTTTTGGTCAGATAAATAGTTTAAATTTTAGGGTCTTTGATACCTCGTTTGTCTTAGTACTTCAGAACGATGTGTGCTTGTTGTGGTTTACAAGCATGAGTGATCCCATGAAGTTTTTCCCGCGCTACACCGAGTTGCAACAGTAAAGCTGCATGTCGTAAGAGGCGACTTTTGGACACTCCGCAATAACAGTGTGCCTTGTTGGTGGGGTGGATCTCCAGAATGCAATTGGTATTTATGACTGGTTCAAAATGGACTGACTCTTTCCTCGAGTCTCATTTTGATTGGGTTTACTGTGCGTATGCCTGAAATGGCGTTAATGCGCTGCCTTCGTCGCGAGGAAGAGGGAGGTAATCAACAATTTCAAGTTGACGTTGTAACAGAGGACTTGCCGAAAAACAAATTACGTAGTGAAAACTACAAATAACTAACAGTTGTTATTTAAAAAGTGCTTTTGCTCATGCTGATCAGTCTAAATAAATCTTGAAATAAGAAAACATTTGTTTTTAGAAAATGTACGTGTATTTCGTCGTGGCAACACTTACTACTACGACAGAACGTCACAACGCCGTCAGCAAGAGGTGAGGTGAAGATTGCGATTTGAAGCTTTCATGTAATGCCGAGTTAATTGAATGTGGTTGTTTTCCGACGACTGATATGACGTGCGTGATTCATTGCTGTGAAAAGCGTTGCACATTGCACATCTTGTTCAGATTTTTAAGTGGCGAGCTGTACCTGTTTGTCTACATGTTGTATGATATAGTACACCGGTTTTCGAACGATTGGACAAGGTACATGACTTATTGATGGGGCCCCAAGAACCTTTTCGTGAGCCACAGAGCTGTTCTCGTAAATAAACTTTAAAAACAAAAGATGGCTTTCACTCAATTTACGTTGTAAATTTTTAACACGTGGTTAGTCACAAATGAAAATAGCTTAAAAACCTTGGAGTAGTACTTTTTGTGTGCATGCATTGATGCATAAACTGATGTTTACAGAATCAAAATGACCTTGCTGCATGGCTACGATTTATTCCCATCCTCATTTTCATATTACTGACAGTTGGTGGAAACCTGTTTGTATCTGATCCGGCATACAGTCTAGTTAGAAAGAGGTAAGTTCTCTTAATTTTAATTATTTACAGTTTTACCTTCAACACTGTTAGTTTCCTGATTGAAATAAAGGCACCGCAAATGTAGTCCAGCAAGTAGGAACGTGCTGATTGGAGCGGCGGTGGTTTTGCACCAATCATGAATAATATAGAGGGACCGCCCCACCCCCAGGAAGGCTGACTGCTATTGGCATATATCCAATTGTCATTCTTAATGATATGCTTGGTAAGCAAATTCCCTATCCTAATCCGGTAAAGCACATACATCCCTGAATGAATAACTTACTTTTATTGACCAGGAGTCGCAGACTGACCAGAGATGATTAAGTTCTTAACCAAAATGATTGTTTTATGCGCATCGAACCTTGGCAGCGTAATTTGTGCAACATTCTTTGTTAATGTTTACAAAGAGTGGCGACGCGATGCGATATGATGACGCGACGCGAGGAATATCGCTGGCTTTGCAATCTAGTAGTCTTTAGTTCAATAATTCATGGAATCCTACATTTATTTGCCCGTGGAAAAGCAATTTTGCGGCGAGTTTCCGTTCTTTATTCTGTGCAATTTGCGAGCAAGTGCTCGAAACTTCGAAGCGGATCAAAACATGAGTTGTATTATAACTGTAAAAGTCTTGTGTTGTTCCAAAGCGCTTTTAGCTCCTAGTTTCGCTTTATATTTTCAGCGATTACGTTCACCGCAAAGTGACGACAAATCTCGATGTTGAATACTATGTAAAAGCTGGTTTCGATAGCTCGTATCCGAAAAATTCAAACGATCGACTGCAGATCGAAAACGAAGTTGAAAACAGTTATGTGAATTATTTAAGAAACGCCTGCTACCAAGAACGTGTCAACAGTAAGTGTATGCTGATATGCTCAGTTTTGTTACTTGCTGTTTATTCTTGTTGATTACACAGGTCTACAAAATTTGGTCGAGTTTCAGAAACAAGAATGAAAAATATGCTTTCTTGCTAATTTGAGGGCGCTGGCTTCAAATCTGCCATCGGTTTTGCCGTATCGGGTCACAATTTTTCAAAAACACGATTTTAAATTTTGATGCTGCACACTAAAAAGCATAAACTACCTAAATGTGAAACTGTGAATACAAAAGCACATACTAAGCAATAGATACAGAAATATACTAAGCACAAAGGAGAAAATAGATACCTTAGACACAATTTTATGGCAATAGTTTTCTTCTTTTTGATTGACGAAAGTGATGAGAATCTGAACATTCACGTATCAAACCCCAGCAATAGTCCGCTATCATACTGACATTCCATGTTCCCTGTTAGTTTTCGGGAAAATAGTCCAGATGACTATGCAAAAAATGTACTTCAACGCTCATGTTACAGCGTAAGTCATGAAACGCTTGCAATAAGCTTTCAACAGGTTCGCAGAAATCTGGGGATTTGATGTTTCCCAGAAAGTTTTTACTCCATCAGAGAATGCTTTCCATGCATTTAACTCTTCTTTCTTCATGGTGGAAGTAAACGCCGGATCTTTCAGCAATAGTCGTATTTAGGGACCATCGAAAATACCTGCTTTGATTTTTTTCATATGTAAGCCTCGGAAACTTTGTACAAAGGTATTTGAAGCACTCTCCCTCTTTGTCTAAAGCCTTGACGAATTGCTTCATTAGCCACAACTTTATGTGTAATGGTGGTAAAAGTACTTTTTTTCTATTCACCAATGGAACGTTCTTTATGTTCTTTTCTCTAAGTACAAACACTTCTCTACTTGGCCATTTTCTCTTTATCCAGTGGTCTTGCTTTGCTCTGCTATCCCACAAGCTCAAAAAGCAAAGGTATTTCGTGTTGCCACCTTGTTGCCCAAGGAGCATGGATAACACCTTCAAGTCTCCACATATTACTCATTTATGTTCGGTATATTTGATTCTGTCGAAAATAGTTTTCATATTTTCGTATGTTTCTTTCATTGGTATCGAATGTCCAATTGGTACGGAAGCAAGTTTATTTCCATTTTGTAACTGAACACATTTCAGGCTTCTTTTGGTACTGTCTATGAATAGCCTCCATTCTCATAGAGTGTAAGATGTTCCCACAGCAGTTATCAGTCCTTCTATGTTATCACAGAACAAATTTTCTTCCATTTTAAAGAATTCTATGAGATTTTTTTTCCCTGTAGCGGTAAAAACTGACTTTGGTTTCAGGAGCCAACATGTTTTTTTCCTTCAGCCGTAATCCTAGTAGTTCAGCAGAACTTTTTGGAAGATCAAGTTCCCTAACTAAGTCGTTTAACTCTGCTTGAGTAAACAGTTGCAGCTCATCATTCTGTTGGGAGACTACAAAATCTTCACATTGTTCTCTGTCTTCACTTGAAGATATAGATTCACTGAGCTGAGCTGAAAACCATGGAATGTTGGTATAGGGAGTTCATCACTATGAAGAACTGGTTGAATTGCTGATGGCAAAGAAGTTTGTCTACGGAAGACCTCGTTTTAGATGTTAAGCCAGTAGTCTTGACAGCGCAAAAATAACAGTCACTAAAATGATTTTGTGGCTCTCGCCATACCATTGGAACTCCAAAGGAGAAATGCTTTTTTCCTTTCATCCGCAAGCTGAATGTCGACATACAGGCTATACATACTTTATGTGGGGCCCAGGACTTGTCCTGGTTCCCCAGTTTCATACCAAAGTCAGCATAGTAGGCATTCTTTATGAATAGAATTATATTTCGTCTGACTTTTTTCTTCGTAAACCGACCACAAATGTAACAGAAACTGTCTGCATCGTTTGTACACCCTCTAAGGCGTCTAAGCCGTAATGTTGACATGTTTAATTGTCAAATACTAGAACTAACACTCCTATAAATTTCTACAAAACAAAATTTATGATATTAATATCCGCAGTTCAGTAAAACTTGCTAACTAGCTAGCTCAATATTATACTGTAGCTAGAATCTATGTTTATAGTTGCCCTAAAAAAGCATGAAACTTGTCACCTCGTGAGTTTTGAATAAATGCCTTGTGGTAACTGCAGTTACACATTTAATTGCAGTTGTGTATACTCATCAAGTTAGGCTACCATTTTAACATCTAGTGAACCAATGCCAACTGTGAAATTTCAGAAAGAATGTCCTTATCAAAGCTGCAAGTTTATATAAGGGAGTATATTTGTTGCAAAACAATCTAATATTTTGTTGAGACAGAGCGATAAAAGCAGCAAGAGAAAAAAAGAAACACAGTGATGATGGTGAAAAGTGTCACGTTATGAAAACGCATAGTACAGGACTATTGTTGCACATAAAGAGGCGAAATGTTGAGTTCTAGTAAAGAATCTTAATAGTGGACGATTTATACAACTTACCACCCAAGAGATACATGCATGCAGCTTTTAAAAACTGCCAATTCAAATGGCGAGTTGGTGTATGCTATACGGCACTTTAACACTTTCCATATAGGAGCTGGTGTAAGATTACTAAAAAATGAAAGCTGGAACGACAAAAAGGACATCGGCTTCGTTCTTATCCGTCCATTTAATTCTGAGAGCTAACCGGTTAACATTCTCACTTGGTATTTGTATATGTCCAATGTTCACTCACTCTCATGGTGAGTAGAGTCGGTTTTGATTGCGCAAGTTTCCAAGGTAATTTGGAAGCTTCGCTAGCCCCAGGGCCAGAGGTATGCCCGCGAAAAAAGACGGTTCAGCAACTGGCGCAAATCTAATCTGTTAAGCTGAGATAATTGGTGGAGCAGTGTTGGTTGATGTATGGCTGTGCGGTAGGAGTCTATGCTTACTGCCTGTTTAAGTGCACATGCATTTTCTAAACCTGTTGTCGTTCTCGCGACGAAACCCATCATTTTATCACTTAGTAAACGTCTATACGGTAACATAGTGGGAATGAGTGCAATCTTTTTGTTTATACTCTATACTATAAAGTGCAATTGTGTCTGTGTGTTTGTTTTAACTCCTCAAAAAACTACTATACTTACGAGCATCAAACTTGGTGCGATTGATAATAACCTCAGGGTGAGTGTCATAAGGGAGTTCAAGACGTCACAAAGATCGCATTTTTTGACTGAGGAAAATGGCTCTGAGCTTGAAGGAAAGCCAGTACCCGTCTTACATGAACAAATTTCACACGATCTCGAACAATATCATAATTAATTAATTACCAAATTTATTTTCTTAATTTATCAAAAAGTACTGATCGTGGGAACGCGATGTTTTGGGAGATATTGACAAGGTACTTTTGATAAACACAAATATAGAACAATTTAAGCTGATTTGACGATGCAACAACATATTCTTTATTTTAGCATTTTAAGCCTACAGAGCATGCTTTTTCTCAATGTTTCTGCTCTGATGTCATAATATGTTTGGTACAATCAACGTAGTCTTTGGCTTACAAAGATCATGATGTGATAATTTTTTCAAAAGATGCACAATTTTTTCAAAATGAATTTACTTAGAAATTGATATGTGAGCTAATTTCTGAACCGAATTTTGCAATTTTTGGATAAATTGAAGATTATTTCAAGATGATTCCGATGATACACAGCACGTACCTTTGTTATTTGCTTTTATGCTAAAAAATTGAACTTTAACACCTGTAGCGTAACTTATTACTCCTTCCTAGAAAGTGGTGAGCTGAGCAAAAACGGGCAAGTTAATCTGTATAGGTTGTGGTAAGGTACAAACAAATATGGTCATTTGAAAGCTTAGAAAATTTGCTTTCCAGCAATATGTAGCTCTAACTAGTTGAAGAATTAGTGTACAATAACTGATCAAAAATTGGTTGCCATACCTGATTTTCCATTTTTAGCTAGAAAATTTTCCTACACCTAGAAAATTTGCAATTTTTAGACAAAGTTTTTTCTTTAGTTAATTTTGACTATTTTTCATCAAAAGCATGGTTCTTTGGCATTCTTTATTTAAATTTTTAAAATGATTTTTCACGAAATGAGGTCTCATAATTTTGAAACGTAGTCTACCGATCAAAAACACTCAAAATTTTTCTGTTATGGTTTCACAAAATTGAAATTTGTACAATCACTAAGTCCTTTCTTACATTACGACTATTCTTCCTCAAAAGCTTAGTTCGTTGGCATTATTTATCAAAGTTTTTAAAAAGATTCATCTAAATGGCCCCCTACTTCACGACTTTTAAGTTATGCTTCCTTGCACTTCGTAAAATAAACAAAAAAAATTTTTGCAATCGTTGGCTGTTCGAATTGTGAGCGGGCCCGCTTCTTCAGTACCAAACTGTGCCAGCAGGACGTAGCCAGGAACTCCAGAAACTAGGGAAGAAATATAGCGGCTATGCGCAACCCTTTATATTGTTTTTTTCGGGTTAATCGATTTCCTTTAAAAAACGGTACTTTTGATTTTGTGACGAGAATTAGCTACGTCAAAAAACAACTTTTTATTACTATTCTCACAATTACCCATATTCTTAACGTCGGCAATACTAATGGAAGCGCGGCAACTGTAATTGCATTTCTTTAGGTTAGTTAGTTTTTTCCTGGCTGCCTTTATGCCAGAACCAAGCAGCATCCACCCAGCCGGTGGCTTTAGGTTGTACAAATAGGCAAACAACCACAATGAAGTCGTAAGTAGAGACTCTAAAATTGAAAAGGTTACTCCTGCAAATACACATCAATTACTTTGGTAAGCTTTCTATAAGCTTCCGCAACTTTTATATGCTTTCAAACACTTGCTAAATTTAACGGATAAAAGTTTGTTAAATTGAAGGACGCTAATGGCAAAAATAGGGCAAATAAGACGTTCCCAGGGACTCGAGAAACTGGGGCAGGCTAGTAGTGGCTATGCACCTCCCATTATGTTTCTTTAATCGATTGCGTTTCAAAAAGCAATTGTTATATTTTGGAAGGAGACTTCCATGTGAAAAAACATAAACTTTATATGATTCATTTCACAGCAGTGCATTGGGTGAAGCCGATTTTCCAGGCTGCACCGATATTCTTAATCATGACATCACTGGTAGGGGGGGGGGGGGAGGCGGCCTGCGGGCCAAGCCGGGTAGTAGTAAATGTGACTACTGTGATTAGTTTGGTGTTCATTGTTGTTCTTCAAACCCAGAAAAACTTCAGGCGATTGTAAATTGATTTAAGTTAAGTTGAAACCCGCCTCGGTACTGCCAGGAGTAGTCGCGCGACTGCATTTCTACAACTAATACTGCAGACATAAAAGAACTGCCGTAAAGTCCCTTTCTCAAACACCTAGCAACGTAGAATTGATGTGACGCACTAGATGTGTTACCCCTATTAACAAAAAGTCAGCTTTTGTCTTTCTTTTTTATGAACCGGTCTGCCTAGTGCAAACATCCTCCCAAGCGAAGTCACTCTTAATGTTGAACTGCTTTAAATTAATTCAATTTTGTATTTGCAGAAGACAATTTACGTAGAAAAGGAATCTACTTCGGCAGTGCGGATATGGTAAAGCGATCCGAAAAAATGCAAACTCCGTCCTGTGATCAGCTGGAAGCTATTTTTAGCAGGACATAAAGGTCAACGAGTCAGTGGCATGTTTATTCCATTACTGTGATATTGCGTGATGGTTGTACTTACAAACGTAAACATTAGTAAATTATGTATGACATGTAGCATGTTATTGACATTTGATGCGTTTTTTGGCTCTAGAGGTGATATAAATCTCGATCTGAAATTTCTTTATGAAGAAAGCATCAATTTATAAAGAAAGCATTGCAAAAAGACAAAACAACAACTATTCAGCTCCACTTCGTAGTTGCTGTCACACCGCGTTTTTACAATTAACGCTGCAATCAAGCTTTTTCTCAGGCCACAAGGCAGAGCTCGCGAGGTGTTGCATTCACGACCTCTCGATTGTCATTGTGGGCATCCTGTGCTAAAAGAGGATCTTGGTTTTAGCTAGCTATCAGTTGCGTGATCACGTCTTTAGTCGTGTTAGAGTGAATGTCTCAGTGTTGATTTATATTTGTTGTAAATCTAATTTGAATTTGTCAATCCTAACGCATTTGACCCTTCAATATGCATGTAAAGTAATAGCTGGTTTCTATTAGGCGTAGTTCTGCGCATAAAACTAAATAGAGTAACAAAGAATTTTTCGCGCTACGCTGGCAATCTACGCCTAATGGAAACCAGCGTTAAGAATGTTGTATTATGCCATGTTTACTGTGCCATTCTATGCGTCACGGCCCACAGACATGAAACCTGCGACCTGCGGAAGAGTGTACTCGGGGCCGTATCCACAGATTGATTGCTTAAAAGAAAATAGAGGATTTCTGTTTACAAGGTCTCCTCATTCGGGTTGTGGCACCAAGCAAAATGTACGATCTGTTTGAAAACTCGGCTTCTTGAAATAGATCTCCAAGAAAGTTTTCGGTGAAAAATCGCGACGTATCGATCAGGCAAAGATTTCGGCCCGCTGTTTCATCTAGTTGAGCGAAATTAGCCCCATCTTCAAACAAGTTGCACAGCCCTCAACACGCTATCGATACATTGTACGAACGAAACGCGTTTTTGATTATTTTTTGACTTATTTTCTTGATAATGATGACACCCAATTACTTCAAACCTACTTAGCATTGAGTATCTGCTCTAATTAGTATTAACGATAGTGTGAAACGCTTGGATTAAAGATGATTATAGTTTTAGCAGTTGTAGCGCTTGATTTTTTAAGATTTTTCTTTCTCGTGATTGTGCACGTGATTGAATGTTGTATTTGTGGTCTCATGGCTGTCAGGGTTTTTTCATTAACAAGATCACACTGCGAAGTGGCTTGATTCTCAGCTTAGCAGTTTGTAAATGTAGGTTGATTCCCGTCTTACCAGAAAAAGCAAAAATGGAATTCACAAACTTTCTGCTTAATGCTGCCACCGTGGAATCCGGAAAAATATGGAGCATGAAATGGAATCGATGCCGACATCAATAAAATAATAACCATTGCCGTCAAAAAGTGCCCCAACGGCATGGTATTTCATTTGCTGACAAAGTTAACATCCCTGCATTCCGTTTAGAAATATGAGCTGATACGTAGTTAATTTTCAATTGAATAACAACTGTACAGTTTAAAGTTCGTTTTCATTAAGATAATGTTGAGGAGATTTGGAAGCACCTTTTGTACAGTGCTGTTCTGAAACAAGCAATGAGCGTCGGTTCCGTCGCAATAAAATAGAGAACTTCTGCTTCTGATTACGCTCGCTCAACTCTGCTGATAACGTGGCTTTGCACTTTATCGTAGCAAAACTGTTTGTGGTATACTGTGGTTTCATTAATTGTTGTTGGAGGTGCATATACGTACGACCGAATTTGTCTTTTATTAATTAGATTAGAACAGTTTTTGTAAGTAACAAAGTATGGTGTGGTGAGTTGATATGCCAAATAGACCAGCTTGATTCTGGGGAGTGTACTCGGTCGCTTGATAGCAGTAAAATGGGAACTTATTTAACCTGTGAGCTCGAGATAAGCGGAGAGTTTACGAGATACGAAGTGGCCTGTTAGCTAGGGAGGCGTTTGGCACTCTTTCAGGTTGATGCAAACTGTAGTTTGAACTCGAGGTCTCAGCCATGCCACATGCAATACAACACCCTGGCATTGAACTTTCAACCGTTCTGTAAGGTTTCTTGATGTCTTAGTAGCCTAATATCACTGGCATCCCTGGCCACTTTTACATCCTTTTGCTTATGTGTTCTGTTATCGATCATACTCTCTATCGTGACGGGCACATCAACACTCTGTCTCAGAGGTTTAGTAATTTTCAATTTAGGTCAACGCTGACCATTGTTGGATAATTTTATATTTTCTTTTGAGGCAAGGCGGAAGCTAGTTTAGCTGCGAATTTATCTTGGATTTATTCAGTTATGTTTTTCTCCTGTCCATGCTCTAGTGCTTGTACCGTCTTATTTTAGTTTGATGTTTTACTGGCACCAACGTTAGCCTAGCTTGTAATTTAAATTATCTGGCTTACTTGCCAGTGCTTAGTGCAGTAAACCGTAGTTTCAGGTTTTTGTGGTCTTTTTCTGACTCTTGCGGAGCTGTGTGTTGCTTGCCTTTTGCTATATTTTTTAGATGCTGAATTAGTGGCTTTTAATGCCGATTAGGACAAATTGTGATTGCTTTTTTAGGGCTGCTTTTGCATGATACAAAAAGCTTGCTTGTTCGCCTAATTTGGTTTTGTTCTGTTCTTATGTAGGACAAACCAGTTTAGCTATAGCTGTCCAGCAAATTCAAATAGAATTATCCAATTTTTGCTGTGACCGCAAGAATCGACCATATTTTCGATTACAAGTTTGACACTCAATCCATTAAATCACTGCGACTGAAGTTAGGTGAGAAGTTACGGCAGAACTTATGCGCTAAACCAACACGGCAAGTGGCAACGCAACGTTATTGCAAAACACAGCTCCATTTCCAATTTAACTGCAATTCAACTTCACTGTTATTTTTTTTATTTACTTTTTTTATTTTATTGACCATATTTATCCTCCATTGACGAGAAAACGAATTGTATCGCTTTACTTTGGACGGTTTGTCCGCCCTCGCTTGGGTGTTGCCATTTCCGAGGTGTCTGGGCCACCTGTCTTTCACATAAAGGTGGAGCGTCCCGTTAAGTGCCTTGCCCAAGGACACAACAAGTAAACTTGCCGGCTTGTTCTTCACGATCTGCCCGAAATGCCGAGTACCAAGTAGGGAAGCTGTGGATACCATTTTTAAAGTCTTTTTTGGTATGACTCGACAAGGGGAATGAACCCAAGGTCTACCGACTGCGAAAGGGACGCTCTAACCACTACGCCATCGCGTCTGTTGCAAGACCAATCCTAACCCCCGGGAAACGAGATAGCATCAAGCACTTCCTTCAACACTCTTGGTGTGGGACCATCAAAATGGAACATCGTTTCTTGTTGATACGGGCGCCAACACCTGCGTTTTTCCAGCTTTGCCCGTTGACAAAAAAACCCAAATTCTAGGTTGTGAGCTTAGCGTTGCCATTGGATCAAAAATATTACATAAGCCCATCAACTGCGTTCTTAATCTAGCGAACGGTCGCCATTGCAAACAAGATTTTTTTGGCCGACGTCACTCGTCCGATTCTAGGAAAACAATTTTTCAGCCCATGCCATTAAGCAATTAACCGGCCTCCTATTCACTTAAACTACGGGTCCGCGCTTTTTGCCACTCGAGAATAGCCAATATTCTTTCCCACATATCCAGAGTTTTAATTCAAAATGAGTAGGTACCAAAATTTTTTCTAAAATGACCTCGGTCGTGATTAGCTTACCACCAAATCCCAATGGCACCTAACTCCATCCTTAAGACCGCAATTGTAACTCCTTCCGGACTATGGAAGATACTTTTTTGGATTAGATAATGCTGCACAAGCGTTTCAAAGGCTTGTGAATGTTATTTTTTGTCGACTTGATTTTGCCTTGTTGTTGGTCACCCGACCCCTTTCGAGGGATGGGGGCATGGCGGAAGACCATGGAGCTCCAGAAGCCGGACAGCTCCCCAGGGTCTGGACCAGAGGTTGTACAGAGAGTCGACAAAGAGTGAGCGGCGCAAAGAGTCCGTAGCTGGACAGTGCAGAATGAGATGAGAGATGTCCTGGGACGGGTGTCCACAGGCGCTGCAAGAAGGGTTCTCAATTCTGCCAATCCTAGAGAGATAAGAACCTAAAAGAAAACTGTGTCCGTTGCAGCGAAGACGAGAGAGGACATGGCGAGGGAGCAAAAGTTCCTCAGTGGAAATCGAGTCCCCGTCTGGCAAGCTCGTCAGCCGTGTCTTTCCCCGGGAGAAACGAGTGTCCGGGGACCCATTGTAGTCTAATGGAACAGGAGGAGAGAGAAGACAGTTCCTTCCAGATCTGCCACAGAGTTTGAGAGAAGAGAAAAGATGGAGGAGAGGACAGAACGAGAGTCAGATAGTAGGAGAAGATAAGAGAAATGGCAGACTTGTTGGTGCTGCCGAGACCAGCAAAGAGCGTGCAGAATGGCGCAGGCTTTAGCGGAAAAACTTGAACAAACTGGGCCTGCTGAAAAGAAAAGAGTGGCCTCAGTGCCACAGAGAGAGCAATTGGCAAGAACGCGGAGCCGCCCTTGCCAAAAGGAAAAGGAACAGAGCCGTCTGTCCAGAGTATCAGATCATGAGGGGGGAGAGAGTCAAGATAGGCGAGAGCCGCACCTTGGCGAGAGTGAGGGGGATCAGAGCGAGAGCATAGAGTGGGAAGGGTGGACTCCACCGTGAACGAAGGAAGATTCGAAGGAGGAAAGGGAGGGCAAGCAACAAGAGCCTCCCTAGGACAAGTACCAGGAAGCATGAGCGGGTGAGTGGACGCAAGAGTTCTCCAGGACGATCTGCAGAGTCTTGGTTTCACTCCACGTCTGGTCAAACCTGAAATAGGAAAGGAGGTTGGGAGACGAAGAGCCCGCTCATAAGATAAAAGAGTAAAGTGAGTCAGAGTGACTCGTAGGGGAGGTAATGAAGCCTCGGTGAGTAGTAGAGGGATAGGGGACGACGAGAGGCAGCCGGTGATGGCGCGACTAGCCGCTCGGTGGAGGCGTTCCAATTTGGTAAGATTGGTAGCGCTTAAGAAAGGAAACCATCCGGGTGAAGCGTAAGTGAGAAGGGTCCGAAGAAAAGATTTATACAGAACAGAGAGGGACTCCTTAGAGGGGCCCCAAGAGGAAGCAGAGATACAGCGTAAGGCCTTGAGACGTGGGAAAAACTTGGCCTTCAGCGAAGATACATGTTTAAAAAAGGAAAGAGTGCGGTCGAAGGTGACCCCAAGAAAAGTTGGAGTGGGATTAAAACGGAGGCGGGAGCCGAGTAAGAGGATTTAGAAAAATCGACAGTAGAGAGGATCGTCCGAGAGCCCGGCCTGGGTTTGTTAAACCCATCCGAAATGGACTGAGAAAGGAACAGAATTTGATGGAGTGTGGACCGACCAGGGCGGAAACCGGCCTGGCGGGGAAAGAGAATGGAATTAGATTCCAGAAAAAAGAGAAGACGAGATAGAATGATGCGTTCAAACAGCTTTGATACGCAAGAGGTGAAATAGATAGGCCGGAAGGAAGCAGGAGAGTCGAGAGGCTTTCCCAACTTGTGGATGGGAATAATAGAAGATGTCTTCCAGATGGAAGGAAAGGAATGTGAAGACCAGGAAAGATTGAAGATGTAAAGAAGTAAATCCATGCCAGAGCAAGGAAGGCGCTTTAGCATGGGATAGGCAACTTTGTCTGGGCCAGTGGCAGTGGATGAGGTAAGATTGGAGGCAGCCGCATGAAATTCCGCGGGATGTTAATTTTACTTGTGAAAAAGCCATAAAAATTTCAGGCCAAGAAATGTTGTTTATAGTCTCAAAGGGATACGATTGGTACAATCTGTTCATACCAAATTGGATTGCCTGACATGAGGAGCATAGACGGCTGAAAAGAACGTAAAAAAGAACAAAAGAAGCAAGAAAGAAAAAGCAACATTACCAGCAAGTTGAGTCTAATGATATGCCAAAAATGCTTATGAAGTTATCAGCAGGTGATAGCAGTAAAGAGAACAGCATGATGTCTCTTTATGAATCAAGGTCTGAATTGACAGAAACACAAGTCCGGACCAAAGAAAACGTTTCCAATATTGCTGTGGCTGCCTTAAGATATAATTCTATTTTAAGAGCCGCCACTGCAATTACCACAGTTATTTGGATAGATATACGTATCATCACCAAAACTGACTTGAGGCCTGCCATTGGCCATAACAGCATTAAGAGCTCAAAAAAAATTTAATGAAATCTGCTTCTGAAAAATTCAACACGAATTCAACTTCAGAAAACATTGATTGTATATTTTTTGATGGGAAAATAGAGGCAACTAAAACTGCGCTTAGTGTGAGTGGGTCCACTAAAACCTATCCAGCTAAAATGAAAAAAAGAGCACTACACTATTTGTTCCGAGCCAGTGGAAAATATCCATCTCATTTTACTCCCACCTAATCTAACAGCGGAAAAAAACCTGCAGAGATTACAGCAGATAGCATTTATCAATTTTTGGTTTAACATGGCATTGATGAAAAAATCATGGCAAACTGGATGCCATTCAACCAACCTAAACATAGGAAGTGTAGGTGGCATTGTGCGTTTCATCGAAATGAAATTGATACGAAAATTAAATTGGTTGGTGAGTGCTTTACATACCAATGAATTGCCTTTGCGACATCTTATCTCTGCTTTGGATGGAAAAACTTGGAGTAGCAACAAACCGACAAGTCCAATCGGAAAACTACTTGACATCGTAACTGAAATGGAAATTAGCCCATTTTTTGTGGTCGTAAATTTGGGAGAATTGCTTATTCAACTGCCAGGAGATGTGATTCGAAATCTTACATCAGACCAATTTTATGCCTACAATATAGTTACGGCGATCAGAAGTGGCAATCTTCCTAATGATATGGCTAGATTAGAAATCGGTCCTGTCAGTCATGCTAGATGGCTTACTACTGTTAATAGAATTTGTCGAACGTGGGTGTCTAAACATCAGCTTCACGAGTCTGATTATGAAAAATTAAAAATGATTGCGGAATTCATTGTCGGCGTTTATACACCACCTTGGTTTATAATCAAACTCAAATCCAACTTGATAGAGAGGCCGCGTCACATTTTGTTTCAGTTGAAACAGTTGCAAAACCAGACGAAAGTTGCAAGTGATATTGTACTGCCAGTTATTAAACGATCTGCTTGGTTTGCCTTTTCTGAGAATGTTTTTCAAACAATGGTATCTTCATAAAATAGTACGAAGAAAGCGACAGGTGTCGGTAAAATAATCAAAATCAAAATGAATAAAACCTCAACTCAAAGCATCAGGGGCAATAACTCAAGCCAGGATAAGAAAAACTCTCAACATCAATACAGAAGCGACTAGTTTAGCTGATCTTATTGATTGAAATGATGTTCATGAACGTTTTTAACTTGAAGTCTCACAATTAATGAGATTAAATCATTCAGGCTCCAGCAAATGCCAGTGCCAAGTTGGTCTTGTCGTGATCAAAGCATTAAAGGAAAAGTTAAACAAGTGTTACAGCACCGCGTTTTGTTGATTTGGCGTGTGTTAGTTTCGAACCATATATTATTATAGTCAGTGTTGCCAACTTCATAAGACAAGAATCCACTATGTTAGACTTCAAAATCCGCTAGAATCCGCTAAATGCATGGTGGAAATCCGCTAAAAAATCCGCTAAATTTCAAATTTCTTTTGTTGGTCACAAAATTCTTGAAATCAAGAAAGAACAAAGACATTTTAAATGTTAAAAGCGTAAACTAACAAGCAGTAGACCTATTCCTGTATTATCGATACGTATTAGACCTACATACCTGTAGAAACAAAAAAGCAATAAAAGAACAGCCACTATAATCATGAACACAACAATTTCCAAGAATGCAGCAATACGAATAGCAATAAAAGCCAACATAATTCTCATGGGTTTGCTGATAACATGGTAGCTAATTTTATTATAAATAGGCTATTATAAATAACTTAATCTTCTTCAAACAATGTGCTAATGCAATTGCTTGTGCTAAGCTCTAGCTCAGATTCTTCTTCAGATCTATATACTTGCATAGTACCGATTTGACTCACCACTTCCTTTGGTAACTCAAATGTATCACAAGACTTTCCCACTCTCTTCATGCCACATCTAATAGCTAAAACAGCATTAACTGAAGCAATATTTATTCGATTTCGAAGCTTTGATTTAACTAAGTTCAATTGACTGATTAGTCTCTCAACTTCAGCATTAGAATGGGGCAGTGACAGAATACTGATGGCCAGTTGACAAAGATCAAGATATGGGTTAATCCCAGCTGCATCTTTATAATGACAAACTTCATTCCAAAACTTTACAGTTGATGCAGTTTCTTCCCATTGAACAATGGTTAACTGACGCCACTGAATATCAATTCGTTCGATTGACTCTGCACTATACCCAAAAGATGCAGCTAAATCCACTATTGGTTCTTTCACAACTCGCAAACACTCAGCCACACTAAATAAGAACATTTTTTCCAAGGTTTCAAAATTGTCTGGAAATCTGCTTCGTAGTTCAGTGCAAAGTTTTACTACAAAAGCTGAACAGCGATACCTCAACATACATTGAGACTCTTCTGGCAAGTTTGACATGGAACAATTTGTTTCAAACTGATATCCGAGATATGCGCGCGTGTCAACATATTCCGAAATATCTTGAGTCAACGGGTCAATTTTCGCAGATGGTGTGAGTACTCTTTTACTTGTAGCTAAAATCAGATGAGTTAAATCTGCTAGTAACTTTGTAGGATCAACATTTTCACCTTGAAAGACTTTCACAGTTTGCTGTACATCTTGCAAAATTGAACGAAGAAATATAAGATACAACTTGTTAACTTTGTCACTATACATGTTAAATAACATTTCAGCAGTGTAGCATTTCTCGGAAGACCTAACAACTTCAAAGTGAAGTTTGAGCTCTTCCCATTGGTTCAATATACGAACCACGGCAGGTTCCATAGAAACCCAACGAGTATCACACACTCTTGTTAACTTAAGAGGTTGCTTGCCATTATTCAAAGTTTCATACAAGGCTTTGTAAGTGGCTTGACGCTTGGTTGAATGGCTGAACCAGTTGTATGTTTCCTTGATCATAAAATCAACATTTCTGGGCAAGCTTTCTTCTGCAGCATGAAATATTGCCAGCTGGATCGAATGACAAACACATCGTACCATCACTAAACATGGGAGATGGAATTCTCTTTTAGCTAGCTGATATACACCATTGTTCAATCCAGTATTGACACTTGCATTATCAACTCCTATGCCAAGCAATTTATTGGTGTTTAGTTTCATACTGTGCAATAACTGCTTAATAGCATTTACAATTGATTGTGCACATCCGTCTTCCAGATTAACAAGACCTAAGTGAGTGGAAACAATTCTTTCCAAACTTTTGCTAAAATATCTCATAACTACACCCAGCAGTTTCGTCACAGTAATGTCAGTTGATTCATCAATCAATATGCTATAATGAGAATCACCAACATCTTCTCTTAGAATTTTCCTAAAGTGTGGGGCAAGAACATTGACAATGATATTTCTACACTTAGTTCTATGAAGTTTCAGGTTTTTTGTAGCAATACTATCATAAAAAGCTTTCTTGCATGCTTCAGATAAATGATCAATAGTCAAAAATGATGTGTGTTCTGCCACTACTAATGCTAATCGTCCTTCTGCTTGACTTGTTGTTTCTTGTGCAGTTGTGGTGCAGCCTGCACTCCACTTACTCAATGTTTGTTGCCTCACATCAATGAAAGGACTGGCAGCTTTTTTATGCTTTTCAGATTTAGCATGGCGTCTTAAGTCAGTTAGTTTTGCAATAAGATCACATTTGCAATAAACACAGTAAGCTTTCTTTTCTTCTCTCTGAGAAGGCTTTAACCACCCTTTCAACTCTGGCAATGTCAGCCATGCCTTTCGAAATGACTGGTTGTAAGTAGGCCTAGATGGTGGCATCATGTATTTACCTGTTATAATAGAATTAAGTTAGCACAACTATTTAGTTTCAACTTAAGTTAATAGCCTTGGCCTACTTACTGGTATGCCTATTTTTAACTGTTTTTGTGACCAATTGACAACTACTACCGTACCGACTACTGCAATGCCACTCAGCATTATAATACTGCAATGGCATTTTACATGGGGTTCGGGGACCGTTGCTCGGATATATAATCTCAATGCAATTGTAAAATACCATTTCGGAGAAATAGAGGCTTCCAATATTATATATTTCATTGCTACATTTTTTCACGAATCCGCGATTTTGCAAACGGACCACCAACACTTTCGTAGAAATCCGCTAAAAAATCCGCTGTCCGCCAAATGCAAAAATTTTCCGCTAAGCAGGCGCAAAATCCGCTAAATCTAGCGGATTTTCCGCTAAGTTGGCAACACTGATTATAGTTCAGTTGTTTGTTACGAGCGCGCTCTTACTTTTTTTGTAATCATGTGCTTTCGGCTCAGTTCTGCAAACAATCAGCGTCTGCGCCTTTAGTAATTGCTTGCGGTGTCAGTAGTATATGTGGGAAAAAATTAAAAGTTCTTTTGTATTTATGTTGGCTCAAATGTAGACGCATGCTTTTCTGTTATCGAGTTGTGAAATAAAATTGAGTATTTTTCAATTAAATTTTGATGTCTCGAAATTTTGTTGCTTTGATGCTTTAATAAATACAGTTCGAATTTATCTACATACTCTTTGAGCGGCAAGGTCCAAGCGGTCCTCTTGGACAAATTTTGTAAATGTAGAAAGTTGCTGAAAGTCAAAACAACAAGCGACCAAGGCTTGTGACAAAGTGCTTACCCAAGAGAAAATAGAAGGATGGATACTGATCCAAAAAATTTCCAGACAATTAATGTCTCGAAATGAATCAAAAGGTGATGTAATTAACTTGACCAACTTCAACTGTTCTTTGAATTCTATGGGGAAGGCGGGATGCTTATGGAAAGAAAACTTTTCTTCAAGCTTAACATTTTGAAAGTGTTTAGCTTGCCTGCTTTTGCCATTAAACAAATCTGAAGAACTCTGATTTAGAAATCAAAATTTTAGAAAGTCATTGAATTGCCAATTTTGGCCACCTTTCTTCATTTATAGCATGGTGCTTTTATTGATATTATCATTTTTTTATTAACATTACGTATAAACATTAATTTTTTTATTGGTTTTATAAAAACTAACAACTATTTAATCAATGATGTATTCCCCATTGTTGTTTACAACCTCTTCCCAACGTTCAACAAGATTTTCAATACCTCTTCTGTAGAAGTTATAGGTTTTGATTCAAAAAAATTATCCAACCAAGCTCTCAGTTCTGCATTAGTGTTGAATGACACTCCATGCACATCATCTAAAAGAGATCGAAACAGGTGGCAAGCAGTTGGTGCTAAATCTGGCGAGTGTGAAGGGTGTGGCAGAACTTCCCAGCTGTGGGTTTGAGTGGCTTCTTTGGTCATATTCGCAATATGAGGGCGGTCGTTGTCTTGCATCAAAAGAACACCGTGCTGTCGATTAGGTTTTTTTCCTAAATAGCCGTTTGGAGTTGTTCCATGTGTTAAACATAAAGTTTTGGGTAGACTGTTTGGTTTTTTGAAGCAATTCGAAATGAATAATTTCCTCTCAATCCCACAATACGCACAGCATTGTTTTACGCGGATGAAGATCTTGTTCCACGCGCGGTGTTGCTTTTTTATTGGGACTTTGGCGATTCCTTGCGCTGCTTTATATTGATGTGCAGGCACCATTTTTCATCGCCAGTAACGATTGCATAAAGATACTGTTGCTTATGTCTATGAGTTAAGCGGTGACGAGCAATCAAACCAGCAGACACATCCGCCATACTCGCCAGATTTAGCACCAACTGCTTGCCACCTGTTTCGATCTCTTTCAGATGATGTGCATGGAGTGTCATTCAACACTAATGCAGAACTGAGAGCTTGGTTGGATAATTTTTTTGAATCAAAACCTATAACTTCTACAGAAGAGGTATTGAAAATCTTGTTGAACTTTGAGAAGAGGTTGTAAACAACAATGGGCAATATATCATTGATTGAATAGTTGTTAGTTTTTATTAAACCGTTAAAAAATGTAAATATTAATAAAAAAAATCGGAAGAAACTTGGTTGCCAACCTAATATTTAACAAAATTGAAATTGGTTAAATATTGCAAATTTTGCAAATGCCGCATGGCTGTCAGGTCAAACAGGGTTTTTTCGTTAACAAGATCATCACACTGTGCAGTGGTTTGATGCTCAATTTAGCAGTTTGTAGATGCGAGTTGATTTTTGTCATACCAAAGAAATAGAATTTACAAACTTTCTGCTTAACGCTGCTTCTGAAGAATCCGGAAAAACGTTATAAACGGCAAGTCGAAACTTAATAGCATTTCACAGTAGTGGATTCTAGCACCAGTTATAAAACAATGTTCAGCTGAAACAAATCGATATCTTAGTGCATTCGTAAAACTGAGATCACTAGGTTATTAACAGCAATATTGTTGCAGGTCTCCACGAAAAATCAGAGCCTTGGTGGAGCGGCATTGATCATACGAGGTGATTCAAAAGAATATGCCAAAATCATATCGCAATATGTCAAAAACGAAAAACATTACAAAAATCTAGCTCGGACACATGTGTTGTACATACATTCAAGTTTTATTTCATGGTTTAAAAGCGCTCATGGTGACCACCACCAGCAACTCGAACAACATAAAGCCGATAGGAGAATTCCTCCCAAACGCGCCTCAGCAAGTTGCGATCCACCGTGTTGACTGCGGCTCATATTCAATCCTTCATGTCATCGATTTTTTCTAAAAGTGATGGAGCAAGGTTCTGCGACAATTCAAAAAGTCGTAAATTCAAAGAAGACAATTCAAAAAAATAAACCCTAACCCTAACTTTAACCATTGCGACTTTGAGTTGTCGCAACTTTGAATTTGCGACTTTAAATTGTCGGGACACCGTGGAGCATAAACTTTGTCTTAGGCCAAGCGCAAAAAGCGAGGACTTTAGCATCTCTCCTACCCATCCGTCGCTGAGGCCAGTTTTCATTCAGACAACCTCGAACCTAGAGAGGGCAATGAGCGTTGCATCATCTTGGAAAGAAACGACGTTACAGAATCAGCCTATTTCGAAATCCTCAGATACTGGCTATTCACTCGACTGCAAGCAGATTCGAATGACTTCATTTTTCAAAAAAAAAGAAGCACCGCTCATTGGCATTTTGGGGTTTAAGCTTAACTGAATGAAAACTTGCCTCGGCGATTGATGGGTAGGAGAGATGCTAAAGACCTCGCTCTCTGAGCTTGGCCTGCCAGATCCCCAAACCTCACCTTTTCTTGTGGGAATATATTAAAGACAAAGTTTATGCTCCCCCACTTTCAACAAAAATCGATGACATGAAAGATTGAATATCAGCTGCAGTCAACGCGGTGGATCGCGACGAGCTGGGGCGCGTTTGGGAGGAATTCTCATATCGGCTATATGTTGTCCGTGTTGCCGGTCGTGACCACATTAAGCCCTTTTAAAACATGAAATATAACTTGAATGCATGTACAATACATGTGTCCAAGGTAGATTTTTGTAATGTTTTTCGTTTTTGACATATTGCGTTATGATTTTGGCATATTCTTTTGAATCACTCTGCATAAACTGCAAAATAAAGTTGCTTCTTTTGCTCGGTTCGCATGTGCATTTGTTAATACTTGCAATGGCAAGGAAAAAACTACACTGCAAAAAGGCTAATGCTTATTGGATACGCGGGTGTCTGCCCAAATATTTTTTCTCCCATTTTCTATAGCTTTTTCCTAGCGCTTTGCACAAGAAAGATGACCACAACTCATTGTTCGTTACATTGAGGCTTAAACTGATGCATCATTGTTACCATGCAAACCGCAATTCATAGCGAACTCATAAACGTGAATGTTTACAATGCTGCCGGCTTTGTTGGTTATGGTATTCGCTTTATCCAGGCTCTGACACGATCATCAGTAAAATGGTAAACTTATGGATTTGGATTTTTGAGCAAGTGAAACGAAGGCATTTTGTAACCAAATAACTTGTAGTCAAGCGAATAACGGTCGACCAGTTTTTGCTTCTCATCGTTACTCAAAGTCGCAAACAAGTCCCTCAGCAATGCGCTAGTAGTTGTACTTCCACCAGACTGTTGGTTGTATCCTCTTGGGTAGTGAAGATCTGGGGGTGCATTGATTAGGTGCAGTAGGTATCTGCAACGGTTAACGTATATTAATGCTCAGCGAAGCGCCATCTTGTGATAGTGGGATTACTTCTCAGCCATCAGCAGCTCTGCCAGAAAAAAAAAATTCGACCAGTCGTCAGAACGTGATCCCTATGAAGTAGGCAAATGATGCAGATCAAAACTGGGAAAGGGGTTGTTGTCAGCGAAGCTGCCCTCCTTCCCCACTGCTACTGCAGGGATCGCTCCGGAAACGTGAGGATATTTTGTAACTAAACTATCAGGCATGCATGTATGGAAACTTCTTGCTATGAAACAACAAAACTTTAGGCTCACCTTTAACGTTAAGTTCAACATTTTACTTCGTGAAGAAAAGGATCAATGACATAGCAGTAAGGGTGCGAGAAGTGCCATCGCACCCCCAGCGCACTTTTGGATTTTCAACAAATCTCGCCTCAAAAGCATCGATTATTTATACTTCGGTACTGATCAATTGCAGAGCGAAACCAGAGTATATTTTTTTTACTGTCTAAGTGTGTGCTATGACCTGACCGAGAATTGAACTTAAAACTATAACAACTAAAATTGATTGAATAAACAATTTACCAATGGTGGGCAGTAACTAATTACCAAAGTACCAAGTTACTGTAGCGCCTTCCTTTTTTAGCACTGGTGACGCAACTATTATTTAAAAAAAGTATTCAAGTGATACCGAAACTGCTTTTTCAGCAATGACAAAGTTAATAACTACGAACCACTTTTTTTTGAGGAAGTGATTTTGTAAACAACAGTGACACCGCAAAAAGATTGCAACGTTGATAAAGAAGAAAGCGATCCTGAGGACATCAAGAAAAAAAGCGTACAACAAAGTAGTTTCCTTGGTGGAAAGTCGAAGTCCAAATAGCAACAACCTTAACTATTAATGCAAACGAAGGCAACTTTTCCGAGCAGAAAGAGCAGGATAATTTTTAGGGTTTTCTCAACATCAAAAATGATGGGAAGATTTCAGCATCCAAAACTTATAGATTGTTTGAAGAACAGCCGCGAAGTGTCACTGGACAAAAGGATTTCTCCCAATCGACGGTTCCGGCAAGTACTCAAACGGCAATCACATCACGTGCTGCTGTTGAAAGGGTATTCTCGCTTGGGAAAGGCATTTTCAAGCCTGGGAGACACAGCTCCACCGATAAACATTTTGAAATGCTGATCTTCTTAAAAAGCAGTGAAGCAATTTAAAGTTTCACCAATGACGCAGCCTTTGAAAAAAACACCGTTCAGTTTGTGGTGTTTAATCCATGTGTAATGTTTTGATTTTTATTTGTAATAAAAGATGTTTTTGTAATCAAAAGCGGCTTGTAAAAATTCTATTTTCTATGGCATCATGGTAAAACTGCAATTTATCGTTTTGTGTTATTGCCGAAAAGTACCGAGTTGTGAAGTAACGCAAAAGTACTCACTACTTTTTTTCAAAAGTTCCGGTCTTCGGTATTTATTTTTCCGAGTAACGTCACAAGTAACTTAATTACTTTCTGCAATTCGTCAAATTAAAGCGCATTCACCAACCTTGCGTCATCATCGATCGTTTCCATGTGTGCAATGACATCGTAGTCCACGTGACACGGGTACGACAGCTCGTAAAAAGGCATCCAGTGCCGTACGTTGGACCACTTTTGAAGGGCCGAGCCGTGATCGATGACGTCATTCAGAAACACAGTGTTGTTGGGATCGATCAAATACAAAACGAATTCTCGAAAAGTCGCTGACAGTTTGTAGATTCTGCCAAAGAAACAGCACATGAAGGTGCAATTCTATTGAGGCTACAAAAAGCTTTTTCAATTCGATGAGAGTGATAAATTTACATCAAGGTCTTGTCGTAAGGAGTAACCCATAAAAATGTGTTAGATCTTTACTTTTTACAGGCTTTTTCTACGTTTAATTTTTTCTAACCTTTGCTAAATTCACAAATATTTCTTACTTCCGTTTAGATTTTAGAACTCCCGTTAGGAGCTATTTACTGTAATTTAACATGAAACTTCACAAAACTTGGTCTGTAGCGTATATAGAAAAGCTACTAACTTGTATCCTTGATCCTGGCCAACAGGTTGGTATATTGCGGGATCGGTCAGCTTTTTTACAGTTTTTGATGCTGTAAAAAAAATTAATTATTGTCAGTCAAACGCCCTGAACAATACACGATTTAGAAATATAGATAAACGAAATATCATCAGCGCAATAACGCAAGCCTTGACCACGCGATTTTACTCTACTTTTAACATGTGGGACTTTACTGGCCAGGGCCTCACCGCATTGACAAGGTTATTTTCCACTAATACCCCACCATGTAAAAAATGGAGAAAGAATTGGTAAAACAGTAGTTTCCGACTTCTTCTTAAGCTCATTATATCCCAAAAGTCTTAAAAGGCTCACGAGCCCAACTCCTAAAGTTTAGAGTCGGTAAGCAATGGCATGCAAACTGGAAGCCGCAGATCAACTGTAGTTCTCGTTAGTCACTAAGCACTTCCAATAGTGATCGCATGGTAGAAATGTGGCCGAATGGCTGAAGTTCTAGACCCAGTGGTGTGCAAGCTACTTTTTTAAAGTCGCTGAGTTATAGTTTTAGTTACAAATGTTTAAAACTAATCAGTTACAGTTATTTTCAATGGCCAAAATTTTTCCTTCAAAATGCTGGAGTGACCTATTTTCGATGAAAGACGAAACAGCCCATTGGCCAACTGAAAAACCTGCTTAATTTGCTTAGAAAGTGAAAACTTGAATTCCTAGTGCAATACCGTTCCCTTCAATATTCAAAGCTATCTGCACCCTTGCCAACAGGAAGAGGAAGCCAGTTAATGGAAAAATAAACTTCTAATGGGTACCTCTCTACGATAGCCTTTAACCTTGTTGGCGATGTTGTGTAGATTTTCGGATAGACGCGTCAATCTTACAGAGTTCTGCAGTTTCTGCTAGAATTCTATAATTTATGTTAATTGCAAAAATGCGTGGCTTTAAAAATCGGCCACAAAAGATAGTCCGTAAAAATTACGCCAAACGGGATTTGCAGCAACCAGTGACATACATTGGTTTCGACTTCGCGGCCGTCCTTCACCGTAGGACAGACTTAGAATCACTCCACTATCGTAGCACAGTGTTGAACTATTGATGCAAGCACAATAGGGGTTGACATACGTAAACTGTTAAGTTAATGCGTTTCTACCACTTTCGTGACATTCTCATTTCTGCTCGCCAACACGACCGGGAATAAAGTATTATATCAATTTTCGATTAGATGAGTGAGACCAACTCTAACCCTACTGTGGTAGTAAGTGGAACAAATATGCCGCCTCCTTCTCGGTCATTATTGAATTACTCTAAAACGACCAAAAATTTCGCTTTTATATTTTCTGGCTTTGAATACAATTTATTGCTAGGTAATGTCTGACAATTTTGAGTTTAAAAAGGTCCAAATTACCCAGTTAATCCAAGAGATCATATAAAACAGAATTTTTTTGACAAACTATTTTTTTACTATTTAATGACAAATTAATAAAATATTTATTCTTTTTGTTGTGAAAGCAGAAAACCAAAAAGTAACTGTAATTTGTAACTTATACAGTGTCTAATTGATAACTAGTAACAAATTTTGTTACTTTTTCAAAAAAGTAACTAGTTACAACAGAAATTAATAACTACCGACCACTGTCAGCCACATCGCATGGCTAAAATTTAAGTACAGGTACTGCGCCAACTGTGGAGCATTAATTTTTTATGTTAGTTCTAGGCCAAGCATGGCCAACCTCGACCACCATGAAGGCCAAAAAAATTGTTCTTGGCTGACAAAGGACCCAATCATGAAAGCCACAAACAGCCTTTTTACCCATTTTGAACTCGGAGATTCTTTTTGGAAGCTCAACTGTTCAAAACCAATTGTCTTAATCACTTACACTAGTGGCGCAAACCAGTGTTTTCTCGCTGTTTTTGCTCACATTCAAAAGCTTTTTGAAAGTGCAAAGCCTGTGAAAACCAAATTGGCCTGCCGAATTGACCTGTGAAAACCAAATTCTTTACACCCAGTTTGCACGCGTATTATTGTACATGTATATTTACCAGTTCGTTTTATTGCCGGAAAGTGCATTGCTAAGATTCTAATTTGTTTGAGTGAACAAAGCTGCTGCTCAAAAATAGAAGCAAAACAAGAGACTTAAAACAATGACAAAAAATAAGAGTTGGATTCTTATGACGAAAGTTTGCCGACCACTGAATGGCAGTAGCAAGAGGTAACGGCCCGACAATCATGCAAAATTTAGACCAACAAACGGAATTAAAGTCTATCTAGTACTGATTGGTCTTTTTTTGTCGCATATATATTCTGTGTCGCGTTAACTTTTGTTGGTTTTGGTACAATATTTTTGCGACAAAACTCGTTTCGGAGTTATCACCATTGCTGACACAGTGCGTTTATACCACCAGCAGTGCTATCGAGCACAAGAAATTACCACAAAAGTCACTCCAACCTAGTCAACCACGCAGCCGGCTCGGTTGAAACTAGCATCATGACTAAGCAAGAATAGACTTTGGTTCTGTAATCAACTCACTGATGCAGTTGTACCAAATTATAAGGTACTAGGTTGTGAACAAGCATGGGTTACTTTGAATCCATGACGAATCTGATAACACGACACATGACAACAAATTTTTATCTGCAGATTGAACGACAGAAGTCGCTGTTGGAGCATCGCAATCGATGTCAGTAGTGATTGCGGAAAACAAACATCTTCAATGTACTGTATGTACAATTTTCAGTTCAAAATAGCCTGTTATTGAATTAAGGCAAGCTATAAAAAATTTTCTTTTGGGTGCAAGGATGGTCAATTCGAAGACAGGTAAGTAGGCAGCCTGCACCTCCTTCTGGGAAAACTAAATAATTCTAGATAGGATCTGCCAAAACAGGTAAAATATATTAATGACGTCAAAGATGAGGTTTTTGTCCGCAGTAATGGTGTTTTTTCTTCCCTAAAATAAATTTATAAGGTCCCAGATGGGGTAGAAATCCCTAAGAGTTCATTTTTGGTCACATTACACATATTTTCTGTCTTTCTTAAAGAGTAGCTTGCTTCCCTCTGGCTACGCAGTGTTTCAGGCAGTAGCAAAATTGTATAGATTTAGGCAAAAACCTGAAGATAAACCTTTAAAGTAAGAGGATTCGTACTTGTCCAAAATGTCGGCATATAACACGAAACGTTCATAGCAAAAAGCTAAATTATGTTTAGGCTATTTTCAAATACTGCTTCTAGTATGTTTTATAAAAGTGAATAAAAACGATTTTATGATAATTATCACAACAACAATATACGTTTTCTTTTTCAGTCGTTTATAGATCGCTTCTGCTACTGAAATAACGCAACCTGATGGACAAGTGATTTTGTATTTTTGGTTTGAGCATTCACTGACAGCATTCATATCTTTTATAGCTGACAAAAACAGCAAATTGTTAACAAGAAAATCAATACAAAAGAAGCCACGGTCAATCGGGAACCGCTGTTCACAAGTGAAACCTTACATTTGCAGGCATAGCTGATCTTCAGAGCTTTTTTCAATGGAGGACAACTTGTCGTTATGTTGAACAGCTTTTGGGTGGCGATGATGTCACATTTTTTCCTTCCATTGCACAGTTGCGACGTCACAAAATAAGAATGTATAGAACTGCATGCTTTGTGAACGGTCCATTTTGGATCAATGCCACAACTGAAAAAGAAATTGGAAACACAGATTTTTTTTGAATATCTTGTTTTATTGATCTGCACTTCAACGGCCACTTACACGCTAGGAAAGATATCAAAAATTCATGGGGACTCGTTTTGTATCTAAAACACGAGAGCAGGTAAATACAATTTTTTGTTTAAAATCAAAGATGCACTCTAGATGTCATCTTTTTCCCTCTTCAGGCCAATTTCCTTTTCCTTCTAACCGCTTTTGGTGTAAGTCTATCACCAAAGTTTAAAGGGACGATTACAACTAATGATTGTAAAGACTGTGATAGTGTTCTTCGTTAATTAAATTCTTGATTAACATAAAAGCATATCAAGTCTGAAACAAACGTAAACTTCCTCACTCACGTTTTGTTATCGAAGCGACCAAACACAGCGTCTACTACTTTGATCACGTGATCGTGCTCCAAGCAACACAGTTCGGCAGTCAAGCCTTCGCAGGTTGTGATTTCACGGACTGCGTCGTTATGAACTGAATAAGTTTAACCAACGAAATTAAAACTAAATAATAGGAAGAGACACTAATTGCGATCTTTGAAATATACCGGCGCAATGGTGCAGTGGTTAGAGCGTCCACATTGTAGTCGGTAGGCCTGGGGTTCATTCCCTAAGTCGAGTCAAAGCAAAAGACTTTAAAAAATGGTATTCACAGCTTCCCTGCTTGGCGCTCAGCATAAAAAAGGGATAGTGTGGAGAACAAGCCGGCAAGCTTGCTTGTTGTATCCTTGGGCAAGGCACTTAACGGGACGCCTCCACCTTTATGTGGCAGACAGGTGGCCCCACCCGTACTTCACCGGATTATAATTGTGAAGTTGCTAACCCAGCATGTCAAACGACTCTTGGGTACCCACCAGTGGCAGTCCGCCTTGTTGGTGGTGGGGCTACCAGTCACTCAAGACTGGTTCGAAATGGGCTGCCATCTTCCCCTAGGCCTAGCCTAATATCAATTAGGCTGACGGCATGAACCTGAATTACCGTTCATGCCGTACCTCCATCCCAAGGAAGAGGAGGGGTAAACATACACACACACACACACACACATCTTTGAAATAAGAAAGGAAACTGATCAAAACAAAATGGTCTTATTGGTGCCAAAGCTATTCATGAATTTGCACAGAGTAGTAGATGAAATTCAACAATTTTAAAATTGCAATAAACCATTCTAAAATATCAAGGTCAGTAACAGCTAGGGCAGATCGACACTAAATTCTCAATACATGCCTTCATCCAAGGCAGTACTTAGGATTCGTTGAGAAAAGAAGTTGAGATTACCAAAAGTCATCAAAAAAACAGTGTATTGATATCACCAAGACTCAAGTTTGAGTCTTCAAGACCTCCGCCTTGAATCTTTACAATATCTGAATACCGTTGTTGGATGGGAAAAGTTTCCTCCTAGCGGGCACTTTAAGGTAATCATTCGTTCACCGCGTTTCCTTTGTGCAAACAAGCTGAATTGCAGAGCAACTTAATTTACCAATAGTTTTGTCTTTCCATCGGTTGCCATACTTTTTAGCAACTTCGTACGAGAACTTTGAAAATGTGGGTCCTTTGAGAGATTTTCGTGTGACTTTGTCAACATAAGCGGATACGATCCTTTCCATCGGATCTCGAACCACCATCAACTTGGTTGCATTTCGATAAAGAGTTTTATGTCTTGAGGTGACACGGAATTTTCCCACAATATCCAAGGGCGCGGAATGAGCTGCCGTCTAAACAAATTGACTGCCTCTTTACAACTGGGTGTAAGAAGATCAAACTCTTGAGCGACAATACTACGGTATTGCATTTTATCCTGCAGATGCGAAGGACAACGACAGTGATGCTAAGCATAATACGAGTCACTCAGACCCGAACTGCAGTTTCGAAATTCTGACATTTCGTTTGCATCACATAGTAGTAGGTTAAATAGATTCAATAAATTTACAGCTGGTCACAATCCGCCACGCAAGCATATCGTAGTAAATTCCAATTAGCCACTGAATAAACAGAACATTTAACTCAAACAAGGAGCCTCTTCAAAGTCTGATATTTGTGGCAAGATGCCTGAACTTCTACTTCATCTTAAAAGTTTTTGTTGCTAAATGTGTGATGATGATGACAATCGTCGCTTTTCGCTGACAACTATGGCTATTTTCTTTTGGACTCAGTATTGCTTTCTCGCGTATGTTATAAGGTGGTTAATGAAGCCGATGCGTGCAGAGAAACCTCTTCCACATGAGGAACATCAGGGGGTGGAGTGGGACGTCGGCATCGGGATGCTCATGCCTTGCACTTTATTATAGCGGGCAGAGCACGCTGAATTCAGTCATATCAGCAACTCTGGACATGAGACCGCTCTAAATTAATTATTCTTTTGCCAAAGTCTCCGATTAATCATCGATGACTGAAAATTCTTACGAGGAAGATTTCTGGCAACTATTGAAGCGTTCTTCTGGCATCCAGCAGACCACTTGTCATGGATGAGTTTGTCGTAAAGCAGCTGCTTGGATGCATACAAAAGTCTTCTGTGCGAGAAACATGGCAAGCCCATTTCATCTATGCATTGCAAATAAGGGTAGATTGCTACACCAGTTAGCTATGCTGAGAACCATAGTGTCAGGATTTGGTCTTGCAAGTGAGTTTTGAGCAATTTACGGAAGCACTTTAAGCGGAAGTAATTAAAGGTTGTTTCTTGGGCATCCTGTCGGTTGTTCAGGTTTCACAAACGGAAAGTAGGGTGATAGAAGCCACAGCCTGTGAAAGTTAATCTCAGTGGTTGGCTTAATGTCATGTCTTTCCCAAACATTTTTCTCAGTCTGCCAATGACAAACAGGCCTCTGAGATTCTGTTGCTGGCTTCTAAATCGATGGTGGCCGCGGAGGAGAGGAAACTATCCAAGTAAGAGAAACTGTCTACATCTTGCAGCGTCTGAGTATTTACAGTAATGTTGGGCTCATGATATGGTTTGTTGAACGAGATCGAACGCTTCCGAAACTACTGAGCGCATAAACATGTAGCTTTGCGTGATAGGTTACCTTCTAGACGTGAGTGTCACAAGATAGCCGATGTCGTCATCATCACAAACAAACTTTCTAAAATATGTACCTCTAAACCGATGAGCGTATTTTTATTTAAAAAAAGCTAGCAGTCGACAAACTAATTTGAAAAAACTTTATTCTTTCAGGGAGTAAGATGACGTCATTTATAAACGCTTGTTTGTAGAGTTTACATTTTCATTTACTTAAAAAATTCTGGGTATGGAAAGGCGGTTGCAAGCTCATGCAACTCTTGAGAGAGATATTAAAAAGCTGCTTTTGATAAAAACAGTTTGCAGTAATCCGTTTTGCCATGGCAAAATGGCAGCGTTGTTTTCAAAAGCTCATTTTTGTTGTGACGTCATAACAATTACGCATTGTAAAAGCGACTCGTTGCTTTGAACTCGTAGGAACGCTGTTCAATGCAACGCGTATGTGAGTCACTAACTGGTCGACAGGTCCACCATCATTAATTTGAACAGTTGATTTGCTGTTTAAGCAAGTTCAGAGTAGTAAAATTGCAGCTAAGTAGGAAACGTTCAAACTGCTTTGTTGCCACATAAATACTGTGAACTTCATGGAAGCAAGCTTTCTTCTAAAGTCTAAGCTAACAAGCCTAAAATCAGGATCCAAGAGACCTGAAGGAGGGTATGGTCCTTTCGCTTCTCCCTGATTATGCATACGTTGGTTACAGGGCATGTTGACGTAACCGGGGAGTTGAGGGCACAAATATGGTTACAAAAATATGCCTATCATTTTGTCAAATAAGTCCTATCACTAAATAGCTTATGTCTGCATTTTCAATAACAATCAACTCTACAATAAAAAATTACTATTTCTGCTCCAGCTCCGTAGGTTGTATTTGTGCCCTTCTTAAAAAAAACAAATGATAGAATTATGCCTCCATCGAAGTTTGTGGATAAACAGACTGCTTTCGAGTCAGAGCAGCATTAAATTGAGTGGAAAAATACCACGACCTGAGAACACATTGGCATAGCCAGGACAAAAGGGACACACGAACTATGATGCCCATTGTCTATGATTTCGTGTCTGCTTACAGTACTTGATTTCGTAGAGAATCATCTATGTTAATTTAAAAGAACTTTTGTTGCTGTAAATTTTTTTCTTAGGTGATTTTGGCTGCATCCATAGGCCCATTTCCTAACTCGATGGTGCTGATGGATGCCATGCGAGTGACGGCGGCTAATTTTATAAATGTCTACGTGAGAGATTATTGCTTTGTTTCCTAGTTTCATACTTGTGATATTTCTCCGGTTTTATTGTACGATCCATTAAGAACCAATAGAATTCTTTTCCAGTTCGTGCTCCCAGCTTTCGGGATTGCAGAGAAGATAAACTTGTATTCGTGTGAGATAAAAAACCACGGCTTGGGAGACGGAATCTCCGGCTCCCATACTTCGAAAGTTTTGTTTGCTGGATTAATTCCTAGACACATTAAATTGTTCATGGTTTAGAATATCAAAACACAAAGGGAACTAAAACACGCAATTTTGGTAACTTTTTGAATACATTAACTTTTTCAGCGCCAGGTTATTTATGGCTGAGTGAATTTGGTTACATATTTTACCCTCCACATTACTCTTATTCCTGAGCGCCAAGCCAGAGATCGGTGTATACCATAACCGAAGTCGTTCGTATGACTCCACAAAATGATTAAGCCTAGGTCTACCAAATGCGAACACAGAGACACAAATGAAGCACAAACTTTTAACTGCTGATACCTCCGCTTTGACCTAACAGATCATCTTTGCTATAACTTGGCATTCGATCTATTAACAGTGCTTAGTGCAAAACATGTTCGGAAACTTTTGTGGTAATTCGGAAGCGACGAGATTCGGTTAACAGCAAAGCAAAGCCTAGTTCTATCTATAAACCGGCGCGATGGTGTAGTGGTTAGAGCGTCCGCTTCGCAGTCGGTAGACCTGGGGTTCATTTCCCTTGTCGAGTCATACCGAAAGACTTTAAAAAATGGTATTCACAGCTTCCCTGCTTGGCGCTCGGCATTTAGGGGATGTTATGGAGAACAAGCCGGCAAGCTTGCTTGTTGTGTTCTTGGGCAAGGCACTTAACGGAATACCTCCGTCTTTATGTGGCAGACAGATGGTGGGGCCAAGCTGTCTACCCGTTGTGGTGGCCCAGTCTGACGAAAGACATGCAAACCGAGCATGAGCTCATATGCGTAAATGAATGATCTATAAATAACCAGCACGTTTTACTGTTAACTGAATCTCGCCACTTCCGAATTACCACTAACGTTTCCAAACGTGCTTCGCACGAAGCATTATTTTACAGAGGTCACTACTCCATGTTTTCGTTGCTGTATAATTTGTCTTTGGAAAGGAAAATTGGCTTAGTTGCTCTATGATCTGTTTTTGGGTATGAAAAATGCTGTCGTTGTTGTATGACATGTCCTTGGAAAATAAAAAATATTTTTGCTGCTGCATGATTTGTTTTTCGAAAAAAAAAGTGTTTCATTGTAGTACGTTATGTCCTAATCTCTACAAACTACTCTTCACCACGTCCTTTACAATTGGCACCGCATAGATGTACACTTAAAACAGCGCCGATAAATTCGTCACAAACTTTTTTGCCAGCATTTTCAAACTTGACATTAACTTGTATACTGCACAGCAGGGTCAATTATGGCTCTGCCAGCCCACAGCTATGATGATGTGTGACAAGAGTTTAAGCGCGCCGCCATTTAAAGCTATTAAAGCGAGGTCTTTAGCTTGTAAAAAAAGCTGAGGTTTTTAATCATAATCTCCAAAAAGAAGATTAAACAGACGACAAAACTGAAGTTGAATATAAAATTACTAGTCGAGAACAAAATGTAAATTTAAAAGTGAACAAGACATTAGTACGGCCCCATTTGAAATATGCAGCCACAGTATGGAATCCATATTTAAAAAGAGACACCAAGTTAATCGAAAAAGTTGAAAAAAGAATCACCAAAAGCATTCTTGGTTTACAGCATTTATTATATCAGGGGTTCCCAACCAGGGGTGCTCGCACCCCTTGGGGGTACGAGGCAGCATGTTAGGGGGTGCGAGATGGTCATTCAGATTTTTGTGTTGCATTTTTGTCCCGTCATGCTCAGTTCATTATGTGCTGATAGTTCTGCACAATCAGTGTCTAATTACAACATGCCTAATGCGCGGCCTTCAATTCAGCCCAAAACGATGCGAGATTGGTGATGACCTTTTTTTTGGAGATCACCTCTGCAATAATGGTGAGGGAGCTGCGGAATTTGCCTGCTTGGAAACTGCGGGATTAGATTCTAATTAGAGCATGCTAAGTGCATGGCCTTATTCTTCACATGTTAAAACACTATAGAGGTGCGAGAACATATTAAGATATTTTAGGGGTGCGAGAACATATTATAACAATTTAGGGGTGCAGGCCATTAAAAAGGTTGGGAACCACTGTATTATATGATCAAAAGTTGGCTCGGCTAAGTCTTGAATCTCTGGAAAAACGCAGACGCATTTGCGGATTTAACAGATTATTTCAAAATTATCAACAACATTTCGATTTCGTATTTCTCCACTTTCTTTTTTTTTTGCAAATAATTCTCGTACTCGAGGTAATAATTATAAAATCAACAAAAAATATTCACGTTTGAATTGTAGAAATAATTTTGTTTCTCAACGTTGCATTAATGCCTGGAACAAATTGCCTTGGAAAGTGATCAACAGTGTGTCTACAACCCAGTTCAAAAGCCTCATTTCCAAATATTGCTAATTGTCTGTATGTTATCTGCTAATAATTTGTTGAAATATTTAGTGCTATGAAATTCCTTTTGTTGAAATTTGCTTTGACGCCACTGGTAGTTTTCCTGGTTCATATATTCGTCAAAATGATGGGAAGTTGTTTATTTATATCCATTTGGTTTCTTGGCAGGAAAGTTTACTGATCTTGATAGTTAGATTCATCGTGATTTTATTTGCATAATTCGTAGGCTACTCTGCTGAATAATGTGTGTGTATGTTACTTTTATTTTGTTATTTAGTATTGTATGCTCTGTGATAAACTGAATCAAAAGTACATTACATTAAAAAACTTACCAAGTTGGTGACAAGCTCTCTGAAGGTGTTCTTTTCTCAACTGCATCGTATTTTCCATTTTTTTCACGAACTCTTGTGTTACTTCTTGTCTAGTGCTTTGCTTTTTCGTGTAACTCTGTTTTGTCGTTTTTCCTTCTCTCACTACTGAATTTGATTTTGAAGTATTGAGTAAAGGAAAAATTGATTTTGACGTTGAATTGTGAGTAATGCCGCCCAAAGCTGGAGCTACTTTCGATATTCCTTTATTCAAAAGCTCTTTGCGTTTTGAGACTACACGTGCAGAGGCAATCGTAGTGTTGTATTCGTTAGTGTGTTTAAACACTTCTTCTTTGCAGTGAACACAAGTATTCGCGGTCTGAATTGTTTGGTTTGCAAACGGTATCGTAGCGGCCCGATCAGACAGGTAGCTTTGATAATTGTTCCATTTCTCCTTGCTTCTTACCACTAAGTTTAAATTTCTTTGTATTCTTTGATCTAAAACGCCTAGGCTTCCGCCAATTACAACGAAAATCCAAATCCAAAGCACTTTAGTTTTCAAAAAACGAATAATAATCCTTATCGTTTTAGTTTCAATGTTGTGCATGTTTGTATACGAGTATGCGGTTATTTCACACATAGATACTCATCAAAAAGATATGATTGCACTTTTATCATTCTAAATGTAAGTCATTTTTGAAATCATCTACCAAGCATCTACAAAAACTTGCTTATAGTTTCTGTAATCCACGGTGTGTACAAACACCGTAAAGAGCCGCAATCAAATCATGGTAAACAAGCAAAAGACCAGCATAAAATAAACAATCATTTATTATTAGTTTAGAGCCGATATAGATTTAATGTCAATATGTCATGAAAATATTTATTAGTATTTCTGATTATACTTGTCATTAGTACAAACTACAAAGACATGGCCAAAATTTGTGATCGTATCGTAGGCATACTGTAACTAAATAGATTACGTGGCTGGCACATCACACAGGTTATGTAGAGGGTATTGAAGTCATGGTATAGTTAGAAACCAAGTGACAAAGAAATGAGCGAGATATGTTGAAATCTTTGCTAGGAGAAATATCTTCTTCAGAGTCTCTCACTTGCTTGCTGCGCAGTGTTCCGACAGATAATTAAAAAGAATATTACATCATTGTTCTTTTCAAACTTCAAAAAAACTTTTAAGAAGGCAAGCTTATGCACCAGCACAGCGGCTTCCTAGCTTCATTATGTTTACACCCAGGCGCGCAATCAGGAGTTTTTTAGAAAGATTGAGGGGAAGCAGGCTAGACTTTTTTGGATCTCTAAAAAAATGAGGTCATCAAAGTGATTTAAAAGCAATAAGTGGCGCCTCTAGAGTAATTTCTTTAATTGATTTCCCAGGCAGAGCTGCTAGTTGTAAAACTTTTAGTAATATGGTTAGAGGGGATTTATCTCTTTCATCCCACGCCCCCTTGCTAGCATCTTTAGCAACTTATAGTCTTCGCTCATGAAAGATCAACAAAAAAGTGAGAGCATACCGAATTCGAGATAGGCTAAGTCCACGCTACTTTTTAAGAAAACAGAAAATACTGGGTATTAAGTGTTTAACTGTTAGACTGAACACTCGCATCCCCTACTTCTAAGTGCCTTTAAAAATACGCTTTACCTCAAGTTTGCCTGCCCGGTATCAGTTCTTGTGGTAGAAATGCACTAAGCCAGCAGTGCCAGCAACTACGAAATGAGCTGGAACGTAAGACGTTTCATGTTGTATGAATAGAGTATAAAATTAATGTATTTAACTTATACATCACAAGTTCATGTTATTTAATCAAAAACATCAACCACACTCTCGAGCTTGACATCACGCCGTTCTTAGTAGATCGTACTTATCAGTGACATCTCAATTATAGGTTTGAAGAAGCTGTTCACCAGACACTTTGAACAGAACGAAAAATCTCGTCTCTCTTCATTTACCACTGCTTGATAACCACAAAATTTCTTGATCGGTGCTTAGTTAAAGAGTAGCATTTGGTTTTGTTGGATTTAGTTCGATCTTAACCAAAATTACACTCAATAAAAATTTGCTTGCTGAAACTAGAAGACAAAACCAAACTGCTCATCTAGCAAACATAGAAAATTCGTCAACTGCTTGATAAGCTACAGATGGAAGCCGGAAATCGCATCAAGCAGTCGTAACTCAATCTTAGCATAGCTTATCAAACAATACCATCGCTATCAATATGCTATGTTGTACAATCCAAATGCAGCATTAATGCATTGCTAGGTAAACTCATATTATTTACATCTTTATAATTAAACGTTCAGTGCCTGTAATCGAGCACCAATCTACCCATTTTGCCGATCTGTTACAATACAGTGGTACGGTGCTGTCGCCAGAGCAAACGAAGTGATGGGGCACAAGCCGAAAGTGAGGGAACACTAAAATAGACTAAATTTTGCATCTTGAAACTGATTTGCACAGCTGCAAATCTTTTGCAATTTTGAAAATTCTGTATTTAAAAAAAAAAAGACATTGCAGGGTATAGAATGTTTTGAATTGCACACGATATGAAGCTTCATGATCTTAAAATAGATATAAGTGATCGTGTGTTGATGATTAGATAAATTTATAACATAATGTAACTTGAGATTTTTTCATAGTTGATGACTTGATAGGTTTGATGGTGTAAACTTGGGATGTGAAATGGTGTTTGAAACTTAAACCACCGAACTACCGGTATTGAAAAATTCAATATACTGCTAATATCGGTAACGTTAGTCAGGACGCATCAGGATACATATTGTTGTACTGTTGGTAACCACTGAATCAAGATTAAATAAGTAAAAAAGAATATTGTCGAATACTAAAATAACAAATTTTTTAGAAAAAACACACACATACATACTAAAATAACTTGAAACAAAGAACGCCGAAAAGTTTAAAACAAAGCTGTTACAAATCCTCAGTCAACGTAGATTTGTGCACAAGTGCCTTGGAGGAACTCCGGGGCCTTCGCTCCTTCTTCAAACACAATGACTAAATAAAACTTCTTTATTGCGAACAACTCAGTAAAAGAACAAAAAACTCAGTTATATAAATTCCAAAATCGATAAAAAGAATGAGCAAAAATTCACCGAGGGCTTCTTCAAATATAATTAAATGCAGAAAAACAAATTGAACTTCTTGCAGCAACAAAAATTAAGCAACTAACTTTTTTAATCCAGAACGTTACTATTTCACTGTTTGGAGCGAGAGGCCAGCTAATTAAAATGTAAATCTCGACCGGTTTTAGGAAAAATACGCCCGAGAGTTGCATTCCAATCTCAAGCTGCCAAACGCCAAACAAAAAATACAAGACGTGCGAGATCAAAGGGTGTCAGTTCAGTTCAGCCACGGAAATCAAAAAAATAATTTTTCCGAAGTTGATTCTGTAACTAAAGGGAATAAACTGAGTTTAAGTAAAAAAACTGCAGTCTACAATTTGAGGTACTGAACTATCAAAACACATTTTTTTTCCAATCAGTTTTTAGTCTATTTGTTAAGTCGCTTTCGAACGCAAGTTGGACAAGATGGGCTTTTCGAGCGTGCTTCATCGATTGCCTGCGATCTCGCATGAGTGACTCCTAAGTTTTACAGCAATACGTATGGTAGGCATCGCCTTAAGTGCTTTACAACGTTCAGAAAGAAATTTGGTTTTGTCGGCTTTGTCTTCTCATCACCGATGAATTTTGCAACGTACATCTTGGCAACATCAAATTCTGCTTCCACACTTGTGCGGTTTACCAAATCCAAGCGAGGTTGCACTACCTTTACATCCAAAAAGTTGCTATCTTCGGGTTTAAGAGCAGAGACAACAGTACATAGTTTTGTATTTTGATGGCAAAAACGGATGTCAATTTCATTGATGGCTTGATCCAATGTGCTATAAAATAATCTTTGCATTTCGTCTTTATTTATTTCGCTATTTCCGGTTGTTTCTTCGATTACAGAGTCCTGTAGCAATGTATTATCACGTCGTGCTCGTCTTGAAGGAGCGTCAATTTGAATTACGACCTCATCCCATATGTAAACTTTTAAACTACAAACGGTCTGCTGTTTGTTTTTTCCGTCCTATGTCGAATCGATATCCGTGTTGAATGACGAGTTTCTATTCTTTGATGGTTTATTTGATCAATTGTATGAAAAAACGAAGAATAACCGAAAAATTTAACCCAGAAGTTGAAGCACGTTTTCTAAAAGATAACACCAATTATTAACTAAAGAATAAATTTAGAACAGCGACATTATAATACTCTAATTGACTTTGTAAATGATTTTAACACCAAATGAATTACTACATAACAATAAAATATAGACGAATAAACATACCATTTTGGTTGATTCAATAAGGACAGAAGAATTAAATTTCCACGTGTTTCGCGAATATGACCAACTGTTACTTCATCGAGTTCCAAAACACAAAGTGATACAATTATAAAGTTTTTGTTTTACATCCCGTCAAAGTGCCAGAGAAAAAACATCTTTGTATTAGTTAAGGTCAAAAAGGCAGGGCGAAAGAAGTGTACATAACAAGTTTACGTAACACTACTTGAACGCAAAACCGGAGAAATGAATAGAAACTAAAAGGTGGTTTAAATAATGCCGAATTTGAAATTTCTAACACCATATATCCCAAAATTTCTCTTCTGTTCAAAGATTGTGAACATTTTCAACACAGGCAGCAACAAGTGTCATCCCAGTTGATAAGTCAATATTTTTAGCCTGAAGAATATTGTTGGTTGGAGCAATCAAACTTTGAACCTATAAAATACAATACAAAATTAGCCGTTTCTAAACCGATACCCTTAGTGGCCATTTTGCAGTCTTTTGGTAGGACTGCTTAGCCTCACTAGGAAATACACGTTAGGTCTTTTTAAGACCAAAATAGCACAAACACCTTGTTGGGGTATAAACCAGTAAATTAATGATTAAATAATCAGCTTCCAAATAGAACCAAGGGGTAATCCATATTGATGATGCACATTCATTCACTGCCTTTCACATTAACATAGCAAACAGGTGACCTGAAGCTGTTCTTGAAACAGAGACATCACCTGTGATTGAAGAACAGTAAAATTGCAGAAAATAATCAAACACTTGGAGTGCCCGATCGGTGGCTATAGTCAACCAAAAGGCAAAGCGATGGTAAGAGCAAAACTTTTTGTGACAATTCTCGCTTCCTGGACATGATACACATTTGCACTATACATAACATCATAAAAACATTCTTGCAATTAATAATTTTTTGCATTACGCAAACGGTAATTTGCTTACAATATTTACATGTAAAATATTGCATTATACAGTATGTGGTAAAGAAACGCGAAACGTCCAATAAATTTAGACACAAAAAAGATGCTTTAATCCCTTCGTATGTGCTAGATGCTTTGTTTTTGAAATATTCATATGAACTGTCGACTGTTGTTTGCGAGCTTTTTGTTTAACTGGGCACCTTAATAAGTAGACTACTTGGCCCCACCATCTGTCTGCTACTGTAAATATGAAGGCATCAGATACAACGTTAAATGACTTTGCCAAACAATACCTATTGAAGTTGCGGGTTTGTTCCCCACACTACCTTTGTCGTGATGAGCGGCAAATAGGGAAACTGTGAATACCATTTTTTCAAGTCTCGTCAAGGGAAATGAATACAGGTCTGTGAAGCAGATAGTCCCGATACCTCTCGTAGCCCCAAAATATATTTATTATTATAAGCCATCACGCTGGTCATAACATTGAAATGGATTGTGATATGAGCTTCTCCTAAGATCTGAGGCAAGCCATTTCATGGCTTCTATTTTAGTCATGGAGCCAAGCAATCTACTCGCCGTTATGATGGCCCAGCAGCACAACAAGACTGACAAGCATTGCATAAGCTTATAAATTAAACTGTCACCACCAACAAATTATTTGAAACTGAGACCGCAAAAATGATTATAAAGAAATACATACCTTGAAAAGCATTTCTGCAATGAACAAGAAACTTTGTTCCTGCACCTCTTGAAGCAGCCCCGATGCCTCTGTACGTGTTTCTGCTGTATGTGCCCGTGAAGTATCCATTTCTTGGAGAAGCGAAGTTATATGTTGAAAAGAATTGAGAACAGCTATTTACTGTAGCCAGATGACCAGTCCACCTCTGCTCAATCAGGCGTTTCAGCTCTTTACCACTATAGTGAAGTGCAACTGTGAGCTTGCAAAAAATCTCTAAAGACTACCACAAACGTGCAAAAAATCATTGATCGCTTGTTCAAACGACATTGCATGCAGCACTATAAGGTGCAATTGATAATTCAGGCAGTGCAAATAAGGAATCTTTCTGTTTTCTCGTTCCTGCAATAGAGGTTAAACTCCTCTACAGTTTCCTGCCATTACAAATGCGCCATCATAGACTTGACTAAGTACCATTGATGAAGTCAGTCCTGCATTGGCAAGTTTCGCCAAAATCACGTTAATAATTGATTTCGCATCACCCGAATCGGCGCTTGATAAAACCAAAAAACGTTCCGCTACTTTCAAAGAAAGCTCGTTCAAAAAAACGAATAATTATGCTAATGTTTTCTATACCAGTTGGGTCCTTGGTGCCATCAACTTTGATTGTATAGCGAGAATTTCCAATTTCTTGCTTAATACCCTCGGTTAACACCTGAGCTCATAGCAGCAGTAAGTTTGTTTTGCATATCGGGACTGGCGTACGTTGCATTTCGAGAGAGAGTTTTAATAATTGCACGTAAACGCTTGTCTTTTTCAACAGTGTAATTAAACAAACATAAAAATAGTGCATTTCTACTTTCGTCTTCGCTTTCAAATGCGTTAATTTTTCCTCTGAATGCCAATTGATAAGTATCCAAAAAAGCTACTATGTTAATTGCAGTGAAAAATAGTTTCAATTGCTTCTGTGTTGACTAATACGGTAATTTCCTTACTCATTTCGAACCGTTTGATTTTTTCTTTCCAGGTACTGTAGCATGCTGAGTGTTCTTTGGAGGCAGCATGCTTGGAAAACCTCTATTCATTTCACCTGCATGCTTCCAATAACGAAAGCCATTGGTTGTAAAAGTTGGCTCACAACGCATTCCTCGAAAGTCTCCTCCAGCAATAGATTCAAAATTGTGGCAAGGAAAGCAAAAAGCTGCACCAAACTTGACAGAATATTCCAACCAATGCCACCTCGGATACCACGCAGCATTGAAAAGCATCTTTTCTTGGCCTTAAACATGCTTACAGGATAAGCACGCAACCTTATTTGCTGCGGGTCGTCAACTCCCAAATCATTACCATCAGCACATTTTCGTTTGTTCATATGCCTACTTGCAGCAGATGTTGTACGCGCACTGCAGCAAGCAGACGAGCTGATACCTTGCAAACTTTCAGAACTTTCACTCAAATTAGTACTTTGCAACCAATCTCTCATACTCATTTTGCGCCTTTTACGTCCTCAATGAATAAGCGAAATAAAAACGTCTGGTGTAAGTGCTGATAAGACGGTTTATTGCGTCACAATTATTGTGTCACAGCAGTTGGTTGCGCCGCAACTGTGCAAACAATCGATAGCGTTAAACGAGAATTATGCTGAATTGAACGTTGTTTTGCATCCTAAATCTAAGTTTCTTAATTTTATTGTTTGTTGTCTTGTCGTTACGCGGTGTTCCAAATAAAACAAAGAATTTAGACTAACCCAAAATAGGGGGCTCAATCAGCCGTCGGGGAGGACGCGACCCTCCTGGCCCTATAGTAGCGATGGCACTGCATTAGTAAATGTGTAAAAACGTAAGATTATACTTGTAGATCAAATATTGTTATAACTGCCAGTTGGTAAACAGATGTTAGTATCTCATCGACAGCCAGCGTTATAGTTTGTGTTCACCGGATTTTATCCTAGCATTTTTTCTCTGTTACAAACGGTACTAACAGCCAGCGTCGCCCGCAAGGTCACCATTAACCTGCCGAAGTAAAAAACATCAGGCCAGTTAGGTGCGCCCGCTGCACCAAGGCACCCCTGTGAGAACAGCGACGAAAAAGTTATTAATTCAAAGTTTTACAAAATGGCTAACTGCCTCTGTTGACCAAGTGCACGTTGAAGTTTAGGCTGCTTTCATTGGAGTAGAGAAGGTAGAGAAATTTTTATTTCACCAAGAGGAACCTGAAATTGGAATATTTAAAAAAATCCAGTTAACAATAATTTTGTCACCTCCTAGCCCCGAATCAAAATTCTGACTATCTCTAACAAAATGTCTCCGACATAAAAGTTCCACGAGAATATCGGTGCTGAAATATTTGTTTGGTATACAGGATATTTACGCGTGTGCTGTATGCTTTCACGGTTTCCAAAGTTTATTCTAAAAAAAAAACTCAATGCATGTATCTTACCCCGACATCAGGAGACAAACGTTCTTTCAAATTGGATTATTATGGTCATCTGCAGACAATGACTTGATCTGACACAGTATAGGAGTATAGTTTAGTATTCAGAGGTATTCAAAGTAGCCTACACATTTACTTGAGTAGGAGTATTGTTATTTACGCAAAAACGTTAAATGAAAGTAGTAGTAATGAAAGTGGAAAGAAAAGATAGAGAGCAATAATAGTATTTTTACTTAAGTAAAAGTAAAAAAGTAGACAAGAATTAAACTACAAAGTAGTAAAAATTAAAAGTAGTTTTATTTGTTTAGCATTTAAAGCCTGTGTCTCTCCAGACCAGTAGTTCTCGATAAGGAATGCTCGCACCACATAAGTTGCGAGAAGTGATTCCTAAAAAGGAATTCGTCTCTGCCTATTTGTAGCTTCGTTTACATTACCGACAAAGTTAACGGATATAGTCACTACAAAAGGGAGTTTTCCCAGGAGACGCTACTTTAGAGGGTGACACTGTTTTTAGAATACTTTCGGAAGAGATTACCTCAAATTAGGTTAATTACTTTTCTTCTTTTGATCAACACTTTGTAAATTTAAGTTGATAATTTGTTTCGGAAAAACGTTTTGCTTTGGAGATGGCACTTTTTGAATCCTTCCTGGGTGTCACAAATTATAACGATAAGGAGTGTGAAACGAATTCTTTTTTTTGCAGGGAGTGCAAAATAACAAATATATTAATATTCGTTAATCTAAGATTAAATAATGCATTCTATTTTTTGGTTGTTTATGTTTTTGTTATAACGTTTGTCAACGGTTAAAAGTCATTCAAAGCGAGCGACTTGCTGAGACCATGTTTTTTTTGTTTCTAAATAAAAAAGATATCAAACAAATTTAAAGCCATACGATATCTAAGATTTAACCAATAAAAACTGAAGCCAAATAGCGCATTTAGATAAAAAATCAGGAAAGAGAAGGAGCAAAAGTTTTTCTCTCTTGGATCAGATTTTTAGTGATGACCTTTTACCAATTGCTTTAGAGACCCACGAATTGCAGCAAAAATCAGTACAATGTTAATGCAGAAGATCAAGATTACCAAAAAATGTGATCTTGAAGATCAAGATCAGATCACGATCTTAATCTTCAAGATCACGAAGCTTTATGACATCACGGCCCACTAATAATTATAACTCACCACAGCTTGCTTATATAAATTCATAAATGACCCTTGTAGTCGACTTAAATATCCATGGATGCAAGCTTGCATTTAAGTCGATTACAAGTGTCATTCTTCAGTTTATCTGCTACTTTATAAGTCGACACGGCTATACGACCCATACTTGCCTTGCTAGTGCTGAACAGTAATAGTTGATTTCAAAATTTAAGTCAAAAATGGCCCCTTTCAACGAAGAATTTGCTCCAAGAAATCTTTAAATCAAAACTGTTTTTATGCCAACATATCTCACTCCAATTGAGCAGACGTTTAATTTTTAGCGTCTACGTAAATAAATGGTATAACAATTCAAGTAGCGTTACTTCTTGTTTAGTCTATCTAGGAAGAAATATTTGTAGTAAAAAATGAAACTGCTCAAATAACTGAAAATTTACTTAAATAAAACTGCTTCGTTATCGACCACCTCTGGTAGTTTTTTCGCTGAAAGAGCGTAAGCTAGAAAATTCACTAGCAGTAGTAAAGTCATTACCGAAGCCCCAGGATTCCGCCTATTAAGATAAATATGAATGTTCCCGACACCATGGAATGCAGCCTGATACCGTAAGAACCTTGTCAAATATTTCCTGTTTCCCCGTACAACGCAGCAACGCTATTAATATTCTAACCAAACAGCAATAAGCAAAAGCCATCTCATCAAAAGAAGTTTTACAGTTTTTTTTACCTTAAATCCACTAGCTTCCTGACCCTGAACCCCTGATCGCTAGGCTACTCGAGAGTTAAAAGACAAACTAAATAACCCTTATAGTCAAATTCATGTGATCAAAGTCAGCTATTCATAGTTTCCTATAGTTTGAAGAAGTAGCCCAACTTTTATCCATTGAGCTCAACTGTAGAAGTTCATTTTCTACTTAAATATATAATCTAAAATTGAGCTAAATAGATCTACCGATTACTGCTACTGTAAAGTCATTACCTGTAATGTTACGTATTTTATTTTACAGTAATGTTCTTTTATAAATATCCCAAATAATCAATGTCATTTAGCTCAATCACTAAACTCTAAACCTCAAAAGTAAAATCGTGATTATCTATTTTTGCAAAATATAAATCACAGGTTTTTCTCTCTGTTTTTAATTTTCAAACCAATTGTTCCCTTTTTTGAGGGTTGATAAGGCGTGAAACCATAACTAGATTTTTTAACACTTATTTTGGTCTTTTCGTACCTCCTAAAAATAAATCACTCACCATTTAAGTTGACCATCTTGCCACTCTAAAAATGATTTATAACCACATAAAACATCTAAAATGTGATATTTAATCCCAAGCGTTTTATAATACTAGCCGGCGTCGCAAGGTAGGGCTCCCCATCAGTAATGTCAAGGTTAACTGGTTAACTAGTTAAAGGTTAACTGAGTTTCACCCAGTGGATAGTTGTAAAAGCAGTAATAAAAGCTTATGCGTTTTGGCAGCCAAATCTTGCTCCGAAACAAAAAGCATGGCTTTTTGATTGACATTTTAACCAGATCAATTCGTTCTTTCGACAATTTATTATCCAAATTTAACGTTTCGCTCACCTTAGTTGCCGGGGAGCTTCTTCAGAAAAAACGGTAGCTGTTAATAATGTAACATACAAACTGTACAACGTAAAAAAATATAAAGACTACCTGTATTACTAAACACTAAAAATTATTTATCAACAGGGCAGGCAATCACGTAATAACAAAAACATTGTTACATCACAGATACAGGAGTGGCCAAGTGAAAAGTGTTGTGAGATACATAAGACATTATTTATTGGAGACAAACACACTATAAACAGTCGGAAAATTTGCACCATCATTGCGATTAATAACATTACATGAACAAGCCTTTTGATTTATCAAAAAACTTTCCGCAACGCGACGTCTGTATGCATGTGATTCTGACTTCAGTATTTTGACATTATCCCAATCTATTCTATGATCGAAATCCATAACATGTTGACTCAGCGCTGACTTTTTAGTGTTAAAAGTCTTGACCGCATCAGCATGTTCCCGTATTCTGGTTCTAACACTACGTCCTGTTTTACCTACATACACAGCATTGCAATTCCGGCAAGAAATTTGATACACCAAACCACGCTTTTGTTCAAAATTAATAACATCTTTAGGTTTGCGAAACAACGAAGACAAAATGTGATGTGGTTTTAAAGCCACTCCGATACCAACTTGAGTCAAAATTCGGCTAATAGGTTCGGAGACACCTTGCACGTAGGGAATCGAAGTAAACCGTTTCAGTTTTTCTGTTTTTCTGAAATTATGATTTTTCAAGTACTTCTTAAAACTACATTTGCTACTGGGAAATCCGTTATTTTTTAAGGTTTTTGTTATCTGATGAAACTCTTCAATCTTTTTTTCGTTAATGGATGTGATACTGTTGGCTCTGGAGAATAATGTACGAGCCACATTAACCTTTTGATTAACCGGATGATGAGACGAATATTGAAGATATCTGCCCGTGTGTGTTGGTTTCCTGTATACGCATGTTGCAAGGGATCCATCTTCCATCTGTTGTATGCTTACGTCCAAAAAGGCTAATTGTCCTGATTTTTCCAATTCTTTAGTGAACTTTATTGAAGTAGATATAGTATTTAAGTAATCATGAAAGGGCTCGACCTCAGTTTTTTTTCATAATCGCATACACATTATCAACATAACGTAACCATAAAGACGGAGGATTCAAATACGTGTTCAAGGCTGTTTTCTCAATCTCTTCCATAACCATGTTTGCTATGATTGGTGACAAAGGAGAGCCCATCGGACAACCAAAAATCTGTTTATAAATGACGTCATTATACACAAAAACAATGATTGTAAACAAATATCTAATGCTTCCATGATTTCCGGCACTGCAAGGCTTGTTCTTTCTCCCAAAGTGCAATCATCGCCGACTCTATTAGCCACAATGATTTTGGCGGTTTTAACTGAAACCGAAGTAAACAAACTTACCACTTCAAACGAAACTTGTGATTCAGATTTGCCAAGTTTGATGGATGAAATCAATTCTACAAACTCAGAGGAATTCTTGACAGTGTATTGGGTGTTTCCAACTAAGGAACAAGAATTTGCTTAAGGAATTTGGCAAGCTGGTAGGTAGCTGTACCAATGAAGGAAACAATAGGACGAAGAGGAACATTGGGTTTATGAATTTTCGGGAGTCCATACATTCTTGGCAAAACTGAATCACTACTACGTAAAGTTCTATACAAATAAGTGGAATTCTTGTCATTTTTGTACAACTTCAAGATGTAACGATTTAAACGCTTTTCAATAGAACAGATTGGATTTTTAAAAATTACGTGGTATGTTGCAGAATCAGATAACAACCCTAGAAGCTTTTTATCATATTCCGGTTTATCCATTACTACAGTGCTGTTTCCTTTATCCGCGTTAAAGATTACGATTCAGTTTTGCCAAGAATATATGGACTCCCGAAAATATTAAGAGCTCAGTGTTGTATACTGTCAGTTAAATAAAATAAATTGTTTCAATAAAACCCATAACAAAGGATCAGCCTAAAACACCAACAAGCCAGAAAAGGAAATTGACTGACACGGAAATTGAAGAGGAATGTGAAGTTTTGTCTGACATTTGTGTATATGACAATGATATTGATTTTTTTGCCCATGCATCTAAACGCCACCTACTTCCTCCACCCACTATGGGAGCGGGGGATGAGAGAGATTGTCTTAGTGCCAGCTGAAGATTACGGTAAGACTCGCTCTAGGCTCTAGCTAATTTTCATTGAAATTTTACTATTAGAAATTAGTAACATTAAAGATGAAGAAAGTGCAAAATCAGCCTTTTTTCAATGATACAGCTTACCCCTCATATCTGAGATGCGCCAGTTTAAGGGCTAAATTCGGGATTTTATTAAATTTATCTTTGCCCCATATTCAGACCTTCCTATTTTTAAATGAAGATTAGTGTTTTGTACCGATATCCTTGCAATTACAAACATCAGTAATGGGCTTTGCCATTTATGTTCGCTCTCAACTTGATAGTAGATAATTTTGCTGCCTGTTGCTGTTTTCACTACATAGTGGCAAGCATTGAGATGTCATTTAACATTATGACCTCACAATGCGTTTTGAGCTCTCAAGAATATGGATCGCTACCAACCACTTCTTTATTACTGTGGGCGAATTAATATGAACTAACGTCTTTGACTGCGTTCATATTCCTTGGCCCTGTCTTAAACTCAGCCATGCAAAGAGCAAACTAACTCGAAATGAAGCCCTCACAGTTGAGTTATAGCAATAGCGGGAACCCCCATCAATAATGTCAAAATAAGAGCGGATCAAATCAGCTGGCTGCGCCAGCCTCGCCCAATTGCAAAGAAAATTGTTTCAACATTTATATCATATGTAGCTCGACCCCTACATATTGTTGCAAACGATAAGAAAGGACCATCTTTACTCAATTGTCTTTTCTTGGGTGATCACTAAGTGTTTTGCTTGGAGTAAGCTACATATCAAACTTAGACTTCATTTTTTGATGAGTCTTTTGAATAACTTGATTGATAATGCCAAAGATCCGTGCTATCGAGAAAGAATAGACAAAATGTACCAAAGGACTTAATTTTTCTAGAAATTGCAATTTTGTGATTTGCAGGCACTAAAATTTTGTGTGTTTCTAACCGGTGGACTACACTTCGTAAACATTTGGAGACTTCAGTTTTTGATAGATGATTTTAAAAACGTCCACAAACAATGCAAAAGATCCACGCTTGTGAGGAAAAGCAATCAAAATGTACCAAAGAGCTAACTTTGTTTAACAATTGCAAGATTGTTTACTCTAGTAGAATAATTGTGCAATTAAAAATAAAACATCATATATGGCAACTAATTTTTGATCAGCCATTATAAACTAATCCTTAGCCTCAAGTAATTGGAGTCACATATTACTAGAAAGCAAATTTCCTAAGCTTTCAAAGGATAGTAATTGTTGGTACTTTATTATAACGTTTTAGTATTAAAGTCATCTGTTTTTACTGAGCTCACCAATTTTGGGAGCAATAAAAAGTTACACCACAGGTCTTAAACTTCAGTTTTTTCAAAAAAAAAACTAATATTAATTGTACATATTATACACTATCGGAATCGCGCTGAAGTAAACTTTACTTTGTCAAAAAAATTTGAAAATCGATAAAAAAATGAGGTCACGAATCAGTTTTTTATTGAACTGATTTTGCAAAAAGATTGCAATTTTTGAAAACGTCTTCATATTGTGATCTTCGGTAGCGAAGATTTGTGCTGATCGTAGGAGACATATTATGACGTCGTAGACCCAGTTTAAGCCTGCAAACGAAAAAGAGAAGAAAAAATGCTTAGATGGCTTGAAGTGCGTAAATAAAGAATTGCTCGTAGCATAATCAAATAGCAATAATTGTTGTAAGATTTTTTAAACGTAAGCAGCTTATTAATATCTCCTCAAAGAACGTTTAATCGCGTTTCTGCGATGAATACTTTTTGAGAAAGAGCCAAAAGCAAATTGTGCACTAAAGCGTTAATTGTGAGATCATTTTAGACCCCAAACAAATGAAAGTTTTTGTAATGTGTTAAGTCGGAAGCTGCTTTACGTTTGAGCAAAAAACGGTTGTCGTTTGTCAAGTGATGCAAATTGTAAAAAAATTATTTTTGGTTGTGACGTCATCATGACGTCACGAATACTCTAATGACACTCACCACAGGGTGGTGATCAATCGTACCAAGTTTGATGCTTGTACCTGTAGCAGTTTCAGAGGAGTTAAAACAGACACACACACAGACAGACAGAAATGCGCTTTACATATTAGAGGTAGTAGGTGGAGCAATTTATTCGACGGCGGTGACTGATGTTTTCGCAAAATGTTTTTCGAGAAAAGCCAATTTTTCCAGTAAAATAACTTTCGCAGTCTCGATGAAAGTTAGAGCGCATTACAGTATGTTGATAAAACACAAGTTGCAGCAACGTGTAAACGCTACAGCAAGTTTTGATAGCACAAAATTGAAGGTGCGTTATAAAAAACGGCAAGTCAAAACTTAATAGCATTTTACAATAGTGGATTCTAGCACCAGTTATAAAACAACGTTTAGCTGAAACAAGGCGATATCTTAGCGCATTCGTAAAACTGAGATAACTGGGTTAATAACAGCAATATCGCTGTGGGTCTCCTCGATAGTCGAAACCCTGGTGGAGCGGTAATAAAAATGAATGTAGTTAACCGATTTGCATGGAGCTGTGGCAGGAGAAAATATTTAAAAACTGCGCAGTTCATTAAAATTCAAAATGAGTGCCGTCGTAATACATCATCAGCCTTTGGTTCATTTGATTTTAAATACTCCATTAATAACAGATTTCAAAAATTCTTTGCTTTGCTATTGCTTCCAGCTAATAATATAAACCGCAAACTAAAGTTGATTCTTTTGGTCTGTTTGCGTATATATACATTGATTAAAACTTGCAATGGCAAGGAAAAAAACTACACTGGAAAAAAACTAATGCTTGTCTGTATATACAGTTGTGCTTCATAACTATTTTTCTTCCCATTTTGTAAAACTTTTTCCTGGCTTTGGCGCAAAAAAGGTAACCACAACTCATTGTTCGTTGCATTGAGACCTACACTGATGCATCTTTGCCATCAATGCAAACTACAATTTGTAGTGAACTCATAAACGTGAATGCTTACAGTGCTGTCAACTTCAGTGGTATGGGATCAACTCAATCCAGCCTCTGACACGATTATCAGTAAAATGGCAAACTTATGGATTTGGATTTTTGGGCAAGTGAAACGAAGGCATTTTGTAACCAAATAACTTGTAGTCAAACAAATAACGGTCGACCAGTTTTTGCTTCTCATCGTTACTCAAAGTCGCAAACAAGTCCCTCAGCAATGCGCTGGAAGTTGTACTTCCACCAGACTGTTGGTTGTATCCTCGTGGATATTGAAGATCTGGGGGTGCATTGATTAGGTGTAGCAGGTATCTGCAACAGTTAACGTAAATTAATACTCAGCGGAGCTCTATTTTGTGATAGTGGGATTACTTCTCAGCCATCAGGAGCTCTGCCGGAAAAAGTGCAAGATTGGACTAGTCGTGAGAACGTGATCCCTATTGAGTAGGCAGCTGATACATGTCAAAACATGGTAAGAGGTTGTGGTCAGCGAAGTTGTCCTCCTTCTCACTGCTACTACAGGGATTGCTCCAGAAACGTGCGGATATTTTGCAACCAAACTATTTTGGATTTTCAACAAATCTTGCCTTAGAAGCACCGATTATTAATACAACGGTGTTAATCAGTTAGAGAGGGAAACCAAAGTAAGGTGTTATTACTGATTAAGTGTTTGCTATAACCTGACTGAGAACCAAACTTAGAACTATACTTATTAAAATTAATTGAATAAACAATTTGCCTGCATTGAAATGCATTCACCAACCTTGCGTCGTCATCGATCGTTTCCATGTGTGCAATGACGTCGTAGTCCACGTGACACGGGTACGACAGCTCGTAAAAAGGCATCCAGTGCCGCACGTTGGCCCAGTTTCGGAAAGCCGAACCGTGATCGATGACGTCATTCAGAAAGACAGAGTTGTTAGGATCAATCAAATACAAAACAAATTCTCGAAAAGTCGCTGACAGTTCGTGTTTCCTGTTAAATAAAGAGGATGTAAAATTGCAATTGCATCGAGACTGCAAGAAGCGTTTTTAGTTCGGTGAGAGTGATAAGTTTTCTCAAGTACTTGTTGTATGGAGTACCCCTCAAAGTGTGTTAGATCTTTACTTTTTACACGGCTTTTCTCGAATTTCATTTTTATCAAACCCTTGCTGAATCCACAAAAATTTGTTACTTCCGTTTAGATTTTAGAACTCCTATCTAGAGATATTTAATCTTAAATATAACTTCATAAAACTTGGTCTGTAGCGTATATAGAAAAGCCACTAACTTGTGTGTTTCATCAAGGCCAATAAGTTGGTATATTGCGGGATTGGTCAGCTTTTTTACAGTTTTTGAAGCTGTAAAAAAAAATTAATTATTGTCAGTCAAACACCCTGAACAATACACGATTTAGAAATATACATAAACGAAATTGTTAGCAGTTTTTTACTCGGAAACTGTATTCTTCTGGATACTTTCACTCCGCATAGAACCTTATTTGCTGGAATCAATATGCACATCTTTTTATCCCTCGCCCTTTCTATCCTTCACACTCCGAGAACGTGCAGCATAAACTAGATATGAGCAGTGCAATAACTCAAGGCTTGACCACGCAGTTTTACTCCACTTTAAACATCAGAGGTCTTCACTGGCCAGGGGCTTATCAACATGACAAGATAATTTTTCACCAACACCCCACCATGTAAAAAATGGAGAAAGAATTGGTAAAGCAGTAGCTTTCAACTTTTTCTTAAGCTTATTATACTTCAAAAGTTTAAAAGCTCATGAGCCTAACTCCCAAAGTTTAGAGTCGGTAGACAATGGCGGGGAAACGGGAAGCCGCAGACCAACTGTAGTTCTTGCTAGTCACTCAACACTTCCAACAGTGAGCCGCATGGTAGGAATGTGGCCGAATGGATTAAGCTCTATGTCTACTGGTGGGCAAGTCACTTTTTTAAAGTCGCTGAGTTACAGTTACAGTTATCTAGTGAAACAGTAACTGAGTTACAGCTTCATTTATAAACTTTAAAAAGTAACTAATTACATTTACTTTCAATGGCCAAAAGTTTCAATTCAAAATGCAAGAGTGACCTATTTTCAACGCAAGGCCAAACAGCTAACTGACAACTGAAAATGCAGCTTAAAACCCCTACAAAGCGAAAGCTTGAATTCCTCGTGCAATACCGTTCCCTTCGATATTCAAAATTATCTGCACCCTTGCCAACAGGAAGAGGAAGCCAGTGAATGGAAAAATAAACTTCTAATGGGTACATCTCTACGACAGCCTTTAACCTTGTTGGCGATGCTTTGTAGATTTTCAGATAGACGCTTCAATCTTACCAAGTTCTATAGTTTCTGCTGAGTTCCATGGTTTATCTTAATTGCGAAAATAGGTGGCTGTGACAATCAACTTCAAATGATATTCCGTAAAAATTACGACAAATAGGATTCGAACTCATGCCCCCAGCAACCAGTGACGTACATTGGTTTCGACTTCGCGGTCGTCCTTCTCCGTAGCACAGGCACAGAACCACTTTACTATTGTGGCACAGTGTTCAACTATTGATGCAAACACATTGGGCGTTGACACATGTAAACAGTTAAACCAGGGTTTCTCGAACGGGGCCCTTGGCCCCCTTGGGGGCCACAAACGAAGACCTTTACAAGGTAGCTTTGCAGAGGCCTTCACTATTATTGCAAAACCTAAGTGTCACAATATTGAGCATTCGCCAGTTAAACTTAAATTTGTGACGCTCGATGACGTATTTTCCTGGAATGTTCTTAAATTATCCGGTACATTGTAGCTTTGTTTTTAATCTTCGCATTACATAACTTAAATGATTAAGTCTTTATAAATAGTAATGGAATCTTGTGATGGCAAGTTGCAGGTTGTCCCGTAATCTTGTTTACAACTTCAATAACGTCTGATTTTGCTAACTTTCTTTGTTACGTAGTAGTGCCTCTAATAATTTCAATTTTGCTCGCTTTATATGTATACGACCGAAATTTTGCACTTCGCTATTCATAAGGATTAGAGACAAAACGTGTTATGGGGACGAACAGGAGGTCCGTAGTGATAATCAGAGTTCACTCAAGGTGAGAGTTAGTTGCGAATAGAGACGGAATATCCTTGCTATACCGTTGTAATTTGTTGTTATAACGAAGATAGTGTTTGTAAGTAGTGGAAAGAGTTTAATGCGTCCTGCCCTAGAAAATTTTAAGTTGGTGAATTACGAAAATAGAGTAATTGTGGTTGTAGTATTATTAAAAATTTAACTACTTCTTCGTTTATTATCTGTTTCAACTCTAGACTTAACGTTTTACATGTATTTAGCTTGAACATGATTTTTGTGTTGTCAAATCACCAAAATTCGCAAGTAAGGCGAGAGCGACGTCTCATTTGGCTTCGCAAAAGTTACTCGGGACGGTCGTGATTGTGCGCAGTTACTGCTCGATCGTGATGTCAAATGCGTCATTACGGCTTTCCAAACGAAAAAAACATCGCGATAAAAAGCTTCCCTAAAAGAAGGATGATGACTTCGATGCTCTGTGTCCAAAAGAGTACGATACGACCGAGAAGCGACGCTACCTCATTTGGGATTTACGGTAGAGGAAAAGCCTACTCTTCAATGCAACTACGAGGTGGCATATCGATTGCGAAATGTAAGACGCGAACATACTATCGCTGAGGGACTTATCAAGCCATGCGCAGTAAAATAAGATTGAAATAATGATCGGATCGGGGGCGAAAAAGAAAATCCAACAAGTTTCGCTCTCTAATGACACCATTCGCCGACGGATTGAAGACATGGCTGCTAATGTGTCAACTTTAGAAAAAGAATGTGTGGGTATTGTATGGGGCATAACAAAATTCCGGTTTTACTTGACTGGCAAACCGTTTATTTTACAAACTGATCACCAGCGTCTTGCATATATAAACAAGACCAAGTATCAGAACGATCGCATAATGCGATGGGCCCTGGCTTGACAAGGGTACGAATATATTGTACAGGACATTTCTGGAAAGGATAATGTAGCGGCTGATTATCTTAGTCGTGTGTTGAACTAATTGTACTGTGTTTGTGTGCATTGTTGTACTATACTTTAATTATGTTTGTGAGTGGGATATGGTAATCGAAATTAGTTTGAGCATGATGAAGGATCTTATTAGTGAATGAGGCTCCCAAATTTTATTATTCGTAGTTTTTAATATTATTATTATTATTTTGATATTCTTGGGGAGGGGGCGTAGGTCACGAATACGTAAATTTGCGCTAGAAGAATAGTTTTATATATGTATAGTTATTGTAATCTGTTGTTTTATTTTGCAGTGATCATTTTTAATTGTAAATCTAAATTGTCTGAAGCCCTAAACTTGCTAAACTGTTTTCAAAAAAAAGATGTTTTTTCTTTCAGATTTATATTGCTAGTTCCAAGTGGTTACGATCGATAAAGGGCGTCTTATAAGCGAGAGACAAAACAACAAAGCGAGTGTTGAAGGCGCGAGGTTTTTAACTCACGCGCTTTTCTGACGTCACAATGGGTATTTACATGACTTTACAGCGTATTCTTGTGATTCTTGCTTCTTCTCAAAGAATTTCCTTTTTATTATTATTATTATTATTACCGATTACGTAATTTTCTAATACATTGCAAGAAAACAAAATAATTTCAGTTGAACAGTTATCTAAATTTGACATCGGAAACTTTATGTACGGACATTTAATTACTTGTTACCACGCGTATTTGAACATGTTTTTGGTTGAAACATTCTAAAACGCAATACTAGAAAAACTAGAAATCGTTCAAATGTTTTTCAAAAATATTGTCGGTTAAAATTTAACTAAACAGTCTTTTAAATATAAAAGAACTGTAATGTGATTCAATCAATAACATTACACCGATTAAAGGGTTTTAGAAAACACTCACAAACTTTTCTGTTACAAACAGTGTCTTAATTCACTAAGTGGTATACGGGCACCAACAATAAAATTGAAGTATAGTTTGCTAGTTTTTAGATCCTGGTTTTTGCGGTATGCATTTTGTTAAAGAGACGTTGACTCTCTTAACTTTAATTGTAATATTAAGATACAAACATTCCTACTTCCTCCCAGACCACCAAAAAAATTTGGTTTTACATTGTATTTGCCACCCAAGGCCGACCATTTGCAATAGTATTTTTTCGCACCACACTCTTCCATCATCACCACCTTGTCAGTGTTGGCTTTTAAACACCATACACTTAGATATTTTTCAGGATTTTACTATTTACAATAGCAGACAAAAACTATTGCGTGTACATAAAGTAGGAGTGTGTAAAATTAGTTTTTCTGCTCTTTCAGGTGCAGCAATCACACACTAATTTGATTTTTTATGTGTTTTACAAAGTAAAGTTTGAGTCTTAACATGTAGCTTAGTTGCCGTTTCCTAGTTTTGGTGGTTGTTTTACTGAGTTCTTTTGCATGGTGGGTGTTTTGCTGGCCAAAAATAAATGTACTAAATGAATAAAAAAAACAAAAAATTTTAACTTCCTCTCTCAACGAATTCTAACTACTGACTTGGATGAAGTATTTAGTTTGGCATGCCCTAGCTGTTGCTGAACTTGATATTTCAAACTAGTTTGTTACAATTTCAAAAACCGTTGGATTTCATTCTCTACATTCTGCAAATTGGTGAACAGTGTGATATACCTTAGTTTGTATATTTATTTATGGCAACATTGCAATGTATAGCATCCGTAGTTATCTTATTCTTTGTGATTATTAAAAGTAATGGCAAGAGCTAATACTGTAATATTCTATAAGATAAGGCAAGGCACAGATTATATAACAAATAGTTTAGGCACCAATAAGACCATTTTGTTTTGATTAGGTTCCATCTCTTCAAAAATTACAGTTTCGTGTCTGTTCCTGCTATTTTGCTTTAATTTCGTTGGTCAAACGTATTCAGTTCATAGCGACGGAGTCCGTGAAATCACAACCTGCGAAGGCTTGACTGCCGAACTGCGTTGCTTGGAGCACGATCACGTGATCAAAGTAGTTGATGCTGTGTTTGGTCGCGTCGATAACAAGACGTGAGTGAGGAAGTTTACTTTTGTTTTAGACTTGATGTGCTTTTATGTTAATCAAGAATTTAATTAACGAAGAACGCTATCACAGTCTTTACAATCCGATGTAATTGTCACTTTACACTTCTGTGGTGGGCTTATGCCTTAGACCAGTGGTTCCCAACCTTTTTAATGGCCTGCACCCCTATATTGTGATAATATGTTCTCGCACCCCTAAAATATCTTAATATGTTCTCGCACCCCTATAGTAATTTAACATGTGCCAACAAACGGCACAATGCCACCAAACTTTACGCCAGACAGGTGATGACCTTTTTTTTTTTTTTTTCGGAGAACACCGCTGAATGAGGCCGCAGACATTCATAACCTGTCATTGCCCTCGAGCGCGTAGTAATGTCTTGAAGCTTTGAAGTCAAAATCAGGCCAGATTCAGCGGTGTTCTCCAAAAGAAAAAAAAAAAAAAAAAAAAAAAAGGTCATCACTTGTCTGGGTTGAAGTTTGGTGACATTTTCAGCTATCGCCTTTTTTTTTGTGGAGATCAAACCTGAGCTGATCATTCTTTTCAGTTCAGAGTGTTAATAACCTGTGACAAATTTTTGAAAAATCTGAATGACCATCTCGCACCCCCTAGGATGCTGCTTCGCACCCCCAAGGGGTGCGAGCACCCCTGGTTGGGAACCCCTGCCTTAGACGGTTAGAAGAAAAAGGAAGTTGGCTTGAAAAGGGAAAAAAAGATGATATTTGGAGTGTATCCCTAATTTCAAACAAAAAAATTGTATTAACCCGCTTCCGTGTTTTAGATACAAAACGCTTTCACCCCTTGCATTTTTGAAATTTCCCTTAGCGCATGGGTGTCAAACTCGTGGGTTTCTGGGGGCCACATTACATGTTGGCAATCGTGCCGAGGGCCGCATGATGAGATCACCACTTCTCTGGGCAACGGTCTCTGTAATGTAGCCCACAGCGAGGTCGATCTCCGAAAAAAAGGGTCATTTCCTTTCCCGCATCTCCACACCATTGCCCTTCTTCAGGCATCGTTAATCAGAAATCGAGTTCTGTGGCACGAAGTGGAGTTGATCTCCTAATAAAAAAAGTCTGTACCTCTCAAGTGTCGCCTGTGCTAAGGGGTTCAAACGTTTCTTCGAAGATGAAATGTTGCAATACTGCCGAAATTCATTGAGAATTTTAGAATCGTCACGCGGGCCGCATTGAAAGGCTCCGAGGGCCGCGAGTTTGACACACCTGCCATAGCATATTAGTGCCCGTAGAAGTGCAGATTAGTAAAACAAGATATTGAAAGAAAATCTGTGTTTCTAATTTCTTTTTTAGTTGTGGCAATGATCCAAAATGGACCGATCACAATGCATGCAGTTTTATAAATTCTTTTTTTGTGACGTCGCAACTGTGCAATGGAAAGAAAAAATGTGACATCATAGCAACCCAAAAGCTGTTCAACATAACGACAAGGTGTCCTCCATTCAAAAAAGCTCTGAAAATTAGCTATGCCTGCAAATGTAAGGTTGGACTTGTAAACGGCGGTACCCGATTCACTTTGACCCAGTTCGCGCAACGATATCGAGAAACTTCATTTCTATTTAGCTCTTCTGGTAATGATAGCGTTTATCGCAGTTAATACAAGTTCTTACCGAGCATGCTAAACACTTCAATATTCGTCAACGTTTCGAACAGCTATACAGCTGTTTTTCATCAGAACTAAGAATATACGAAAGCACGAGTGAGGCAATATAAATACTATGCTACGCAATCGAAAGAAAAATGCAAAACAAAAAAGTTTAAAAGCGAATAATAACCAACCGTAGATTACGTCTAATTATCATAAATTTCAAAATAAAAACTATTTTCTTTATCATTGATTGCATTATTCAGAATTATGAATAAAAAAAGATTCAAGAAATCGGCGTTTGGTAAAAACTGTTTCAAAGGTTAAAATTTTGCTGTGATCCCAGTCAACTCGGTGATCTTTGGTGATGACATGTTTAACCAACGTCGTTTTTTTATTTAAATTTTTGTCATCAACTTTTGCCAGATTGGCTGGCCTTAAATTTCTTTTGTGCTCAGCCAATCTTGTTTTGTAAGCCCGTCCAGTTTCCCCAATGTAGATGATACCAGTGCAATCCCGACAAGGAATCTGGTAAACTACACCAGGTCTAGATGACCTTTTCACCGAGTCTTTTGCCTTTGGTAAAATGTATTTTAAAGTTAAATGCGGTTTGCTACAAATCAAAATTCCTACGTTTCTTAAAATTTTTGACAAAGCCTCAAAGTATTAATTAATATCTTGGAACATAAGGCAGCACAATACGTGTTTTAATTTCCATGTTACTAGCTAACAATGAATTTGTTTTTCTTTTCAAACTTTTAACTGTGCGTTTTAGAGACCATTTGGGATAATCATTCCTTTTTAAAGCTTTCATAATTTTTGAAGTTTGTAATGTTTTATTTGCCTGCTTGGAATTTAACTGTAATTGAGCTCTTTTTAAAAGACACTTTACCAATCCTTGCTTCTGACTCATGGAATGCGCTGAGTTAAAATTTAGATATCTGTTAGTGTGCGTTGGCTTTTTATAAATCTTTGTCATTAACCCCCACTGGCTTTTCAAATAACACAGACATCCAAAAAAGGTATGGAATTATTGGTCTCATGTTCTATGGTAAATTTTATACTGGCTTCAATGTCATTAATATGATTATGAAATTCATCAACTTCTGTTTTTTTAATAATAACAAACGTGTCATCAACATATCTCCTCCAAAACTTGAGTGGATTCAAAAAGGTTGACATTGCTCCTTCCTCTACATTCTTCATCACTAAATTTGCGATTATGACGGAAATAGGTGAGCCCATTGCGACACCAAATATTTGACTATAAAATTTACCACGAAAATAGAGATATGGTAATATTGCGCATATTCAGAGCAAACTAGCTTCTGCATTGGGTGAAGAAGACATAAACTTCCAATAAATTTCTTTAATATTGTGCTGTTTTCAATTGTAAGATATAACTACCATGTGAATGAAATTTTTCTGAAAAATGATATAATTGTCAAAATAATATTCCCATTTAGTTTGCTACTATTCCCATTTCTTATGTTACTATTCTCATTTAGTTTGTCACTATTCCCATTTAGTATGTTATCATTCCCATTTAGTATGTAAAATGGTACAAATCACGGGAGTGGGTAAATACAATTTTTTGTTCTAAATCAGGGATACATTCTAAATTTTATCTTTTTTCCCTTTTAGGCCAATTTACTTTTTCTTCTAACCGTTTTAGGTATAAGCCCACCACAGAAGTTTAAAGCGGCAATTACAGCTAATGATTATAAGGACTGTGATAGCGTTCTTCGTTAATTAAATTCTTGATTAACATAAAAGCACATCAAGTCTAAAACAAAAGTAAACTTCCTCACTCACGTCTTGTTATCGACGCGACCAAACACAGCATCAACTACTTTGATCACGTGATCGTGCTCCAAGCAACGCAGTTCGGCAGTCAAGCCTTCGCAGGTTGTGATTTCACGGACTCCGTCGCTATGAACTGAATACGTTTGACCAACGAAATTAAAGCAAAATAGCAGGAACAGACACGAAACTGTAATTTTTGAAGAGATGGAACCTAATCAAAACAAAATGGTCTTATTGGTGCCTAAACTATTTGTTATATAATCTGTGCCTTGCCTTATCTTATAGAATATTACAGTATTAGCTCTTGCCATTACTTTTAATAATCACAAAGAATAAGATAACTACGGATGCTATACATTGCAATGTTGCCATAAATAAATATACAAACTAAGGTATATCACACTATTCACCAATTTGCAGAATGTAGAGAATGAAATCCAACGGTTTTTGAAATTGTAACAAACTAGTTTGAAATATCAAGTTCAGCAACAGCTAGGGCATGCCAAACTAAATACTTCATCCAAGTCAGTAGTTAGAATTCGTTGAGAGAGGAAGTTAAAATTTTTTGTTTTTTTTATTCATTTAGTACATTTATTTTTGGCCAGCAAAACACCCACCATGCAAAAGAACTCAGTAAAACAACCACCAAAACTAGGAAACGGCAACTAAGCTACATGTTAAGACTCAAACTTTACTTTGTAAAACACATAAAAAATCAAATTAGTGTGTGATTGCTGCACCTGAAAGAGCAGAAAAACTAATTTTACACACTCCTACTTTATGTACACGCAATAGTTTTTGTCTGCTATTGTAAATAGTAAAATCCTGAAAAATATCTAAGTGCGTGGTGTTTAAAAGCCAACACTGACAAGGTGGTGATGATGGAAGAGTGTGGTGCGAAAAAATACTATTGCAAATGGTCGGCCTTGGGTGGCAAATACAATGTAAAACCAAATTTTTTTGGTGGTCTGGGAGGAAGTAGGAATGTTTGTATCTTAATATTACAATTAAAGTTAAGAGAGTCAACGTCTCTTTAACAAAATGCATACCGCAAAAACCAGGATCTAAAAACTAGCAAACTATACTTCAATTTTATTGTTGGTGCCCGTATACCACTTAGTGAATTAAGACACTGTTTGTAACAGAAAAGTTTGTGAGTGTTTTCTAAAACCCTTTAATCGGTGTAATGTTATTGATTGAATCACATTACAGTTCTTTTATATTTAAAAGACTGTTTAGTTAAATTTTAACCGACAATATTTTTGAAAAACATTTGAACGATTTCTAGTTTTTCTAGTATTGCGTTTTAGAATGTTTCAACCAAAAACATGTTCAAATACGCGTGGTAACAAGTAATTAAATGTCCGTACATAAAGTTTCCGATGTCAAATTTAGATAACTGTTCAACTGAAATTATTTTGTTTTCTTGCACTGTATTAGAAACGATGTCCTTTATTTCGAAGTGAATATCTATATATATAAAACTCAATGTGTGTCTGTCTGTCCGCTATAGAAATAAAACTGGAGACATTTAGATACAAACAAACATATGAATCTTATATAACTTTTTCCAGGGAAGCCAAGTACGGTATTTTGATTTCGATCAGAATCGTCTATGGGGGGCTACGAGCCTATGGGGCTCTACTATAAATATTTGTTAGATACCACAAATAAAAAAATATTTCCTGCAGTATATAACTAACTAGCAAATTTACTCATCGTTGATCGGGTAAAATGTAAAGAGTGCTAACTTGCTATGTCACGTAATAGTGCGTCTGTAATTTTAATTTTGCTCGCCTCATATCAATACGACCGAAATTTCGCACTTCGCTATTCAAAAGATTTAGACTCTACATTCAACACCAATTCAAATATAATTGCACCATTTCCAACATTACTCTTAAAACTGAGCGCTAAGCAGATCTGTAAATGTCACAATTAGTTACCCGTCGTTGATCGGGTAAAATGTAAAGACTGATTAAATTTTTACATTGAATAACCATCTAAATATATAAAACTCAAAGTTTGTCTGTCTGTCTGTCCGCTATAAAAATAAAACTGGAGACATTTAGATACAAACAAACATATGAATCTTATATAACTTTTTCCAGGGAAGCCAAGTACGTTATTTTGATTTCGATCAGAATCGTCTATGGGGGGCTACGAGCCTATATTTATTCAACCTATATTAATATAGTAGAGTTGTCCAAAGTTTTTGCTAGGTACCACAAACAGAAAAAAATTTGTGACAAATAAAAATCCAAATTTGATGGTCATGAGCAAGACTGTACTTTTAGGGAATTTACCCGTCGTTGATCAAGAGGCAAGGCAAAGCAGAAGACAAGTTGATGCCCATAGGCATGCTATATCCAGGCAGCAGGAATCTCAAGAACAACAACAAACCAGGAGACAGATTGATGCTGAGAGACATGCTATATCTCGACAGCAGGAATCACAAGAAAACTGTCAAATAGGACTTTTGAGAAGTAGGAGCAGGCAACGTGAATTGAGGTTTCAACTGTTTACTACAAGGCAATGGAAACAAGGTGCATTTCATTATGATCCAAAACATGATTATGCAGCTGAAGAAGTAATCACTATTGGTTCTATGTCTAAGGTCTGCAATTATTGCAGAGCTAAAAAACGGGATAATGAACCTCCTGGTGTGTGCTGTTCTAACGGTAAAGTTCAATTGGCAACGTTTCAAGAACCACCACAACCTTTAAAAAATCTTTTTACCGGCTCCACTTCTGACTCAAAACATTTTCTTCAGTATATTCAAAAGTATAACTCAGAATATCAAATGACATCTTTTGGAGCTAAATTTGTTACACAAGGGGGATTTATGCCAACTTTCAAAGTTCAAGGTCAAGTTTATCATAGAATTGGAAGTCTTTTACCAGAAGAGAATGAAAACTGTCAATTCTTACAAATTTATTTTATGGGGAATCAAGAAAGCCTAGCTCAGTTTTGACGCTACAATCAGTTTTGATTACGTATATACAATCCCTGCTCCCTCACAAGTATTAATTGTCATAATTTGTGGCAAGATTCTTTGTGAGCATTGCCAGTCATGATTAAAAGAATATGATAATCACAATTCCGTGTACAAGAATTGTGAAAGTGCATAGAATTCATTAACTTTTCGCTACTGCTCACACAACAGTTGGATGGGTGAAGCCGGCTTGGCCGGTTGAATCGAAATACTAAACCTGGACATTACTGATGGAGGGCCTCTGACGGGCGACGCCGGCAAAGCCGGCTATAAATCTATATATATAAAACTCAAAGTTTGTCCGTCTGTCTGTCTGTCCGCTATAGAAATAAAACTGGAGACATTTAGATACAAACAAACATATGAATCTTATATAACTTTTTCCAGGGAAGCCAAGTACGTTATTTTGATTTCGATCAGAATCGTCTATGAGGGGCAACGAGCCCATATATATTCAACCTATATTAAAATATGGTTATTCAATGTAAAAATTTGATCAGTCTTTACATTTTACCCGATCAACGACGGGGAAATCTGCTAGTCAAACATATTCGTTCATAGAGCGTTGAAGCTTGTGAATCATAACTGTATTTTCAAAATGCTAAGAGGAAATGCAGTATGTGAGTGTATGTGAAATGTAAAATGCAGCAGTTTTTTATCAGAGAGTTGCAGAGCATCATGAATGCAGTTTTTATTAAAAAGACTTCCTTACTAATTCAAAGTTTGCTCAAATCTGTTTTGAAATACACTCCATATGCATCTTGCAGTCCGCACGTTCATAAATAGTTATTCCCCAAAATTATGTTGAATTCACTCTTTAATAGTACTATTTTCTATATAAAAACTAAGATTACTCAACGAAGCTTGACCGTTTAGGGCAGTGATTGCAAAACTATGACACGCGTTTCACTAGTGACACGCGAAAGGATTCTCACTGACACGCAGGGAAAATTTTGCAATGCATTGTTAGTCCTATTTATTCAGCCTGTCATTACAGCTGACAATATTTCGAGAAAACAACTTATTACGCAATTAAGTAGGTAAAAAAGCATTTGCGTGACTTTGTATATTCGCCTTTTTTCTTGTGCTTGCGCAATCATTTCGCAATTCGTTATTTAGCAAATATACCTCGATACTCCTGAGCCGCTCACTTCAGATAGCGTTGGTATCTTTCAGATGATTGGTAGTACTTTATATGGTAGTAGAAAGTATTAGAATAATTAAACTGTTCTTAACAAGTAACACGTGAATAGAAATAAATGCACAGTTTTAGTTCTTTTGACACGCCGTCAAAAAAGTCTTGCCATCACTGGTTTAGGGTGTGAAAAACTATCAAATTTGTCTTATTGACATTTAAGGTTAGTTTATTGGCGTTCAACCAGGAGTCGATATTTTCTAATTCTTGACTGGCAATATTGAAGAGTGATTTACAGCACTTTCCTTTGAAGAAAATGTTGATGTCATCGGCAAACATGATAATATATCCGTTATTTCTACAGTTAGGGAGATCATTCACGAAAATTAGAAAGAATAATGGCGCAAGTATTGAACCCTGAGGAACTACATATTGCAGCCTTTTTTTTCAGATAAAGTATTGTTTAGTTAAACGTGTTGAGATCTTCCACACACAAAATCAACCAAATTAGCCAATGCCATTAAAAAACAGTACACAGAGATGTTATAAAGATTTGAAATTGAGTTGGCATGAACTCTGTTATAAATCTTTACAACATCTTGATACCGTTTTTTATTCGCTGAATACCGTTGTTGGATGACAGAGTTTGCTCCCTGCGGCCATCTACATATGATAATTCGTTTCCCGCGTTTCCAATTTGCAAGCAAGCTAAATTGCACAACAATTTAACTTACCAATAGTTTTATCTTTCCATCGGTTTCCATACTTTTTAGCAACTTCGTACGAGAACTTTGAAAATGTGGATTCTGTGAGCGAAGATTTTTGTGCTACTTTGTCAACATAAGCGGATACAATCCTTTCCATCGGATCTCGAACCACGATCAGCTTGGTTGTGTTTCGATCAAGAGTTTTATATTTTGAGGTAACACCGAATTCCATCACAAGATCCAACTTCTTGGAATGAGCTGCCATCTAAATAAATTGATTGGCTCTTTACACCTGAGTATAAAAAGATGAAAGAAATCTGGATAAAAGAGCTCATGATAAAAGATCGATTCCTGACTTTTTGAAATTTCCGCAGGCCAGTTGAAGTTCGTCTCCGAGCTCACCAGCAGTGATTAGTGATAATATGACCTTTATTTTTCTTTTGAAGATCAATATTTTTCCAAAATTTTATAGCTTTTATTTTGCTAAAATTTCCAAATTCTTTCCAGGGGCCACAAAAGTTTTTCCGCAGACCTCAGGTTGCAAACCTTTGATCTATACTATAAAGCGCAATTCTGTCCGTCAGTGTGCGTGTGTTCTTTTTCCTTCAAAACTACTGGACGTACGAGCATGAAACTTGGTACAATTGATCACCACCTCCGGCTGAGCGTCATAGAGGGTTCGTGATGTCATAATCAAAGTTAATTTTTTTTAAACTTGCATGTCTCGACCTAGGAACGCGGTTTTGAGCTTAAACGAAAGCCAGTACTCGACGTGACGACTTCAACAAATTCCATATTTTTAGAATCTCACATGACGACATAATTGATATTCGCAAAATTGCTTTCTTATTATACTGTTATTCTGGCTACCAGGTATTTTTGATAAATTTATTTTTATTTAGCTCTTCTGTTAATGATAACGGACATTGAAGCCACTATAAAATTTACCATAGAACATAAGAAAAAAAATCCCACACCTTTTTTGGATGTCTGTGTTACTCGAGAAGCCACTGGGGGGGGGGGGGGTTAATGACAAGCATTTATAAAAAGCCAACGCACACTAACAGATATCTAAATTTTAACTCAGCGCATTCCATGAGTCAGAAGCAAGGATTGGTAAAGTGTCTTTTAAAAAGAGCTCAATTACAGTTAAATTCCAAGCAGGCAAATAAAACATTACAAACTTCAAAAATTATGAAAGCTTTAAAAAAGAATGATTATCCCAAATGATTTCTAAAACGCACAGTTAAAAGTTTGAAAAGAAAAACAAATTTATCGTTAGCTAATAATAGGGAAATCAAAACACGTATTTGTTCTGCTGTAGGTTCCAGGATACTTTGAAACTTTACCAAAAATTTTAAGAAACGTAGGAATTTCGGTGTACAAACCATTGCAAATTGCATTCAACTTTAAAAGATATTTTGCCCTAGGCAAAAGACTCGGTGGAAAGGTCATCTAGACCTGGTGTAGTTTACCAGATTCCTCGTCAGGATTGCACTGGTATCTACATTGGGGAAACTGGACGGGCTTACAAAACAAGATTGGCTGAGCATAAAAGGGATTTAAAGCCAGCCAATCTGGCAGAAGTTGATGACAACAATTTTAACAAAAAAACGGCGTTGGTTAAACATGTCATCACCAAAGATCACCGAGCAAGCATGGTTGTTTGGCATTATTTGTTGCAATTTTCAAAAGGATTCATCAAAACAACAAATTCGTTACAAATTACGAGTGAAAAGTAACCTACTGGTCAAAACACTCAAAATTTGGGTGGCTGGGCTTCAAAAAACTGCAATTTCTAGAAAAACTAAGCCTTTGGTACATTTCGACTGTTCTTCGAAAGCATGGTTTTTTGGCAATATACATTAACTAGTGTAAAAAGATTTATTAAAAAAATGAAGTATACAAACAGTATAAAAAGTAACCTACTTCAAAAATGATTAGGGATTCCATACAAAAGAAGGGGAAGGGGGGTAAAGATGGTTCTGTTTTATCTTTTTCGACGTAACATTAGTGTCGAGCTATATATCATCTAAGTGCTGCAATTTGGGTTCATTTGCTCTTTGCATGGCTGCGTGTATGCCGCGATCAAGCACTATGCGCGCAGCCACAGATTTTGGTTGTAAAAGTAGGCATACAATTACGAAAATATCGTAATTAGTGTTCCTAATATTACAAAGTGATTGATACATATTTTCAAAAATATTCTACTAAGTTTATTCCTGAAAATACATATCAATCACTTTGGCGCCCCGGCCCGACATACCCCAAACCTTTGAAATCCCCACATACCCCAAACCTTTGAAATCAAGCTTCCTCAACCTTCACAAAATAAAGGAATAAAAGTTTTTGATATTGTTGGCAGTTGCAATTGTAAGGAAGTCAAGTTCCTATTTACGTCTATGCTGAAAACAATGTAAGCAAGACGTACAAGGAACTCCAAAAACTTTGAGGAAACATGCGTCTATGCACAATCCATTATAATGTTTGTTTTAATTGGTTTGATTTCGGAACTAAAATTGGCTGCATCAAAACAGTATTAACTTTTCATTACTGTTTTCACAAATATGAATTAGGCGAAACCGGCCAAGCTGGCAGAACCGATATTCTCAACCTCGACCTGGGTAATGGGGGCCCAGCGAGTGACGTCGGTAGAGTGTAGATTGAATAAATCTACGGCTCGCTAAAATCCAACACGCAAGCATGACGTCGTAAATTCCAATCACCCACCTGAACAAACAGAAGATTTAGCTCAAACGATGAGCTTCTTCAAAGTCTGATATCTGTGGCAAGTTACCTAAACTTCTACTTTATCTCAAAAGCTTTTGTTGTTAAAATTCTGATAATTTTTGCCCTTCGTTGACGACAATAGTCATATCTTCTGGGCTCTGTGTTGCTCCGTCATCTGTGTTCTACGGGGGCTGATAAGGCCAATACGTGCAGAGAAACCTCTTTCTTATGAGGAGCATCAGTGGGTGGAGTGGGACGTCGACATCGAAATGCTTGTGCCTTGCACTTTATTACAGCTGACAGAGTACGCTGAGCTCGCCAATTTTAACGCCTCTAGAGATAAGACCACTCTAAATACGTCAGTATTTTACCAAAGTCTCCCAATAATCATTGGCAATTGGAAATTCTTTCGAGAAAGATTTTTGGCAATCATTGAAACGCTTTTTCTGGCATCCAGCAGATCACTTGCCTTTGATGAATTTGTCGTAAAGCAGCTGCTTGGGTGTAAGATAGTTCTGTATGGTAAGCCCATTCATCTGTGCATTGCAAATAAGGGTGAAATACTACACCTGTTGGCTGCATTGAGAATCACAGTGTCCGAGATTTTCTCTTGCAAATAAAATTTTGAGCAATTTACAGAGGCAGGTTAAGCGAAAGTGGTTGCAAGTTGTTTCTCGTGCCTCCTGTAGGTTATTCAGGTTTCACGAGCACAAAATAGTGCCACACCTGTGTAAACCTCAAGCTTAGTTATTGGCTTAATGTCACGTTTTTTCCAAACATTCTTGCGCAATCTGCCAAAGACAAACAGGCCTCTGAGATTCTGCTGCTAACTTCTTTGTCAATGGTGGTTGCGCAAGAGAGGATACCACCGAAGTAAGAAAAGCTGTCCACAACTTGGAGCATCTGAGTGTTTACAGTGACGTTGGGCTCATGTTATGGTTTGTTGAACGAGATCGAACGCTTCCGAAACTATTGAGCGAACGAACAGATTGCCACCCCAATGTGAGCGTCACAAAATGACTGGCGACGTCATTATCACAAACAATTGTTCTAAAATAGGTATCCCTTAAGCCAGTGGTTCTCAAACGGGGGAAATTCCCCACCAGGAGGGATTTGGTATTTGCGAGGGGAAAGTTTAAGGGGAAATTTTGTATTTAGGATTTTGTTTAAAATGTAATGTAGTTTAAGCATGTAATATAGTTGCGTCCAGTTCTGGAAGTTTAATGTTTTTTGGCGTGTGGCAATGTATCGTCTCCGCATTCCGCTACAGCACACATGGGCACCAGCGGCTCGCAAAGTAATTCGTAAAAGTTGAAGCAGTAATACAGTCTTTTATGTAGTCACATCATAATTAATATAAATTTTCGCGCTTTCTGTGATATAATGGGGTCAAGCTGGAAAGCATTTTTATACTTTTACAGTAGGTTAGCAGCAGCAGAAATGTGAAATTGCTTGATAGTTAGTGCTTGACGTGCAGATAGAGATTGAGAATTGTTCATGGTGTTTCAAATTTTGTTGGCTTCTTTACACCTATTTTAATTATAAGTTGCAAATCTTTCCTATAATCAGTTTTTTGTAGAAAGTTAAAAGCTGAACAAACTGATTGTAGTCTCAGTTCAGGACAATTTTATGTTGGTTAAAAAACGAAAACTTAATGAAAAAAGGTGGATCTTTAATGAGAAATGGTTTGCGACGAATTTTGTTGTTCAACAAAATGAAAAAGCCATGTGCCTGATTTTTAATGAAGTTTTGACTGCAGTCTAGTGTAGCGTCAGCAATAGAGTTCAAAGCACGAGGTTAGAGTCAGATTTTGCCCCGTTGGACATTATAAGAAGCGCTTGACACGACGCGGGATAACGCCGTTGGCTGCTTTGCCTCACCACTGCTACATCAGTGCCAGTTTGTTAAAACAGCGTCATCGATACTCCGCCGCCATCGCTACAACAAAACTAAATTCCCTTCGATTTATCCTTATTACAAGCTTTTTTGTTTGTTGTTTCAGGGCATTTAGCATCGAGAGTTTGAATAATTTTTAACAAAATTTATTTGCTAGATACCTCAGGAGAGTTAAAAAGTAATTTTAACCATTAGAATTTTACACAACATGAATGTCAAAAAAAGAAGATACAATGATTTATCTATTGAATATGGGGATTCACATGCATCATTAATAATGGAGAGAAAAGACCTCAGGGCGTGGTATGCAATAAAGTTCTGTGAAATAGTTCTTTGAAACCAACAAAGTTAAAACAACATTTACACAATGTTCACCAACAACACAAGGATAGAAGCAGAAACTTATTTGAACGTCAAGCTGGTGCTTTAAAAAAGATGAGACCGGATTCAAATGGAAGATGACATGAAACAAACAAAAATGCAATTGAAGCTTCTTACTATGTTGTTCTGGAAATAGCGAGGCAGAAAAAACCGCATACAATCGGTGAAAATTTGATAAAACCTTGCTCTCTGAAAATAGTACAACTTCTGCTTGGAAATGAAGAGAAGAAAAAAATTGCTGCTGTCTTGTTATCTAATACAGTCAACTTCGCATATAAGGAATCCTCCGAAACCAGCTAAGTTAATCTCTTATATCCGAATACCCCTTATAATCGACTGAGATTACCTAGAAAATTATAATTGGGACTTAGAAATTTAATCCCTTATTAGCGAAAATCCCATATATCCGCAACCCTTCCATTCGAAGTTGACTGTTGTACAATTCAGAGAAGAATCGAAGATAAGGCAGCAGACATTAGGGATCAAGTTGTGCAAGAGATCAAGTCTGCTACATTTGGCTTGTTTTTAATTCATCTGGATGAATCTAATGATGTAGCATTATGTTCCTAGTTAATGGTATTCGTAAAGTATGTTTACTTAAATGGTTTTACAGAGAAGCTCCTTTTTTTGTTATCGTCTCGAAAAAACGACAAAAGCCGTCGACATCTTCAAAAAAGTTTCTTCTTTCTTCGAATCAGAAAATATTTTGTGGGAAAACCTATGTAGGTGCTGCACAGACGGAGCCCCAGCTATGTTCGAAGCTAAATCTGAATTTCAAGTTTATGTTAAAAAGCAAAATCTAAACACAAAAGGCGTTCATTGCATGATTCATCGTCATGCGCTGGCCTCCAAAACGCTTCCTCCTCCATCACGTGAATCTCTTTATCAAACAATTCGAATTGTATATTTTTTCAAAAGATGGGCTCTTAACTCCCGATTTTTTAAGTAACTTTGCATTGGCATGGATGCAGACCGTCACGTGCTTCCGTTTTATACAAATATTCGGTGGCTTTCAAGGGGGAATGTAACCAAGCGAGTGTTTGAGCTGAAAGATAAACTCAAATTATTTTTTGAGCTTGAAAAGAAAACAGAATTTGCTTTATTGTTGAAGAATGATAGATGGATAAGATAACGTGCTTACATGGTTGATTTTTTTGACCAACTGAATAAACTAAACCTGAAGATGCAACGGAATATACCAATATAATACAACTCAAAGATACTTTAAAAGCCCTCAAGAGCAAGCTTGATAACTGGAAAAAAATCAGCACCAACGATGTTGCTATGTTTGAAGAATTATCATCAATTTTGAAAGTTGATGACAAAGAACACGTGCTTCCAGATTTGGAAAAAGAATTGATTTTGCAACAATTGGAAGAACTAGAATCAGAATTCATTAAATATTTTCCTGACATTGATGACGATGAGCTTGGTTCAATACAAAACTTTTTCATATTACCAATTGAAAGAGTTTTCGATAGTTTGCAGGATAAATTTTTAGAACTCAAAGCTGATTTTTACGCGAGAGATTTTTTCAAAAGAATCAATCCCGAATTTCGGCCATTGATGAGCGATTCCTATCCTGAAGTGGCAAAGAAAGCTACCCAAAGTATTCTTCCCTTGTCTTCACATATCTTTGCGAATGTGAGTTCTCAACTCTCTTGCAAATAAAACGAAAACAAAAAAACAGATTGGATGTGGAAAATGATGTGCATTGTACCCTTTCCAATACTTTTCCACGCATTCAAGAATTGTCAAAGAAAAACAATATCCCCACTTACTGTTATATTCGCATCATGAGTGCAATAAATTTCTTTTGCGTTTTGAATTATTCTTTTCACTTTAAAATATTATTTAAAAAATTTAATTACTAATAATTTGGTATTAATTAATATCAGAGGCTAAAGAGCTCATCAATAGTGAAGAGTTTAGTTTTTTCTTAGTACCCCGATGTAAAAGTGTTCTTTACAAACTAAATTTCTAAGGGGGGTTTACCTGTGAATAACGGTTAAAGGGGTGCATGGGATAAAAAAGATTGAAAACCACTGTCTTAAGCGATGAGCGTATTTTTTGCTCAAAAAAGCTAGCAACTACAAACTAATTTGCAAAAACTTTCCTCTTTTAGAGAGTAAGATGACGTCATTATAAACGCTTGTTTGTGAAATTTGCATTTTCATTTTCTTTAAAGATTCTGGGTGTAGAAATCCGGTTGCAAGCTCTTGAGGGAAATATTAAAAAGATGCATTTGATAAGTACAATGTGCAGTGATCCGTTTTGTCATAAAGTTACAGCAAGCGTTGATTTTAAGGGTTTATTATTGTTGTGATGTCATAAAAAGTACTCATGGTCAAAGCGAATTGTCGCGTCGCTGTTCAACGCAACGTGTATTTGAGTCACTTTCTGCTCGACAGGTCACCACCATTGATTTGAACAGTTTATTTGCTGTTTAAGCGAGTTCACCGTAGAAAAGTTGCAGCTAAGTACAAAAATGTACGAACTGCTTTATTGCTATAGAAATACTGCGAACTTCATTGAAGCAAGTTTTCTTCTAAACTAAAAAGCCAAAAACAAAATCCGGTTAAGAAACTTGGAGGAGGAGGGTATGTTCCTTTTGCTTCTCCCTGATTATGCATATGCCGGTTATAGGGTACCTAAAACTAATCGGAAGTTTGAAGGCACAAATATGGCTACAAAAATATGCGCATCGAGTCGTCAAATAGCCAAACACTAAATAGCTTATTTCCTCATTCTAAAAATTCATTAAATCTACAATAAAGCCGTCACTATTTTGGCTCCAGCCCGTACTTTTTATTCGTGTCCCTATTAAAAGAAACAAAAAATAGAAACGCGCCTCCATCAAAGTTTGTGGATAAACAGGCTGGCTTTAAGTTATTTTTCCTCTTAATTCAATGCTTTCAAGCATTAAATGAAGCGAAAAAATACTGGCTCTAGAGCACATTGACATAGTATCTTTTGCTGTTATCCGAAGAGCTTCGTTTGAGTATATTGAAGAAACAAAAGCTAATTTACACCAGTCCAGTCACACCAACAGCAGTATGCAGAAAATCCACAAACGAAAGCATTGCCTAAACAAAAGCTGCAATAACAAAATACGTAAAACATGCAGTAATTGCTCTAAGCTTGTTTGTGATAAATGCATTAAAAAACAGGAGAAACTCATTTATTTTAAAATTTATAGCCAATAAATGTTGCTCGTGATGTGTTTTGTCATATTTTTTATAGTTATGCATGCAATATAACGTAAAAGCTTTGCCAAAATTTTTGAAGTTCGATTCATTCAGTAATCAAACTCAAGTCTGCTTTATTTATGAAATTAATGGCCCATTTCACTGAGTCTACGGTTGAGTTAATTGAAATGCAAAAAATGTAAAAAGCCTCAATAAAAGGAAAGGTAAATTTGACCTCCTCGATACTTCTGGGTGGTGCAAAATCTCTGGTACTTCTAGTGTTAAAGTGGTTTGTGTTGAAGTTTGAAATAACTTTTCGTTATTGTTTTGTTTTTTCTTGGGTGAATTTGGCTGAACCGATAGGCCAATTCCTTTCCCCTATGTTGCTGATGGATGCCATGCGGGTGACGGCGGCTAATTTTATAAAAGTCTACCCGAGAGATTATTACTTTATTTCCTTGTTTCATACTTGTGATATTTCTCCGGTTTTGTTATACCATCCATTAAGAACCAACAGAATCTTCTTCCAGTTTGTGCTCCCAGCTTTCGGGATTTCAGAGAAGACTAACTTGTATTTGTACGAGAAAAAAAACCACGGCTTGGGAGACGGAATCTCCGGCTCCCATACTTCAAACGTTTTGTTTCCTGGATTAATTCCTACACACATCAAGTTGTTCAGGATTTCAGAAAATTATAACACAGAGAGATCTAAAACACGCAATTCTAGTAACACTTTGATTGCATCAAGTTTTTCAGCGCCAGGCTATTTATGGCTGAGTGAATTTGGTTACATATTTTACCCCTCACATTACTCTTGTTGCTGAGAGCCAAGCAAGAGATCCGTGAATACCGTAATCAAAGGAGTTGGTATGACTCCACAAAATGATTAAACTCAGGTTTACCGAAAGCGAACACAGAGACATAAATAAAGCATAAAGTTATAACTGCTGATAGCTCCGTTTCGACCAAACAGGACATCTTTGCTACATTTTGGCATTCGATCTGTTAACACGATAACCCGCAAAAAAGCAAACTATAAAACAGAAGCAAATATGGCTTTGAAAAACGCATTTTCAAAAATATATAATCGGCTAAAATAATTGTAGGCTGGTAGCAATAAATTTGATGGCTTGCCAACTTGCTAGCGTATTGAACCTGCAACGCGTGTTTTTGGTAGCGCTCTTTTCGCTGCGTTGCCAATAGCAACTCCGTATACTGTCTCAAACCTGAGCAAAAAGCAAAGAATATTACTATTCAAAACGCAGTAACGTTAGATCGTTTCATACGGGGTGCCAATCGTAAAGTATGTGGTGAAGTATAATTTGTAAAGATTAGGACTTAACGTATTGCAACGTAATACTTTTTCTAAAGACAAAATCATACAGCAACGAAAACGTTTTTTCTTTCCAAAGGCAAATCCTACAGCAACGAATTCAGTCTTGATTTCCAAAGACAAATCATACAGCAACGACAACGTTTTTCTTTTTCAAAGGCAAGTCATGCAGCAACGAAAAGGCTTTTCCTCACCAAAAACAAATCATACAGCAACAAAGCCATCTTTCATTTCAAAGACAAATTATACAGCAACGAAACGCAGTGAAGTGCCCCTCGTAAAACAAAACAGTATATCGCGCAAAATACTTTCGGAAACGCTCGTGGTAATTTGGAAGCAGGGAGATTCAGTTAACAGCAAAACAAAGCCTAGGCCTATCTACAAATAACCAGCACGTTTTACTGTACATCAGAGTCAATTACGACTCTGCCAGCCTACTGATATACCTCGTAATGATGTGTGACAAGAGCTTGCGCTCAGCCATTTAAAGCTATTAAAGCTATTAAAGCGAGGTTTTAAGCTTGCAGAAAAAGCTGAACTTTTTGGTTTTAATCTCCAGAGAGGAGATTAAACAGACGATAAAACTGAAGTTAAATATAAAATTGTTAGTCGTGACAAAAATGTTTATTTAAAAGTGAACAAGACATTAGTACAGCCCCTTTTGGATTATGCAACCACATTGTGGAATCCTTATTTAAAAAGAGACACCCTGTCAATAGAAGAAGTTCAAAAAAGAATCACAGAATGCATTCATGATTTACATCATTCATCACACGAGTAGAGGTTGGCTCAGTTACATTAGTTGGCAAATTAATTGACGCATTGAAGAAAATAGCTAAAATTTCACCCAAATGGTATATTGTTCAAAAAGCATAAAAATATTTACACTCAATATGATATATGGCCTCCTTTGTTTTTCAGAACTTGTTTTACACGTTTTGGCATAGAACCGACAAAGTTTTGGCAATTTTTTACGATTTCCTCACGAGATAACAAATGGGCAAATACGCTCTTTGTCAGCTTGATAAGATACAGCAACGAAAGCCGATTGAACCTCAGCCGATTTTTAATTTTATCCCACGAATTTTCTGTGGGGCTCAAGTCTGGTGAATTCCTGGCCATTCTAGAACCTTTGTTTATTTTTTTGCAAAACTTTTTTACTTTTTTAATAGCATGACTTAAGCCAGGTCTCGCTGAAAAATATCTCCTCCATCTGGAAATGCTGCTTGCATGTCTCTCACAACCTTGTGCTGGATTTCGTCGATATACTCGTCAGCATTCATCATTCCTAATACCGGATGGAGTGATTCCACACCACTGAAACTGAAAGACCCCCAAAACATTTTCTTCTGTAAGTACTTTACGGTCTGTTTTATGTGTTATCCTGTAACCATTTCTCTGTAGTTTCTCCTTACGTACCGTGTCTGTTGTTCTTGCACCATAAAATGATTCTTATCAGAAGATATTACATATTTCCACTTATCTGTAGTTCAATCCTTGTATTTTCTTGCCCATGCCATTTGTTTTTTCTTCATTGCATTTGTTTGCGATTGCTTTGAAAGGGACTTTTTGCTTTCTTTCACTTGCAACCAATTATCTGCGCACTAGAGATGCATTGATTTCGACTCATGCTTCAGCCAAATTATTCTTAATCTCCACACTGCTTCCTGAAGGGTCTTGTTTACTTTTTTGATACTGTAGGTAATATTTTGGAGTGAATTTCCTCTCTCGACCGCAACTTCCCTTCCTTTTTGGGGTCACTGACCCTGTGGTTTGGTATTGCCAAATGATTTTCGAAACAAAGGCCTGTGACCAGGGCCCTAGCTTCGTCAGGTGGGGCCCCGGTGCAAACATCTAGTATGGGGCCCCCATTTTTGTCTGTACTTAATATTCAATTGAGCTACTTTTCTCAACACAGGAATCATTGACGACTCCGCATTGTAAAAATTTTTCAAATAAAATAATGAGATAAAAAAGCATTGAGCTGAACAGGTAAAAGGAGCCAAAGCTAAGTTTACTGTGCCTGCAAATAAAAGGCTTTAATTGGAATGAAATTTCACCAAGGTTGCACGGTTCAACATAATTTTTGTGATTGCAGTGTATTCAAATCGAAATAATGGCATAGCAAGGATTTCGTGGGGGGCAGGCTTCAACAACAATTTTTTGATTGTTTAATAAAAGTTTGATCAAATAAACGTCGCAAACCAAAATTGTTTTATAATGACAAACAAAAATTATGGGCAACCTTTTGAGGCAATGTGCTTTATGAACACTATTAACGATATTTCAGCAAAATGAAGATGTGCTAAGCAAAGCGGATATATTGTTTAACTCAAAAAGAATTACCGCACAGTACATTGACATCACCACAAAAGATACAAACTAGTAAAACACAATACGTTGAGGCCAATTAAATTTGGCTACCGTAATTTACTTGCTGGTGGTTTGAAACTTGAAATTTGTCCGTCCTGCTTTTGCACTAGCAAACTGCTGAATAACTTTTCTAAAATCTAAATTTTTAGCTGGTTCAATTTCTTGCGATAGCAGAGCCAAACCGCTAAGTCTCCCTTGGAACATGGAGCTTCGAAGAAAGTTTTTGATCAGTGTGAGTTTATAAAAAGACCTCTCTGCCGTAACAACTTTTACAGGTAATGCCATCTGTACATCATGTATGCCGTACAAAGGTCAGGATAAGTTGTGGCAAGTGATGCATTTTCAACAATCAAAAGAGGAGCCATTACTTTAGAAGATTTTAAATGGGCAATCTTTTCTCTATACGACGTTTTGATGGAGAGCACTCGGCTAGGAAACAACGGAGAGACTTTATCAGAAAATTTGTTGGAAACTTTTCTTGCTTAAACCTCAAGAACCAGATGAGAAGCATTTGATAGAAAACTTGGTTCCAAAACTTGATATGACGTCACCACTAATTTCATTCCTTCAAAGCGATTAATTAGTTGGCAAGAAAGTATGTCCATCATCAGAAGAAATACAGTTACGCAAATTCCCTTCTTAGAATCGCGTAACGTTGTTCCTTCGGATATTTCATCGAAGTAGACTTTTGTTTTCTTTTCTCTTTTGTATAAAAACTGTCTTGGCAAACCCCATGTAGATGCAATAGTGAAAGCTTCGTTTAGTACAGGGTCAAAACTCCTTCTGAGTTGAACAATGTCTTCAGCAGCAGTTTGTAGAAGTTTATGGGCAGAAATTAAGTCAATTATTTTACACTGCATAGCTTTTGAAGGAATGTTGGCGATCTGCAAGATCTTGCAACCCATTGTGACATCAAAAATAAGGTTGCCTTTTTTGATCCAGGTGTTACCATCGCAAAAAAGTAGCGATTTGCGTAAATTCATTATAATACGTAATGATTCTTCATCTATCACAGTGAAATTTGTGGCGAATTGTAGTGCTTTCCATAAAAGAGACTCTGAAATGGATGGGTAAAAATCTACAACATCAAACTTCATGAACTTGGAATGGCGCTTGTTTGGTATTGCTTGAAACCAAGAAATTACTGCTGAAGTGTTACCCCATTGATTAAGATCAGAATTGACCCGAATGCTGCTGTTAATTGTGTCCAGTATAATTTTGCTGATTTTACCGATTTCAGATTTGGTGGGGTTTATAAGTCTGCATTTTGGGCTGTTTGGAAAATTTGGTTTGTGATCCTTCAAGGTAATGTATGCATTGCGTTGAGAAAGTGCTTCAACTCTGTCGTCCAAATTGAGTTGTGTTGCGATGATTTTTTCCTCCAAGTTAATTTTATTAATTGTTGAGGGTTCAATTTTTGGTAGCTGGCAGTGACATTGTCTAGAAGCAGCTTTTTATAATCTTGTTTGTTGACCTTGTAAAGGTTGGTGGTTTTATCGGATGGCACAAACAACGTCTTAGAAGAATTAATTTCTTTTACATCTTGTTTAAGCATTGACTGAAAGCTGTTACAAATAGGTCTGAATTTGATAGCTCTTATCATTTCAGAGAAATCGTTTTCAAATGGAATAAGACCATCATGTTGAGGGGGGCAGCGTTCTGACTTGAAGTTATAGATATCAGTTGAATTAGAAGAGTCAGGGTGGTCAAAAAAATATGCTTTCCAACGAATTCGTCTGATAAAACTGTCTACTTTCTCAATAAGCATTTCATGTACTGCTTTGAGCTTGGTATGAGGATATTCTTGAGTGAATAGCCCAAGTTAATTTGTTCCAGGTTCATATCGTGTAGAGCGAAAATAATCCAAGAAGAGTGCTCAACAATCACGGGGAAAGAAGCAATTTATAAATATATAAAACTCGGTAAAATATTTAAGAGTGCTCAATAACAAAAACAGTTAGAGCAAATTCATTGTAATATACGTATATTTTATTAATTTTACATTGATATAAGCCAGCCAGACAGTTATTGTTACGTCACAAAGCATCAAGTTAAAAGTCTGGTAAACAAGTTATGTGACATGTGATATTATTAAGTTACTGGACAATGGTGGAAAATTTTAGAATTATCTCAAAACCATCACGTGACATATTGTAGAACAAACGTCATAATGCAAAACTTACTAATAATTACAAGGTGAAAAAAGCGGGAAAGGTTCTGCGACAATTCAAAGTCGGAAATTCAAAGTCCACAGTTCAGAAAAATTAAATGTAACTATGGCACTTTACTAAATTCGACTTTAAATTGTCGACTACTTATTGTCGGGACACTGCGGATAAATATGATGCTATATGATCATTATAGCTTAAACTAAACAGACTTGAGTGGGGTACCGTACCGATTACGTCATGACACGTCACAATTGAAAGTTTAAATATATTAAGAAATACTTCAAATAAATTAGATGATTAAAAATAAATTAAAGCTATTGATGAAGTGTGACATTTAGTAATAATAAATTTTCTTGAGCTTTTAACGAAAATATTTTACAATAAAATGAAGCAATGTGGGGCCTCCCTCGTGCTGAAGCCCCGGTGCATTGCCCCGCCTGTACCGGCGGTAGTTGCGGCCCTGCCTGTGACACACTAGCTTTCCTTGAAAAGACTCTGGATGATTTCTGGTTATGCTGATGGAGGATAATCATGACTGAACGTTCTCTGGGGGTTATATCTGCCGTTACAGGAACAATTAGTTTTGCTTACACGATCAGTAAATACAAAAAAAGAATGAGCCATCCACGCCCACTTTGATAAAATGTGAATATTTAGCCAATTATCACGTAATAAGGATAATTGTAATAACGTCGGCTTTTCTAAAACAATTGCCTGTCACAAAAGAATTCTTAAACATATATATTGCTAGTTCCAAGTGGTTACGATCGATAGAGAGCGTCTTTTAAGCGAGAAACAAAACAACAAAACGAGTGCTAAAGGCGCGAGGCTTCCAAAGGAAGCAATGCTAATGAGAGATATTTTCTAATTTATAAAGCCATCCCTGGACGCGTTTCGTCCTTTTGGACTCATCAGCAGGGCTTGCCAGGGGCCAAGAGGTCCACCCCCCAATAGTATTAACGTTGACTTTTATAAAACAAACTAACACAACGCGCCAGACTTACGTGCCATTCACTTTTGAACAAGGTTCGTTTTGACGTACTGCTAGCCGCTCAACTATGGACTAAATCTGATGTCCTTATGTAAAGCTGATCACACAAGCAGTGATTAGGCACAAAAAAGTTCTTCCAAAGATTACAAACTAAATGCGGTGCTTAAGGCATGGCTGGCAGCACATGGTGCATGGCAGCGAAACTCGGCGCGCGAAGAGGCCAGATCCAAAGGCGCGGGTTCGAATCCCACAATGTACGCATAACGTTAAAAGGGCGCTTAACTGATTTCGGTGGGTCCCAAATGGCGGCACCGCGGTCTATATAATATACGGCCGCCAAGAGGTCAACCACTAAGCCTATTCCACTCCGAGCACAGCTACCGCTTCCGACAACTAGCACGCCGCACGGGTAATGACTAGTGTATTACATAGCGCGACCCGATAGGCGACGTAACTAGCGCCAGATACCACTGAACAATCACACGCGGAGATTCCCCCACACAGTTCTTCGGCAGGGTTTGCGCGATCACAGTGCTCGAGCTACTAACAGGGCCCCGCACTACAGGAGCACACCGGAACGGGCGTTTCACCGAACGATGAACTTGTTAACATGAACGGTCCCAATGCGCCGGGCCTGGGTATAAAGCTTGGGGGATGCATACATAGCGAGCGATATTATATTTACAATGTTGAAAATATACAAGTGAACCTATTGATTTGCACACTACTTTAAATCTTGAATCTCTGGAAAAACGCAGACGCATTGTTGATTTAACAGATTATTTCAAAATTATCAATAATATTTCCTTTTCAAATCACTCTAACTTCTTTTCCTTTGCAATTTATTCTCGTGCTCGTAGTGTTAATTATAAAGTCTGCAAACATTCACGTTTGAATTGCAAAAGCAATTTTGTTTCTTAACGTTGCATTAATGCCTGGAACAAATTGCCTTGCGAAGTGGTCAACAGTGTGTCTACAACTCAGTTCAAACGCCTCGTTTCTAAATACTGCTAATTGTCTTTGTTTTATCTTTTCGGTTTATGTGCTAATAATTTGTTAAAATATTCAGTGCTATAAAATTCCTTTTGTTGAAATTTGCTTTAACGCCACTGTTAGTTTTCCTGGTTGATGAATTCATCAACAGGGCAGGAAGTTGTTTATTTATATCCATTTTGTTTCTTGGTAGGAAAGATCAACAATCCTGATAGTCAAATTCGTCATGATTTTATTTGCATAATTCGTATTCTGCGAAATACTGTGTGTGTGTGTGTGTGTGTGTGTGTGTGTGTGTGTGTGTGTGTGTGTGTGTGTGTGTGTGTGTGTGTGTGTGTGTGTGTGTGTGTGTGTGTGTGTGTGTGTGTGTGTGTGTGTGTGTGTGTGTGTGTGTGTGTGTGTGTGTGAAACACTTTCATTCTATTAAGTAGTATTGTTTGCTATGTGGTAAACTGAATCAAAAATACATCACATCAAAAAACTTACCAAGTTGGTGACAAGTTCTCTGAAGGTGTTCTTTTCTCAACTGCATCGTAGTTTCCATTTTTTTCACGAACTCTTGCGTTACTTCTTGTCTAGTGCTTTGCTTTTTCGTGTAACTCTGTTTTATCGTTTTTATTTCTCTCACTACTGAATTTGATTTTGAGGTATTATTGGGTAAAGGAAAAACTGATTTTGACGTCGAATTGTGAGTAACGTAAGCTGCAGCCACTTTCGATATTCCTTTATTCAAAAGCTCTTTGCGTTTTGAGACTATATTTGCAGACGTAATCGTATTTTTGTATTCGTTAGTGTTTTCAAACACTTTTTCTTTGCAGTGGACACACGCATTCGCGGTCTGAATTGTTTGGTTTGCAAACCGTATCGTATCAGCCCGATCAGACAGGTAGCTTTGATAATTGTTCCATTTCTCCTCGCTTCTTACCACTAAGTTCAAATTTCTTTGCATTCTTCGATCTAAAACAACTAGGCCTCCACCAATTACAATGAAAATGCAAATCCAAAGCACATTAGTTTTCAAAAAACGAATAATAATCCTTTTCATTTTAGTTTTAATGTTGTGTATGTTTGTACACCAGCATGTGGTTCACAAATAGATACGACTGCACTTTTATCATTCTAAATGTAAGTCATTTTTAAGGTCATTGGCTATTTGCAAAAACTTGCTTATAGTTTCTGTAATCCACGGTGTGTACAAACACCGTAAAATGCCTCAATCAAATCATGGTAAACAAGCAAAAGACAAGCATAAAATAAAAATATACAATCATTTGTTTTTACTCTAGAGCCGATATAGATTTAATGTCAATATGTCATACAAATATTTATTTATTAGTACAGTCAAACCTCGGTTTTCGAACACAATTCGTTTTGGAAGGCTGTTCGAAAACCGATTTGTTCGAAAACCGAATCATTAGAAATAACAAAAAAAAGATTAATTTGTTCTATACACCGAAAGAATACATTCAAACCTCGGTTTTCGAAGGTCTCGGAGTTCGAACAATTCGGTTTTCGAACAAATTAAGGGGAAGATTAACCTGTACCAAAGAGAAACCGAGGTTTGACTGTACACGCCGTGTTGAAAAGAGCCTTTGACAGTTTGTGCAGACGCATTTTCTGTCCGACAAGAGAGTGATGACCTTTTTTTTTTATTGGAGATCATCATGTCCACGCGGCCGCTTCGCCAGCTATTAGTGGCCGAGATTCAGTGCTCAGGACCTTGCAATAGCCTGCGTCAGCTTCACGTTATACGAGACCTCCTTACACTGACCTTATACCGCGCGTGGACATGGGGGTCTCCAAAAAAAAAAGGTCATCACCCTCTTGTCGGACGGAAAGTGCGTTTGCACAATCTTTCAAAGGCTCTTTTCACCACGGCGTATTCATTTAAACCTCGGTTTCTCTTTGTTGCAGGTTAATCTTTCCCTCAATTTGTTCGAGAACCGAAATTTTGTTCGACAACCAAATGATTTTCATCTCGAATTTTTTGTTCGAAAACCGAGGTTTGACTGTATTTCTGATTATACTTGTTATTAGTACAAAAACAAGGCGAGAAGTTGTGGTCGTATTTTAGGCATACTGTAACTAAATAGATTACGTGGTTAACATATTACATAGCCTATGAAGAGAGCATTGAAGTCATGGTATGATAAGAAACTAAGTGAAAGGGGAACAGGCGAGATATGTTAAAATCTTTACTAAGAGAAATGTCTTTTCCAAAGCCACTGCCACTTGTTAGCTGCGCAGTGTTCCGACAGATGATCAAAAAGAGTATTACATCATTGTTCTTTTCAAACTTCAAAAAACTTTTGAGAAGGCGAGCTTATGCACCAGCACGGCGGCCCCTAATACAGCAGCCCTTAGCCTCATTATGTTCGCACCCAGGCACGCCATTAGAAGTTTTGTAAGAAAGTTGAGAAGGAGCAAGCTAGACTTTTTTTTTGATCTCTAAAATATGAGGTCATTAAAATGATTTAAAAGCAATAAGTGGCGCCTCTAAAATAATTTCTTTAATTGATTTCCCAGGCTGAGCTGTTGGGTGATATGGCGAAAGGGCTAAGTAATAAGATTAAATGGGTAGTTTAAGTAATATGGTTAAAGGAGCTTCATCCATTTCTTCCCCGCCACCCCCCCTTGCTGTCCCTTTGATAACGTCTTTAAAACTTATCCTCTTTCCTCGTGAAAGATCAACAAATGCTTCAAGAATAAAAAGGTGAGAGCATGCCAAATGCGAGCCACAAATTTTACTGAGACTAATTTTGTAACATGACGGAGTGGTAAATAAGCTAACATTTTCTTTTGCAATTGAGAAAAACGCTTGAGAAAGCAGAAAATACGGGAAAACAATAATTTATGTCTATAGCTCAGTGATTCTCAACCTTTTTTTGTTGCGGCACACTTTTAACGATTTCAAAATTTGGCGGCACACTTTTAACGATTTCAAAATTTGGCGGCACACATAGAAAAAGATAAGTTTAAAAATTATTTACATACACATAACACACTGCGTAAAATAGTTTTTAATAATAATTTTGAATATGCGAAATAGAATAATATGTACTACAAAAATAACAGTACGTTTATCAAAGGAATAATTACAAGTTAATAATAAGAATACTTTTATTGCGAAATATATCTAAAGTTATATATCTAAAATTTGGAGTGGCACTTTCATAATTTCGCGGCACACAAAAGTGCCGCGACACAGTGGTTGAGAATCACTGGTCTAGCTGTTTGACTCGACACTCGCATCCCTACTTATGGGTGCCTTTAAAAAAATGCTTTTCCTCACGTTTGCCTGTCCGGTTGCAGTGTTTGTGATAAAAATGCACTCAGCCAGCAGTGCCAGCAACTGCGAAATGAGCTGGAACGCAAGACGTTTCATGTTTTATGGATTGAGTATAAAATAAATGTATTTAACTCTTATGTATCACAAGTTCATTTTATTTAAACAACTACACTCTCGAGCTTGACACAATGCCGTTGTTACTAAATCGTACTAATCACAGACATCTAAATTACAGGTTTGAAGAAGCTGTTCACCAGGCACTTCAAATAGAACTAAATCTTGTCTCTCTTCATTTACTATTGCGTGATGACAACAAAATTTCTTGAGCGGCGCTTTAAGTTAAAGCAGCGTTTAGTTTTGTTGGATTTAGTTCGATCTTAACCAAAGTTACTCTAATTTTTAGTTTATGCTTGCTGAAACTAAAAGACAAAATTGAACTGCTTATCAAACAAAGATACAGAATTCGTTGACTGCTTGATAAGCTACAGGTAGAAGCCGGAAATCGTATCAAGCAATCGTAACTCAATCTTAACATAACTTATCACACAATAAGATCGCTAACAATATGCTATGTTGTACAATCCAAATGCAGCACCTATGTGTTGCTGTGTTACCTCATATCATTTTCATCTTTAGAATTAACCATCCAGTGTCTGTCACCGAGCACCAATCTACCCATTTTGCTAATCTGTAATAATACTTTCATAAGTTTTCAAAAACATAAGATCATACTTGTAGATCAAATAATGTCATAATTGCCAATCGGTAATTTGCCAGTTTAACTTGCCATGTTAGTATCTCATTGACAGCCAGCGTTGTAGTTTGTGTTCATCAAATTTTACTAGCATTTTTTTCTTTATTGCTCACGGTACAGCCAGCGTCGCCCACAGGGTTCCCATTAACTTGCCGATGATAAAATCATCGGTTTAGTCAGGTGCGCTCGCTACACCAAGGCATTGCTATAAGAATAGTAAAGAAAAAGTTATTAATTCACCTCACGTTAACCAAGCGCACGTTAAAATTTAGGCTGTTTCCGTTGGGATAGAGAAGGCAGGGAAATTGTTTTTTACTAAAAGGATCCTGAAATTGGAATCTTTTCAAAAATCTAGTGAAGAATATTTTTGTCAGCCCCGAGCCCCAAATCAAAATTCTGGCTATCTCTAACAAAATGTCTCCTACATAAAAGTTCCACGAGAGTACCGGTGCTGAAATATTTGCTTAATATGCGGGGTACTTACGCGTGTGCCGTATGCTTTCACGGTTTCCAAAGTTTATTCTAAAAAAAAGAATCTCAATGCATGTATCTTATCCCGACATCAGGAGACAAGTGCCCTTTCAAAACGGATCATTGTGCCCATCTATCAGCCAATGACTTAATCTGACTCTGTATGACAGTGTAATTGTAGTATTCAGAGGAGGTGAAAGTAGCCTCCACATCTACTAGAGGAGAAGTATTATTACTTACTCAAAAAAGTTAAGTAAAAATAATCGTAATAATGGTGGAAAGCAAAGAAAGAGAGTAATAATGGTATTTTTACTTGAGCAAAAGTAAAAAATTAGACAAGAATAAAACTACTAAGTACTAAAAATAAAAAGCAGTTTTATTTACTTAACATTCTTGTCTGGTATGATCACATTTTTGGTGATGACCTTTTTGTATTTATTTTCGAGGCCCACAAAATTGCAGTAAAAATCAGTACAATGTTAAGCAAATTTTTTAAGTATTTACTGAGATTGAGCTTTTGCGACAACATTATTAGAGGTCACTAAAAAACTCAGCCAAAAATAACACTTATGTGGATCTTTAGAAAAGTATAATTGCCCCTTAGGCTCCCCGCTGGCAATTATCTTGACAAGAGCAGTGGCTGGTTCGTGAATCAGTCGATACACTGTATGCTTGGAAAGTTGTTAGAAACAGAAAAATAATTTTTGCAAGAAAATATTTAAATTTACTTTTGACCCTAAACATTTAACCCTGTAAGACCCACGACAAGATGTCATGGGACAAATTCATATTCTACATTTTAGATAGCAATAATGTGAAAAACAATAATTTGGAAAAATTTTGAAGAAAAATATTATTTAAACCCCCATTCGAGACGGGACATATATGTCCTATTGGGCTTTAAAGATAATTTTTTTTATTTTTTTTAATCAATTATCAAACCAAGTCAAATATAAAAGCCTATTTTTTATTCATTAATGCTTGAAATAGTTATCAAAGTTTATCAAGTTCGAGATTTTGCAGGCAGAATACTCAGACAGAGTCAGTGTACGCTTGGGAGGGGCCTGATATGGGAATATATGATGGCGTGTGCACTGGGATGAGCCCTGGTACACTGGAGGTAAAATTTTTGTGTTAATACGTCATAAAAATTGACCAATTAAAAACGACCAAAAGTCACATTTTTGATACGTCATCGAAATTGACCAATCACAAATGTTCAAAAAGCAAAGTAGCTTCCAAGAGCTGTTGATGGCAAAATACTGACTGCCCTAAAATTATTATTCTCAAGTATTCTAAAAGCTGTAAAATGATCAAAATCAAAAAAATAGTGTAATAGATACCAGTTGGAGCTTAATTAAATTATCTTAGAACAAGGCACAAAAATAAACTAGGTACATGCAATTACACTCATTATGTACCACCAAAGCCCATAGCGACGTATACGAGTATGATCCACAAAAATTACAATAAAGCTCGCAAACTCCGACTTGGTTGCACCAATCAACAACCGCCTTAACGTGGTGGTGCGGCCCCCGACCCCGTTTGGGTTGGGTCGAAATGGCTGTTGGCCTTCCCGAAGGTCCCAGTTACCCCGGGCACTCCCCTCGCATAAACCATTTTCTCGCCGTGCTGCCACCTGAACGACCGCAGAAGAGCAGCACGCAGCTTCTTTAAAATCGGTCGCCTGTCTTCTCTCTTCTCCTGCCTTTCTTTTTCCCATCTTCGTCTCTCCATTCTTCTCCTTTTCCTAATGAGCGGCAACGTTCATCCTAACCCTGGCCCTGTCTTTCCCTGTTCAGTGTGCGCTGGAAATGTGACCTGGCGTGGTAGGTCTGTGCAATGCTGCACCTGCTCCAAATGGGTCCATTTAAAGTGTTCACTGCTCTCCTTCTCTAAATTCAGAACTCTTGGCAGCTCTCAATCCTTGAGCTGTCCCCCTGCTGCGTCGCTGATTCTTCTGGAGACAACATTGTGGCTTCCTCCTCAAACTCCTCCAGCTTGTATATCTCCATTGTTTAATCTGGCCCCTTCTGCTAATTCAGCACTCCTGCCCCACCCTCGCCCACAAACCACTTATCCTCCTTCCACCCACTTTGTATCTTTTCCCTCTGCACCCTCATCTCCCCCTCATGCTCCTAGCTGTCTCTCTACACCTCCTGCTCCCTCGTCCCCCTCTGACTCCCTCAAGGTTCTTCAATGTAATGCTGGGGATCTCCGAGTCAGGAGTACTGAACTTCTACACTTTCTTTTGTCTCATCCCGCTGACTTTATTTGTATCCAGGAATCTAACCTTGATTCATCTTTCTCTTTCCGGATCCCTGGATTCTCTACTTTGCGGTCTGATAGCACCCACTCGCGATCTGGCATCCTCTCTCCTGATGCTACGCATGCTATTGGCGGCGTCATCATTTTCATCAGGCAGGGCTTATCCTTCTCTGAACTTTCTACCTCCTCTCTTTCTTCGCTTGACCCCTACTCTGATTATGTAGGGGTCAACATCTCACTAAACAACTCCTCCTAGCTGTCATTCCTTGATATTTATGCTCCCCCTATTCGCTCTTCTTCGATGGATAGCAGAACCGACTCCTTTTCTCCATCCGTTCTTCTCTCCTCCAGAAATCTCTTCATTCTGGGGGACTTCAATTCCCACGTGGGGAGGAAGTATTCGATTGGGTCATCTATTCTGACCACCCCCCCTCAATGACCCTGACATACCTACTCTTTTCCATTGCTCCTCTGGCAATCGCTTCCCCCTGACATCTCCTTTGCTCTCTCCCCTCTCGCCCTCTCTTGCTCCTAGGAGGTGCTTCAGGAGCAGGGTTCTGATCACCTACCAATTCTACTAGCCATCCTTCTTTCTCCGGTCTTTTGCCCCAACGAACATCCCCCTTCCTTCAATTTTTAGAAAGCTTGTTGGAATGACATTCCCTATTACTTTGACTTTCACTGTCCCTCTGCAGAGAAATACTCGTCTCTATCTCTTTCCTCTTCTGCTGCTCTCTTTACTTCTCTGACACTGAGTTCGGCCAAATTTTCCATTTCTTTCGACCGCATCAAACGCCATCCCAAAGTCTGGTGATCCGATGAAGTGGAAGAAGCAGTTAATAAAAGAAGTAAAGCTTTCGCTGCAGCTCACAGAAGTGATGAAGATCATCAGGCTTACATCTTTGATTCCCGACGTGCTTCGTCTGTCATCGCCAAAGCCAAGGCTGAGGTATGGCAGGCGACTTGCTCTTATTTCTCGCCCAAATCCAACCCTAAATTTGTTTACTCTCTTCTTCGTTCTGTCGCTGGCTTTTCTTTCTCATTCTCCTCCTCTTCTAACTTCCCCAACTGTTCCTCTCCCAGGGAGTTGGCTTCGGTCTACGCCGATTACCTGAGATCCCACTTTTCTGTCTCCCAGCCAAAGACCCTGCGTAGCAGTGCCAGAGGCTACCTTTCCGAAATCCGCCAAGCCACATGCCCTGAGGAGTATCGCTTGTCCTTTTTCTCATTCTTCTCTCCCGCTGAATTTCTTGCAGCTACCTCAAACCTCTCCTCGCCCCTGCCATTGGCCCAGACAAAGCTGCCTATCCTATGCTAAAGCATCTTCTTCGCTCTGGCAAGGATTTTCTTCTTCATATTTTCAATCTTTCCTGGTCTTTACCTTCCTTTTTCTTCCAACTGAAAGACATCTTCTATTATTCCCATCCATAAGATGGGAAAGCCTCTCGACTCTCCTGCTTTCTTTCGGCCTATCTCTTTGCCCTCCTGCGCATTAAAGCTTTTTGAACGCATCATTCTATCTCGTCTACTCTTCTTTCTGGAGTCTATTTCTATTTTCTCTCCCCGCCAGGCCGGTTTCCGTTCTGGACGATCTATTCTAGATCAAATTCTGTACCTTTCTCAGTTCATTTGAGATGGGTTTAATAAATTCAGACCGGGCTCTTTGACGAATTTCTCTACTATCAATTTCTCTAAAGCTTTTGACTCTGTCTGGCATTCCGCCCTTTTTCCACAAACTCATTTCGGCTGGCCTCCCTTTTTGCCTTGCTCGTTGGACTCAATCTTTCCTTTCTGATAGGCGCGCTTGTGTGGTTTATCAAAATCACAAAAGTCTCTTCTTTCCAGTCCGTCGAGGTGTTCCGCAAGGATCCGTTCTTGGCCCTGCACTTTTTTCTCTTTTCGTCAACGATCTCCCTGCGTCTTTTCCTTCTTCGTCAGCTGATCTCTTTATGCTGACGATCTGGCCATTTCGTCCTCCTCCCTTTGGTCCCTACTTTGGTGGAGGCCCCACAAGGTGCTCTGTTTCGATTGGAGCGCTGGTCTGAGTACTGGTGTCTGTCTCTCAATCCCAGCAAATGTGAGGCCTCCTTCTTCTCGGTGGATTCCCACCAAGCTTACCTCCAGCCCAACTTTCTCTTACTCAACTCCCACCTCAGTTTCAATTCCACTCCCACTTTTCTTGTGATCAACTTTGACAGCACACTTTCCTTTTCAAAACATGAATCTTCGCTGAAGGCCAAGTTCTTCCCTCATCTCAAGGCCTTACGCTGTATCTCTGCTTCCTCATGGGGCCCCTCTAAGGAGTCCTTTTTTCTTCTGCATAAAACCTTTCTTCGGCCCATTCTTACTTATGCTTTACCCGGATGGTTTCCTTTCCTAAGCGTTACCAACATAACCAAGTTTGAACGCCTCCATCGAGCGGCTAGTCGCGCCATCTCCAGCTGCCTCTTGTCCTCCTCTATCCCACTTCTTCTCTCCGAGGCTTCTTTACCTACCCTACGAGTCACCCTGACTCATTTCGCGCTATGGTCTTATGAGCGGGCTCTTCGTCTCCGAACCTCTTTTCCCATTCCAGGTTTGGGTAGACTTGGAGTGAAACCAAGACTCTACAGATCCTCCTGGAAAGCCTTTGCGTCCACTCACCCGCTCATGCTTACTTCTTCTTCCCATAGGGAGGCTCTCCTTGCTTTCCCTCCCTCACCTCCTTGGAACCTGCCTTTCTTCATTGTGGAGTCCACTCTTTCCTTTCCATGCTCTCGCTCTCATCCCCCTCTCTCGCCAAGGTGCAGCTCTCGCTCACCTTGACTCTCCCCCACCTTACGCTCTGGTACTTTGGACAGATGGCTCTGTTCCTTTTCCTTTTGGCAAGGGCGGCCCTGGCGTACTTGCTAGCTGCTCTCTCTGTTGTACAGAGGCCACTCTTTCCTTTTCAGCAGGCCCAGCATGCTCAAGTTTTTCCGCTGAAGCCTGCGCCATTCTGCAAGCTCTTTGCTGGTCTCGGCAGCACCAACAAGTCTGCCATTTCTTTTCTCTTCTCCTACTATCTGACTCTCGCTCTGTTCTCGCCACCCTGTCCTCTCCTTCGTCTTTCCTTTTACCTCAAGCTCTCTGGCAGGTCTGGCAGGAACTGTCTTCTGTTTCCTCCAGCACTATCAGGCTACAATGTGTCCACGGACACTCGTTTCTCCCGGGCAACGACGCGGCTGATGAGCTGGCCAGACGGGGAGCACTACTCGTACCCTCTGCAATCCCTTGTAGTCTTTCTCCTCTTATCTCTCGTATCCACTCTTGTCTTTTCTCGCACTGGAGGCGTGCTGTCTCATCCAAATTCTTCGACACACAGGTTCCCTCGATTTCCACCAAGGAACTTGTGCTCCCTCATCACGCTCACTGTGTTCTCTCTCGTCTACGCTGCAACGGACACAGTCTACTGTTAAGCTCCAATCTCTCTAGGTTTGGAAGAATCGAGAATCCTTCCTGCAGCGCATGCGGACACTCGTCCCACGACACCTCTCATTTCATTCTGCACTGTGTAGCTAAGGACTCTTTGCGCCGCTCGCTCTTCGGAGACTCTCTGTATTTCTACGAGCTCTGGTCCAGGCCCTGGGGAGTTTCCCAGCTTATGGGACTTGTCGCGTTTTAATATAATAATACAGTAGACGTCGCTTAATATGACCACCTTGGGACCAGACCATTTTGGTCATAATATCCGAATGGTTATAAAAACCGAAGCCGCCATAGCAGCTCCTGAATCGACGCCGTAAGCCACAAGAAGTCCAAATACCGTCAAATTCATCGTTTACCCGAAGTAACAGTTTGACGTTGGCAGTAAAACAAAGTACAGTACTTTAACACTACAAGTGACGGTAAAATTTAGTACAGTGTGTAACAATATGTTGAAAAGGCGAGGTTATAAGTGCGTGACGGGAAAAAATACTGTACTGTAACAAGAAAGATGGAGAAAATGTTGGTCATATTATCCGAAATTTGGTCATATTAAACGGAGAATTTTAAATGAAGAAATTCCGGACCGTACCAAATTGGTCATAATAAGCGGCTGGTCATATTATCCGTGGTCATAATAAACGGCGCCTACTGTATTAATAATAGAACTTTCGGTTCCATCTCAATCTTAAATTTCTTTTAAAATTGAGGCGACGTATGATAATCGCTCGGATAATTAGGTCTGACTGCAACTTAATAAAACTTGGAAAAGATTGGCTTCCACTAAAAACACCTTAAACCACGTTAAGAACAGAATAATGTATTCGCAGAAATAATACTTCACGACTTCCAGCTTCTTCGCTCAACGATCTCAGAACTATTCACTTTACCACACAATCAGAAAAAAATGCCAAAACTAATTCCACCAATAACTGTTAATATTTGCCACGTCAACAGAATCCACAATAAATTATCACAAAAAACAATAGACCTTCTTTACTCCGTCAATCACTCTCTCTCTCGCTACAACGTTTTTCTACTACTACTAACTCTACTCTAAAAAAAAATCCCGTCGCCTTATATATAAATCAAAAAAACAATCCAGAAAACGCTAGAACGAAATCACGTGAAAAAGCCCTATTGGTTATGTAATCGGTTATCGAAATTCTTCGAAGAAGCTAGAATCACTAGATCAATCTGGATTTTATTATGTCATACACGATTATGACGTAATAAGGGCATATTTACAGCAAATCCAATTGCGAGGAAAAAAGGTCTTTTTTTTCAATCAGTAGCCGAGTGAACAAATAATACAGCACCATACACATATGTGAAAACTACGCTTACAAGGCAAATTTCCTTATTCGTGACATCGATTAAGCCTAAAAAGCATTACAGAGGTTGCACAGAGCCGCTACATTTTTTCCAAAGTTTCTGCACTTCCTGTCTACGTTTTCCTTGCCTTGTTTCGTGCTTAGGAACTGGACCATCTCACAATTGAAAGAGCCCACGAATTCATGAAGTTCCATTTGTTCATTTCATGAAGTGCAAGGAAGTATAATTTTAAAGTTGTTGGGTAGGAGAGGCGCCAAAATAATTGATATGTATTTTCAGGAAAAAGCTAGCTTAAGAAATATCCCCATGTAGCAAATTTTTTTTTGTTTCTTGGAAATAACCCCCAGTTTTTGATTCACTATGCTTGAAAACTTGCGAAAATAACTATCATTATCTTGAAACTTTTGGTTTGTAAAAAATACATCACAACTTTGATTTTCACAATTTTATTCATTATTTCTACAATTTTTATCTAGTTGGGTATTGTAAAGCTAATAAACTCTTATTTTTTGAGTTACAACTTAAATTCTCATTTATTGTTGGCTAACATAATCTTGAAAAATTGTGCTACGATTGCCCGTGGTTGCAAATATTTATCCGAATCCTTCTGCTATGTGTGTGAATTTTTTGCAAAGAGAGCAAAAACACTGTTTAAGCAACTGTATTCGTGGAGAAGCCTATCTTGCTTATTTCGGAATGCCAGTTGGTGACCAAGATAAACGTTGGACACCACATGTCATCTGTGACTACTGTCGTTGCACTCTTGAAGGTTGGTTAAGAGGAGAAAAAAGAGCTATGCGGTTTGCTATCCCCCGCATCTGGCGTGAGCCTTTAGATCACCATACAGATTGCTACTTCTGTATGGTAGATCCAACAAAACGAAAAAGGGAAAGAATGCACCTCCCATCGAGTATCCTGACATTCCATCGTCTATTGCACCTGTTCCTCATAATACCACTGACCTGCCTGTTCCACAGCCACCCTCAAAGATCAACCTTGTTCAGCAGAGGCAAGTTCTAAAGATTCCGAAAAGGAAGGTGCGTCATCATCAGCATTTGTTATGCGTCATCCAAGCCGACTGGGGAATAAAAGATTTCCCTATTATCCTAATCAAGAAGACATCAATGACCTCATTCGAAAGATGGCACTGACAAAGTCCGATGTTGATTTTTTAATATCCGGATGGAAACAATAGGACTTACTTGACGATAGCGTCCGCATTACTTTTCAGAGAAAAGGCATCGTGGCTTTTCAACGTTTTTCTCTTTTAGGGATGATTTGTGCAACTGCGATGATATAGAAGGGTTTTTCGAAGCTGTAGGTATTCCTTGCAATACTTCTGATCGGCGACTCTTTATTGACAGCTCATCAAGAAGTCTCAAAGCTGTCTTACTGCACAACACAAACAAGTGCCCCTCCATACCTTTGGCTCATTCAGTGCAGATGAAAGAGAATTACGAGAACGTCAAAATTCTGCTAAGTGCTCTCAAGTACGTCTAATACAGTTGGGAGGTCATTGGCAATTTCAAGACGGTGGCCTTCTTAATGGGCTTCAAGGAGGCTTAACTACGTTCCCTTGCTATCTCTGCCTTTGGCATAGCATAAATACATTCTTTCACTACAAGAGAAGTTGGCCTTCTAGATTCAGTTAGGAGATTGGAGCTCATAACGTGAAGCAAACACCGTTGGTGGAGCCGAAGAAAGTGCTACTTACACTTCTTCACATCCAACTGGGCCTCACCAGGCAGTTTGTGAATAGGTTGAACCCAGAAAGTGATGCGTTTAAGCACATCCAAGAGTTGTTCCCGAAGTTGTCAGAGGCAAAGATCAAAGGTGGAGTTTTTTTGGGTCCTCAAGTGAAGCGACTTATAAAGTCCGACAGTTTTTCTGTGAAGCTATTTGTGGTTGAAAGGAGAGCTTAGGAAAGGCTTTGTATCTGTGGTTAATGGTTTTCTCGGAAATCAAAAGGCAGATAACGTCAGAGAAATTGTGGAGAAGCTTGTGGATGCATATGAGAAGATGGGCTGCAGGATGTCGCTAAAGCTCCGTATTCTGCACTGTCATATCGATGAGTTCCAGGATAACATGGGCGATTACTCGGAAGAGCAAGGTGAAAGGTTTCACCAAGATGTCAAATTGTTTGAGAAATGCTATAAAGGCCAGTACTATGAAAATATGACGGGGAACTACATTTGGAACCATGTGCGTGAAAGTGAACTGACGTACAATCGGCAGTCATCAAAGAAAACTTCTTTTTGATCAAATTGTAATGTATGATTAATTTCGTAGACTGAAACTTTATAGAGTAAAGTTGTGACTGGAATCAGTCAATAGTAGAACTCACACTTTATTAACAAATCGATTTCACTAAATTAGCATCATCAGTGTTCTGCAAAGCAACCGCAATGATAAGTTATATATACTTACGTCAAATTGAACTAACTCTATAATAAACCGAACTGACTGCAACAAGAAAAACACTGCACACTTTAAGCTGATACAACGATATGAAGTTTTCCTAACCGTAGCTGCTAAGTAACTAGAAAATTTAACAGGTTGCCAGAGTAATACATATGATAACGATTATGACAAGGTATTACTAATAATCAGATTACGTAAAAAATGTAATAATGAAATACTACAGGCGTAACAAACAGTTTATATAGAAGAAGATACCATTACGATAAATTTATAATGCAAAATAAAAACTTTACTCAGCCTGTTATCGATATTTTGGTTAATCTAGCTGTGTTTTGCCTCCACCATGTCATAATACAACACAAACAAAACTTTTACATTCAAAAAACTGGTATAATTACGGGAGACAATCATTCAGTATCACTTGCCAATATTACCTTGCACTACGTCATCCTACCCATATCTGACGTCCTTAATAAATCTGTTCTATTTAAACGTTTTATTGACGATATAATTTGGTTGTCATACGGTGTGGAAACCACCCTTCAAATCAAGAACTGTCTCCTTAAAACCTTTCAAGATAACAACTTGGATCTGACTTTCCGTATGATCAACACCGCGGATTCTGGCTCCACTTTAGAATTTCTTGACGTAGTGCATAAAATTGACAGCTCTTATAGTTGTGGCTTTTTTACAAAAAATTTCATAAAACCCACGGCAACTAATCGTTTATTTTTAAATGGTCAATCATACCATCCTCCTCATGTGTTTAAATCAATTGTTTATTCGGAAGCGGTTAGAATGAGACGATTAAATGAATCTACTGACGAATACTTAAACAGTTTACAACAACTCAAAACCAAATGCCTTAAGTCAAATTTTAACTTGTCATTGGTCAATAAAATCTTAAAAATAGCTACTACTTGGCATAGTCGTTTTAGTCCTGACGGTACTACTTGTAGTCAACAAGTTAAATCTAAAAAACTTGTTTGGGCTACTCCTTTCACTAAATTTCTTTCTTTTGACAAAACAGAAAAAAAGCTCATTTCCTCTGCTTCAGTAATTTATAAAAACCCTCCCACTTTCCGTCAAATACTAACAAATTATCAATATATTGCACACAACACCACCAAAGACGATGATCATAGCGGCATTTCCCAGCCGTGCAATAAATGCTCCTTATGCGGCAAACACGGTAATAACCCTAATATGGTAATATCTACTGGTTTCATTACTAGTGAAAACAACAAAAAAATATTTCTCACACAACGCCTTACTTGTGACAACTACGGAATATACGCAGCGCAATGCAAATTATGCCATCAAATTTATGTCGGACAAACTAAAAACAAATTTTCTGTTAGATGGACTAACCACCGTACGTTTTGGAAAAATAATAACACACAAAACCATACTGATAAAGCTGCTCTTCTGCTTCATTTCCATAATCACCACAAATACTTCATTAGTTCTCACCCAGACATTTCTGAATGCTACCATGTCATATTTTTACAGGAACCTAGATATTACCATAACCTTGATATTAGCGAAAGCAAATGGATCAGAAAATTAAAAGCTACAATAAATATAAATAGAACTTTATTAGCAAAATTTTTTTGACCCCCCCCCCCCTTTTTATGCCACTGTTTGGTTGTTACTTTTTTATTTTGCGTTATAAATTTATCGTAATGGTATCTTCTTCTATATAAATCGTTTGTTACGCCTGTAGTATTTCATTATTACATTTTTTACGTAATCTGATTATTAGTAATACCTTGTCATAATCGTTATCATATGTATTACTCTGGCAACCTGTTAAATTTTCTAGTTACTTAGCAGCTACGGTTAGGAAAACTTCATATCGTTGTATCAGCTTAAAGTGTGCAGTGTTTTTCTTGTTGCAGTCAGTTCGGTTTATTATAGAGTTAGTTCAATTTGACGTAAGTATATATAACTTATCATTGCGGTTGCTTTGCAGAACACTGATGATGCTAATTTAGTGAAATCGATTTGTTAATAAAGTGTGAGTTCTACTATTGACTGATTCCAGTCACAACTTTACTCTATAAAGTTTCAGTCTACTAATATTCTTAATGGAATCGTCATTTATTAATTTCACTTGTGTGGAGATTCTCCTAAAATCATTATGATTTATATTCTTCCATGATTAATTTCGTTAATTTTATTTTGTAACAGTGTAAACATTCTCTGTTAGAATACTTTTCATCACATTCAGCGTTGGTAGAATTACTATATATGCTATCACGTTTAGCATTTTCAGTCCTTCCTCACTCGCTCAATCATCCCCCGTTAAAGCGTATTTACAGCAAAGTGTGAATAGGCTAAAATCGTTGCTGTAATACATTCAAAACTGACAATGAGATCAAATGGTGTTAGACTTAACAAAAATTATTTTGTTTCAAAGCAGGTATTGGGAAAAACCCTTTGAACTATATGCAAAATCGTCAAAAAACCCAAAAATTGATGTAATGAACTCAGAACCGAAGTCTTAACTTTGCGAATGTTCATTTTTATTTATTCATGCCACAAGACAACAGAAAAATATGGTTTACCACATGGACAAACTTTGTGTTACATGGTGGCTTAAGGCCTGTATTTACGACTTTTTCGTAATTGTATGTCTGTTTGTACGACCTAGAGCCTCTGGTTGCGTGCATATTGCTTGGTCCTGGCATAAACCCAGTCAGGCAATGAGTAAAACTAAGCCGAAGTGATGCATCTATAGTTCAGTTATTACAATAGCAGTGCCCCTATCAGTAATGTCAAGGTTAAGAACATCAAATCAGCCGGCTGCGTCGGCTTCACCATATTGCAAAGGAAATTTCTTCAACATTTAGATGATATGCAGCTCGACACTAATATTTTATTGTAAAAGATAAAACAAAACCATATTTATCTCTTTGTTTTTGCAGGAAGACCATCAACTTGTTTCCTTGGAGTAGGCCACGTTTCAAAATTTTAAAAGGCTTCGTTTTTTATGAAACTTTCAGCCTTTTGATAAAAGCTTTGATACTCAGGCCATTACACCACACCGTGATTGAAGCTAGGCGTGAAGTTACGGCAGAACTTAAGCGCAAAGGCATCACGGCAACTATCAATGTAACGTTATTGCAGAACACAGCAGCATTCCTAATTTAACTGCAATTCACCTTCACTGTTACATTACTAATCCATGTAGTAGGTGGGGCAACCACCGGTTAGAATTTATTCGACGGCGGTGACTGATGCTTTCGCAAAACGTGTTTCGAGAAAAGCCAATTTTTACCACTAAAATAACTCTCATACTCTCGATGAAAGTAAGAGCACATTACAGAATGTTGATAAAACACAAATTGCAGCAACGTACAAATGCTACAGCAAGTTTTGATAGCACAAAATTGAAGATGCGTTATAAAAAACGGCAAGTCGAAACTTAATAGCATTTCACAGTAGTGGATTCTAGCACCAGTTATAAAACAACGTTTAGCTGAAACAAAGTGATATCTTAGCGCATTCGTAAACTGAGATAACTAGGTTAATAACAGCAATATCGCTGTAAGTCTCCACGATAATCGAAACCCTGGTGGAGCGATAATAAAAATGAATGTAGTTAACCGATTTGCGTGGAGCTGTGGCAGGAGAAAATATTTAAAAACCGCGAAACTTAAAAATTAACTGCGCAGTTCATTAAAATGCAAAATCAGTTTTGTCGTAATACATCATCAGCCCTTGGTTTATTTGATTTTAAATACTCCATTAATAACAGATTTCAAAAATTCTTTGCTTTGATATTGTTTTCAGCTAATAATATAAGCCGCAAAATAAAGTTGATTCTTTTGGTCCGTTTGTATATATATACATTGATAAAAACTTGCAATGGCAAGGAAAAAAACTACACTGGAAAAAAACTAATGCTTGTATGTATATACGGTTGTGCTTCATAACTATTTTTCTTCTCATTTTGTAAAACTTTTGCCTGGCGTTTTGCACAAAAAAGGTAACCACAACTCATTGTTCGTTGCTTGAGACCTATACTAATGCATTGTTGACATCAATGCCAACAGCAATTGGTGGCAAACTCATAAACGTGAATGCTTACAATGCTGCCGACTTTATTTGTTATGGTATTAGCTCCATCCAGGCTCTGACATGATCATTTGTAAAATGGCAAACTTATGGATTTTGATTTTTAGGCAAATCAAACGAAGGCATTTTGTAACCAAATAACTTGTAGTCAAACGAATAACGGTCAACTAGCTTTTTCTTCTCGTCCTTACTCAGAGTCGCAAACAAGTCCCTCAGCAATGAGTTGGAAGTTGTACTTCCACCAGACTGTTGGTTGTATCCTCGTGGGTAGTGAAGATCTGAGGGTGCATTGATTAGGTACAACAGGTATCTGCAACGGTTAACGTAAATTAATACTCAGCGGAGCGCTATTTTGTGATAGTGGGATTACTTCTCAGCCATCAGGAGCTTTGAAAGGAAGTGTAAGATTTGACTAATCGTCAGAATGTGATCCCTATGAAGTAGGCAGCTGATGCATGTCGAAACAGTGGAAAAGGGTGTTGTCGGCGAAGTTGTCCTCCTCTGCACCAATCAACAGCCGCTTCAACGTGGTGACGGAGTCCCCGATTCCGTTTGGGGTGGGTCCAAATAACTGTTGGCCATACCGAGGGTTTATTTGCCCAGGGCACTCTCCACGTTCAATCATTTTTTCGCCGTGCTGCCCTCTAAGGGCTGCACCCAGTCTCTTTAAAATCGGCAGCCTGTCTCTTCTCTTCTCTTGCCCATATTCTTTTGCCCTTCAGATGAGCGACAATGCAGATCCAAAACTTGGACCCGTTATTTCCTGTTCTGTGTGCGTTGGAAATGTGACCTGAAGGGGTAGGTCGCTGCAATGCTGCAGGTACTCTAAAAGGGTCCATCTAAGGTGGTCACTACTCTCTTCCTCCTAGTACAATGCCCTAGGCAGCTCTCACTCCTGGAGCTGTTTTACTTGTTGCGTCTCTGCTTTTCCTGGGGTTTGCTAACCTTCCAACACTGTGACTTCTTCTTTGGGGGCCCCCAGCATTATTACCTCCACAATTCAACCTGGCCCTTCTGGCACTCTCTACCGATGCAGCGCTCCCACACCTCTCTCGCATACAAACATCCTATCCTCCTTCCGCTCACGTTGTGACGCTTCTTTCGGCAGCTTTCCCACTCTTCTATGTTTCGGCTGTTCTTCTACACCTCCAACTCCGTCTTCCTTTCCTGACTCACTAAGAGCTCTTCAATGGAATACCGGAGGTTTTCGAGTCAGAAGTGCAAAACTTCTTCACTTTATCTCGCTTCATCCTGTAAACCTTATCTGTATTCAGGAATCCAACCTCAACTCGTCTTCCTCTTTCCAGAATCCTGAATATTCTGCTTTGCGATTGGATCGCACTCACTCCCGGCCTGGCATTCTTTCTGCTGCTGACTCTCACGCCTGCGGTAGTGTCATCATTTTTGCTAGGCAGGGCCAACCTTTCTTTGCTCTCACTCTATCTCTTCTCTCTATTCGCTTGGCCCTTCTTTTTTGAGGAGATCAACATTCAAATAATTATTCTTCGCTTTCTTTCCTTAACGTTTATACTCTCCCATTCGCTCTTCTTCGACGGACATCAGAACCGACTTTTTTCCTCCTCCTTTTTTCCTTCTCTAGAAATCTTTTTTCTCTGGGGAATTTCAATTGCCTTTACAACCTCTGGCTTTCAAAAGGTACTTCTGACCCCAGTCGGGAGGAAGTATTCGATTGGGTCATTTCTTCTACCTTCTTTCCTTTCGGTGACCCTGACCTTCCTACCCTTCTCCATCGCTTCTTTGGCAGTAGCTCCTTTCCTGACATCTCCTTTGCTCCCTCCACTCTTGCTCCCGGGAAGTGTTTCAGGACTTGGGCTCTGATCACCTACCAATTCTATTAACTGTGGTCTTTCTCTGCTCTTCCGCCTCAATGAACGGCCCCCTTCCTACAATTTTCTGAAATCTCGTTGAAATGACCTTGCCTTTTACTTGGACTCTCACTGTCCATTTGCAGATTTCTTCTCTTTTTCTCTTTCCTCTGCTGCTGCTCTCTTTACTTTTCAGGCATTGAATGCGGCCAAATTTTCCATTCTTTTTGGCCGGGTCAAACGCCATCCCACAAACCTGGTGGTCTCCTGAAGTGGAAGAAGCCGTAAAAGAAGTAAGGTTTTTTCTCCCGCTCACAGAAGTGATGAAGATTGTCAGGCTTACATCTCTGCTTCCCAACGTGCATCGTCTGTCATTGCCGCAGCCAAGGCTGAGCCATGGCAGGCAACATGCTCTTCTCTCACCCTAAATTTGTGTATTCTCTCCTTCGTTATGTTGGTGGTTTTTCTTCCTCCTTTCCTAACTTTCCCAACTGTTTTTCTCCCATGGAGTCGGTATCCGTCTACGCCGACTCTCTGAGACCCCATTTTCCATTTCCCAAACAAAGACCTTGCGTAGCAAAACCAGAAGCTACCATTTCGAGCTCCGACAGGTCACGTGCCTAAGGAGTCTCCTTCCTCTTTTTGCTCTCCCTTCTCCTCCAGTGAATTTTGGCGGCAACCACAAAACTCTCCTCGTCCACTGCCACTGGCCCAGAGAACGTCGCCTAACCGATGTTAAAGCACCCTTTATTGCTCTGACATGGATTTTCTTCTTTAATCTTTCCTGGTCTTTACACTTCTTTCCATCCATCTGGAAGACATCTCTTATTATTCCCACCCATAAGATGGAAAAACCTCTCAACTCTACTGCTTCCTTCCGGCTCATCTTTTACCTCCTGCGTCTCAACGATTTTGAACGCATTATTCCATCTTGTCTACTCTTCTTTCTGTAGTCTAACTTCATTCTCCGTCCCGGCCAGTCCGGCATCCGCAGTGGACGGTCTACTCTCAATCAAAGTCTTTATTTTTCTCATTCCACTTTGGATGGGTTTAAGAAACGAAAACCGGGCTCTGGGACGATTCTTGCTACGATCGACTCCCCTACACCCGTGCTTTACCGGGGTAGAATAGTGAAGCTGTTCACCCCGCATGTCGTAAGAGGCGATTTTTATGTATCCACCAGCAGCTGTTTGCCTTGCCTTGCTGCCTACTATTCAGTAGTTTGCATTCACGACTGGTTTCAAATGGCTGCCGTTTTTCCCAATCCAAATTTGATTAGGTTTTCAACGTGAATCTGGAAAATTGTTTTACGCTGTGCCTCCATCTCAAGGAAGAGGAGGGGTAACCACAACATCGACTTCTCTTAGGCTTTCGGCTCTGTCTGACATCCCGCTTTTTTTCATAAACCTATTTCGACTGGCCTCCCTTCTTGCTTTCCGAGTTGGACTCAATCTTTCCTTTCTGACAGGCGCTCTTGCGTGGTTATTTAAAATCACAAAAGTCTCTCCTTTCGAATCCGTCGAGGGGTTTCGCAAGGATCCGTTTTTGGCTCTGTTTTTTCTCTCTTTTCATCAATGATCTTCCCCCGTCTCTACCTTCTTCGTCAGCTGCTCTCTTTATGCTGACGACCTAGCTATTTGGTCTTCCACCCGCTGGGTCCCTGCTGCTGTGGAGGCTACACAAGGAGTTTTGATTCGACTGGAGCTCTGGTCTGAGTACTGGTGTCTTCCTCTCCATTCGAGCAAATGTGAGGCCTCCTTCTTCTCGGTAGATCCCCATCAAGCTAACCTCCAGCCCCACCTCTTTTTATTCAACTACTGCAAGACTGCAATTTCACTCCAACTTTTATTGGGGTCACCTTTGATTGCACTCTTTTCTTTTTAAAACATGAATCTTCGCTGAAGGCCAAGTTCTTCCATTGTCTCAAAGCCTTACGCTGTACCCTGCTTCCTCATGGGCTCCTCAAAAAGTCCCTCTCTCTGTTGCACAAAACTTCTTTTTGACCCATATTCACTTATGCCTCACCCAGATGGTTTCCATTCCTTAGCGTTACCAACGTTACCAAGTTGAAACATCTTCACTGAGCGGTTAGTCGCGCCATCACCTCCTGCCTCTCATCCTCCCCTATCCCATTTCTCCTCTCTGAGGTGTTTCTACCTCCCTACAAGCCGCTCTGACTCATTTCATACTGTTTTATTATAAGCAGTCCATTGGTCTTCCAGCCTCCTCTCTGATTTCAGATTTGGCCAGACTTTGAGTAAAACCAAGACTCTTCAGATCCTCTTGAAGAGTTTTTGACTCCATTCACTCGCTTATTCTTTCTCTTAGGGAAGCCTTCTTTGCTTGTTCTACCTTTCTTCCTTAAAACCCATCTTCCTGCACTGTGGAGCTGACTCTTCCTCTCTATGCTCCCGCTTTCACCCCCTTTTTCTTGACAAGATACGGCTCTCGCTCACCTTGACTCTCACCAACCTCACGATTTGGTAGTTGGGACCAATGGCTCTGTTCCTTTCCTTTTTTGCAAAGAAGGCTCTGGCGTCCTTGCCAACTGCTCACTTTTTGACGATGAGGCCACACTTTTCTTTTCGGCAGGCCCAGTTTGCTCGAGTTTGTCTGCTGAAGCCTGCGCCATTCTGCAAGCTCTCCACTGGTCTTGGCAACAAGTCTACCACTTTCCTTTTCTCATGCACTTGCTAAGCCCTTGACACACTGTTTTTTCCTCCGCCTTTCCTTTTACCTCAAACACTCTGAAACATTTGGCAGGAACTATTTTCTCTTTTTTTAACTGTCAGGCTACCATGGCCACCGCAAAGTCATTTCTTACGAACAAAGACGTGAGCAGGTCGGGCGGGGTGCGCTACTCTTGCTATCTGCAATTTCTTGTAGTCTTTCTCCTCTTCAAACTAGTATCCTCTTTTCCCCTTTCTCGGACTGGAGGCGTACTGTCTCATCTAAATTCTCTGACACAGAGGTCTCCTGAGTGACCACTAAAGAACTTGTGCTTCCTTCTCATGGTGTTCTCTCTCGTCTTCGTTACAACGGTCATAGTCTTCTGTCAAACTTTTATCTCTCTAGAATTGGCAGAATTGAGGATCCTTCATGCAGAGGTCATCCGACTCAGATAACCTCTCGTCGCATTCTGCTCTGTCCTGCTACCGACTCTTTGCGCCGCTCGTTTTTCGGCCACTCTTTTTCTTTTTTCGACTTTTGATCTCGCCTTGGGGAGTAGCCCGGCTTCTGGGGCTACACGGTCTTCTGCCATGGCCCCACCCCTCGGAAGGGGTTGGGTACATCAAGTTATCCTCCTACCCCACTGCTGCTGCAGGGATTGCTCCAGAAACGTGCGGATATTTTGTAACTAAACAATCAGGCATGCATGTGTGAAAACTGCTTGCTACGAAACAGCGAAACTTTAGGTCCACTCTTATCGGCACCACGGTAAGTTCAACTTTAGTAACGTAGCAATAAGGGTGGAAAAAGTGCCATCGCACCCCCACCCCAATTTTGAACTTTCAACAAATCTCGCCTCAGAAGCCCTGATTAAAACTACGGTGTAGATTAGTTACAGAGCAAAATTAACTATTATTTTTTTTGCTATGATGTGACCGAGAATTAAGCTCAGAATTACATCAACTAAAATTGATGAAATAAACAATTCGCGTTTTTTGAAATGCATTCACCAACCTTGCGTCGTCATCGATTGTTTCCATGTGTGCGATGACGTCGTAGTCCACGTGACACGGGTAAGACAGCTCGTAAAAAGGCATCCAGTGCCGTACGCTGGTCCACTTCAGGAAAGCCGAACCGTGATCGATGACGTCATTCAGAAACACAGTGTTGTTGGGATCAATCAAATACAAAACGAATTCTCGAAAAGTCGCCGATAGTTCGTAGTTTCTGTCAAACAAACAGCACATAAAATTCCAATTCTAACTAGGCTACAAAAAACGTTTTAGGTTTGGTAAAAATAAAGTCTACATCAAGGTCTTGTTGTGGGAAGTACCCCTCAAAATGTGTTAGATCTATGCTTTTTGCAGGCTTTTTCTAGAGTTTGATTTCTTCAAACCCTTGCTAAATCCACAAAAACTTGTTACTTCCGTTTACATTTCAGATGTCCCATTAAGAGATATTTAATCTTACATTAAACTTCACAAAGCTTAATCTATTGGCTACATTGAAAAGCCACTAACTTGTATTCTAGATCCAGTTCGATAGGTTGGTAAATTACGGGAACGGTCAGCTTTTTCACAGTCTTTGATGCTGTAAAAAAATTAAATTATTGTCGGTCAAACGCCCTGAATAATTCACGATTTAGAAATATCATACTTAAGAAGCAACAAATAAGTAACGACTAGCCTACTTAGATCTTACGGTTTACAGTTTTTGACCCAGAAACTGCATTCTTCGAGATATTTTCACTCCGCATAGAATCTTGTTTGCTGGAATCAATATACACATCTTCTTTTCCATTACCCTTTCTTTCCTTCACACTCCGAGAACCTATATCACAGATATCAACAGAGTAACAACGCAAGCCTTGACCACACTATGTTAACTCCACTTTTAATATTAAGGCCTTTGCTGGCATGGAACAGATTACCATTACAAGATAAATTATAACCAATACTACACAGTTCAAAAAATGGAGAATGATCCGGGAAAGCAGTAGTTCCCAACTTTTTCTTAAGCTCAATGTACCCCAAAAGCTTAAAAAGCTCATGAGTCCAACTTTTAAAGTTTGGAGACGGTAGGCATTGGCAGACAAACTGGAAGCCGCAGACCAACTGTAGTACTTGTTGTTGTTGTTGTGATTACCCCTCCTCGTCCTCGGGATGGAGGTGCGGCATGAACGGCAATAAAGATTCATGCCGTCAACATACTGCAATTGAAATTAGGCTAGAGCAAAGATGGCGGCCCATTTCCAACCAATCATGAGTGACTGGTAACCCCATCACCAACAAGGCGGACTGCCATTGGTGGGTACCCAAGAGTCGCCTTTTACGACATGATAGGTTAGCAACTTCACAATTGTAGCTCGGTGAAGTACGAGTACGCCAGCTGCTTGCCACATAAAGGTGGAGGCGTCGCGTTAAGTGCCTTGCCCAAGGACACAACAAGCAAGCTTGCTGGCTTGACCTCCACACTATCTCTTTTTATGCTGAGCGCCAAGCAGGGAAGCTGTGAATACCATTTTTTAAAGTCTTCTGGTATGACTCGACTTAGGAAACGACTCCAGGTCTACCGACTGCAAAGCGGACGCTCTAACCACTACACCATCTTGCCGGTAGTACTTGTTAGTCACTCAACACTTCCAACAGGCAGTCGCATGAAAGAAATGAGGCCGAATGGCTGAAGTTCTACGTCTACTGGTGGGCAAGTTACTTTTTTAAAGTCGCTGAGTTACAGTTATCTAGTGGAAAAAAGTAACTAGTTACTGTTATTTTCAACGGCCAAAAGTTTCGATGCAAAATGCAAGAGTGACCTATTTTCAATGCAAGGCAAAACCGCCCATTGGCCAATTGAAAACGCGATTTAATTTGCTTAGAAAGCTTAAATTTCTCGTGCAATACCGTTCCCCTTCAATATTCAAAAGCTATCTGCATCCTTGCCAACAGGAAGAGGAAGCCAGTGAATGGAAAAAATAAACTTCTTATGGGTACATCTCTACGATAGCCTTTAACCTTGTTGGCGATGTTTTGTAGATTTTCAGATAGACGCGTCAATCTTACAGAGTTCAATAGTTCTGCTTGAGTTCCGTGGTCCATGATGATTGCAAAAACGCATTGTTTTGAAAATCCGCCGCAAAGGATAGTACGAAAAAACACGACAAATGGGATTCAAACCCATGCCTGCACCAACCATGGCCTACACTGATTTCCAGTTTGCCGCAGCCCTTCACCGTAGGACAGACTTAGAATGACTCCACTATCGCAGCACAGTGTTGAATTGTCGATGCAAACACGTCGGGCGTCGGCATATGTAAACCGACGAGCCAATGTGTTCCTACCGCAATGGCGTCGTTCTCACTTCTGCTTGCCAACACAACCGGGACTAAGGTATCGTATTGATTTTCAATTAGATGAGTGAGACCAACTTTAACTCTTCTTTGGTAGTGAGGAGTGCAAATAAACCTCATCCCCTGTTGGTCATTATAGAATTACCCTGAAACGACTAAAGATTTAACTTTCATACTTCCTGACATTGAGTATAAGTTATTCCCAGGTAATCTCTGGCAATTACTGTATAAGTTAGTCGGCCTAGATTAAAGGATCCAAATTTCCCAATTAGTCAAATGGACCGTGTAAAACAAAACTTTTTGACCGAAATCGTGAACTATTTTTTCACTATTCAATGACAAATCAATGAAATATTCGTTATTTTTGTCGTGGAAGCAAAAAACAGAAAGAAACTGTAACTTGTAACTTTCAGTGTCCAATTGATAACTAGTTACAGATTTCGTAACTTCTGCAAAAAAGTAACCAAGGTACACTTAAAGTTATTAAAAAAGCAACTACTAGTGATAGTAACCAGTTACTGCCCACCACAGTCTTCGCCGTATCGCATGGCTACAATTTATGTAGGGATACTGTGGCAACTGTGGAGCATTACATTTGGACGTTTGTTCTAGACTAGTGGTGGTCAACTTTGATAACGAAAAGGGCCACAAAAATTGTTCTTGTCTGTCAAAGGACCCAATCATAAAAACCGCAACCAATGTTTTTGCCCGTTTTGAACATGGAGACCTTTTTGGAAGCTCAACTGTTCAAAAGTGAATGCCTTACTTAATTAAACTTGGGCACAAACTAGTTTTTTCTTAGTGTTTGCGTTCTTTTTCAAAGACCTTTTAAAAAGCGCAAAGCCTGTGAAAACAAATTAGTCTATTGAAATTTGAAAAGTGGCTCGCAGGGCTCCATTAAACGAAGGCGCGGGCCGAATGCGCCCCGTTTACAGCTATTTGCTCATTTCTGTTCTATGCTTTAAAGCAGGGGTGAGTTCACTATTTTTTTTATTCTTCTAGGACTCGGCAACTGCAATAAACCTTTCCATAAAATTTTGACCTTAAACTGTTAAAGTAAGCCCTTAGATTACACATCATATAGTCTAAGTTTGCGTTAAGAATCTTGTACTGGCCTAATTTTCATTTAAATTCTTGTTAAACCATGGACTTCATCACACTGCTTTATTCTTTTGACGGCGGCGTCGCCCGCAGGGCCCCTATTATTAACGTCGGGGTTTAGTGTATCGGTTCAGTCGGCTGCGCTCGCTTCATCCATTGGGCACTTGTGTAAACAGTAACGAAAAGTTAAAGAATTTTATGCATTTACCTAATTCCTGTAGACGTAATGGTGATTATCCTATTCTCTTAATCAAGACTGGCGATGCTCACAACGAAATAATGTTGCTACAAACTACCTTTCATACTTTTAAACAGTGTAAAAAGGGGGAGGGATTGAAGCACATCTAAAAATGATGGTGTCGGCCAAGTGGTCGTTGTTTTCACAATTACACAAACTATTTAATGGTAAACCTATTTTGCGATTTGCTATTTGCCTTTGGTTCGGCCCCTTTAGTATTTCTGTTCGTGATATTAAATTCTTTGGCTGCACTGTTTGCCTTGTTTCTGGCATAGCTACAAAAGCGGCTAAGCCTTCCCCAACGTCACTCATCACATTCTAGTAGGAGCTCATCAGGCCAAGTTATTTTCAAACAAACTGTTATCTCTAAATTCAGTTTGACAAATTGTTAGATTTATACTTTTTTTTGATTTTTTCTTAAACTTGGGATGTTATTACATTCCATTATTGTATAGACACAAATAACTTAATCGGCAGCATATCAGCAAATGAAAAAATCTTTGCTTTATAATATTAAACTAGCCAGCTCTGCTGCCGTCGCCCGCAGGGCCCCATCATTAACGTCGGAATTGAAAATATCAGTTCAGCCGGCTGTGCCAGCTTCACCATTGGGCACTTGTGTCAAGAGAAACGAAAAAATTGTGCCTTTTATGCACATCCAAAATTCTTTTAGACGTAATGGTGATCATCTTAATCTATTAATCAATACTGGTAATGCCCACAAAAAAAGAATGCTTTTATAAACTCTCATTCATACTTTTGGAATAGCGTAAAGGGGGCAGGGGAGGATTGAAAAACTTTCAAAAATGATGATGGCGGCCACAGGTTGGTCGTTTTTACAATTACAGAAATAAGGCATCTACTGTCAGACCTATTTTACAATTTGTTGCGGCCCTTTTTAAAGTCAAGTTATTTTCACACAAACTGTTCTCTCTAAATTCAGTTTGACAAATTGATAGGTCTATCCTTTCGCTTTGAGTGTTTGTTTACCTTGGGATTTCATTACATTGCTTTATATTATATATAGAGATTCCTTAACTGGCAGCACATCATTAAAAGTAAAAAAAAATCTTTGTTTTACAGGCATCTATATCCATTGTTTTGTAGTGTAGATATAGATCGCTTAAGAGGCAGCATACAAGTAATGAACTTTGCTTTTTCCCGAAATGTTTCTGGTTTAATCCCGGTAGCTCAATGAGACTATTATCAAGCAAAACAACAAAACAGCATTTCTTGCAAATGTGGTGCGATTTTACCCTGACAGGTCTTGTCATCAGCTGCGCTTAGTCCGAAAGAGCTAGTTCAGGCATCTGCTCCGGTTTCTCCACACAAACGCCTGTGTGAGTTGCAACGATGTAAATGGAGGCTATAGTCCGTGCACACGTCATGGTAATCATCTTGGTCTATTAATCAAATTGGTAATGATAACAAAAATAGGATGCTGTCGCAAACTGTTATTCATACTGTTAAAAACTGTGAGAAAGGGAGGTGGAACTTAAAAACAGTCAAAAAAATGGCGGGGGCCAAACGATGGTCATTTTTGCAATTGCATAAATAAACTATTTAGTGGTAGGCCTATTTTATGACTTGTGGCGCGGCCCTTTTTGTATATATATTTGTGATATTAAATTCTTTGGCAGTGCTATTTGCCTTGTTTCTGGCATAGCGACAAAAACGGCTATATCTTTCATGGACTCAATCATCATAATCTATTATGCGCCCATCAGGACAAGTTATTTTCAAACAAAACATTCCCTCTAAATTCAGTTTCACAAATTGACTAAGTCTATGGTTTTTATTTGAAATAATTTTAAACCTGGGATTTCATTGCATTGCTTTATTCTACTAATTGAGGCGTCGCTTGCAGGGTCCCAATTAGTAATGTCGGGGTTTTGTGTATCGATTCAGCCGGCTACGCCCGCTTCACCCATCGGGCACTTGTGTGAACAGAAACGAAAAGTGGTTTTATACACTTCCCAAAAACTACTAGAGGAAAGGACATGCAGCCCTCATTTTCTGACTTGCAAGCGAATGCAATTGAATTTGCTTTTAACAAAGGGTTTATGATGCTTAAGTGTGTCGTAAATGTCAACATGTGCGAAAAAGAACACAACGACAGCAACTTACCAATATAACAATAGCTAATAAATCATACCAATTTTTTAAAAAATAGGAAAAATAGCTAATAACAAGACGTTATTCATCATAAACATTGTCATGAATTAAAAATAGCACAACTACGTTAACGAAAAATTGTAAACACGAAAAATATACACCAGTGTCAGTCTGATAGGCGAGCTCTTTTGATTGAAGTCCTAAGAAGCACTGCATTTTTTGTTGATCTTTCTCAAGATTATGTAACCTATGCAGTAAGACATTGGCCAAATGTCAGAACAGTCTCTTACGTGTTAGTCCCAAATCATAGAATGATTCCATGATTGACAGAATGTGCATTAGCCTTTCACGACAATACACTCTATGCTTGGCTTTTTTACAAAGCACAGCACTGTTCACACTAGCTCATGAATACACATATGAGAAACTCCTAAAGGTCCTCTATAAACCTCTTTAATGAAGTCTTTTAAATTACTTGTGAGCAAAGGTTCATCATTAGAAAAAGTTAACTCCACCACACACTTCGTCTCTAACCATCCTGCCACAGGCAGTGGACCTCTCCTTAAGGTACGAGAGAGAAATGTCGGATATGCTGTTTTCAATGGATGGTGCATCTTCTGCTGTGATTGGCCTCCACACAGGTGCGTGCCTTGTCACTGGAGGTATGAAATTAATAGATTCCAAAAATTTAGCAGCGTGTTTAGCAAATCGTTTTTTAAAAGCAATGAAAATATCTCCAGTGGCTATGAAGGCATTGGCCTCAGCTGAATGTCCGTACACTAGAAATTTCCTTTTAATTCTGTCACTTTGAATTTCACGAAGCAAAGTAAAATCGAATCCGATTGACAAATGCTTGCACACAGATGTCAATCCCTCTGTCGTTTGCACCAAAGCTTTTTTAGTGTCGTGAGTCAAGCATCGAACACGATAGGAATCATGCCCTGATACTGCTTGTTTGAATTTTTACAAGAAAACCGGAAGGCAGGTTTGATTTTTGATGTTGGACGAAATAGTTAGGATCATTCAGTCTAACATCTTAGCATTTACACTGACAGTGTTCCACCAATCCAAAACGAATTGGATGAATCTGGCTGTATCACCAGCTCCTTGTAATTTTAGTGCGGCAACTACTCTGTCATTGATGAATTTCAAGACTTTCTGTACATTCTGCTATTGAAGTTGAGGTGGATCAAGTGCTGAGCAAGTCAATGGTGTGATTTTTTAAATGTTGTCTTTTCTGTGTGGGTACCGATCTTTCACCACTAAGAAAGAAGCAACTGATTTTTTATTGAGACAGCTTTTGACATTTTTCTGAGATCCAGTTATTGCGAAGACATTTTCACAGATAGACAGTGTTAAACAAAAGATGCCAGCAACGGGTATTATCTATTGATATATAGCCTGAAAATTATTAGTTCTGTTAAACAGCTTTCAAAACTGCTGATTTGCCTTATGATTGTCAGTAATTGATCCCAAAACAACTTCACCGGATTCTTCAACAGACAGCAGCTTCCTTCACAACATCAAATAGGTACTACGCACTCAGTTTATGAACAGGTGTGACTGAAGCTACAACACTAAATGTAAGCATCTAAGCATTATTCATAACATTGAGGTTGCCTTTGAATCTAGATCATTCTTTGCTACACCATTCAAAATACTACTGGAAATAGCAACAGTTGAACGAATTTTTACTTCATCAACTAACAAAAAAACTGTCTTTTTGCTGAACAATTTAAATTTTTTGAAGTGTTCTTTTTAAAACATCGATGATCAGAGAAGACGCAACTGACTGCATTTTTTTGTTTACTTGGAAGCACTAATAAATTTCGCAGCTGTTTATAGTTGCATGCAGGAAATGCTTCTACGGCAAGGCAGTAATCAACCACGGAAAAGAGTTGTAACCGTCAAAAAAATAAAATTTAGTTTCTTTGCCTTTTTTGCATCATCCAACTGTGAAATTTGAGCTTGAAGAACCAACATACTTTATTAACAACATCATCCACCTGAAGATTCTAAAAGTAGGCGATACGTACAGCTTCAAAAAATTGTAAGTAGAAGTGCTTGGATTTAATATTATTTCTAACTAGGCTGACCAGATTAAATTCTAATAAAAACGAGACATTTCGACAGAAAAAACGGGAAATTTTGACAGAAAAAAAAACAAAAAACGGAGCAGTGCGAGATCCATTAGCTCAGTCCCTTACCGTACAAAACAGCCGAACGCAGAAAGAGTGTATGATTACAAGTTACAACCTTGTCCTAGCCCATCGCTAAACAATGCTAATCGATTAAAAGTGAAAAGGGATTATTTTAAAATTGGTCTGAAACATGAATAAGGCTTGTATTGCAGTGTTAACTCTAAAATCAGTTAATCTTTATAACATGTAAAAAATAAAAAGAGAAAAATCATAGCGCTGCTATGTAAATACAATTTTTAGCTGAAAAGTGTACGACTATACAACATTACAACAACGATACAGCAAAATCGAAGGGCTGCCTTACTAATTTTGTCTCGCATTTTGAATAAAAACGTAATATCTCCACGCTCGGAGACTAAAGAAACCGAATATTAAACAGGAATAAATCAAAAATGCTTCAGTATAAAGTTTCTACTGCAGACCATACCATCAATCAGGGATATGGAAGCGGAAGCTGGAAGCGGAAGCTGGAAGCGATCCTTTTTCTGTGGAAGCGCAAAAAATCTACCGCTTCCTCTTCCACATAGGTTATATGACTTAAAGAGTAACTTGGCGAAAAAGTTTTGTCCATTTCCCGATGTAAATTAAACGGTGAAGTTCCATTATAAATCTGAATGAACGTGCGATATCAGTAGCGCGAGAGAAATAGAAAAAGTATAAGTAGCATCACATTTTATATGGATTACAGGTAAGAAATAGGTAGTTTGGACAACGAAAGATAGCCAATGAAATGATGATTTGAATAAACTTAACTAGCCTAGGTTAGGGGGTTGAAAACGTTGAAAAAGAAATGACTCACGAGGGAAACAATTTGATCATTCTACATCCATGCTCCTCAACAAGGGTTTCGCAAAACATGCAGTTGTGTTTCGTGAGTTTTAAGGGCTCTGTGAGGGGCCCACGAAGGTTCTTCGTTTGTTAATAGTATTTATTTTTTATTTCAGTACATTGAATTCTTATATGTAATGGTGTTCCGGGTATATAAATAGTTAGTAATGGAATCTTGTGATAGCAAGTTGCGGACTGTGACGTAATTCTGTTTACAACTTAAAAAACGTCTGAATTAGCTAACTCCCTTTGTTACGTAATAGTGCGTCTGTAATTTCAATTTTGCTGTTGTTTTTACTTGATCCTTTCCGAGGGATGGGGGCATGGCGGAAGACCATCGAGCCCCAGAAGCCGGGCAACTTTCCAGAGCCTGGACCAGAGGTCGTAGAGAGTCGCCAAAGAGCGAGCGGCGCAAAGAGTCCGTAGCTGGACAGCGCAGGAGAGGAGTCCTGGGACGAGTGTCTGCAGGCGCTGCAGTAAGGATTCTCGATTTTGCCAATTATAAATTGATAAAAGCTTACCAGTAGGCTGTGTTCTTTGCAGCGAAGACGAGAGGGAACACAGCTAGCGTGACGAAGGAGCACAAGTTCCTTAGTGGAAATCGAGGGTACCTTGGGGACGGATAGAAAATTTGTATTGATGACTAGAGTTAAAGTTAACTCAAAGTCACTATTAGCTGAGGATAGAGAGGAAAAATCCGCGCTATATTGTTGTAATTTCTTATTGTGACCGCAAGTTATTGTCGATAGCTGTAATATGTGGTCATACGGTTTGGATCTTATTCTTCGTCGTTTGAGCAATTTGATATGAGCTTTATGCAGAAAGATGTATATATGGGCCACACTGCGTTAGCGCTCACGCTCGGTTTGCAAGTCTTCAGTTAGACTGGGGCCATCACGACGGATAGACTGCTTGGCCCAACATCTGTCTGCCACATAAAGACGGAGGCATCCCGTTAAGTGTCTTGCCCAAGGACACAACAAGCAAGCTTACCGGCTTGTTCTCTACAATATCCCTATTTTGCTGAGCGCCAAGCAGGGAAGCTGTGAATGCCATTTTTAAAAGTCTTTTGGTATGACTCGACTTAGGAAATGAACCCCAGATCTATGTACTGCGAAGTGGATGCTCTAATCACTACACCATCGCGCCGATTGGTTTAGATTTGAGAAACATTAAGCTAAGTGTTGTAAAAGTGTTTGTAAGTAGTGAAAGAACCGGTAATAACTGTTTATTCGATGAAGTGTTTGATTATTTTTTAAAGTGTAGTAACAAAATATTTGATTTTCTTGCAAGCAATTCGTGATTTCTAAATTTTTGTTAGTGGGAGTTCCGTAACAAACTCGAAAGTACATCACTTCCGCGATGACAAAAAGATTGAAGAGCACTGTTTTACATTCAACATGGGTTCTATTATCCGAAAAAAGGAAACACAGAGTAGTTCGGAACAATAAGCTTAAGCAAAGTACCTAAGGTCTGCACCAATCAACAGCCGCCTCAACGTGGTGGTGCGGTCCCCAACCCCGTTTGGGTTGGGTCAAAATGGCTGTTGGCCTTCCCGAGGGTCCCAGTTACCCCGGGCACTACCTTTTATTTTTTCACTATGCTGCCCTCTGAACGACCGCAGTAGGGCAGCATACAGCATCTTCAAAATCGATTGCCTGTTTTCTCCTGCCCTTCTTCGTCACCTCATTCTTCTTCTTCTCTTGATGAGCGGTAACGTTCATCCCAACCATGGATCCATCTTGCCTTGCTCTGTGTGCTCTGGAAATGTGACCTGGCGGGGCAAGTCAGCGCAATGCTGCACTTGCTTCAAATAGGTCCATCTAAGATGCTCCTTTCTCTCTCTCTCTCTCCAAATTCAGAGCTCTTGGCAGCTCTCACTCTTGGAGCTTCCCTCTGCCGTAACAATGTGACTTCGTCCTCGGACTCCTCCGACATGTATACCTCTACTGTACAATCTGGTCCCCCTCTGCTAATGCTGCACTCTCGCCCTACCCTCATCTCCAAACCTCTTATCTCCCATCCGCCCATTTTATATCTTCTCCTTCTGCCCCTCGCCACCATCCCTTGCTCCTGGCTTTCCTTCTGCGCCTCGTGTCTCCTCTTCCCCCCCCCCCCCCCCGAATCTCTCAGGGTTCTTCAATGGAATGCTGGAGATCTTCGACTAAGAAGCACTGAACTACTTCACTTTCTCTCGTCCCACCCCGTTGGCCTTATATGCATACAGGAATGAAATCTCAACTCATCTTCCTCTTTCCGGATTCTTGGATTCTCTGCTCTGCGTTCTGATCGCACCCACTACCGGTCTGGCATTCTTTCTTCTGATGCCACACACCGCTAGCGGCGGCGGCGTCATCATTTTCGTCAGGAAAGACCTATACTTTTCTGAACTTTCTACCTCCTCTTTCTTTGCTTGATCCCTACTCTGATTATGTAGGGGTCAACATCTCTCTTAACAACTCCCCCTCGCTTTCATTTCATAATGTGTACGCCCTCCCCCCCTATTCGCTCCTCTCCGACAGATGGCAGAACCGAGTCCTATTCTCCCTCCATTCTTCCTTCCTCCAGAAATCTCTTCATTCTGGGGGACTTCAATTGCCATCACCCCTTCCGGCAATCAAGAGGTACTTTCGACCCCCACGGGGAGGAAGTATTCGACTGTGTCATCTCCTCTGACCTCCTCCCCTCAATGACCCTGACATACCTACCCTTCTCCATCGCTCCTCCCCTGACATCTCCTTTGCTCCCTCTTCTCTTGCCCTTTCTTGCTCCTGGGAGGTGCTTCAGGACCTGGGTTCTGACCACCTACCAATTCTTCTATTCGCCCCTCTCTCTCTGGTCTATCGCCCCAACGAGCGTCCCTCTTTCCTTCAGTTTTCAGAAAACTCGCTGGGATGGCTTTGCTTCCTACTTTGACTTCCACTTTCCTTCTGCAGAGGAATACTCCTCTGCTGCTGCTGCTCTCTTTACCTCTCTGGTACTGAATGCGGTCAAATCTTCCATTTCTTTTGGCCGCATCAAACGCCCTCCTAAAGCCTGGTGGTCTGCTGAGGTGGAAGGTGCGGTTAGTGAAAGATGCAAGGCTTTTGCTGCCGCTCACAGAACTGATGAAAATCGCCAGGCTTACATCTCCGCTTCTCGACGCGCCTAGTCAGTCATCGCCAATGCCAAGGCTGAGCCATGGCAGACGACTTGCTCTTCTCTTTCACCTAAATCTAATCCTAAATCTGTACACTCTCTTCTCCGTTCTATCGCTGGCTCTCCTTCCTGGTCTTCTTCCACTCCAACTTCCCCAACTGTTCTTCTCACAGGGAATTGGTTTCGGTCTATGCCGATTACCTGAGATCCCACTTTTCCATTTCTCAGCCAAAGGCACTGCGTAGCAGAGCCAGAGGCTACCTCTCTGAGCTCCGCCGAGCCCCGTGCTCTGAAAAGGCTCACTCGTCCTTTTGCTCTCCCTTCTCTCCCGCTGAATTTCTTGCGGCTGCCTCCCACCTTTCCTCGTCCACTGCCATTGGCCCAGACAAAGTTGCCTATCCCATGCTAAAGCATCTTGCTCGCTCTGGCATGGATTTTCTCCTTCACGTCTTCAATCTTTCCTGGACTTCGCATTCTTTTTCTTCCATCTGGAAGACATCTATTATTCTCGCACACAAGATGGGAAAGCCTCTCGACTCTCCTGCTTCCTTCCGGCCTATCTCTCTCACCTCTTGCGTATCAAAGCTTTTTCAACGCATCATTCTATCCCGTCTACTCTTCTTTCTGGAATCTAATTCCATTCTCTCTCCCCGCCAGGCCGGTTTCCGCCCTGGACGGTCAACACTAGATCAAATTCTCTACCTTTTTCAGTCCATTTCGGATGGCTTTAACAAACCCAGACCGGGCTTTTTGACGATTTTCTCTACTATCAATTTCTCGAAAGCTTTTGATTCTGTCTGGCATCCCGACCTTTTCCACAAACTCATTTCGGCTGGCCTCCCTCCTTGCCTTGCTCGTTGGACTCAATTTTTCCTTTCTGATAGGCGCGCTTGTGTGGTTTATCAAAATCACAAAAGTCGTTCCTTTCGAGTCCGTCGACGTGTTTTGCAAGAATCGGTTCTTAGCCCTGTACTTTTCTCTCTCTTGATTAATGATCTTCTGGCCTCTCTTCCTTCTTCCTTCAGCTGCTCTCTATATGCTGACGATCTGGCCATTTGGTCCTCCTCCCCCTCGGTCCCCACTGCGGTGGAGGCCACACAAGCAGCTCTGTTTCGATTGGAGCGCTAGTCTGAGTACCGGTGTCTTTCTCTCAATCCGAGCAAATGTGAGGCCTCCTTCTTCTCAGTGGATTCCCACCAATCTAACCTCCAGTCCAATGTCCTCTTACTCGGCTCCCGCCTTCATTTCAATCCCACTCCAACTTTTCTTGGGATCATCTTCGACCGCACACTTTCCTTTTCTAAGCATGTATCTTCGCTGAAGGCCAAGTTTTTCCCACGTCTCAAGGCCTTACGCTGTATCTTTGCTTCCTCATGGGTCCCTCTAAGAAGCCCCTCTCCCTACTGTATAAAGCTTTTCTTCGACCCTTTCTTACTTACGCTTCACCCGGATGGTTTCCTTTCCTAAATGCTACCAATCTTACCAAATTGGAACGTCTCCATCGAGCGGCCAGTCACACCATCGCCGGCTACCTCTCGACCTCCCCTATCCCTCATCTTCTCTCCGAGGCTTCTTTACCTCCCCTACGAATCACTCTGACTCATTTCATTCTTTTATCTTATGAGCGGGCTCTTCGTCTCCCAACCTCCCTTCCTATTTCAGGTTTGGCCAGACTAAGTGTGAGGCCAAGACTCAGCAGATCGTCCTGGAGAGCTTTTGCGTCCACTCACCCGCTCATGCTCCCTTCTACTTCTTTTAGGGAGGCTCTTCTTGCATGCCCTCCCTTTCCTCCTTGGAATGTGCCTTTCTTCATCGTGGAGTCCATTCTTTTCTCCCCATGCTCTCGCTCTGATCCCCCTCTCTCTTGCCAAGGTGCGGCTCTCGCCCACCTTGACTCTCTCCCCCCTCATGATCTGGTGCTCTGGACAGACGGCTTTGTTGCTTTTCCTTTTGGCAAAGGCGGCTCCGGCGTTCTTGCCAACTGCTCTCTCTGTGGCACTAAAGCCACTCTTTCCTTTTCGGCAGGCCCAGTATGTTCAAGTTTTTTGACTAAAGCGTGCGCCATTCTGCACGCTCTTTGCTGGTCTTTGCAGCACCAACAAGTGTGCCATTTCTCTTCTCTGGTCCTACTATCTGATTCTCGTTCCGTCCTCGTCACCCTGTCCTCTTCTCCATTTTTCCTCTTATCTCAAACTCTGTGGCAGATCTGGCAGGAACTGTCTTCTCTCTCCTCCTGTTCTATCAGGCTACAATGGGACCCCGGATACTCGTTTCTCCCGGGGAACGACGCGGCTGATGAGCTGGCCAGACGGGGGGCGCAAGTAATCTCTCTCCTCTGATCTCTCGCATCCACCCTTGTCTTTCTCGGACTGGAGGCGTACTGTCTCATCGAAATTCTTACTTACTTAATTCTTACTTGACACGCAGGTTCCCTCGATTTTCACCGAGGAACTTGTGCTTCCTCGTCATGCCCACTGTGTTCTCTCTGGTCTACGCTGCAACGGACACAGCCATCTGTCAAGTTCTTATCTCTCTGGGATTGGCAGAATCGAGAATCCTTCCTGTAGCGCCTGTGGACACTCGTCCCAGGACACCTCTCATCTCATTCTGCACTGTCCAGCTACGGACTCGTTGCGTCGCTCACTCTTTAGCGACTCTCTGTATTTCTACAACCTCTGGTCCAGATCCTGGGAAGTTGCCCGGCTTCTGGAGCTCCATGGTCTTCCACCATGCCCCCATCCCTCGGAAGGGGTCGGGTAACCAACAAGTACCTAAAGTACTAGCAATATAGGGACAGGTTTTTGTTTCCTTAAAATGATAAAGTGTAGGAGAAGGTAGGCTACAAACCAACCAAATTTTTAAAAATTCTCAACAGTCGTTTTTTCGCTTTTTGTTGGTAGAAGCGGAAGCGATAGTTGTGAAAGCGGTTGAAAAATAACCACTTCCACATCCCTGTCATCACTTATATTTTTCTGATGAAGCGATCTTTCGCAGGATATTCACATTTTTCAAGACTTTGTGATAAAACTTGTCGCATTCCATGTCATTGTTTTGTCTCACGATTAGCATTGCTTTCATTGTTTCAACACTTAATCTCGATTTCTCCTTTGTTCACATACTATTCATAACAGAAAATATTTTCTCAACAGGATCTGTATTTTCTGGAAGGCAAAGGATAAATTCTACAACATTACAAAAGTCTTGAAAATTTAAATGCTTTTCGCGCATTTCTCGAAATATGTGTAACCATCTATCAGACACAGGAAGGTTTTCTTCACTCCATTTATCAACCTGCCTCTCGGCTACAAGTTTTATTAAGACCCACTGATCAAATAAACAAATTTCTTCGACTTGTACACAAGTAAGGATTCGTGGTTAATACTGTCGCCCATCTCCTTCCGAGCAGGCGTCTTATTTAAAAGAATCCACTTGAACTTATCCGTGTTTCCCAAGCTACATATCCATTTAACAGCATATTGTAAGCTGGTATCATAAAAAGATTCAACTACTTCAAAAAAATTCTCTTCATCAATTTCTCCTGATTCCGCTAAAATTTTAAGTGGCTTCTTGATATCTGAAGTTACAAGTCTTTCTTGTTTTTTTAACTTTAAATAATTCATCAAATTTTAAATGGTCATAGCTATTTCTCTAGCTGAAATATTGCCTTTTTCATTCTGCTCAATGCATGCTTGAAAAGTAGACGCGTGGTCTTTGGCAAAAGATAACCACAGTTTTCAAACAGGGATTTTGAAAAATGTTTCTCAGCATGACTGGACATTTTTCTTGAAAAAGAAAATATGCACGAAGCCCATCAAACATGCTCAAGACTCTTTCTATTGATGGACCCAAGGACAAAAATCTTGGATTTCCATGTTGGAACAATTTATTGTCATTGTTTCGAGCAAATTCGCAAAAGCTTTTCAGTTCTACTCTGACACTGTATATATAAAAGTATTTGTACACTTTCACAGCAAAACATTCAATACTGATTGGCAAACAGTCAACAGCACACTGCAAGCAATTGTGTATTTTGTGCTTTCCGCAGCCGATACCAATAATTTCTCTCTCCAGTTCAGCTTCAAGTTTCCTCCATATATTGTTTTTGCCAAGTCACACAAGTCACAGTTACACTGCAAATCAGATGTTTCACCAGGTAAGGAAACCAAATCTATAATTTTATCTACAATTCCCCCATTGATTAAAAAATATCTTACAACAATTGGAAAAAGTTTGATGTCTTTTTTGTTGCAAGCGTCTAAACTGAGTGTAACGCTTTTCGCTTCATGTAAATCTTCTATCACTTCTGTCATTACGTGTGGTGCCAATACATTGCTAATTGTTGCTTGCGATTTATTACGTGCTGAAGAAAATTTAGGTTCAATAGTGTTCTTTATTAGTTTAAACAAGCAGTCATTGGCACGTAAGCTTTGACCATGAAGCACACCGTGATAAGCTATGACAGCTTCAATTGCTACAATTGTACGGCTTTCACTGCCGTCACTGTGTGTAACGAAGTACGAGCCGATGTTTCCCGCAGAAGCCATAGCTTTTTCAGCTTCCTTGTGTTTTTGACTTTGTAGATGTTGATTGATGTCGCTCCTTCCTCCATGTGAAACAGAAAAATGAGCGTTACATTGCTGACATACAACTTTAGTTCCATCTTTACCCAGCTTATCAAATTTGATAAACTCGAATTCTTTCTAGAGATCGTCATTGAATATACACTTGCGCTTTTTTGACATTTTTATGCTACAACTATGCTCTAAACCTAAATTTAAATCTCAACTAAATGAGCACTGAAAGGTAGACTATAGATAACAAAAGTATTCATCTAACCATTGGAAATAGTAACAATGAACGAAAGACTATTTTATTGCACTAATTAGAGATTTCATATCATATTATGCTAACTAGGCTAGTCTTACCCAAAACCAAAAAAGGACTCGCTTTGCTTAGGCTACTTATAAGCTACAATCAATTGCACGACTCTCAAAGTAATACACTCACAGAAATTGGTGTACAGACATTTCATCACCTAGCATTTATTCACCGGACTGTTAATCACGGACATTTAATCACCAGTCGTTTAATCACTTAAAAATTTACTCACACAGACATTTAATCACGCGAAAAAAAATCGTAATGGCATTATTTATTTATGTGATAGGGTTAGGGTTAGGGTTAGGGTTAAGGTTAGGGTTAGGGTTAGGGTTAAGGTTAGGGTTTGGGCTAGAGTTAGGTCCATGTTAGGGCCTTACGTGTCCACGTGACGATCTGTGTGGCGATAAAATGTCTAAGTGATGAAATTTCGTGATTAAATGTCTACGTAATTAAATGTCTACGTGATTAAATGTCTACGTGATTAAATGTCTAGTGGTTTAATGTCCGTGATTAACAGTCGCGTGATGAAATGTCGCGTGATGAAGTGTGGATAAACCACAGAAATTATGACAAAAACCAAGATCACTAAGCGTACTCTTGTCTACAATGTGATGAAAGTATTTTATGCTTTTACAAGCATTTTCTAGAAAATGTATGTAATTTACGAAGTAGCAAATTCAAGCATTATGACATCATATTACAATACGTGCCTAAAGCTTGCAGCCAGATACCATTGATATCTACAACCGTCGTTAAATGCTTCTTTTTTACGGCAATCGAGCGCTCCTATGTTCAAGCGGTTCTCGCGAAACCGTGCGATAAGTCTTACAAAATGATTAAAAAACGGAACATTTGACAAAAAGCCGGGACCCTCAAAATCAGGTGAAAATACAGGACTAACGGGACGTCTGGTCACCCTACGTAAAAATCGCTCCAACCCATTCGACCGCGTAGCCGGATCGATCGAAACAACGATAAGCAAGAACAGACTTTGATTCTGTACTCAACTCACTAATGCAGTTGTACCAAATTTGAAGGTACTTGGTCGTGAACGAGCATGGGTCACTTTGAATCCATGACGAATCTGCTAACACGACACATGACGACAAATTTTCACATGCAGATTGAACGGCAGAAGTCGCTGTTGGAGCATCGCAATTTGTGTCAGCCGTGATTGCGGAAAACGAGCACCTTCAAAGCAAATACAAATTTCAATTCAAAATAGCCTGTTATTGCATTAAGACAAGCTACCAAAAATGTTGTTTTGTGTGCAAGGATGGTCAATTCGAAGACAAGTGCGTAGGCAGCCTGCAGCTCCTTCCGGGAAAACTAAATAATTCTAAACAGGCTCTGCCAAAAAATGTGAGATTTCTGAGTAACGTCAAAGATGAGGTTTTTTTCAGCAATAAAAAAATGCTCATCTCCCCAAAATAATCTAATAAGGTCCCAGATGGAATAAGAATTCCTGTAAGTTAGTATTTGGTCACATTAAAGCCATTTACCGTCTTTTCCAGAGGGCAGCTTGCCATTCATTTGGCTACGCAGTGTTTCCGGTGTCAGCACAATAGCAGATATTTAAACAAAAATCTAAAAATTAAACTTTAAGAGTAGAGAATGTTTATTCATCCAAAATATGTGGATATCACATAAAACATTAATAGCAAAAATCTAAACTCTGTTTAGGCCATTTTCAAATACTGCTTTTGGTGTGTTTTTATGAAAATCAATAAAAACAATTTTATGGTACTATTACAACAACAACGTACGTTTTCTTGTTCAGTCGTCCATAGAACGCTTTTGCTACTGAAATAACGCCTCCTGGTGGACAAGTGATTTTGTATTTTTGGTTTGAGCATACGGTGATGACATTCATATCCTCTAAAGCTGAAAAAACAGCAAACTTGTAAGTAGGAAAACCAATTCAAAACAGCAAAATTTCTACTCGTCTCAGGGTGTGATACACGAACTAAAAAATTACGAAGCTAAAAGTTTAAGTTAACGTTTTTTTCCTCGCTTTGCAAATTCAGGCGTGCTAGTACAGTGTGTGTGTCTGCCACTATCCACTCGCTTATTCCAATTCCGACCTCTAACTGCAACAATAAAGCACATTAAATTCCGTACGCCCTAGTTGCCGAACAGTGGCGTACGCACGGGGGACTTTTGAGAGCCAAAACCCCCACGATTATTGTCGGTATGCAATTTTTTAACACTACAAATAAATTTTTTAATTCAATAAAAAAATTTATGCAACTTTTTGCCTAAAACTTCTAACAGAAAGCAAGAAAAAGCTTATTTTTTAGTGTAATTTTTGAAAATTTTTCAAGTAGGATTTTCTCCCAGGCCCCCCAATAACAATCGTGCCTTCGGTATTCTTAATAAAAGGAACTAAATCCTCAATGACAAGTTTCTGCGTACGCCACTGCTGCCGAATATCAGTGGTGTTTTAAAATCTAAAGTCAAACTACAAGTCTTTTGTTACACAATACGAAACAACTATCAATACTCTACTGGCTGCATGAATATTACGAAGAATCGGTTTCAAAATGAAAAGTCTTTTAGAAAGCTATACACTTCTTTAAGATACTGAATGCTTTTCAAAATCTCTCGATATAAATTGATTGATATTCAGTTAAAGGCAAGCTGAGCCTAAAATTATTGTTAACTAAAGTTGTCCACGCTCAACAAATCTTTAAATGATTGCTTCTATGATGTTGTCTGAACACAAGGTTTTAAGTTAACTGGACTTATGAAGAACACATAATCCAAGTGGACGTTTTTCGATATTCTGTTATTCTGGCTACTAGGTAATTTTGATAAATTCATTTTCATTTGGCTCTTCTGGTAATGATAGCGTTTATCGCAGTTAATACAAGTTCTTACCGAGCATGCCAAACACTTCAATATTCGTCAACGTTTCGAACAGCTATACAGCTGTTTTTCATCAGGACTAAGAATATACGAAAGCACGAGTGAGGCAATATAAATACTATGCTACGCAATCGAAAGAAAAATGCAAAACAAAAAAGTTTAAAAGCGAATAATAACCAACCGTAGATTACGTCTAATTATCATAAATTTCAGAATAAAAACTATTTTCTTTATCATTGATTGCATTATTCAGAATTATGAATAAAAAAAGATTCAAGAAATCGGCGTTTGGTAAAAACTGTTTCAAAGGTTAAAATTTTGCTGTGATCCCAGTCAACTCGGTGATCTTTGGTGATGACATGTTTAACCAACGTCGTTTTTTTATTTAAATTGTTGTCATCAAGTTTTGCCAGATTGGCTGGCCTTAAATTTCTTTTGTGCTCAGCCAATCTTGTTTTGTAAGCCCGTCCAGTTTCCCCAATGTAGATGATACCAGTGCAATCCCGACAAGGAATCTGGTAAACTACACCAGGTCTAGATGACCTTTTCACCGAGTCTTTTGCTTTTGGTAAAATGTATTTTAAAATTAAATGCGGTTTGCTACAAATCAAAATTCCTACGTATCTTAAAATTTTTGACAAAGCCTCAAAGTATTAATTAATATCTTGGAACATAAGGCAGCACAATACGTGTTTTAATTTCCATGTTACTAGCTAACAATGAATTTGTTTTTCTTTTCAAACTTTTAACTGTGCGTTTTAGAAACCATTTGGGATAATCATTCCTTTTTAAAGCTTTCATAATTTTTGAAGTTTGTAATGTTTTATTTGCCTGCTTGGAATTTAACTGTAATTAAGCTCTTTTTAAAAGACACTTTACCAATCCTTGCTTCTGACTCATGGAATGCGCTGAGTTAAAATTTAGATATCTGTTAGTGTGCGTTGGCTTTTTATAAATCTTTGTCATTAACCCCCACTGGCTTTTCAAATAACACAGACATCCAAAAAAGGTATGGAATTATTGGTCTCATGTTCTATGGTAAATTTTATACTGGCTTCAATGTCATTAATATGGTTATGAAATTCATCAACTTCTGTTTTTTTAATAATAACAAACGTGTCATCAGCATATCTCCTCCAAAACTTGAGTGGATTCAAAAAGGTTGACATTGCTCCTTCCTCTACATTCTTCATCACTAAATTTGCGATTATGACGGAAATAGGTGAGCCCATTGCGACACCAAATATTTGACTATAAAATTTACCACGAAAATAGAGATACGTATTATCAAGACACAAATTTAATGCAGTCATATGAGTTAGGATAAGCATTAAATTTGTGTCTTGATAATACGTATCTCTATTTTCGTGGTAAATTTTATCGTCAAATATTTGGTGTCGCAATGGGCTCACCTATTTCCGTCATAATCGCAAATTTAGTGATGAAGAATGTAGAGGAAGGAGCAATGTCAACCTTTTTGAATCCACTCAAGTTTTGGAGGAGATATGTTGATGACACGTTTGTTATTATTAAAAAAACAGAAGTTGATGAATTTCATAACCATATTAATGACATTGAAGCCAGTATAAAATTTACCATAGAACATGAGACCAATAATTCCATACCTTTTTTGGATGTCTGTGTTATTTGAAAAGCCAGTGGGGGTTAATGACAAAGATTTATAAAAAGCCAACGCACACTAACAGATATCTAAATTTTAACTCAGCGCATTCCATGAGTCAGAAGCAAGGATTGGTAAAGTGTCTTTTAAAAAGAGCTTAATTACAGTTAAATTCCAAGCAGGCAAATAAAACATTACAAACTTCAAAAATTATGAAAGCTTTAAAAAGGAATGATTATCCCAAATGGTTTCTAAAACGCACAGTTAAAAGTTTGAAAAGAAAAACAAATTCATTGTTAGCTAGTAACATGGAAATTAAAACACGTATTGTGCTGCCTTATGTTCCAAGATATTAATTAATACTTTGAGGCTTTGTCAAAAATTTTAAGATACGTAGGAATTTTGATTTGTAGCAAACCGCATTTAATTTTAAAATACATTTTACCAAAAGCAAAAGACTCGGTGAAAAGGTCATCTAGACCTGGTGTAGTTTACCAGATTCCTTGTCGGGATTGCACTGGTATCATCTACATTGGGGAAACTGGACGGGCTTACAAAACAAGATTGGCTGAGCACAAAAGAAATTTAAGGCCAGCCAATCTGGCAAAACTTGATGACAACAATTTAAATAAAAAAACGACGTTGGTTAAACATGTCATCACCAAAGATCACCGAGTTGACTGGGATCACAGCAAAATTTTAACCTTTGAAACAGTTTTTACCAAACGCCGATTTCTTGAATCTTTTTTTATTCATAATTCTGAATAATGCAATCAATGATAAAGAAAATAGTTTTTATTCTGAAATTTATGATAATTAGACGTAATCTACGGTTGGTTATTATTCGCTTTTAAACTTTTTTGTTTTGCATTTTTCTTTCGATTGCGTAGCATAGTATTTATATTGCCTCACTCGTGCTTTCGTATATTCTTAGTCCTGATGAAAAACAGCTGTATAGCTGTTCGAAACGTTGACGAATATTGAAGTGTTTGGCATGCTCGGTAAGAACTTGTATTAACTGCGATAAACGCTATCATTACCAGAAGAGCTAAATAGAAATGAAGTTTCTCGATATCGTTGCGCGAACTGGGTCGAAGTGAATCGGGTACCGCCGTTTACAAGTCCAACCTTACATTTGCAGGCATAGCTAATTTTCAGAGCTTTTTTGAATGGAGGACACCTTGTCGTTATGTTGAACAGCTTTTGGGTTGCTATGATGTCACATTTTTTCTTTCCATTGCACAGTTGCGACGTCACAAAAAAAGAATGTATAGAACTGCATGCATGGTGATCGGTCCATTTTGGATCATTGCCACAACTAAAAAAGAAATTAGAAACACAGATTTTCTTTGAATATCTTGTTTTTCTAATCTGCACTTCTACGGGCACTTATATGCTATGGCAGGTGTGTCAAACTCGCGGCCCTCGGAGCCTTTCAATGCGGCCCGCGTGTCGATTCTAAAATTCTCAATGAATTTCGGCAGTATTGCAACATTTCATCTTCGAAGAAACGCTTGAACCCCCTAGCACAGGCGACACTTGAGAGGTACAGACTTTTTTTATTAGGAGATCAACTCCACTTCGTGCCACAGAACTCGATTTCTGATTAACGATGCCTGAAGAAGGGCGATGGTGTGGAGATGCGGGAAAGGAAATGACCCTTTTTTTCGGAGATCGACCTCGCTGTGGGCTACATTACAGAGACCGTTGCCCAGAGAAGTGGTGATCTCATCATGCGGCCCTCGGCACGATTGCCAACATGTAATGTGGCCCCCAGAAACCCACGAGTTTGACACCCCTGCGCTAAGGGAAATTTCAAAAATGCAAGGGGTGAAAGCGTTTTGTATCTAAAACACGGAAGCGGGTTAATACAATTTTTTTGTTTGAAATTAGGGATGCACTCCAAATATCTTTTTTCCCTTTTCAAGCCAACTTCCTTTTTCTTCTAACCGCCTAAGGCATAAGCCCAACACAGAAGTGTAAAGTGGCAATTACATCGGATTGTAAAGACTGTGAAAGTGTTCTTCGTTAATTAAATTCTTAATTAACATAAAAGCACATCAAGTCTAAAACAAAAGTAAACTTCCTCACTCACGTCTTGTTATCGAAGCGACCAAACACAGCATCAACTACTTTGATCACGTGATCGTGCTCCAAGCAACGCAGTTCGGCAGTCAAGCCTTCGCAGGTTGTGATTTCACGGACTCCGTCGCTATGAACTGAATAAGTTTGACCAACAAAATTAAAGCAAAATAAAGAGCACACGCGTAACTGTGATTTTTAAAAGAAAAGAGGAGCCAATCAAATGAAAACGATCTTATTGGTGACAAAACTGTTTATTTATTTGCAGAGAATGGCGAAGGAAATCCAACTTTTTTAAACTTGTATTAATCCAGTTTGAAATAACAAGCTCCGCAGCAACTGTGCCATGTCGACAATAAATCTTCAATACATGCCTTCATCAAAGGCAGTAGCTATAATTCGTTGGAAGAGGGTGTTGAAATTATCAAAAGCCATTTAAAAAACAGTATTTAGATATCACCAAGATTCGAAATTGAGTTTTCATGAACTCAGCCTCGAATCTTTTACAATATCTCAATACCGTTGTTGGATGAAAAAGGTTTCCTCTCCGCGATCACTTCCCCATAATGACTCGTTTACCGCGTTTCCATTGTGCAAGCAAGCTGAATTGCAGAGCAACTTAACTTACCAATAGTTTTATCTTTCCATCGGTTTCCATATTTTTTAGCAACTTCGTACGAGAACTTTGAAAATGTGGATCCTTCAAGCGAAGCTTTTCGTGCAACTTTGTCAACATAAGCGGATACGATTCTTTCCATCGGATCTCGAACCACCATCAGCTTGGTTGTGTTTTGATAAAGAATTTTGTGTCTTGAAGTGACACTGAATTTTCGCACAGTATGTAATTTCGTGGTATGAGCTGCTACCTAAACAAATTGATTAGGTCTTTAAACCTGGGCGTACGAAGATTAAAAAACACTGAAGTAAGAATTGTATAGTATTGTGTTTTATCCTCCAGATACGAAGGACAACGGTAGTGATGCTAAGCATAAGACGAGTCACCTAGACCCGAACTGCAGTTTCGAAATTCTGACATTTCGTTTGCATCATCTGGTAGTAGGTTGAATAGATTCAATAAATTTACAGCTTGTTCTAATTGGCCGAGCAAGCGTCACGTCGTAAATTCCAATCGGCCACTGAACAAACAGAAGATTTACAAGTACCTCAAACGATGGGTCTTTTTAAAGTCTAATTTTAGTGGTAAGTCACCTACTGTATATTTCTACTTCATCTCAAAAGCTTTTATTGAACAAATATATGTGATGATAATGGTCCTCACCCTTGCTATTATTGTTACCCGACTCCTTCCAAAGGATGGGGGCATGGCTAAAGACCATGGAGCCCCAGAAACCGGGCAACTCGTGAGAGCCTACACCAGAGGCTGTAGAGAGACAGAGGGTCGCTGAAAAAACGAACGGCGCAAAGAGTCCTTTGATGGACAGTGAAGAATGCGAAAAGTGGTTTCCTGGTCGGATGGTTGCAGGAGCTGCATGAAGGATCCTCAACTAGCGAAATAAGAGTTTATCAGAAGGCTGCTTCCGTTCTAGCAAAGACGAGGGAGGGCACGCCTAAATGGAAACCGACGAAACTGTGTGCTAAAAATCTAGACGAGTGTAACGAATAAGTAAATTTGAGTTGAAAGAATAGTTTTTATATATGTATAGTTGTTTAAATCTCTTGCTTTATTTCGCAGTGATCGTTTTATTTGTAAATCTAAATTGTCTGAAGCCCTAAACTTGCTAAAGTGTGGCGGTCTAAGCTATGCTTTATTAAAAGAAGCCTCTAGCTTCTTGTCGGTCACCAACTGCACTGAAGAGACCTGATACGTAGAAACAGTGTCACTGTCTGCAGTTTGCTAAGTGCATCGCTAGAGTCTTGCATTACTATAAGAGCTTGTGAGCACTAGGCTGTGACAGCATTACTGCTCTAGCAGTTGGTAGACTTAGTGCACCTGCGACAACCGCCACTCATTCACGAGTGATACGGCTTCGCAGAGTACTGACAGACCTTCCACCAAGTGGATCTAGTATAGGTTCCATAACCGTAACGGTCTAAGCTATGCTTTATTAAAAGCCTCTAACTTCTTGTCGGTCACCAACTGCACTAAAGAGACCTGATATGTAGAAACAGTGTCACTGTCTGCAGTTTGCTAAGTGCATTGCTGGTCTCTTGCATTACTATAAGGCCGTTTTTCTTTCGCATTAATTAAAAGATTTGTAACTCACACGCCTTTTCTGACGTCACAATCGTTGACGACGTGACTAAGTTCCAGTGTATTCTAGTTATTCTTGCTTCTCTTGGAAAATTTTTCTGTTTTTGATTATTACCGATTACGTAATTTATTAACGGTGTTTTTTCTGTGGCACGTGATATCCTTGCATTTTCTAGAAGCTCATATTTTTGTATATAAGGTGGCAAGACTTTTTAGAGAGAAAGAGTAGTTCAGTAGAGATAGTAGGGTGTAGTAAAAAGGCGTTGTTCTGTGGTGATTGTTGTGATAGGAATCAAGCAATTATTTTGGTGGTTTTTTAGTTTTGGTTAGTCTTTGATATTTATATATTAAAGTGCTTTAGTTTCTATATTTGACAAGCGAGGGAATTCAAAGCTTTAAATTGGTTTGTGAATATATTTGTTCTGTTCTTGATCGAGAAGTGCGTGATTAAAGTATCTTAGTGGAAGCCAATCTTTTCCTGCCTATTAAGTTGCAACCAGACTTAATTACTCGAGCAATACTATCCGTCGCCTCAATTTTAAGAAGTAAATTAAAGATTGAGATAAAACGAAAATTATATTGAAAGGCGACAACGAAAATGGAACTAATCGAGAACTGCACCAATCAACAACAAGAACTGCACCACCAACAACAACAAGAACTGCACCAATCAACAACCGCCTCAACGTGGTGGTGCGGTCCCCGACCCCGTTTGGGTTGGGTCGAAATGGCTGTTGGCCTTCCCGAGGGTCCCAGTTACCCCGGGCACTACCCTTCATTTTTTCACTATGCTGCCCTCTGAACGACCGCAGTAGGGCAGCATACAGATTCTTCAAAATCGATCGCCTGTTTTCTCCTGCCCTTCTTCGTCTCCTCATTCTTCTTCTTCTTTTGATGAGCGGTAACGTTCATCCCAACCCTGGATCCATCTTGCCTTGCTCTGTGTGCGCTGGAAATGTGACCTGGCGGGGCAAGTCAGTGCAATGCTGCACCTGCTCCAAATAGGTCCATCTAAGGTGCTTCTTTCTCTCTCTCTCTCCAAATTCAGAGCTCTTGGCAGCTCTCACTCTTGGAGCTTTCCCCCTGCCGTAACACTGTAACTCCTTCCTCGGACTCCTCCGACATGTATACCTCTACTGTACAATCTGGTCCCCCTCTGCTAATGCTGCACTCTCGCCCTACCCTCATCTCCAAACCTCTTATCTCCCATCCGCCCATTTTATATCTTCTCCTTCTGCCCCTCGCCACCATCCCTTGCTCCTGGCTTTCCTTCTGCGCCTCGTGTCTCCTCCCCCCCCCCCCCCGAATCTCTCAGGGTTCTTCAATGGAATGCTGGAGATCTTCGACTAAGAAGCACTGAACTACTTCACTTTCTCTCGTCCCACCCCGTTGGCCTTATCTGCATCCAGGAATGAAATCTCAACTCATCTTCCTCTTTCCGGATTCCTGGATTCTCTGCTCTGCGTTCTGATCGCACCCACTGCCGGTCTGGCATTCTTTCTTCTGATGCCACACACGCTAGCGGCGGCGGCGGCGTCGTCATTTTCGTCAGGAAAGACCTATTCTTTTCTTTCCTGACGAAAATGACGAAATGAAAATGAAAATGTCGTCAGGAAAGACCTCTACTCGCTCCTCCCAACGGATGGCAGAACCGAGTCCTTTTCTCCCTCCATTCTTCCTTCCTCCAGAAATCTCTTCATTCTAGGGGACTTCAATTGCCATCACCCCTTCCGGCAATCAAGAGGTACTTTCAATCCCCACGGGGAGGAAGTATTCGACTGGGTCATCTCCTCTGATCTCCTCCCCTCAATGACCCTGACATACCTACCCTTCTCCATCGCTCCTCCCCTGACATCTCCTTTGCTCCCTCTTCTCTTGCCCTTTCTTGCTCCTGGGAGGTGCTTCAGGACCTGGGTTCTGACCACCTACCAATTCTTCTATCCGTCCCTCTCTCTCTGGTCTATCGCCCCAACGAGCGTCCCCCTTTCCTTCAATTTTCTGAAAGCTCGCTGGGATGACTTTGCTTCCTACTTTGACTTCCACTTTCCTTCTGCAGAGGAATGCTCTCTTTACCTCTCTGGTACTGAATGCGGTCAAATCTTCCATTTCTTTTGGCCGCATCAAACGCCCTCCTAAAACCTGGTGGTCTGCTGAGGTGGAAGGTGCGGTTAGTGAAAGATGCAAGGCTTTTGCTGCCGCTCACAGAACTGATGAAAATCGCCAGGCTTACATCTCCGCTTCTCGACGCGCCTAGTCAGTCATCGCCAATGCCAAGGCTGAGCCATGGCAGACGACTTGCTCTTCTCTTTCACCTAAATCTAATCCTAAATCTGTACACTCTCTTCTCCGTTCTATCGCTGGCTCTCCTTCCTGGTCTTCTTCCTCTCCAACTTCCCCAACTGTTCTTCTCACAGGGAATTGGTTTCGGTCTATGCCGATTACCTGAGATCCCACTTTTCCGTTTCTCAGCCAAAGGCACTGCGTAGCAGAGCCAGAGGCTACCTCTCTGAGCTCCGCTGAGCCCCGTGCTCTGAAAAGGCTCACTCGTCCTTTTGCTCTCCCTTCTCTCCCGCTGAATTTCTTGCGGCTGCCTCCCACCTTTCCTCGTCCACTGCCATTGGCCCAGACAAAGTTGCCTATCCCATGCTAAAGCATCTTGCTCGCTCTGGCATGGATTTTCTCCTTCACGTCTTCAATCTTTCCTGGACTTCGCATTCTTTTTCTTCCATCTGGAAGACATCTATTATTCTCGCACACAAGATGGGAAAGCCTCTCGACTCTCCTGCTTCCTTCCGGCCTATCTCTCTCACCTCCTGCGTATCAAAGCTTTTTCAACGCATCATTCTATCCCGTCTACTCTTCTTTCTGGAATCTAATTCCATTCTCTCTCCCCGCCAGGCCGGTTTCCGCCCTGGACGGTCAACACTAGATCAAATTCTCTACCTTTTTCAGTCCATTTCGGATGGCTTTAACAAACCCAGGCCGGGCTCTCGAACGATCCTGTCTACTATCGATTTCTCGAAAGCTTTTGACTCAGTCTGGCATCCCGACCTTTTCCACAAACTCATTTCGGCTGGCCTCCCTCCTTGCCTTGCTCGTTGGACTCAATTTTTCCTTTCTGATAGGCGCGCTTGTGTGGTTTATCAAAATCACAAAAGTCGTTCCTTTCGAGTTCGTCGACGTGTTTCGCAAGAATCGGTTCTTAGCCCTGTACTTTTCTCTCTCTTGATTAATGATCTTCCGGCCTCTCTGCCTTCCTCTGTCAGCTGCTCTCTATATGCTGACGATTTGGCCATTTGGTTCTCCTCTCCCTCGGTCCCCACTGCGGTGAAGGCCACACAAGCAGCTCTGTTTCGATTGGAGCGCTAGTCTGAGTACTGGTGTCTTTCTCTCAATCCGAACAAATGTGAGGCCTCCTTCTTCTCAGTGGATCCCCACCAAGCTAATCTCCAGTCCAACGTCCTCTTACTCGGCTCTCGCCTTCATTTCAATCCCACTCCAACTTTTCTTGGGATCATCTTCGACCGCACACTTTCCTTTTCTAAGCATGTATCTTCGCTGAAGGCCAAGTTTTTCCCACGCCTCAAGGCCTTACGCTGTATCTCTGCTTGCTTATGGGGCCCCTCTAAGAAGCCCCTCTCCCTACTGTATAAAGCTTTTCTTCGACCCCTTCTTACTTACGCTTCACCCGGATGGTTTCCTTTCCTAAATGCTACCAATTTTACCAAATTGGAACGCCTCCATCGAGCGGCCAGTCGCACCATCGCCGGCTACCTCTCGTCTTCCCCTATCCCTCATCTTCTCTCCGAGGCTTCTTTACCTCCCCTACGAATCACTCTGACTTATTTCATTCTTTTATCTTATGAGCGGGCTCTTCGTCTCCCAACCTCCTTTCCTATTTCAGGTTTGGCCAGACTAGGTGTGAGGCCAAGACTCAGCAGATCGTCCTGGAGAGCTTTTGCGTCCACTCACCGGCTCATGCTCCCTTCTACTTCTTTTAGGGAGGCTCTTCTTGCATGCCCTCCCTTTCCTCCTTGGAATGTGCCTTTCTTCATTGTGGAGTCCATTCTTTTCTCCCCATGCTCTCGCTCTGATCCCCCTCTCTCTTGCCAAGGTGCGGCTCTCGCCAACCTTGACTCTCTCCCCCCTCATGATCTGGTGCTCTGGACAGACGGCTTTGTTGCTTTTCCTTTTGGCAAAGGCGGCTCCGGCGTTCTTGCCAACTGCTCTCTCTGTGGCACTAAAGCCACTCTTTCCTTTTCGGCAGGCCCAGTATGTTCAAGTTTTTTGACTAAAGCGTGCGCCATTCTGCACGCTCTTTGCTGGTCTTTGCAGCACCAACAAGTGTGCCATTTCTCTTCTCTGGTCCTACTATCTGATTCTCGTTCCGTCCTCGTCACCCTGTCCTCTTCTCCATTTTTCCTCTTATCTCAAACTCTGTGGCAGATCTGGCAGGAACTGTCTTCTCTCTCCTCCTGTTCTATCAGACTACAATGGGACCCCGGACACTCGTTTCTCCCGGGGAACGACGCGGCTGATGAGCTGGCCAGACGGGTAGCGCTACTTGCGCCCCCGCAATCCCTTGTAGTCTCTCCCCTCTTATCTCTCGTATCCACTGTTGTCTTATCTCGGACTGGAGGCGTACTGTCTCATCGAAGTTCTTTGACACACAGGTTCCCTCGATTTCCACCGAGGAACTTGTTCTCCCTCGTCATGCTCGCTGTGTTCTCTCTGGTCTACGCTGCAACGGACACAGCCATCTGTCAGGTTCTTATCTCTCTAGGATTGGCAGAATCGAGAATCCTTCCTGCAGCGCCTGTGAACACTCGTCCCAGGACACCTCTCATCTCATTCTGCACTGTCCAGCTACGGACTCGTTGCGCTGCTCACTCTTTGGCAACTCTGTATTTCTACGAGCTCTGGTCCAGACCCTGTGAAGTTGCCCGGCTTCTGGGGCTCCATGGTCTTCCGCCATGCCCCCATCTCTCGAAAGAGGTCGGGTAACCAACAACAACAACAGAATGGTACACTTCCAGCCTGAGAAAAGAGAAGAAAGGATATGAGAGGTCACAGGAGAGAGACTACAAGGGAATACAGAGGGCAGGATTACCGCTCCCATCCTGGCCAACTCATCAGCCGCGTCGTTCCCCGTGAGAAAATGAGTGTCCAGGGACTCGTTGTAGCCTGATAGTAAAGTTCCCGCTAGATCTGCCAAAGCGTTTGAGGAAAAAGGAAAGACGGAGGAAAGGACAGAGTGGCAAGAACAGAACGAGAGTTTGAGAGGAGGATAAGAGAAGAAAAATGGCAGACCTATTGGTGCTGCCGAGACCAGCTGAAGGCTAGCAGAATGGCGGAAGCTTCAGTGGAAAAAACTTGAACAAACTGGCCCTGCTGTAAGGGAAATGGTGGCCTCAAGATCACAAAGCAAGCAGTTGGTAAGGACGCCAGAACCTTGTTTGCCAAAAGGAAAAGGAACAGTCGTTAGTTCAGATTACAAGACCGTAAAACGGAAGAGCGATCTTCGTCTTTTGTTGACGAAGATGGCCATACCTTCTCGACTCTGTGTTGCTTCCTCGTTGACTTTTATGGAAGCTGCTATCACCAATACATCAAAAGAAACCCTTTCCATGTGAGGAACATCAGTAAGTGGAATGAGACGTCGGCATCGGGATGTTTGTGCCTTGCACTTTATGATAGCTGACAGGGTACGCTGAGCCCAGCCCTATCAGCACTTGTTGAGATGAGACCATGTTAAATATGTCAGTCTTTCGCCAAAGTCTCCCATGAATCATCGACGATTAAAAATTCTTTTAAAGAAGATTTCTCGCAATCTGGCAATTTGTCATTGATGAGTTCGTCGTAAATAAGCTGCTTGGGTGTATGCGATAGTCCTGTGTGCGAAAAACAAGGTAAGCTCATTTTATCTATGCATTGCAAATAAGGGTGGAATGCTACACCAGTTAGCTATATTGAGAACCATAGTGTCCGGGATTTTGTCTTGCAAATGAATTTTAAGCAATTTACGGAGGCCGGTTAAGCGAAAGTGGTTTAAAGTTGCTCTCGCTCCTTCTGTAGGTTATTCAGATTTCATAAGCCCAAAATAATTTCACAGCTCTGCAAAACTTAAGCTTGGCTTTTGGCTTAATGTCATGCTCTTCCAAACATTTTGAGTCAATCTGCCAAAGATAAACAGGTCTGTAAGATTCTGCTGCTGACTTCTATATTGATAATGGCTGTGCAGGAGAGGATACAATTCAAGTAAGAGAAACTGACCACAACTCGGAGTCTGAATTTTTACAGTGATGCTAGGCTCATGAAATGGCTTGTCAGAAGCATAATGGAACATGGCCTAAGTTTTTTTGTGCTAATAGTTCGGCTAAAAGTCACGACAGGCCTACAAAAACTTGTCCATTTGTGAGTGAATGACTTCACCATAGCGGTCTTTAAAAAATCAGAGCACTCTGCAACGTGATGAGGAAAAATCGTTACGAACCGCGTGTAGTAAATGTTGGTACTGTCGTACATAACAATTGGCGCGCCTAATTTGCCAATAATGTAGTTTTCTTGTGCCTTCGAGCCTTGCAATCAGTTGCATTGTTTTGTCTGCACTGTGCAAGCAATTAGCTTGCTGCAGTGTAACCATAACTGAAGTGCAACAACAGTAAGCTATTTAATTGTGTTAACGAATCTTCAGTTTGATAAACTATATTTGGTTTTCTTATAACGTTTTATTTTACAGCTATTATTTATAAGGTTTTGTTAACCGTGATGAGTGCTTTATTAGTTTAATAAAGCCAGGTATTATTTGCCGGCTTTGGTTCACAACACCACACAAACGAATCGGCTTTTCTCAAACAAATAAACCTTGGGTTGGAGTGAGATAGTGCGGTATGTGCTCTGCTAATAACGCTTCAAAGGTTGAAACGACAGCGGCATGGAGAATGAGAACACATTTATTAACATTTGGAAAGAACAAAATCGTAAGAAGAGTTTAAGTGTAAATTTCTGCTTTATAATACACCCTTCAAGTTATACGGAAAGAGTTTATTTTTAGCTTGATAAGACCCCAGTCGCATTAGAAGGCAGTCCTGCACGTTGACCAATTGCAGTTTTTAAATTACGCCGCTGGAATGCTCTCTTTACGAAAATTGAGAGGAATTAACTGCGTGGGTGTGGGCAGTCTACGTAAGCAGAATACCTGGAAACTAACTAGTGATATTTTTTTCGCTACATCAACCAAGGGAAAAGATCGCTTGGTCGCCCAAAAACTACTGTAAATGGATGAGCTACATTAGCGACTTCGCTTGGCTTGGCTAACGAACCTCATCCAGGTACGTAGCGGATGTGGCTGAATATTGTGTGGTTCAAAGAGAAATTTCGGCGCTACTGCCCACCAACGAGAAAAAGCGAATCAAAGAGATGTATGCAGTTCAATCCACTCCACACTGAAAACATTAAGCACAATTTTGCATGTCAAAGTGATAGAACGCTTCCGAAACTACTGAGCTCACGAACATGTTATTTTGCATGACAAATTATTCTCCTGATGTGAGTGTCGTAAGGTGCCGATGACATCATCAGAAAAACTGTCTAAAATTTGTATCTGTTAACCGAGGAACGCGATTTCGAGCTCAAAAAAGCTAGCAGTCAATAAATTAATTTGCAAAAAACTTTACTCTTTCAGTGAGTAGAATGACGTCATAAATTAACGCTTATTAGTGGAATTTGTTTCTTCATTTTCTTTTAAGATCCTTCGCATAGAAACGCGGTTGAAAGCTCCTACAGGAGCAACTAAAAACCTGCTTTTGTAAAACCAATTTGTAGCGATTCGCTTTGCCATAAACATCAAGGCAAGCGTTGTTTTTAAGCGCTTATTTTTGTAGTGACGTCATCTCAATTATGCATTGTGAACGAAACTAGTCCGTGTATCTGTATCTGATTCACTACTTGGTGGACAGGTCACCGCCATTGATTTGAACGGTTTGTTTACTATTTAAGTGAATTGACAGTAGTGAAGTTGCAGCCACGTATACATATTTAGACTGGTTTAGTGCTACAGAAATACGGTGAACTTCATTCAAGCGAGCTTTCTTTTAAACTAAAAACAGGATCTGGTCCAAGAAACTGGGAGAAGAAGGGTATGGTTCTTTCGCTTTTTCCTGGCCATGCATGTGCGGGTACAGGACACGTAAACGTAACCGCAACCTGAGGGCACAAATATGGCCTCAAAAACATGCACATCGAGATGTCAAACAGGCCTACCTCGAGAGTCAAGTCAATTTTACGTCAATTTTTCTACGTTTCGCCGGCCCAGACGTGCTGATTCAATAAATGTCTACCACAGAGCTTTCCAAACTGTTTGTCGAGACACACTAGAGTGTCGCTTATGATATGATGGTATGTCGCCAGCTAGACTTGAAATAATATTTGACACCATCTATTTTCAGTTCCTTAATTAGTATTATTTTTTACTGCCATCGCCTTAAAAACTGTGATCTCACAATTATTAAATTTTCATGCGTTTTAGGCCTACATACGCATGGAAACAATCCCCTTGCGTAGTCCGATTAAACTCACTGAAAGTTTGTCATTCTTATTTCTTTATGACGTAAAATTTGTTTACTATCCAATAGTGCTTTTCCTTTTCTACCAATAACAATGACCAGTTTTGGAACTTTTTAGCCTTAACATCATATCATTTTTTTCAGTGTTTTGTAGTTAGTTTAAGATAGAATTTGATGAAATAATTATTAGCTCGACAATAATCCGAAAAAAATTGATTAAACTTGAATGGGCAATTGCACTTAAGTTTGTTTAATTTACGTTTGTTTACTCTTACTGCGTAGCAAACTCTTTGTATTTACTCTTATTTTAATAACCTAACTGCACTTCTTAGAATGGATAAATTTCTAATTAAAAAAGAGAAAAGCTGTTGAAGGTGACGTTGACAAAATACAAGATGAAGTGCATAAGGTAAAAGAAAAGTTTGCAAGCCTCGTTTATGCAGTGAAGATTATATTAAACTAGGTTTAACATTTTCTAGTAATGAAAACAATCCTTGTCCTCTGTGTTTAGTTTGTGGGGATAAACTTGCAAATGAAAGTATGGTACCAAATAAACTAAAACGTCATTTTACTGCAAAACACGGTCATTTGTCAGAAAAACCAGTGGAATATTTTCTTCAGCTTTCAAAATCTATAAAAAAAAACAGTCTACAGCATTCACAAAGCGAATGAAGACATCAGACAAGACTCAAGAAGCCAGTTGCTTGGTTGTGCAAATAATTGCCAAAGATAAGGAGCAACATACTATTGCCGAAACCATTACAATGCAGTCTTGCTGTGCTATTGTTCAAACAATGTTTGGCCCTGAATTAGAAAAAGAAGTTTAAAAAATTTCTTTGGCGGATAACAAGATCGGAAGGCGTATTCAACACATGTCTGAAGATATCAAGCAACAAATGAAAAATATTTTTAAAGATAAAAATGTGATGTTTGCACTGCAGTTAGACGAATCAACGGACATAAGACGATTATCACAATTATTAATTTTTATACGTTTCATTCATAACGAGAAAATTATTGAACAATTTTTTGTGTTGTCAAAAAATATTAATGAGAATAACTGGTGAAGACGTATTTAAAATTGTAGATAACTTCATGAAAGAAAATAATCTGCTATGGAGCAATTGTGCAGAAATTTGTGCAGATGGCCACCCTCAATGGTTGGTTCCATAAAAGGTTTTACAGCTCTGGTAAAGAAGGAGAATGAAAAGATAATATTCACACTTTGCTTTTTACATCGCGAAATCTAATTGCTAAAACTATTGGAAATGAACTGAAAGAAGTTATGGATCAAGTGGTTCAAATGCTCAATTATATTAAACGCAGGCCTCTTCAATCACGATTACTAGCAAAAATTTGTGAAGAAATGCGAGAAAAGTTTTAAAATGTTTTACTACACGCAGAGGTTCGTTAGCTCTCAAGAGGAAGAGTACTTTGTCGCGTGTACAAATTGAGAGAAATGATGCTTCAACTTTTTAGGGAAAACATGCACAATGAATTCTGAGATCGAATTCAAAACAAACTTTGATGCACAAAATTGGCCTATCTTGCAGATATATTTGAGCATTTAAATAAACTAAATACCAGTATGCAAGAAAAAAGAGAAAATGTTCTTACGCCAGTAGATAAAATTTGTACCATGAGAGACAAGATAACAATTTAGATAAGGAAAGTAATTTGGAAAGTTTTCCCAAAACTGCAGAATGCGAATTAAAGTATGATATCAGCTTGCTAATTATTGACCATTTAACCATGCTTCAGAAGAAAATTATTCATTACTTTCCCAATCTTAAAACCCAAGACTATGATTGGATCAGAAATCCATTTATTTCAACTGACACAAGAAACCTTTCTCTTGTTGAAGAAGAAGAATTAGCTAAAATTAAAAGTAATTGAATTCTGTTAATGATGTACGAGTCGTATAAACAGAGTGATTTGGATAGCTTTTGGGTTCGCATTTCAAGAATTCATCTGAACATAGCCAATAAAGCGTTAAAAATTCTTCTACAATTTTCCACTAATTTTCCTCGTACATTTGCGAAGAGTTCTTTTCAACAATGACTACTAATCTAAAGTCAATGAAACGTGGAAGCTTAACGATACTTGATGACTAAATGCGATTGTCTTTATCTTACATTCAACCAAATATTAAAGCACCATGTTCATCCATTCAAGCTCATGTATCTTGTTAAAGTTTTGAGTTGAGACTTTTCTGCAAAATGCTTTTACTTATGTCTGAAGTAAAATGTTATTTGTGTCATTAAAACGAGTCACGAATATACTGTGTTTAAAAAGTATGTCACCAACACAAATAGTTTGGAAAGTACTGATCTACGATTACACACTCGCTTACGAATCAGATTTTCTGCTGGAGCATTGTAGCACTTCAGATTTTTGATTCCCTTCTTAGCGAATACCAGTGGTGTTTGACACAATTAGAACTCTAGACTTTTCGACCCAAAGCCCTTAACAAATTACCGCTACACTAAATAAGTTATTTCTGCATTCCTAATAACGATTAACTCTACAATAAAATATCACTATTTTAGCTCAAGCCCCGTACTTCATCTTTGTGCCTTTCCTAAAAGAAACAAATGATATGATTATGCTTCCATCAAAGTTGGGGACCAACACACTGCTTTCGAATCAGAGCAGTATCAATTAAGTGGAAAAATACCAAGACCAGAGCATATTGACATTGCCAGGGCATGAGAAGCACAGAGACAATGATCCCCATCCCCAATATCTTTGGCCTCGTTCCTGTTTACAGTACTTGATTTCGTAAAGAGAATTAGTTAGGTTAGTTTAAAATAACTTTTGTTACTGTTTTATTTTTTCTTGGGTAAAGTTGGCTAAACCGATAGGCCTATTCCTTACTCCGACGTTACTCACGGATGCCATGCGGGTGAGGGCGGCTAGTTTTATAAATATCTACGCGACCGATTAATGCTATATTTTTTTGTTTCATACTTGTGATATTTCTCCAGTTGTGTTGTACAATCCATTAAGAACCATCAGAATCTTCTTCCAATTCGTGCTCCCAGCTTTCGGGATTTCAGAGAAAATAAACTTGTATTTGTAAGAGAAATATAACCACGGTTTGGGAGACGGAATCTCCGACTCCCATACTTCGAACGTTTTGTTTGCTGGATTAATTCCTAGACACATCAAGTTGTTCAGGATTTCAGAAAATCAAAACACAGAGAGATCTAAAACACGCAATTCTAGTAACACTTTGATTGCATCAACTTTTTCAGCGCCAGGTTATTTATGGCTGAGTGAATTTGATTGCACATTTTACCCTCCACATTACTCTTATCGCTGAGAGCGAAGCAAGACATCCGTGAATACCGTAATCAAAGGAGTTGGTATGACTCCACAAAATGATTAAACTCAGGTTTACCGAAAGCGAACACAGAGACATAAATAAAGCATAAAGTTATAACTGCTGATAGCTTCGTTTCGACCTAACAGATCTCTGCTACATCTTGGCATTCGATCCAGAAGCGTAAGTAGAAATTTTTCATGTTTGGTTTCTCTCATCGAAAATGCCAAGCGCACGAATATTTTAGGAGGGCCGGAGACATGCCCCCGGTAAATGTTTTTAAATGCACTAAAAATAAGCATTTTCTTGTTTTCCAAAACAAGTTTTCGGCAAATGGTTGCATGGATGTTTTGTTAGTAAAAATTTATAGAGTTAAAAAATTACACACCTACAATATTTATGGAGCTTTTTGATTCCCCATACCCCCACCCCCCGCGTGCACGCCACTAATGAGATCTACCGACACGATAACACGCACAACGCGAACCACAAAATAGAAGCAAACATGGTCTTGAAAAAGGCATTTTCACAAGTACATAATCGGCTAAAACAGTTGTAGGCCAATAGCAATAAATTTGATAGCCTTCAAACCCACTAGCGTATTGAACCTACAACGCGTGTTTTTCATAGCGCTCTTTTAGCTATGTTGCCAATATCAACTCCGTATACCGTCTAAGACCTGAACAAATAGCAAAAATATTACAATTCAAAACTCAGTAATGTTAGATAGTTTTACACATAAAACAGCGCCGATAAAATTCTCAGAGAAATTCGTCACAAACTTGTTTGCCAACATTTTCAAACTTGACACTAACTTGTATACGGCAGGGTCAATTGTGGCTCTGCCAGCCCACAGCTATGATGATGTGTGACAAGAGTTTAAGCGCGCTGCCATTTGAAGCTATTAAAGCGAGGTTTCAAGCTTGTAGAAAAAGCTGAGCTTTTTGATCATAATCTCCAGAAAGGAGATTAAACAGACGATAAAACTGAAGTTAAATATAAATAAAAAAACTTACCAAGTTGGCGACAAGCTTTTTGAAGGTGTTCTTTTCTCAACTGCATTGTATTTTCCATTTTTTTCACGAACTCTTGCGTTGCTTCTCTAGTGCTTTGCTTTTTCGTGTCACTTTGTTTTATCGTTTTTACTTCTCTTACTACTGAATTTGATTTTAAAGTATTATTGGGTAAAGTAAAAATTGATTTTGACGTTGAATTGTGAGTAATGTCGCCTAAAGCTGGAGCTACTTTGGATATTTCTTTATTCAAAAGCTCCTTGCGTTTTGAGACTATATTAGTTGACGCAATAGTAGTAATATTTTCTTTTGTGTTTTCAGACACTTCTTCTTTGCAGTGAACGCATGTATTCGCGGTCTGAATTGTTTGGTTTGCAAACCGTACCGTAGCGGCCTGATCAGACAGGTGGCTTTGATAATTGTTCCATCTTCCCTCGCTTCTTACCACTAAGTTCAAATTTCTTTGCATTCTTTGATCTAAAACGACTAGGCCTCCGCCAATTACAACAAAAATGCAAATCCAAAGCACATTAGTTTTCAAAAAACGAATAAAAATCCTTTTCATTTTAGTTTCAATGTTGTGTATGTTTGTATATTAGTATGTGGTTATTTCACAAACAGATTCGCTTGTAAAAGATATGACTGCACTTTTATCATTCTATATTTAAGTCACTTTTAAGGTCATCTATCAAGCATCTGCAAAAACTTGCTTAAAATTCCTAAAATCCACGGTGTGTACAAACACCGTAAAACGCCGCAATCAAATCATGGTAAACAAGCAAAAGACAAGCATAAAATAAACAATCAGTTATTTTCACTATTAAGCCGATATAAACTTAAAGTCAATATGTCATGAAAATATTTATCAATATTTCTGATTAAACTAGTTATTAGTAAAAAGTCATGGCCAAAAGTTGTGGTCTTTGTACTAATAACAAGTTGTGGTCGTAGTGTAGGCATGCTGTAACTAAATAGATAACGTGGTTGGCATATGACATAGCCAGTGGTGGATTTAGAGTGAAGTAGCTCTACTGCAGGCACCTGCTTTTAAGGGTTCCCGCATGGAAAATAGTATACCCCTTCTAGACAACTCCTATAAACTGTTTTTTGGCTTTACAAAATAGTGTTGATCTTCAAAAAAATAGCCTTCACCTGTAACATTTGGGCCAAAGCCCTAATTTTGAACAAGTCCGCATATTTCAACCCAAGAAAACTGAGATGATATCCAAAATAAAAGAATAGAATAAAATAAAAAAGGGTTTTACTTAAAAGGTTAGGGTCAAAACCCTAGCTTACAACAAATTTTCCGACTCCAGACCTTTCAAACAGAAGTAATCCCCACATAAATAAAAAACAGTGGCTTCTAGTAAGTACTTGGCCAAAAGGGTGCCTTTCATGAAATCTTGCCTCAGGTCCCTATAATTCTCAATCCACCACTTCACATAGCTTATGTAGAAAGCATTGTAGCAATGATATGGTTAGAAACTAAGCGAATGGGAAATGGGCGGAATTCGTTTAAATCTTTTCCAAGAGAAAAGTCACTTATTACCAGTCACAGTCACTTATTGCGTGCGTCGTGTTCTGACTGAAGATATGAAGAATTTTGCTTGACTGTTTCTTTCAAACTTCAAAAAAACTTTTGAGAAGGCAAGCTTATGCATCAGCTTGGCTGCCCACAGACACAGCGGCTCCTTAACCTCATTATTTTCGCACCCAGGAGCGCAATCAGCAGTTTCGTCAATTTAAGGCTAGAATTTTCCTCTTCATACCCCCACATTGCTGCGCCTTGGACGACATCTTTAAAAGCTAATTCTTGTTCCTGATGAACGATCAACAAATGCTTACAGAATAAAAAAGGTGAGAGCATACCTAAGTCGAGCTACAAATTTTACATACGCTAATTTTCAATAAGATGGAGGGGTAAATAATTTACAATTTCTTTTGCAATTTGACGCTTGATAATAAATTAAATCTTCAACTGTTAGACTGAAAACTTGTACCCCTACGTGTAAGTGCCTTTAAACAAATGCTTTACCTCAAGTTTGCCTGTCCGGTTGCAGTGTTTGTGGTAGAAATGCACTGAGCCAGCAGTGCCAGCAACTGCGAAATGACCAGGAACGCAGAGCTTTTCATGTTTTATGGCTGGAGTATAAAATATATTTAACCTATATCACAAGTTCATGTTATGTAAACAATTACACTCTCGAGCTTGACGCCACGCCGCTGTTGGTAGATCGTACTTGTTAGTGATATCTTGATTATAAGTTTGATAAAACTGTTCTCCAGACATTTAAATAGAACTAAATCTCGTCTCTCTTCATTTACCACTGCGTGATAACCACAAAATTTCTTGAGTGGTGCTTTTAGTTAGAAAGGCGTTTGGTTTTGTTGGATTTAGTTCGATTTTAACTAAAGTTACACTGATTTTTAGCATATGCTAGCTGAAACTAAACGACAAAACTAAACCGCTTATCAAACATAGATACAAAATTTGTTCACTAATTATAAGACTACAGATGGAAGCCGGAAATCGCATCAAGCAGCTGTAATTCCATCTTAACATATCACACAATAAGATTGCTGGCAATATGCTAAGTTGTACAATCCAAATGCAGCATTTATGTATTGTTGTGTTACCTTATCATTTTCATCTTTAGAATTAACCGTCCAGAGACTAATCGAGCACCAATTTATAATTATACATTGGTAAGAGTGTAAAAACTTAAGGCTATATTTGTAGATCAAATGTTGTCATAACTGCCTATTGGTAAGCAGATGTTAGTATCTCATCGACAGCCAGCGTCATAGTTTGTGTTCATCAGATTTTACCTAGCTATTTTCTCTATTGCACACGGTGCTATCAGCCGGGTACGCAAGTGTTGCCCGCAGGGTCCCCATTAACTTGCCGATAATATAAAACATCGGGTCAGTCAGGTGCACCCTTTACACCAAGGCACACCTGAGAAAACAGCAACAAAAAAGTTATTAATTCACGGTTCTACAAGATGGCTAAATTCCGTTCCAAATCAAGCGCACTTTGATATTTAGGTTACTTCCATAGGGGTAGAGAAGATGGAAAAATTGTTTTTTACTAAAAGGATCCTGAAATTGGAATCTTTTCAAAAATCTAGTGAAGAGTATTTTTGTCAACTCCCCTAGCCCCGAATCAAAATTCTGGCTATCTCTAACAAAATGTCTCCTAACATAAAAGTTCCACGAGAGTACTGGTGCTCAAATATCTGCTTGATAGGCAGGGTACTTACGCGTGTGCTGCATGCTTTCACGGTTTCCAAAGTTTAATCTAAAAAAAGAATCTCTATGCATGTATCTTATCCCGGCATCAGGAGACAAGTGCCCTTTCAAAACGGATCATTGTGGCCAGCTATCAGCCATGACTTAATCTCACTCCCTACAAGAATGTACTTATATTAGGTTGCCCGGAAAGTTCTTAGCGTTTTTTTTCTGATTTGCAATACATGATAGCAAAGTCACCTAACAGAACCACAGTGTATCCAATTTTATCCCTGATCAAATTTTAACATTTGTTTAATGAATGTCTTTTTTGTTCATAGTCAAATATCAATCAAGGTCTTATTTTAGATACTTTGGACGTCAATAAAAATGGATAGTGAGAAATTTCATATTAGAGAGGTAATGCTTTTTTTCTTTAAAAAAGGAGAAATGCTGCAAAGACTTGCAAAAACCTTTGCGAAGTGTATGGAGATAATGCTATAGGTGAATGAACAGTTTGATGGTAGTTTAGTGGATTCAGGACTGAAAACTTTAATTTGGAAGATGAACATCGAAGCGGGAGACCTTCAAAATTGGATAATGATGTTTTAGCAACAAAAATCAATGAAAGACCAGACATTACAACCAGAGAACTTGCTTTTCTTCAAACCAGATAATTTTATGCTGATGGTATTTTTAAGTTACCTAATAGATGGACAAAGGCTATTGATAACAATGGAAGTTATTTTACTGAATAAAGTTTATTGAAACATTATTTATCATTGTATTGCAAATCAGAAAAAAACGCTAAGAACTTTCCGGACAACCTAATAGCTGTAGCATTCAGAGGAGGTCAAAGTAGCTTAATCATTTACTTGAGTAAAAGTAAAAAAATACTCAAGTAAAAGTAGAAAGTGATGACAGAATTTTTTCTTGAGTAAAGGTAAAAAAGTGGACAAGAAGTAAACTACTACGTAGCAAAACTAAAATGCAGTTTTATTATTTTTTTTTGGCATTTTAGGTTGTTATCTTTCTAGACCAGATCTCAATAAGGAGTGCTCGTACCACATAACTTACGAAAAGTGATTCCTAAAGGTGAAAACGTCTCTGTCAATTTGTAGCTTTGTTTGCATTACCGACAAAGTTAACGGTTGACAGATATGGTCCGTGCAGTGGCGTCACTGTGAAAAGGGTTCTGCTCGGGAGACACTACTTTAGGAAATGACACATTTTTAGAAGACTTTCGTGAGAGGTTAGCTCAATTTAGATTGATCGCTTTTCTTCTTGTCAATAAGACTTCGTAAATCTAAGTTGAAGACTCTTTTTCGGAGAAACGTTTTTACTTGGAGTTGACACTTTTTGAATTCTTTTTATCACAAAATATGATAATAAGGAGTGTGAAACGAATTCCTTTTCTTGCAGGGCGCGCAAGATACCAAATATATTTATATGCGCGAATCTAGGCTTACATGATAGATCGTAGTACAGATACGTTGGCTTAATTATTCTCATAATTATGTTTTTGTTGTAGGCTTATCATATACACTATACAAAGCGGGATTCTGTCTGCGCGTGTTTTAACCACTTCCTTACGGTATTGTTTCCGCACGACCCATTCTTTGACCTTTTGCGACCCATGTTTGGGTCGCGACCCATACTTTCGGAACAGCTGCTTTAAGTGAATCACCGCATTAACACGTGTGATATGCGGGCATGAACGCTTTCCGACACCAGGTCAAGAAAAATTTGCGGCTATAGTCGCTCTACCTCCTGATGTCACAGAAATGTAAGGAAGCGGTTAATTAACTTCAATTCAAAACTGTTTTTATGCTGACATAATGCAAGAGACGTTACATTTTCAGCATCTACTTAAATCAGTGGTTCATAACCGGTATAAACCGGCCGAACCCCTACAGTATCCTCAAATCGTTGGTTGAGCCCCTCGATTGCTGCTTAATGATGGGTCTATTCTAACATATATTCGACAAAATTAAACACAATAACAGTAATTTCTTATCAAAATGAAATGAACCAACAGATCAACAATACATTATACAGTCTATTGCCAGAGGCGATGAGAGGCTGACCTCGGCTCGGTACCGAATTATTTAAAGTCAGAACGACGATTTATATTCTTTAGAAGTCACTCAGATTTTTATTAAAAACTGGGTTTTTTTCAAGAAAAAAATTAGGGTCAAAACCAAATATTTTTCTAAATTTAAATCGGCGTGCTGCATTTCTAAAAGATCTGGATGCTCTAAATCAATGGCTCTCAACTGGTGGGCCTCAGCATAATTGCTAGGTAGGCCTTGGTTTTTTATTTTTTTTTTATATTACCTAATGAAGAGATCATCAGTGAAATCGCAAAATATATTATATATTTAAGCCACAGACCTCTCTTAAGTTTGAAAATGTGCCACATGCCTCAAAAGACTGTAAACACTTGCTTTAGAGTAAACCCAGCCTCCTAAACTCCGGAACCCGGTAGGTTCTACGCTTTCAAAATAGTAACTGCTGTTTTTCAAAATGGCGCCTTTAGTTTTAGGGAGAATGGGGGTAGCGCATATAGATATGAGACGACCTACAATGATATGCATGAAGACAAGACCGCATAAATCATTAGAAAACTGAAAGCAAAAAAGTATTACAGCACTCTAAATATAAAACTAAGAATTCATCCACCTCTCCCATGGCCACCACAGTAAATAATTGATCCTTCGCATATTCCCGTAAAATTCACTAAATTTTAATCAAAAATAGGTTTAAAATTTATTTTGTTTAGGAGGGCATTCTGCCTCCGTTGTATCATTTACGTAGACACCCTTAGAACCCAACTTAACGCCACCGGACAATGCAACTTTTGTAATGGCATTATAGTGACAATCCATTAGAAGCATTTTTCAAATTTTTTGCAATTCAAAGGACGTTATCAAAACTTTGAGACGGCTTTGTCGAACCTCAAGTATTGGATCGAACCCAGGGTAAGAACCACTGATTTAAATAAGAGTTATAACAGCTCCAGTTGCGTTACTTTCTGTTTAATCTATTCAGGTAAAAGTAGAAGTAGCAAAAAATAAAATACTGTACTTAAGTATGTAGCTTTTTCTGAAAAACCTACTTAAGTAGAACTGCTTCCTTGCCGACCACCTCCGATGGTATTTTTGTTGGGAGACGCGTAAGTTAGAAAATTCACTTGCGATAATGAAGGCATTGACGAAGACAAGATTCTGTCAATCTAGGGGAAATATAAGTGCTCCCGGTACCATGGGATGCTTCCTGGTACCGTGAGAACCTCATCAAATATTGACTGTTCCCCCCTGAACGCAAAAATGTTATTAATACCCTAACTAAACAGCAATTAGCAATAGCCTCATAATCAAGAGAAGGACCTTTAACTCCTTTCTTACCTTATATCCAATAGCTTCCCGGCCCTGAACCTCTAATTGGTTGGCTAAAAGGGAGTTAAAAGACAAACTAAAAACCCCTTATAGCTAAGTTCATACGATCAAAGTCAACTATTACTAGCTTCCTATAGTTTGAAAACGTCATCACTGGTAACGATACACTGGTAAAATCATCACTGATAACGCTACGTATTTACTTCACAATAATGTTGCTTTATAAATACCACAAATAATAATTAATAACCTTTGCTCAATCAAGTTATTTTACCCTATGTCTAAATCTCTAAAGTAAAACCGTAATTATCTATTTTGTGCAAAATATAAATCACAGGTTTTTCTTAATGTTTTGAATTTTAAAACTCATTGTTCCCTTTCTTGAAGGTTCATAAGGCATGAAACCATTCCCCTTTTGGGTTTCGCCTTTTCGTACCTCCTAAAAAAATCACTTGCCGTTTAGGTTGGCTATCTAGCCACTCAGAAAGTGATTTATAGCTGCACAAAATTTGTTAAGAATGGCATTTGATCCCAAGCGTTATACAATACAAAAAGCTGTTTGTCTTGATCCTTTACATAAAAACTTTTTGAACTGTATTTTGCTCAGCAAACTCAAACAATATTATGGCAAATCTTTTTACGCTGAATTCTACTAAAACAGATTTGAAAATAAATTGAAACTTTGGGCGTGCAGTAAACGGCAGACTTAACTACAGTCATTATGATGCAACAAAAACAATGCAATGGAGCAATGATAAACTTGACGCAAGGCAAGAAAAAGCACAAAAATAATGAAGTGCCTTTTGCAGCACCGAAAATTTGGTATCTTTACGGACAAATTTTGCGATGTGAGATGAATGGTCCAACAACTAAAACCAAACTGCGTTTGGCGCTCAAAAAATTGCTCTCAGTTGGCGTTACGGGAGATCAAGTCAAATTTTTTGTTTACCAAAGCAACTTTTTAATACCGTTATCTCCTGCAAAAGTTTCAACCTAGTCTCTGCGCCAGGGTTCTAAGAGGAAATCGTGTGAACACAATCGACAAAAGAAAACATTACATCATCTTACTCACTAAAGAGGTGCAGTTTATCGCAAAATGACGAGTCGTTTGGTGGCTCTCATTAAGTTCAAAATCATCCCCTCTTAAAATTTGTTTAATTGTGCTTATGACGTCATTATCACCTTCTTCCTTATGCCATCCAGTCTAGAGCAAAGTCAATACGCACGTTGGTACTGAGTGATCAATCGCACCGAGTTTCATTTTCATACATTCAATAGTTTCGTAGGAGTTGCGACTCGCGAAAAGAATGCCGGTTTATATATGAAACTAGCTGGCATCGAATGCATAGCCCCTTGTAGTAATGTCGAGGTAAAAAATCAGTTCAGTCGGCTTCAACCTAGCAACACAGAAGCAAAAAGTTGTTATACATAGATGGTTGATTGAAGTAATTAAAATTTTCATGGACAGCAGACTGCAATTTTTAAAGGACTGTAATATCACAGTGCGAAACTTTTCTGCTTGCTTGGAACCTTACGTAAACAATAATGATTTTTTCGGTGCATATTTAACAGGAGCAATTTTTAACACAAAGGCATTTTGAATGAGTAAATTTTATCTATCAAGTAACTGCCTGAGTACACTTTTCAGCTTTATTCTTTCTTCGGTTTATCCTAATTGCTGTGCGTCAAAGCAATTCTGTCAATGCCGGTAGCCCACTGCTGACCAATAAACCGCTGATTTACTAGGAATATTACTACTGACTTTGGTACTACTAGTAATCAAATAGTTTTTGTGAACTTGAGTGGTAACGTTATTTATTGACGCCGATCTGATTACTGTAATTTATTCTTCACTTCCCTTTCTTTGTATAACCGCGCCCAAACGCCAGAGGCTAAATGAGCTTGTTATATTTTTACTAAAATAACACTTTTGTTAGCAAATTGAAAATAAAAAGAGCAACTACTCAAGAACAAAAGCTTGATTGCAGTTTGTTCAAACATCCTCTTTGGCCAATTGCTTAATTGATGTTGCCTACGGTAAATATCATTTCTATTATTTGAAAGTCAATTATAGAGATCACTATACAAAGCAATTTCCTCAAATAAAATCAAGCACCTAAATTGTGCTGAGAATTTTCTAAAGTGAAAATGGTTGTACACAGTGGCCTATAGATTTTTGTCCGGTTTTTTTCGCTTTTGTACTTTGTTAATCTCATGCATTTTTGTACAAAAGTTTTAATTCGGTAAAATATTTATATGATGCTTTACAGTAGAGGTTCCCAAACTGGGGTCCGTGGCTTCGTCCCCGTCAATCAATCAATCAGCAAGTAACCCTAACCTGACGATTAATCGGACCGCGAGTGACACAATCGCGGCAGTAATACAGGGGTGGACATTTTTTTTGGAGGACAGTTCCATTTGCTTTTGTATTCGTACGTTAATTATCATAATTGAAAGTGAGTCGGGTGACAACAGTAATGTCACATATAATTCGGGTCCGCAAAAAAGCAGATCCGCGAAAAGGTGTCCACGAAGCAGCAGATTTGCAAAAAAGGGGTCTGCGGGGCAAAAAGTTTGGAAACCTCTGCTTTGCAGCATCACTCTTCAACCGGGATGCACGGCAACAGTCACAGGGGTGTATGATTTCAAAGAGGTGGTCTGGGGTTTACCGTAAAATTTGTAGATCCGTTTACTTGTGAGCAAGTGACGGCTTACTAAAATACTGGTCTGGACATGGTCTTGGTCAATGGGCATTGTTAAAGCAGAAGGCGTGTTATTACGTCGCTATGTCATCATTGTCAATGAAAATCAGTTGAATTGAAATAGACAAAGGTGCAAGCTAGGAATCAGGATTGAATAGGTATTCGGACAGTTTGTTTTTATTAACTTGTTCGGAAAAGGAAAGGAAAAAAGCAAGATGAAAAATAAAGTTTACTAAATTAGTGAAACCCGATTTACGCAAGATTAGCGTCGTTGATGGAAATGAAGCGAATAGACAGACTGAAGTCCAATCGTTGGACTCGGTTCGTATTGATTTTGTGCAATGGCCATGTTCTAACTAGGTTTAATTTGGTGTTGCCGAATTTAAAAGTGCATGCTTTCATGTTATCGTTTTGCCATGCTCTCTCTATTTCGTTTGTTGCTGTTTTACTTTGTTTTCTATTATGTTGTTTTGGACGAAAATGAAGTTACTATTACCTCCACTAATTTTACGTTGCCGTTTTTAAATTGACAATCAAGGCCAGTGATGGGATTCAAAATTTTAAGAACAGGTTCTCTTTTGTATTAAACTCAGTAACAGCAGGCTCCCTCATTTTAGAAAGCCCATTTGCTGCGGTCGTCTAAGGTCTATAACAAAAAACAAGAACGGGTTCGCTGATTATCACGACACTCCAAGAACGGGTTCGCACGAACCCGTGCGAACCCCCTGAATCCCATCACTGATCAAGGCAATTCACCAGTAATGTGTCCAACGACTCATGAGCGCCTTGGTGACGGGACGCAGTTGCTGTATTGAAAAAAACTTGATTTTACAATACCGGTAAGAGAATTATTGCGCATTAAGTCCTTGTTATACGGCAAATACGCGTTCCTGAAAGCCTTACGGCAAATCGAAATTATCGTATACCGAACCCATTATAACATGTAATAATAGGGGTCTGTTCCAGCACGTCGAAAGTCACCTCTACAGACATGAAATAGTCTTATAAAAAAATGTATAGTACTGCGCAAAAGAAATAAACAGAAAGTATTTTTATTTACCTTTCACTCGCCACGTATTCTACTGTATTAGATGATGTCCCTTTTGAGGCTAAGAGACAACAGGGATTTTAGCCCTTACTGCAGAACGTTTTGGGGCAATTATGAATGCGTCACTGAGCGTCCTGCTAATAATATCCTAAAAACACCTGCTAATAATATCCTTTAGGCTTTACGAACCTGTAGCTACCTCCGCGGTTGAAGGTGATCCGGCTGTTACCCCTTATTCTATTATCAAGCAAGTTGAGCCACTGTCACCCCAAGTTTCCCCCGCGAAGGTGTATGGGTCGGCTAATATTTTTGGTCATTCTAGACTAGAGGATCGTACTAGCAGGTAGCGCTCCCCAATTCTTCGGTTCCTAGGGAAAGAAACAAGGGTGAGTATGGCAGTGGTTCTATGTCATCAGGTGAGTCGTGTTCTTTCAATGATGGAGCCGAGCTGTTAGTGCGTTGCGAGTTCTCAGGCCTACCCCTAGAGCTGACTGATTTCGATGGTAATCCATTACAGTATCATAAATTTATTAGGCAGATAGAGGACCGCATTCTTATTATTTATTAAGAGAGAGACCCAGGCCACGCCCTCCATCTGTTACTTGACCGCATGACAGGCAGGGATCATAAACTAATATCCAGGTGTGTGATGTACCCTCCAGAGCAAGGCTTAAACAAAACTTTATCTCTCTTGTACAATACCTTTGGTAGCCCTCAGGTGGCCGTTCAAGTATATCTCGATTTTATTTGTTGTAAGGAAACCGTTTCCAACACTGAGCTAGTTTCTTGAAACTTTCTACTCGGATTTGGTGAACTGCAAGATTGTGTTGGAAGCTTCTGGGGCCGAGAGCGCTTTGAATGTTGTGTCAACTGCTGAAAGGATTATGCGCCTCCCCCTTAATCTCCGTGAAAGACTTACCAAACTAGCTTTAGAACGCGGTTTTGAGATTGATGTGGTGCCTTTTGATCTGTTTATTGAGCAAAGGCGTCGCTTGTTGTGCTCGAGATTTGGTAAGCTGCTGCAACTTGTAAAAAGCAAACACAGACCTTTATCCAAATCCAGTCAAAGATCTCGAGCTAACTTCGTGCAAAGCAACCATGGCCCAATAAAATTGGTGCATAATATTGAGAGGCCTACAGTGAAAATAGCATGCAGTCTCTACAATGCTAGGGACCATATGATTTTTCGTTGTGAAATCTTTTCGCAGAAAACCGCGACAGAGCGACTAGATATTGTCAAGCAAAGGCGCTTCTGTTTAATTGTCAAAACGGTGGACATGGCGTGAAGGATTGTTTAAGTATAGGAAGGTGCCATGAATATGCCAGGAAACACCACACTTTGTTGCATTCACCCGCCAACAACGCTATGATAAAGGAGGAATCGCCGAGAAGATTCAGCGTTATTTGCTCCTGTGAGTATGCCAGCCTCCTTGGTAGCTAGTGCTTGTACAAAAAACAAGGTGGGACCTCGCCTGTGTATGTTATTAATAATGTAACTGGAGCTTATAGAACGACACTGTGCCTCTTAAATAAGATTGATAAAAAATTGCCACTTGATTGATAAAAAATTGTACTCATACTTTTACCTTACTGGAAGATCTATGGTCTGAGTTGCAGATGGCTAATGGTGAATTGCAGCGACTCGACAGTTGCTCTATAGAATTTGACATTCAATGCATTAATGAGGAAGAGTTCTTCACTCTCGAGGATGCTCAGGTGGTGCCTTGGCTACCTGACCTTGGTGGGAGCATTCCCTCTGCGGAAGACGTTGCTAAAAATCTACATGTTACTGGCAATGGAATATCAGCCGGAGCCAGTATGGTACAAGTTATTATCGGTAAGTTCTTTCCAAATTTACATGTGTTCTCTGAGATACATCAGGATGGTGAATCCAGGCTTTGGGCAGGTAAATCCCCACTTGGCTGGATACTGCATGGTTGAGATTTTGCCGTTTCCAGAAATTCGCGACAGTCTATAAATTTGTTAATTGACTCAAAGGCTGTGTCTGCTTCTGATGCAGAGTGGCCGGATACGCTTTGCGGCGTACTGCGGAGGACAATCGTTCCCAGTCCTCGACGGAAGCTGTACAGGTGGCATACAAGAACATATGCGTTGACGACGTTTTGGTTTCCGTGGCTGATAGCAAGCGTGCAGTGGTGCTTGTAAAGGAGCTGGATTCGAACTCGCAAAGCTTTCAAGTAACCGTCCCGAGGTCCTTGAGGCACTGCCTGCCGATCGTCTTGCTCCATGCTTAAACGAAATACGACTCTATGTGGATGAAATTCCAAGTCATCAAGCCTTGGGGTAAGTTTGGCAACCTCGGTCTGCTGAAATTCCGTTGCTGCTGAAATTGTTACTTCAGCGTTTGACTAAGTCTGGTTTGGGATGGGACGCCAAGATTCCTGAGGCTGAAAAACTGACCTGGGGGAAATTTTTTAGGCTTTTCCTAAATTGGCTAGCATTTCAATTTCACGATGTTTTCCTGGCTTGACCCAATCTACTAAAAATCAGTTGCATGTTTTTTCGGACGCGTCGAATGCAGTAATCGGTGCTGTGTGGTATTTAGGTACTTGTGTTAAGGGTATTTATTGTGCTTCGTTTATTGAGGGGAAATCACGTGTTGCACTTGTAAAACCGCTGTCGACTTCTCGCAGGGAGCTGAGTGCAGCTGTAATTGCCGTTCGTTTGGCCAGATTTGTGTTGCGTGAGTTTGACGTAAGCTTTGGCAGAAGTGTATTCTGGACTGATTCGACCACTGTGCTAGGCTACTTGCACAATACTTCAAAGCGCAGACCAATATTTGAGACGAACTGCATCAAATTGATACATGAACTGTCGACTGTTGATCAGTGGAAATGGATTGATATTCGACGTAACCCTGCCGATCTGTGCTCGCGAGGCGTCTCGCCTTTGCAGGTTGGTAAAGTCGTTCAGTGGTTCCTTGGCCCCTCATTTCTGCTCGACCCTGAGAACATTGACTATGTAAACCTGAGGACGAGTGCTCCGCCTCTCAAGACAAAGCCGAAGTTGCGTCTGTCCTGCATGTGGCAAGCGGTGCTTGCCGTCGTCATGACGTGAACTACGAGTTGAAGAATGGAGCTCTTGGCAGACTTATGAACCGCTTCAGCAACTTACGATCTGCTGTGCGAGTGACCGCTAGGTAACTAAAACTGAGAAAAAGGCTGCATCAGCAAGTTACTTCAAGCGATGCTGACGTTGACTCAAGCAGCGACTCGGATTGCATTAGCGCAAGCGACTATGATACAGCGCTTCGCCTTGATTAGATTAGCCTGTCGGCAGGAGTTTCCAGGACTTGTGGAGGCTCTAGAATTGAACCCTTACCTTGAGATGGTCTCTGGCAAGCGTGGCCAAGACCTGAGAAAGTTGTTAAAGCCGTGGGTGAAATACTGTCCATTTGTCGAAAACGGGATTATGCGTTTTGGAGAACGACTTCAACGTTTGGATGAGGCACCCCATCGTGCTTCCACGAACTGGTTGTTTAACAGAACTAATTGTGAATTTTTGGCATCAGAAGAGAGGACATAACGCGGCGGCTTTTGTCATTTATGAGCTTCGTGAGAGATTCTAGTTGTTGGGCAAGAGAAAACCGTCAAGTTTCTTTTCAAGAGTGGCTGCATGGCTTGTCGTAACCTACGAGCAATGCCCGGCTTCCATATTATGAGTCCCTTTCCTTCGATGCAATCCGGACAACGTTTGTTTACGGAAACTGAGTGGATTTTATGAGTTCCATTGCTATGAAATGCAACCGTAATACACTGAAACGTTATTGCTGCTTATTTACCTGTATGGCATCACACGCCTCTCACTTAGAGATTGCTTATGATCAAAATACCGCGTCATTCCTATTAGCGTTTCGACGCTTCTTGGCTGTAAGAGGCATGGCAACCAAGATTATCTCTTGTGACAACACTACTAACTTTGTTGTTGCTGAGATGGAGTTGAAACGTGGACTTGAACGGCTGAGGTGGACCTGACCCCCGTGGTATCGACTTTTATCATTCGCTCCCTTTAACAAGTCACCAAGGAGACCTCTGGGAGGCAATTATCCGACTTGTGCGCAAGGCGCAATAATGTCAGATCGGTATTTTCGGACTTTAAACGATGAAAAACTTGCTCCGTTATTAAAGGGAATTGAGCTGATTTTGAATTGCAGGCTACTCACCAAGGTAAGCACTGACCTGGGCTATTTTTGGCACTGACACCTATGACTTTGCTGAACGCTTGCATAGTACTGGGGTTATCTATATACGTGTTTGTAAACTCCGACAGTTTACGCGCTTTGTACCGAGCCACCTAGCTGCAAGATGACTTGTTCTGGAAAAGGTGGAGGCCAGAGTATTTAACAATGTCATGAAAATATTCCAAATGGCTTGTTCCGCAGGAGAATATTTGTCCTATCACTCTAGTGTTATTTAAGGATGATACTGCACCCCGAAGAGTCTGGCCCAAGGGTATTTTTGTCTCTGTGACTCCCGATGGTGATCAGGTTTGCCGTCGTGCGGTAATCCGTGCAGCGAGTGGAAAAGAGTTTGCGCGTTGTAGAATGTAACTTTGCATTTTTTCGTACTTCTACGTTTCGGCGCCTTATGTGTGATTCTTCTTCCACTTAAATGTGTTGATAGTTGATTGTATACAGCCATTTGTTTTCTTTGAAGCTTGGCGTGTGCTTCTAGCGTGTAGTTTTTGTTTGTTTATCTAAGATCACAGTCTCTCCCCCTTTTCAAACGTAGAAAATCGCGTCCTGTGCCAGTACTTCTGCATGACAATTTTGGACCGGCCAGGCAGAAACATACAAGCGTAATGTAAGTTAGTGGCTTAGTCCTGAGACATATGGGTGCTTGTAACAATCTAATGCAATGGTTTCTGATCTTTTCTTGCGACACCTCCCGATAATATAAACAGCTTGCGACCCTCTGAAATAACTTACATAAACTTTACCTTTGTAGTGATTTAGCGACTAAAGAATTCGTTTCGTACTCAAGAGCTTTTGATTTATTCTCATTGTTCATTTATGCCAAAGACTTGAAAAATAGTGTTCACAATTGATTTATTTGGCACTCAGCAATAGGAATAATGCGGAGAAGGAACATTCGTAAAAATTTACTCAGACGCGATTAAAATAAATTCTGGCATTAAAAACCAGTTGCGGTAGCAATGCGAAAAAAGAGCTTAATAGGCATGCAGGCGTGTTCAACCTTTTTTGCAAGCGGGTAAATTTCAAACTTATTGAAAATTTTCTGGTCAGTCAAGGTTTGTAATTCATAATGTTTCTACGCACAAACAAGCTTTGAAGTAGCGGCTTGTGACAGTTTTCACCCAAAAAAAAGGTAAATATCTTTTTTTGAGCTTAATACTTTAAAGACAATATTTGCACTAACTTTTCCGAATTTTACGTCGAAAGACCTTTTTTTGGAAATCTGTTTTTTCCAAGATGTAATTGATAGGTTTGGCATCCAATTCGTGTGCCACAGAATCTTTCCGCAGGCCACAGGTTGCACACCCCTAGTTTAATATTTCATTTCATAGCGATTTTGGTAAAACTTTTCTGCCACTCAAAAAATGTATTACGAAAAGCACCGAGGAACTACACGTATAACGCGATTTATTCAAATATCAATGGGGAACCTATGCATGATTTCTTGCCTAAATGCCGTAAACAGCAATGATGTTACAGAACAAGCAATTTTATAGACCTCAGTTCTATAGTCCGAGCAATTCTATGTGTATAAATTACATCTGTTTTTACTCCTACTGGATTAGCTCAGTCTCAGATCCTTCCTATTGGGCTTAAACAATCAACGTTCATACCCAAAATTTTTCAAAAATGAGCAATATTTGTGACAAAACAATAAATTTTTATTGCTACTGAAGCCAATCGCATTTAAACCAGCGAGAATCATACTAATGGGATTGAGTCTGGCTTTGAAGTTGTAATGGTAAGAATTACAAAAAAATTACTGCCTAATACAAAAACTTTCAGGCTATCTTGAAATTTCTAGTAGCTCTACTCGGTGGAATTTAACTGTAGAACTGGCGGTAGCATTTGCATCACTTTTCGCGATACCCCTGAGTTACGCAAACAGCGCCCTCGTTTGGGACCACTGGCATAATGTCTATGGTTAAGATTTGCTGATGATGCAACTCAAACGGCTTTACATATAATTGTTTTTTGTGCGGTGGCTTAGAAATAAAATCTATGTATTTTGACATATGGCAATGCCGAGTTGTGGTTAGTGGCGTAGTGGTTAGAGCATCCGCCATGGAGGCGGTAGATCTGGGGTTTATTTCCCTTGTCAAGGCATACCAAAAGACTTAATAAAACAGTACTCACTGCTTCCCCTGCTTAGCGCTCAGCATGAGAGGGATAGTGTGGAGAACAAACCGGCGAGTTTGATTGTCTTGTCCGTGGGCAAAGCAGTTAACGGAATACCTCCATCTTTATGTGGCAGAGTCAAACAGCAGTTCACCACTCGTGCCCCGGGTGTAACAACAAAGGTACACAATCACGTATCAAAGATGGCCGAAAGAAAGAACCTGGCCCTCTACCTTCATCAGTGCCGTGGCCCCAGGAAAACGGGAACCAACCTTCCCGTCCCCAAAACTCGGAATCGATTGTGGCAATTTAAGTAGAAGAATGTCGAGTACCAAATGGTATACTTGTGCTTCACTGAGTTTGATGTCATATTGTTGAAACTGCTCCTTTCGGATGCGGGAAAAGTTAGAAACATAACTCTTTGTTATTGTACCTTTAAACATGCTTGTCTTCAAGCGGCCGGAACTCTATTAAATCCATACAATCGCTTTGCATTATAGGAACTACTTGGTTAACTATTCGAGTAAAATAGCCGTTGTAATATCATGCATTTTGACAATTGCAAAATTTGGGCTTATAGTAGCGAGTAGCCTCTGCTACTTCTTTTCCAAAGTGTAGCAGTGTTTTTGAGGAGGCTGAAGGGTCTACCTCACAGTTTTTACAAATCTTCCGACCTGAGTGTGTGATTGTTTTTAGATTACGTTGCGTTTGCAGGAAAAGATTTTCGAGGAAACTGAAATAGAATTGGAAAGGGGGCATCAATCATTTACACGCACTATCGACAAAAGCTTGCGGCTGTTGCTTCTATTTCAAACATTAACGAAACAAGGCTGCGGTTGACGACAGCTGATATCTACTGTAGATAGAGTCAACCGCAGCTTAGCACAGCGAGATGCATTTGTAGTCGCAAGTTTGCGGTTTTCATTCTCACGATGTTTTTGTGTCGTTGTGCCTTTTGGAAAGATAGACTGCGGCTACTTTTCTTACTTGGTTGCTAAGCTTGCGGTAAATATCCAGGGTACGTGTAGACAGCGCTAATAATTTCGACGCAGACCTGAACGCGAGTTTTTGTGCGTAAAATCGCAACGTTTCTCTCAAAATTGATAAATTGAAGTACACAAAAATCTTGTTGGTGGAACAGAATTTTAATATGGCTTTGAAAAAAGCTGTTTGAGCCCTATGCTTTTCGTGACGCTCCTATCATTGGCAGTATCGCGTCAAAAGGAAATATCTCGGGTAAGTGTTTTATGTGATTAATTTGGACGTAAGGCAATCAAAACCAGCCAACGATGCCGCTAGTATTACAAAGCGCGCCAAAGAAAAAATTTCGCAATTTCTTTGGCGCGCTTTACAATACTAGCGCTATCATTCGCTTGTCTTGATTGCCTAACGTCCAAATTAACGTGTGCAAGCATACGTGCATAATGCAAGTATATGTAAGCATAACGTCCAAATTAATAACGCTAAAGAAAAATTTCGCAATAGGAAGCATTTTGCTATTGCAAAATCTTTCTTTGACGCGCTTTTCAATACTAGCGCTCTCATTGGCTTGTCATCACCTAACGTCCAAATTAACCACATAAAACACTTACTCTAAAATTTCCCTTTTGACGCAATACCGCCACTGATGAAAGCGTCACGAAAAGCTTATGGCTCAAACAGCTTTTTTCAAAGCTATTTTAAAATTGAAGTGCTTGGTATTGGCACTATTCCGTTTTTAATTAACCAATGCAAAAGAAATTGGTCGACTTCAGCCTAAGATCTTCCCTTCTTTGGGTTTGAATGTTCGCTGTGAATCACTGACGATTAAATCGAGGGCCTAACTAACTGACTTGCAAGTATATTTTACAAAGACATCACTTAATCAATTGACTGGATAATTTTAAACAGCGGCAGTAATAATGCAATAGGTTCAATTACAACACATTCTACGACAAAACGATTTAATTCCAACACAGTGCTTTTTTAAAGTTAGACAAACGTCTCGGGTAAAAGTTGCATCGTATTGGCTACTTTATCACATGGCGTATCTACTTCATTACGAGCGGTAAAATGGTTATTGTGATTTAAAGATTGGCGCTTCGCTTGACTGATTGTTTGAAAATTTCCAACCAAACCCGAAGACGTCCATTTCGACTTGGAACCTTGGGTCACGTTTAGGTCAACGTCGTTTTTGTTATAGCATTTTGCCAAGATGGCAACGTTTGGGCCGCGACGCGACAATCGACGGCTGTTCACTGGAGCTTTTAAGAACACATTGCGTTTTTCAGACACATAATGGCCTGTAGTAGGTGAGCTATGGCAAGTCGACAGGCTCTCGTTGAGTTCAAAATGGTTCGTTTCATGAACGGAATTATCTTGGCTTCTTGAAGCGTCACAGTGAGGTTCGGGTTCTGCGGAGGAAGAGTCATTTTTAAGTGCGGATGCAAGCTCTGATGACGTTTCGTAACAACTTTGCAATCGAAATGGATTAGTGTCAGTAGCCTCGTCACTAGTTGGCGCGAAAGAACTATAAACGGTGTCCTCAAAAGTGAGGCCATCGGATATAGATGCACAGTTCGGAGAGGTAGAAGACATAGGGTTAAGAGATTTCAGAGCAGGTGACGAATCGCTGTTATTGTTATTGTCAAGCTGCCACTCCAATTGCTCCGTTTTAGGTTCGGTTTTTTCAATTTCAGAAGTTTCAGGAAACGTTTCTACTCCGCTCTGCGGTTGCGAGGAAAAATTGGAAAGCTGCACCACAGAGATTTCTTCTTCGGGACAAGGATTTTCAGTGGTCTCCGAGCCATTATCGGAGTTGTCCAAACCGGAGTCTTTGCGGATGCCTAATCCCACCATCTGCTCTTCCACTTCGGTAAACGAGAGTTTGCTCAAGCGATTTTCAACGCTCTGGGTTTGCCTTTCAACAACCACTTTTGGTTCATAAGCTCCGGAGGAGTGCGAAGTTTTGATTTCTAATTCTCTACGTCGACGGTCATGCGCCGGAGAAAGTTCAAGAAGAGTCCGGGAGGAATCCACATCCACTCCGGAGTCGGAGGATTTTGCAGCTCGAATAACCTGACTAACTTGATGAGAAAAACGTTCCTCATCACCGGAAGACACTCTCTTGGAAGACCCATTTCCATCCTCCTCTTCCCGAAGAATTCCGTGATCCCTTCCTCTTGCAACATCCATTTTAGGATCTGAGTTAATCCTGTTTCTGCTCTTTGGAAAAGCTTCGCCTTTCTCAGTTAAAATCGCCTGCAATTCATCATTGGTGAAAGACATGGACCTGCATTTTTCGGTGGCGGTCGTAGAAGTAGATGACGTGGTCATGGCATCGTCGAATCTCTAAAAAATTTTGGATATTAATTTGTGATTCAAAAACATCCAGAAGTATATAATGGTTGAAGCGCGTTACCTATTTCTGTCATAGAGAACTGGCTAAGATACAGAAAATTAGTATTTCCACATCTCATTTGTTTTTGGCAATGAATATGTTTTCGCAATTGCGACTGTAACATTTATGCTCAAGATAAAAATTTTTGATAGAATTAATTGCTACAGCATTCACTACTGCCATTTCAGCATTAACGTACACGCTATTTAGGTGTTATGAAAGGAAGAAATTTGTTGTAATTTTACGCGCTTGCAGATCCAATGTGTTAGCATTATCAATAGCTTTACGACGTAAATTCATACCTAATTTCATTCATTCATGCGTATGAACTAGTGTTCTGTTTGCACATCATTAGCTGAAATAGCCACCACGCCGGGTAGACAGCTCGTTTCCACCACCCGTCTGCCACATAAAGATAAAGGAATCCCGTATGGTGCTTTACCCAATGCACCAACGAACAAGCTTTCGCCATTTTTTCCACACTTTTGGTTTCGTGCTGAGCGTCACGAAAGGAAGCTCAAACGCCGTTTTTGAAGTTTTAGCTACCACGTCAGCAAGGCCTACCGACTACGAAACGAACGCTATAACCACTACACTACTGCGCCAGTTAACACAAGTTGTTTAATGTATTCAATGGCTTTTTCGTGATATGAAAATATAATAATCAACAATTAAAAAGCTTATATCAACATATTATCCTAAAATCGTTTTTCAAATTAATCTGCTATGTAACCTATGAAACTGATAGCGACTTATATCATTGGGGTATAAAGCCCATTTTTGCCATAGCATAACCTTAAAAGGTGCTTTACACAACCGATATCGTTAAGTTATTGATCAATATTCAACAAAAAGTTACATCAAAATGTAATCACATTACTCACATTGTCGTGTGACTTTAATGGTGCTCTTTCATTTGTTGACATATCAACCTCATTTTCAGCTGGAGGGACAGATGAATCCTCTTTAATATCGAGCTTCGAAGGTGATTGAGCTTTTTGTTGGCCCTTTTTCAGCACGTGTCTAAAAATAAACATTAGTTGTAATATAGCTTGTTGCCAAGTATAGCTTCCGAAACACCAGAGTATTTTTGGGGGGACCTGAGGGTGGTAAAAGAGACATTTGAAACTTTTGTAGACCATAGTTTATAGGGTAGGGCAGTTTCAGCGTCCCCTGCCAACTCTGTGCCGGATTTGCTGTTGCTTGTAATTGCACAAATAATAATCGGTTTTGAAACAGTTTTAAGTGGTTTAAAAGCTCTTACCTTTTGAACTTTGCAGGCGACATTTTCCCTGCTTTGGCGTGGTAAGCTGGCATTTGCAAATGACCTGTAGCCTGCTGATAGCTAGCACGCATCACAGCAGGAACTGAAGGGTTGTTGTTTTCCTCTTGTGGGTTCCTTTCCAGCTTCGAAGTAGCATCGATAGGTGGAGCAGCAGGATCGTTAGTCTCCGGTATGGAATCATGGGGCTGAGAAAATTCTTTGTCCGTGGGAGATGGAGGCGTGGCTTGCCCAGCCAATAAGCGCGACTTTTCTCTGTTAAAAGAAATAATCAATTTGAATAGTTTGAGAATATTCTTTCTTTGTTCAGTGGTGGATGATAAAGACGTAGCCGGATGAAGGCGAGGGTGAGAAAGAAGTGTCTTTGCTCCCTTCCCAATGTTGGACTTAAAACAGTACTAAATATTGCAAACAACATAATGGCAATAGACTAGTCAAATCACAACTGTCCCCAATGTTTTATGGCAAAGCGCGTGGTTGAAAGCAAGCTGCTCCGTTGAAGTTTAATCTAAGTCGTCACCAGTTATGAATGACAGTTATCATGCAACAGCTCTCCATTGGTTTGCAGATCGGGGTAGTCATACGTAATGTAAAGCAGAGTGACCACGTCTTCTGTTCGTGAAGAGCAAGGGTGTTTGAACTTGGACCCCTGCTTTTTGATTTGAGGCACGTGTTTCCTGTCTTCACTTTCAGTAAAACCAAGAGTCGGCTACGTTCGAGCATATTAGGTTTAGACCAGTTTGGAGTTTCCAAGGCTGCTGGCCTAATGCACTTCTATCTCCAGCACAGCTCCAGGTGAGGAAAATTGCCGAAACATTTGTGATTCATAAACCCAATGCGGGATTGAACTCGTAACTTCACGATTTCGAGGGAAAACGTGATCGCACGTATTTTTGCGAGCTTAGTTATGCAACGAGGACTAGCTGTGAGTTATTTTGTGATCTGCATACCGAATTTGATTGGCTTCTTTTCTCCTCAATAGAAAGTTCACCGCTTCGGGATCGCTCTCCTGCAGGATCTTGAGCATGCGGTCGTGATCCTCTCCAGGAATCTTTAAAAGAGAAAATTTTTGTGATGTTGGGTGTTTTGAAAATAACAGCATGGGTAAGTTTAAAGAAAAATTGAATACCCTACTACAGGGGTGGGCAAACTGTGGCCCGCAACGAACTTTTGTGCGGCCGGCGAAAGCCCCACGCAAATAATTTAAAAAAAATTATTTAATGTAGAAGAACGTGATTAGGTGCATTTTTCTCTTTGATAGACTTTGAAAATTAAATAAGCTTGCATTTTCAATTGAATAAAACTACTTTGATTCATTTGTCTAATAATTGTTGGTTTTTAATGTTATACCAAATTTAAAATGCAAATCAATTAGAATATATCAATGCGTTCGTTAAAAAGTGCGGCCCTCAGCTAGCTTCCGTGACCGCGATGCGGCCCGCAAGCCAAAACAATTGCTCACCCTGCCCTACTTCATGACTAGGAATGTTAGTTGCCATGACAAAACGTAATGATGATCGCCTCCGCTGTTACGGAAAAATGACATCATGGCAGGCCAAACATAATTAAAGAAACAAGATAACTGCTTAACAGAAACTCCTCTACCACAAAATCAACATATAGGTACCAGAAAAAGTTCAGTGTGATGATTGATAATGTCCTCCACCACTTTAATGATACCGTTTGTTTCTTCGGCTTTCTCCAAGCTTTGCACCTTAATACAAGCACTGGTAAAACTTTTATGTTCTGTATTTTGTCCTCCGGTCACAGGTCGGTCGTGCACCTCACTCATTCTACAGAGTTACCGATACTGCAGGTGCTCTGTGTTTCTACCAGCAATGAACCCCCCATCACACGATGGCAAGCCAGTGATCTATCGCGCTTAGCTATACTCCTGACTCTGTTAACAGTAACAAAATTTAACTCTTGACAGAAGTTTCAATAAGAGCGATAAAACATTAGCAACCCTATTCTGCCTACCTGGTAATGTCCGTCTCCATTTGATGTAGATTTTTTATAACGATGCAGCACATTGGGACCGAAAATGGTGGCCAAGTTAGAAACTGTCATTTTGTTTCCCATCACCTAAAAACAAAATAGCAATGAAACACTTCAGACGATAAGAACTTAATCAACTCTTTAAACATAAATTAAATACGGGTTAGAATTGTAAAGCTGCTCACCCAGCACGTCGTAAGGGGCGACTCTTGGGTAATGAGTTCACGCCCATGGCAGCCCACCCTGTTGATGGTGGGGATACCAGTCAGTAATTTGCTTTCATGACTGGATCAAAATGGGCTGCCACTTCCCTCTAGCTTAATTCAATTAGGTTGATGGCGTCTACCTGGATTGCCGTTCTCGCCGTACCTCCATCCCAAGAGGAAAAGCCAACCAACCAACAAAAATTAAACGGAGAGTTTGACTTTAAATGCTAGTCTTCTTCTTGGTCTAAATTTTGTGTTTACCTTGTTTCCAAAACCATCCGTTGATTCTTCAGCATGGGCGGCGACTAGAGCCAGAAACTGAAGCAGTGTGTGTAGAGTGTCCCTGTGAGTAAGGGGAAGCAGCCAGACAAGGTAACGGAGGCACGAAAACCTCTTTGGTTTGTGCAGCTCTGAAAACAATCAGTTGCAATTTATAAGTGACTAATTTTTTCGTGAAGATTTACTACGATGGGCCATTTACCAAAGAGGCAAAAAAAGATTGAAACTACTTTTGACTGCATCAAGGGAACTTTGGTTCAATTCTCGCAAGAACCGTTAAAGTCTTACTCCATATTAAAAATTCCTTTCTTAACTAAGAGGACATATATGTCACTTTTCATTTTTTGCACACTGTCAACTGTTTGGATTTATTGTTGCTGATTAACCTTTTGGATGATAGAGAATTTTTTGACATTTCTTTTAAAATAAATTTTATTGGCAATACTGCAAAAAAGTTTTGTTATAGCCATTTTAAATTGTAATTTCACTACTTGTGCACAAGGAAATTTTTTTTGACCGGAAAAAGTCAGTTAACAAAGAATTAACATGCACTGTAAACACCACGGAAAAAGAATTAACATTTAAAGATATTCATATATGGAATGATAACGGTACATGAAAAAATTAAGCGATGTTGTTCGTGTTTTCGATAAACGATCAACTCAGCCAAGATGTCGAATTAGCAAACAGGTGTACTCAAAAATCAAAGATTTTGAGTATAAAACTCGTCCCAAAGCGTTGACGCACTGCCCAAATAAAAATCTATGCAACGCAAATGAAGTAATATGCTTATCTAAACATCATGAATAAAATCAAAACTAGACTTAAGAAGGCAGAGTTACAACATTCTAATGCGTTAAATTACTGCAATAAAGAATACAACTGCAATTGTTCCAATCTAGTTTAGATTTTTCACTCGCTTTTTCATCAGAATTACGTCATACAAACAATGGTTTCCCATACTTGTTGTTTGCAGAAAAGCAGGATAGAGTTCTCTCGTGAGAAGCGCTTCCGGTAAATCTCGGAAAAACTCTTTCAACAGCGCAGCGACATCATGCGGATTATAAGTTTCATCAATTGTGACGTCATTTCCTTGATCAAACTGTTCACGAAGCTGAAACAAGAGATTCAGAAAAATGTAAGTGCAACGAGAAAATAACCGGAGGCCAGTGTATCAAACCATCATGTGAGGATATTAGTCCCAATAGAAGAGAGAGAGGTCTACATTAAAAACAAAACAACTTTAAATTGGCATTTTTAGCTCTCTTACTCTGCTTGGCAAGAACTACGAAAGGGCAGGCTGAATTTTTTACACTGTTGGAAGAGGCGTCACATCATTTCTGCAGAATACAATACAGCAACAGTTTTGTGGCCGAGCATGCCGAGATTGGTGTCTCAGCAAACACAAAAAAACTAACTTTTAACCTTGGAATTGGATACTTGGAACTTTTAACCTTAGATCTTGTCAAGGATATGTGTGAAAAAATTATACTCTTTGTAGGAGGTTGTAGAAAACTAGCACAAGAAATAAAAAAACAACAAAGTTTGCGATTTAATAAAGCTCTTACCTGTTTAACTCGCTTTTTCGAGCCAGGAACTCGAAATATCCCAGCTTGATTCAAACCTAAATAGGATTTACCGTAACTTCTTTATAAGTGGTAACCGCTGGTAACTTGAGCTTTAGCAAACTTTACAGCTTTCAACGACAGATAAAGGGGTTTCAGTAGATTTTATCAAAAAGAAAACCTGAGTTCAGCAAGGCAATAATGATTTGGGCGTAATTATTGCATAAAGTAAATAAAACCTATAAAATCGATTTTGCTGTTTATTAAAATACATAAAATCGATTTCAGGGTAACCGGTTACGTAACATGACTGATTATGTTCTATTGAGAAGAAATCAATTTCATACTTTTTAAATAACCGCACGGCTAATTTTGTACGTATCTGAACCACAGGTAATTATAACTAACTTATAATCTTTGTTACTCACCATACTTTTGAAGATGATCACAGCATTTTTGTACCACATATGGTACCTGGGCCATCGTAGGAGGCAATAGAGAGCTTTTGGCCCTTTTTTTCTGACTATGTGCGGCGCTTCCGGACACAGAAAGCGATAGAGCCTCCAGCAGCTGGGATTGGTAAGGATCAATAACATTCGACACAGGAAGAGCCCCCTAAAATAATAACTTAGTACATATTCCACACAAAAATAAATGCAATCTGAATGCAAAACTTTCAACGGAAACTAGCAGCCTCGGAAAGCTTTAAAAAAGCGCTAAAAGGCTTTGTATAAATAAGATCAAAATTTGATAGTTTACAAACCTCTATCACAGCAAAAAATGAGATAAATACACTGGAAAATTCTATTAATTTTTATCATTAAAAATTAATCATAGAAGGCAACTTTTGTTTCTTAGCAGGTTACTAGGATATTTCAACTCACTCTTCTTCGAAGTGGCTGACTTGCTGTATTAGTGGCAGACTTCGCCAAAGTAGGTGTAGTTGCTTGAGAGTTTTCCTCTTTGTGAAACACGCTATCTGAATCCTTGGCAACTTCATCAGTGCTGCTAAAGTTTTCGCTTGATGCAGTTCTATAAATAGCAGGAAAACTTATGATTCGCATTTTTTTCAACAAAAAAAAAAACATTGGGCATGCACTAAAACGCTGAGCGTGGCGACACGAACCACTTCCTTTAAACTTCTTAAGCATGTTCTTGCTCGTACTACACGATCAAGTTTGTAGTGAGCTTCTGGATCGTAAAATTCACACCATGATTTCATGGCAGAAAGAGTAATCAACTTTGCAAAATAGCACCCTGGAAAAAGTGGACTGGTCGTTGAATACGTCTTAACAAGATAGTAGCAAACAGTAAAAAACATTGAACCATGTTATTGCAATACTACTCGAATTAAACCGGTTTTGGCTTCTAATTCCGCGTAGTTTGAGTAAAGCTATACTGTAACGGTTCAAAAGTCTACTGCTGGCTTCCAGTAGAGCAACCGGAGAAGAGAAAACGAAGAAGGGCGCTGTTGCTTTCTTAGAAATTGTAACTGTACAAGATAACGTCATTGTGACAGGCTAAGAGGCAAACCTCGCCCCCTTTAATTTTTTCTAGCCACACATCAGCTTTGTACCTGGTATTTTAAACTATTCTTTACTAACGCTGACGCAAACTTACTTGTTTAGTGACTGAAAAGTGGAGTTAGATTCATTTTCAATTTGATTAGGTTGAGAGGTGTGAATGCTGTGTGTGCTGCCCGAACTAGAACAGCTGTCAATTGATAGATTCGAACCTGGAACTGGGAGCGTACCATTAAGCTCGGAAGGAGAATCTGGATGGTTCTGTAAATCCAGAGAAGGAGTGAAGGACTTTTGGAGACGAAGGAGTTGATCGTTCTCAACTACATTTACAAGCGGAATGCCAAACACGCGTTCACCATCTAAAGCAAGAACATGCATTTTGACTACAACATTTCTTTTTTTACCAGTAAACTAAAAAAGCAAACAACCAACGCACAGAAAAGAAAAAGAAAGCTGCTACAAAGCACAGCACATCAGATGCAGAAAAAAGTTGAATTTTTTTGTTGCGAAGACAGTTAAGACATATTCGTTGCTGTTCCGTTGGCATGAAAGTTTTCCCAGTTAATGTCAAGTCGAAAACAAATCTCTGAACAGTCTCAAATTCTGCTTGAAAACAGCAACCAACGTCTTTGCCAAATGAGTCTCACAATGTCACTTTAGCCTAAAGCCACTGCAAATGCAACTTCACTTAGTAGGTGAAGTAGTTTAGTGTGACCAGGTGCTGGATTGAAAACAAAAGGTTACAAGTTCAATCCGTTTTCGCTTTTAATGTATCTGCTTGAGTAAATAATAAAAAACTACCTAAGTGAATGAAGAAAAATAGTCGAAAAAAGCGGACATACCTTTGTTCTTGTGCTTTTCTCTCAACAAATGATACTTTTTCTTCGATGGTGCTTTCCGGTTTAGAATTTTGGACTCATCTAAAACATTTATTCAGCTATTGATTTTAAGTCTTTACGCTCAAGAAGTTACATAAAAGGATTAATGTAGTCAGAAAAAGCAATTGATTTTTCAAAATTACGCGAGAATTTGCTCTACACTAAACTAAACCTTTGTGTCATTCAATACAGCCATCTATTAAGGCATCTGCAAAAGCAGCAGCTGCCTGGCACACAGGTGCATTTTAAAATAAAATCAAGAAGTTTTCGGCGTTTTTAACTCTAATTACTTTTTTAGTGACAAGTTTCTCAAGTGATAATTGAGAAAATTTTGCACGATTTTAAATTTCTACACTATTGTATTGCTGAGCGCCAAGGGTTGATCTGTGACAAAAAACGTCATGCTGTTTTTTAGCTCCAGGATATAATTTAAACATGACTATGAAGAGAGACAGAGATCCATTTTTTTGAAATCCAGTTTCGTCCACGTTAACGCAGGTGGCCGGATTCACCTCTTGCTTCTCGACAGTTCGTAAACACCAGTACGCCACTTCACTCTGTCAATGGCATTCTCCCTTTTCAGTCCAATCTGATTGATATGCTTCTCCACTTGTTTCTTCCACGTCATATTCGGCCGCCCACGCCCTCTTCTTCCCGCCACTTCAAAATCCAACGCTCTTCTCAAAACATCATCATTATCCATTCTCAAAACATGCCCATACCATCGTATTCCACTCGCCCTGGCTAGTCCATCCAAAGTATCCTTTAAACCTAGCAAACTCATAAGTCCCTGGCTTCTTCTTTTCTCAATGATCTTAACTTCACACATTGCTCTCATCATGGCTTTTTCAGTTCTTCTCAAAATTGCCATCTCATTCTCCCTTAGACACCACGTCTCGCTCCCATACAGCATTGCTGATCTTACGCAACTCTGATAAATCCTTCCTTTCATTTTTAACAAAAACTTTCTCTCATAAAGTAACTCCCCACATCTCATTCTCCATATGGCCCCTACTGCTAAGCACCAACCAGGAGTTCTAACAATACCAATTTTATGATTTATGATACGACTCGACAAAGGAATAGAACGCTTTCACCACTACACCGCGTGTTGAAGGATTTGATGTAACTCAACAATGTAATGACACAAAAGCCAGCAAAAACGACTACACCACTACTTTCATAGCGCAATTTTTCTTAAAAATGCCATCGTGATTTAAGCATGTTTTATATCAGTTTAATAAAAAATAAAAATCGGGCCCAGTATAATTAGACAAACAAGGTCAGTATGAAAAAAAAAGAACGGCTTGGCATTTTTAGAGAGTGCACGGAATTTCTGAATTTGCACTAACATTTAATCTATCGTTAACTTTTATAATTTTGAGCAATTAAAATGCTCCATCCTGTCATGGGATGAGCATTACGCTTTACGTGGGTGCGTGACGTCACAGACTTAATGAGAAGATGGCAACCTTTGCGCAAAATGCAAACTATTACGTAGGCCTAAAGACGTGAACTCACATTGCCCTAAGCAAAAGCTCTTGGAATTCGCATCAACACTAATCCGTTTAAACCGGAAGCATTGTTCAAATTCATGCGTTATTAATGAAAAACATTTTAAAACCAAAAACTATCTCAAAGAAGTTCTCAACTTGTGGTACTGTCAAATTGTACGAAGGTCATCTATTTTCGGACGGGCTTGTAAAAAAATTCGCTTTTTCTCGAAAAGTTACATCTGATGAAGACCTAAAAACTAGTTATAAACAACTTTTTTTAAGAGATTCTAAATTCTATCAAGACCTCATTTAATAACCCAGCCTAAGTTCATCTACGCTGGGCTGTAACACTACTGGTAACATGGGTTTGCAGCCTTCACAACGTTAGGCCTGATCGACTTTACAAATCAGACGTGAATTTAGTAAAATAAACTTCACAAACCAGAGACTGTTTTATATTAGCAGGCGTCGCCCGCAGGGTCACCCATCAGTATGTCGAGGTCAAAAATATCAGTTCAGTCAGCTGTCCCCGCTTCACCCGACAGATGCTTGCGAAAACAGTAATAAAAAGTTAATGCTTTTTGACATAACCAATTCTCGTTTGGAAACAAAATTACCGTTTTCTGAAAGGAACTCCAGTAAAGAAAATATAGTGGGGGATTGCACATAGCCGCCATATTGCTCCCAAGTTTCTCAAGTCCCTGGTAAGGTCTTATTTGCCCTATTTCACCCTAGGCGTCCTTAAACTCAACAAACTTTTACTCCTAAATTCAGCAAGTGTTTGAAAGAATATCAAAAGTGTGGCAGAGCACCAAAGTAATTCATACGTATTTTCAGGTTAACCTATTAAATACTAGGCCCACTACTTACGACTTTTTCGTAAATGCATGTGTATTTGTATGAGTTAAGCTTCTCGTTCCGCATATGCTGCTTGATCCTGGCATAAACACAGCTAGGAAAAAGATTATTAACCCAGAGCGAAGCACTCGCAATTTAGTTATTAAAACAGCAGGGCCTATCAGTAATGTCGAGGTTTATAAATATCGTTTTAGCCGATTACGCCGGCTTTCTCTAGTGCAGCGATTCTCAATTAGGGAAGCGAGAAGAGACTTCTTGGTGTGCGAACTTCTCTTCTCTGACTATTGATATCAGCGATGTCAATACAAAAAATATTACATCAAATGATGCAAGGGGTGCAAAAATGATTTTTCAATCAGGACGGGGTGTGGGCTTAAAAATGAATTGAAAGCCGCTGCTCTAGTGAGTAGTTTTGAAAACAGCAATTACACGTTAATATTTTTAGACATAGCCAATTCTCTTTTCTAAATCAAAAGTACCATTTTTCTGAAGGAAATCGACTAAAGAACATTTCAGGGAGTCGTTCACAGTCGCTGTGTCATTCCCAAAGTTTCTGGAGTCCCTGTCTATGTCCTACTTGCCCTGTTTCTAGCATACGCGTACTTAAGTACTGGACTTGCTCGCAACTAAAACAGTCAACGATATTACAAGGTTTAGAATATAAAAAGTTGGACATCTTAGCGCAACGGATAGTTGTGAGAGGAGCAATGAAAAGTTCATGTTTTTATGACATAACCAATTCTCATTCCAAAATCAAAAGTATCGTCATTCTAATGGGAATCGAGTAAAAAAACATTAAGGAGCAGCGCATAGCAGCTATATTTCTCTCACGGTTTTTGAAGTTCCTAGCAACGTCTTATTTGGCCTGTTTGCACCATGTACCTAGGGAGCGGACTCGCTCACAATTGAAGCAACCAATAATTTTACAAAGTTATCCGTTTATTCAACACTTGGATGGAAGCATAAACGTAAAGTTGCGGGCAAGGAAAAGGGGGCGCCCAAGTGATTGTTGCAAAATTGCCGATAGAACCTAATAATTATTTGTCATCTACCACTGACTTTTCGTAATTGCATACCTATTTGTATGACCGAAAATCTCTGGCTGCGTATATATTACTAGATCCTAATATAGGCGCAGCTAGGAGAAGTGCAAACTCACTTACAGTGAAGCACTTAGAGCAGTGGTCCTGAAGCGGTGGATCGCGACGCCCTGGTGCGTCGTTTTAACTTTCCAAGGGCGTCGCACGATAATTTGGTCTTGTGCCAAACAGCTCTAGCTTTTATTCGGTCAAAAGAGCTCTGAAAGTAGATTCCATATATTTCTTTTAACATTGATGAACAACTGTATTTTCACAAAGTGTTGTTAATACACTGTTGTAATTATTGGCTTGTTACTCAAGAATCAAGTTGCACAATTTTAAATTAATTGGCGCACATTGATAAAAACTGAGGCAGTCAGCGGTAAATTGGACGAAAACAGGAAAGATGAGCTACCTTAGAATTTTTACGTAATTTTACGATTGAAGGCGACAGACCAATTACAAAATCTCGGAAGCGTAACGACACTTATTTAGGTTTTCGCTCGCATTTGTCTAGCAGAACGGCAAACTAACCCCTTAGGACGCTGTCAGGTGCGTCGCAAAACTCTTGCAAGTTTTTTCAAATGGTTTGCATCGAAAAAAGTTTGAGAACCACTGACTTAGAGTAAGTTATTACAATGGGTTAGGTTATGCTTTAAGAGTATAATATATCTACCAGGTTTTTGTGATAAAGATGCGGAAAATCGTTGTGATTCCTGTAAGATTTTACATAAAAAATAGTCAATTTCTTCAACTTTGTCTCATTTGATGAATATGTCTTACAGGTCAAGACCAGTCAGGCGTGCAACAAGAAGTATTGTAACTTGCCACTGCATTACCAAAACAGCTGGTTTTGGGCCCACCGTTATGTTAATATTGTAATGCATCGTTCTTTTTTAACAAGCAGCATATAAGTAGTTTGCTTTCGAGATAACAATAGAAAAAAAAAACACGAGTAGCTGCTGCCTGCTGCTTTTTTTATTGTAATGGTACCAGACAGTGATATGACATCATAGAACGAGTCTAAAGCGTTCAAAAAAAAAAGAAAAAAGCATGGTTAAAAATGAATTTTTTGTCGCATGGTCAATTCAACTTAAATTGTTGTCAAAGTCATTTTATCGAAAGCAACTTGTTGATATCTCGCGAAAAAGGTTTTAATCACGTTTCTGCGGTCGGTAGCTTTCGAGAAAATAAAGATAACATATTACACCCAAAAGGAATGAAATTTTTGCAAATGAGGGCTGGCTTTCGTTTGAGCGAAAAATCGTTTTTTCCTGTGACGAAATGCAAGTTTTAAAAAAAATGTCTTTGATTATGACGTAATGATTACGTCGGGAACCCCTTTATCACACTCACCTCGGGGAGGTGATTAATCGTGCATAATATTTGTACGCCCAGTAGTTTCGGAGGAGTAACAGCTCACGTACGTACACCCCCAACTTTCCTTTAGAGTACAGATGAAAAAAACAAAGAATGCACAAAATAAATTTTCCCTTTGTTTCAGCGTTTGGCTAGACCTGTCGTCGAAGCACTTTCGCCAAATGTTCTTGCTGTCAATGCCTTCTGGCTTATTGTGGTGTACAAAAGAAAAATTATGTTAGTGACGAAAAAACACTAAAATTGATTGAAGCAACAATGTATATATTTTTAGTGAGATATTACACAGCAAAATCTAAAAATGGACTAATGAGATCTCAAAAATGTTTATTAGAGTTAATATTATTGCTGGTAGCACGTAAGAGCATCTACGTCAGCAACAATGCCGTCAATTCATTTTACACGAATCAAGAACACTCTTTGTTCAAGTCATGGAACAGATCAATGATTGCGTAATTGTACGATACGCCTCAACAAATTATTCAAATTCAAAACGACGCCTTTTTCGATATCATTCAGTTTTAATAACTGCCAAGTTAATTTCTCACAAACCACAAGCTTGTCTGACTAATTAAGTAGTAACTACTTTGGGGCAATGGCTACAAAAAATTAAGCTCTAATAAAACTAGAGTATAGGATAAGCAGACATATCCGATATGATACCATAGATTGCATATATACGTAATATATCAGAACCGAAAACTGTGTCAATAACGAATAGCACTACCAAATACAGTTTACCATTGTTTAACTTTCATAATTGACAAAATATTACCTTTCGGTATAACGACATGAATTCCAATGTCAACTTCATGCAGTCGCGATATCGAAACCTTTTTAAGTGCGTCACATTCCAATTCCGACAAACTGTGAAGTCGCGTGCTCTCTAACTGCACCACAGTTCCTTTCATGTTCTTCCAAAAGCAGTTACCCTGAGAAAGACAACGTTGAAAAATATCAAAGCAATGAACTTAAAAGTACTGCCGCTTATGTAGCCCGAAAGGGAGGTGGAAAATCGAAGTTCGCTCGTCATAATCATGGCATTATAATTATGTTAAATGTTGCAATGTCAGCTCTTGAGAGAGGAGAGAGGATTCTCTCCCAACCCCGTCTCTCTCGACTACCTCAGTAAGCAATCGAACGTTGAAAAGCTTTGGGTTTTACTTTTATGTAGTTTTAACCACGCTCAACAAAACGGATCTACTTTTGAAAAGACAGTCGGAATAGAAGTGGAAAGAACAGTACGACATATTTGGAATTTTCATTGTAGATGCAAACCTATGTTCAAAGCAGAGAGGGAAGAGCTTTTAAGAACCCTACCCCGATTGCACCAATAAGTACCAAATTGATTTATTTAAAAAAGCTGCCCTCCCTACATTTATTGATATTTCATTAAAATCATCACTAATTACTTCATGGTTTGCCGTGTCAAATAACTTAGAAGTTTCAAATGAGCTAAAATTGGGCATAATTTGCCGATAGTGAAGGAAATTAATGAAATTACAAGAAACATTGGCTACACTACCCAATCACCTGTTGCCAAGTTCATCTAACGTTCTCGTAAAACGTGCTTCACTCATCACCAGCTTATGCTGCGCTTTTGTCATAAAGTACTGTTTGGTCACTGCACAACTCGCTGACTTGCCAAATTCTGACCAAAAATTATCATTACAAACCAACGCAGCCACCTCTACACTGCTAGAGATGGCTGTTTTCAATGCCGAAAAAAGTCTTTACTGTTATCAAAATCGATACTGAATGCATTTGTCAAACTGATCATCTTCTCCATTACTCATCTTGACAACATCTTTCTAAACTAGCCTATCAATTTTCACTGGAGAACATGGGAGGTTTTTTCAAACATAAAACTAAGTTTTTATTCTCTAATTGCAAAATAAACTTTCGTCGATCATGCATAGAACACAGTTGCCTTTAGACCAGCTTCGGAGTTACCGGTGCTACTGCAAGGTGGGTTTCTATCAGATGAAGAGCAAGAAAGCAGGAGGCATTGCGGTAAAGTGCCTTTCCCAAGGACACAACAACGTAATCATCGCTCCATCGCTGCCGCCACCAACAGCGCTCCAACCAACTGGACCATGCTGCCGACAAATCTTTATAGATTTTGCGGAAACAAAATCCAATTTAAAACGATCACTTTTTGAAAACCAATTTGGAAGGATAATTAAGTAAACAAAAACTACACCAAACGTCGCATCAGCTGCTCCATTACGTGAATAGAAAACAACCCGATTTTAACGTCAGACGGAACCGGTATTGATTTGAAGCAAAATATTGATGTCTAGTCAACGATTGTAGAACGATTTTTCTTTTTAGAGGACACTGTCTCGATCTTACCCGCTTCTGACAAGCCGAAAGCCCAGTCGACAGATAAACATTATCTGTGCTTACAATTGAAGTTGCATATTTTATGTTAACTCGAAAGGATCCTTATCTAAAGAACAGCTAAGACAACGCAGAATCCCATACTGAGAGCTCATACCAAATTACAAGGTTTTAGAAACAGATCTTTCTCATTGGTTCCTGGCTTCATAGGTCCACCAATACATAGACCAAGTAACACTTTGTTTGAAGATTTCTTCGCAAATTTCGATCGTATTTTGCTAGCAAAGTTTCGAGTGAATTTGGTGCACTTCGCTTTCGTCCAACCGCGCTGTGATCTGCACTGAGCGTCCAAGCAGCTGTCACTCCAGTGTCTAAAGTTTCGTGCTGTTTCGAGGTCTTCAAGACCAGTTAAACCACAGCCTGTTAAACTTTTGCTCAATTGCTGATTTGAATCCGAGTTTCTGATCAAACTAAACTTTTCGCATCGAACATTTCGCATTGCGCAACCATTTAGCGAAATTCGAGGCCTAATACAGTATCTGACATCTGTGCTTATCCGACTGCGTCGATCTGTCTGACGCAAATTCACAACGTCACATATCACGTGTCTTTCGTCGGTTGATCGATAAATAGGCAGTTGTTCGCAAGAAATCCAAGGCATGTCCATAAACAAAGAACTGCACTTTGCAGCACTGCGGCTTTTGGACGATGATAAAAATACATCATCCGCATCTTCTTTATTTTTACCATAGCTTCTCATTTTTCTTTCAATAAAGTTCCTTGATATTTCTTTATGACTTTGACTAAACTTCTAGAAAAACTAACAAACCCAACAAATTTAATATCAGAGTTACAGTAGATTCATAGTTCAAAGTCAATTGAGGTCTTTATGACCTACTGGTTGCAGATCAAAAATCACATTGCACAATAGCATTTCACGTTGCAGAATGGCTCAATGCCAACTGTAGAGGCTTAAAAGGCATTGATCAAAGGTAATACAATGTAGCTTATAAAAGCGAAATCGTACAAGTGTTCCCTGTTTCATTCTAATTTCAAGAGGCTTTGGCAGTCGAATAGGTAGCACTTGAAAAACTAAACTTTCTTCACAGCTCAATAGCTTTAAACGAGATCTTAATCTTGACCCCACTCACTCGTGAAGAGTCACCGTAAAAAAACTCATACGTTTTTTAAGTTACGAAAAAGGTGGCAGTGCCATCAAGGATTGAACTACGCTTTAAATAAATAAAATATGCAAGAAAATTAAGAAGTGCAAGGTATATAAAACACTTTTTGAGGCCGGATTTGTGTGGTCGCATGAAACTAAAACACTACCAGACGTTCAAAAACTTACTTTTTTATGAAACACCACTTCAGGTATTTGTTCTGAATTGAGACAACTTTAAAATAATTTATCACTATGTTGTTGCCTTGTACCTCACACGATTTTTTCTCAAGAACAAAATCGGATTAGAGCCTAATCTTAAGGTCAACAGCTTTCTATTGTTGATATCTTGTGATATTCGAAACACAAATTGCCAACATTAAACAGCCTACTATCAACACAAACACTTTTACTCTTCTGTATCGCCTCTTCAGCAAAAAACGCCTAAATTTAAAATGCTTGAAGAACAAAATCTGATGACATCAAACCTATCGAAAATACGCAGAACGAGCTTATAATTTGCACGGTAGTTTAAATTTGCAATGTCGTATAATAGCCTAATAATAAATATATTACAATTCTTGAAGCGTCACGAAATTTTAAATCATCACAAATCAGCTCAATCCTCTTCTCAATATAAGTATTTTTAACTAAAACAGCATCAAAGCTGCTTGAAGTGGTTTAAAAAGCGACGACAAAGGCTCGGCTATCACGACCTAAAAAACCAACAGAGTTGGCAAACAAAAATTTCATCAACTGAAGAGGTAATGACAATAGAAGGACAGCAAACCATTTTTTCACCACGGTAAGATTATCGAAGGGTGAGACTACAAGAGACATTATCGTATTATTTATCTGCACTTGCACATCTAGGAAAGTTGAATGTCAAATCGTCGTAAAATCGAAAGAATCAGGCGATGCATGTAAAAAGGGGTTGTTTATAATCATCAAAGGTGTGCGACTTTTTGCGCAAGAAGGACAACTTGACTTAGTTTTACTCATAAGGACGAGACTGTGAGCCAGAGAGCGCGGCTTCGAGTCTTTGCAAAATGCAAACTTTTTTCAAACATCAACCACTAACGGCGTGGGTTTTTCTGCTACAGATCAATTACTAATGAGAAAAGTTTTCACACTGAAGACCTTTTTTTATTGTGAAAAATCATCCCGAGGGCGCGAATCAAAAGCTGCATCGTTTCGCGGGCGGCACAATTTCGCTTCGCGGACAAGGTTACGTGTATACACATCGAAGAGTATAATCCGATCCGCTTCGGCAGGCTAGTAGTTAGAGCTCACAAGACACTTCAGGTCAGGAAGTTGGGTATACGGCGGAGCGCAGCCAGAACAAAATTTGATTGAAGAGAATTGATTCTTTGTTTGTCATAATGACGTCAGTGTGCAGGCCAGCCGTTCAAGCACGTTATATTGAAATTGATCTTTGCCTTTGTAGTGGCGTATGCGACGTCAAAATTAATGCGTGAATGAATAAACAAATCGATCAATGAACAAGTCACGAACCCCATTAAAGATCTAGCGTCATGTTCAGGTGTTCAAAATTCAATTTTGGATTACGTGGCACCAAAAATAGCTTCCAAAATGCCAAATAAAAACCGTATTTTCGCGCCCAAATTAGAAGTTTTAGGCGCAACGCAATTTGACTGTTAATGCAAAGTGGACATAAGGCTCAACGGTCTTCCACCACTACCCCATTCCGAGAAAGGAATCGCATAATGATAACAATAACAGCACGTAACTAAAGTGAATGAGAAATCCCAGGCGAGTATAATAGTACAGACTACAACGGGTTGCACACAATCATAATCGAAATCACCCGTGTAGAGCTACTTTCTAGTAGCCTACTGTAAGTCTACAAACCTATGTGGATTTATTTTTCAAAATCAGTGGTATCTTTTAAGTTGAATTGCGAACAAATAAGCCAAAAACCGTAGATGCATGCACATACACTATAGATTTTACTTGTTTTTGCAGTTTTTCGCTTTGATGTGAAAAGGAAAAGATATTGTCTACCTAGACAATCATTATACTTCCTCGCAATCAAATTAACTGTCACACGAACCCTGGTGCTTTATCACGACCTAGTCACGTTTGCAGCTCATTAACTATGTTGACGTGAACACAACTTGGCACTTCTCTTTATCAAGTGCCATGGCGCGTGGTTGAAATCCACAGCGGAGCCAGTAATTTCTCAGAGTTTATTTGAAGCCAAATGTTCGAGAATAAGCTTCTAGCCTTTTCCGTATATTGCCTCCACACTACTCAATCCTATCTGAAGTTATTTTTCACCTTCCCTTACTATCACAACAATTGCACCACAACCAACATGAATAGCAAAAGATTGAATTTCGTGATGTATCATAATAATAGGAACATTGCTGTTACAATTTACGTGAAAATGAGAAAGGTACCGTATCAATCTATGCGAGCCAAATATCATTAAAGCTCTTTCTCTTTTTCGGTTAAATAACATCTGAAGATGAAAAACCCGCCTCACATAAATTCAAACTCTTTGCTCACCACCACTAAAATTCAATAAAGGATTTGTTGGGCACCATTAGTTTAAAGCTTGCCACAAAGTTAGGCATCAATATGCACGAAAAGAGCATTGCAAGCTACCCCTCAATAAGCCACTGCATAGCATCATTGAATACATTGGACGATAGTTCGATAACCAACCTAAATCAGACATGAGAATGCTAACTTAATTTTTTTTCTATAATGGGCCAAAAGTGATGTTAACACATAACTGCTTGAATTGAATGCATTGCAATAAAACTGAAATAACAAGTTTAATTTGAACAAAAAGATATTTAAAAATCACATTACCAGGTTTGAATTATCTTCCTGAAAAGGACACCATTTATCCAGGAAGACTTCAGCGAAAAACGGGTTTCTTCCAAGAGCTGAATTTTTAGAGCTATTATTCTTGACTTTCTTGCTTGTCTTATCGTTCTTCTTCCACCTTCCCACAGCAACCACTAATATGGCTGCTTGTTTTAGTTTTTTCTTCCATTGCTTGTTACTAGATATTCCAGAAGGTTCAGACGTAGGTCTGCAATCTAACTTACTGTCTCGAGGTAACGAACGGGTATTCAGCATCGGAATTGACCAGCCAATAAATTAAGCTTACAACGAAACAAGCTAAAAAGGAAAAAAAATTGAATAAATTCTGAAAATGAGATAATTTTGCTAACGCGGCCTAAAGCTGCAACTTTTCTGAAACTTCGTAAGTCTTTCTATGCTGCATTTCAATTGTGGTGTGTTTCAGCGTAGCATAAATTAGCTCGCTTTGTACGATTGTTATACGGCATCATTGGTGAAAATCCTATTAATTACTAGACAAAGATGGTAAAGGTAGCTTAAAAATCTACTTGAGTAGATTTATTCCTGCATACTCAAAAAGATACTCATGTAAAGTAGAAACCACAGATAGCTATTTACTTCAGTAAAGTACCCGAAAATTAAACCACTTAAAGTAATGAAAGTTTAAAGTAGTTTCGGGATTTTAGCAATTTTTTCTGAATTTCTTCGTTTTCAATTTATTTATCACTGCAAGCCACCTCAATCACAAAATTGATTTTCACTTTCCATCCCATTATAGTCTATAGCACTTACTGTGGTAAAAAAGCGCACAGCCAAAAGAGAAAATGTTACCACAAATTTAAAAAGTTTTTGACTGCAAAATCGTCTTCCAACGCATGGTTTTCAACTTTAATTAAAATCTGCCAAAGGCGATTTCAAAATAGCGTAACCAAGGATAATCCGCCCTATCCCTTGAGAAGCCCCTGCACTGTGGCTAGATTGTTGAGGGTGGAGTGGTATTTTTAAAGAGAAAGTCTGACCAGAATTTCCATACTTTAATCCAAGTTTTTGTTTGTCCGATAAATTTTACTTTTTGTGTTGCATGAAGAAATTTTACTTTTTTTGGTTCTTACTACAAATAGGCACAGTCATTGTTTTATAATTAGATTAAGTAGCTAATTTTTTTTCTTTGATGACCGTTAACATGAGTGTTTATGCAATTCAAAGCTTCAAAGAAAAAAAAAAGAAAATGGTAATTATTCTAATGTTTAATCGACAAACTTTTGTTGTTTTACCTAAAAGTAACTTAATATTCAAATCCAACGCAATGTATTTGGAAGGGGGGCGTAGTCCCTTTTGCCCTTGCAACCACGTGGCTTTCACTTATTCCCCTGCCTGTCCATTACTCCCACTAAACCCTTAACTGGGTCGGTCGGTAGGCTAATGTGTAGTCAGCTGCAAATTAGTAGAGAAGTTTGCACTAAGAAGAATTCTTTTCCACACGCCCCCATAAGGTGCGGGCCCCACTCCCGTATCTAAAAACCACTCACCTAGTTCTAAATGGCACAGTATAGTGCAGACATGTAATCAGTTTGAAATTTACTTCTTTTTTTGGTGGGCTTGTATTTGATTTGATTTTTTAATTGTTATTTTCTGCATTTAAAAATTGTTTTATAATTAATAGTCGTTAAAACGTGAAGCAAATCGATGAGATCAACATTGATATACTTCGGCTAGTTAACAAAAAATTTTATGTCCTTGTGATACCTAAGATTTACAACATCTAAAGTCTAAAGCAAGAGGGCTCAAGTCAGCTGAAAACTTTAGAAGAAACGTGCTAAATCTTTTATCCTAAATTAAGTTTTGGTAATGACGTTTTTTTCAGAGACCACTCCGAATTTTTGTTAGAATCACAGGTACTAGGTAAATTTTAGCAATTTTCGCTCAAGTTATGTTTATGAGATGTCCTATTTCTTAGAACTGAGATGATACTGAGGAAATCAGTCAAAAACAAGGCTTGTTGTTGTTGTTGTGATTACCCCTCCTCTTCCTCGGGATGGAGGTACGGCACGAACGGCAATTCAGGTTTACACCGTCAACCAAATTGCATTAGGCAAGGGAAAAGATGGCAGCCCGTTTCGAGCCAGTTACGAATGATTGGTAGCCCCACCACCAACAAGGCCGACTGCCAATTGATGGGCACCCAAGAGTCGTTTCTTATGACATGCCGGGTGGGTAGCTTCACAATAGTAACCCGGTAAAGTATGGGTAGGCCACCTGTCTGACACATAAAAATGGAGGCATCCCGTTAAGTGCCTTGCCCATGGTCACAAGCAAGCTTGCCGGCTTGTTCTCGACACTATCCCTTTTTTATGCTAAGCGCCAAGCAGGGAAGCTGTGAATACCATTTTTAAAGTCTTTTGGTATGACTCGACTAAGGAAATAAACCCCAGGTCTACCGACCAAAACAAGGCTTCGGGACAAAAACAATCAAACAAAACAGAGGCTTCAATAAATTTTCAATTCAAAGCTGTTTTTGCAGCAAAATACATCTAAATTCACCAGACGATAACTGCTTTAGATTTGGTTACGTAACTAAAATTTATAACTACTCAAATAGCGTTGCTTCCTGCTTTGCTTATTCAAGCAAAAGTAGAAGTAGAAAAAATGAAACTACGTGAGCAGCTCATACTGAAAAACCTACTTATGTAGTTTACTAGAATAGACTATTTCGTCACTGACTACATCTGTAGCTAGCTCATTTATTTAAAACAAACAAAACAATCTGACTACGTCAAACCATTTTGCCTTGATAGATCATTCCAGAAACTATAGTTCCACTTTTTTCTGCGACAATCTGCATCTATTTAGACGTCTTCAAAGTTAAAACTGACCACACCAGCTTAACACTTATCCCAGGAAGCGCAAATCGCAGTTATATTTTAGAGGCCAAAAAGTCCGTCGATACCAGACTATCTCGGAAATTGCATTTCGATACCACATTTAAATTGACTACTTGTACCGCAGTCAGTATGGTCGGTCAATAAACAACAGTAGGGAATTAGTAAGTTTTAACTGCGAAAGTACTTTACTTTGATTTAATTATTTGGCTGACTCGCGCGTTCGACTAGCTCAAAATGACAAGAAAAACAAAATGAATTGAAAAAACACTCCAAATACAGACACAAACATGCAAAAGACTGAACGTTTTCGACCGAAATAGCTAACTTCAAAACGTTATAAGATATTTGCCATTTGCAAGCACCTTTACAGTTGACACAGCCTATCAACAAAGCGAATCCAATTTTCGAAGGCCAAATATGCCAGGCTACTTTTTCACCAACTACATTAAAATTAATTAAATACGATACCTTTTCACAGCAATTAGACCGCTTTCTTTTGCTGGAACCGCGCGTAACTCGACGCCAAAGGAAGCTTCCAGCTCGCTGGGGTGTACTTCCCGTTTGTTGTGATTTTGAGCATTTGTTTTCAAGGAAGCAAGATTTCGTTAGGCATTTTTGACCGGCATTGTGGGGTTTGTTGGCAATAACTTCATTTTGACGGCGATACAAGATGGCGGAGCTCGATTCACCAAACCCAACTCCGGGAGACGTTTTTAACACTTTGCCATTAGTAGTCGGGCTTTTTGGCTTTGGACTTTTTGTTACAATTTGTTCAATATTTTCAATTTCTTGCGATGAAAGCTTTTGTGACTTAGAATTGGAATTGCTTCGACGAATAGCTGTTTTTCGCGTCGAATTTCGCCGTTTTTTGCCGCTGGAACGAACCGCGCGGCGCGCTACGTTGTAAGAGCAGCGCGACGTTGTGCTTGCATTTCTAGTTCTGCGTTTTGCAGATTGTTTTCCGGCTTTTGCACGGCTTTTGAAAATACTCTCGTTTTCAGACCTCACAATGTGATGGCGAGCGCAGTAAGTCTTCTTGACGTGACATCCATCGCATTCTACTCCGCTTGTGTCTTTAAACGTGATCGAGTCTTCCCAAGCACCAACATACCTTTTACTCGATGACATTCTTTCCTGAATACGCTTCATAGAATAACTTAAGTCTACAACTTCATCTTTGCGTTGAAATGACTTCTTTTTACGTCCCCATACTCTGCTCATCCACCGACGAAACGAGTTTCTCATACGTTTCTTGTCACGTGATCTTTTTGACGTAATGGCAGGCGTAAAAACGTCAGAAATTGCATCTTCATCAGGTATCCGTCTTCGCTTTTTTCTTCTGTAAGGTAAACGGAAGAGATTCTTGCGGAAAAACCCATGCTTGACGTCATTACAACCATCTGCTAGCTCTTCAGACACAATCATAACTGAACAACTTTTCCTCAACCTTGCACATACGGCATGAGTATAAACTGAAGCAGAGTTGGTCAGGCTTTAGCTACTTTCTTGAACCTCGAGGCAACTTTTAAATAACACAGCTTGTAAACATGTATTTCTTTTGAAGTACGACTTAAGCTTATTAAAAGCTATGCTTTTTCAAATTATTAACACGTTATGCAGCACAGCGCTGGCTAAATGTTTATAACAACCGTGGAGTTAAAACTAGCTTAGTAGACAGCCTTAAGCAGTTAGATGATTTACAGTCACTGTGAAATAACTTGCAAGTGCAAGGCAAAGCTAGGCGTAATTAAAATCTCATCAGGCTGGAAACGATAAAATTAAGAAAGTAGCAACCCAGTAGACGGAAGCAACTGCCACCGCAACACGAGACAGCTTTTAATTAGGACACGAAACAAAAACAGTATTAGCAATTCAGTATGGGACTGGTATAGTGCCTTAAGCTATTTTTTCCTTAGAGATCATTTTTGTTGAAAATATAGATCCACATTACCTTTGGATTTGTATTAGACCTACTAGATCAGTGATTCTCAACCTTTTTTTTGCTGCGGCACACTTAATGATTTCAAAATTTGGCGGCACACATAGAAAAAGCTAAGTTTAAAAATTATTTACTTACATATAACACACTGCGTAGAATAGTTTATGATAACAATTTTAAATATCCGAAATATATGATATGTGCTACAAAAATAACAGTACGTTTATTAAAGGATTAATTACAAGTTAATAATAAGAATACTTTTAATGCGAAATATATCTAAAATTTGGCGGCACACTTTTATAATTTCGCGGCACAGTGGTTGAGAATCATTGTACTAGATAAACGACAATGGGTATTTTCTATCGACTGCGTAAAACAAAAATCAGTTTTCAGAAAATGTGTCGTACACTTATGTCTACCGATGAAATTCTGATCTTAATTCAAAACCAACACGATACTATTCATTATCAGACTGTATAGAGTAATATAGAGTAAACAATAATAGCTTTTAATACGAAGTAAATAATGCATTTGGTCAAAGATCTTTTCACTGCTAGCCATTAGCGCCATCTTACGGCGAAAAGTAGGCGTAATAAACCGGTGCGATAGCAAAGCAAACCAACTCAGTACGACGTTATCTTTCAAAAAAAGCTGTCACTTGCTTTTTGAAAAGCACTCACCAGAGAGGTAACGCGTCAAATAAAATCAATGATCAATGTACCTCAAAACGCTGCATGCAAAATAGCATTTTTTAAAGCTATTCCGAAATTTCGGAGATTTACTCCATGGCGTGACTACAATCCGTGACACCAACTTCAAAAACATAGTTTTCAGCAGCCACTAATTAAAGGTAAACTCTGGTTTAAAAACCATTATAATAGAGCATAATCCCTAAAATAGAGCCACACGGGGCGTGCCACCTACGTTTGGTGTCAGTACTAGGTCTGTTGTAGGGTTTCTCAAATTTGGCAGTTTCGCTTATACAGGGATTGAGGGACAAAAACAACCATCACAAGCATAAATTCGTCACCACATAAATCGAAAATTGCAGATTTGCAAGAGTGTTTTTGGTGTCAATTAAATAAAATTATCCAGTCGATTAAATTCATCTTGGTACTTGTGGGTTATCTGTCACCACTTTTTTTCACCAGGTATTAAATTATTATTATTTAACTGTATATATAATGTTTAAGCCTAAAATGAGTTTGTGGGACCTTCCAAAAACTGAAGAGGAAGCTGTTCGCCTGTTCCAAAGCAAAGGAATTATACCGACTGAGAAGTATTGCAAGAATGGCCACCCAATGAAGCTATACTTCGGTTCCAGGATCTTTTGGAAGTGTAATAGAAAGAACTGCTGTTGTTTACTTTAGGTTTATTAGGTTAGGTTAGGTTTATTAAATTAAAAAAAAAGTGTAGGTTTATTAAATTAAAAAAAAAGTGGTGACAGATAACCCATAAGTACTAAATTAAAAAAAAAGTGGTGACAGATAACCCATAAGTACCTTAATGTTTAGTAAAATTAATTGTTTTTACTTAATTGATTGTTGATAATCAACTAGAGTTAACTAATTTTTCAACAATTATTTTGTGTTTGCAATTGGAGCTAGCTAAGTAGAATTCTGTAGAAGTTGAGAAAGTTCTAGGTTTGAAGTTTTGAACCATTCTTGTCACTCACAACCATATAAACAACGTTATATTTCTTATTTTAAAATAATCGCAATATTTTTTGAGAACACTCTAAATTTGCAATCTAATTTAGAAGCCCATTTCTCGCATCTAGGTGCAAGTCATATCTAAATCTAGATTAAAATAACAGAGCTGATTTATATTATTTACATATAAATCCCGGGTTTCCGCGGATTTAAATTTACTAAAATTTCCGGGATTCCCAGAATCCAGAGAAAGAAACCTTAGTCTATTGGCTTCCTATTGTGCGGTTAAACAGAGGGAAAAAGCTTTAAAATAAATGTTCCAACATCTGGTTTACACTACACAAACAGTTTACCGAAAGCCTACCTCAGACAACCATGTCCTCTCTTTAATTTCATCTTGGTCGCTGTCTTTGTCATCTTCAAAATCATACGCTGGTATTGATTTGCTCACAAGTTTCATAGATTTTCTTAATCTGCGTAAAATGTTATTTATTTCACCCAAAATCGCGAGTTTTTGTAGCTACCAACTTGTTTGGTTTAATCAGTCAAGATTTAGTCTCTACACAGTAATCATACACAACTCGTTAAGTGCTGCACAAAGTGACGTAAAAATTTTTAAAGAGTAAAATAAAAATTCTTAAAATTGAAAACGTTTTTCTTCACATTGCTTTTGAAGAAACAAAAGTCAACATAAGGTTTAATTTCAAAACATAAACGTAAATTACTGGGTCAAAAGAATCGCGGCTTACCTTTCTCATATTTTTAAAACAGCCTTGTTCTTGATTCAGAACTGTCACACAGCTTTGGAAAAAAAGCTTTAACCATAGTTGCAGCATTTCAAATACAGGAAGAGATTCACGAAAAAAAGAACAGGTTCTCTATTTTTTAGTGGTTTTTTGTTTGTGTACCACCTGGAAGTTTTTCAAGTGTCGCTACATACCACCAAAAGCGCAACTAAGGCTAAGGAGCTGAACCCCCTTTAGCCTTATTTTTACAGGCACACGCTCAAAATTTTTACCTCAAAAATCGGGTAAAGATCTTTTTTAGAAACGCTCAATAAAGCATTCTTCTAAAAATCGAGCAAAAGCTGTTTCTCTACGATCCAAACGTTTGGAAGTCAGTTTCCTCTCTTCACAAAATTCTTTGTCGCGTGCCTGCTTAGCACTCCGTACTTAATAATTTAGTTTAAAGCAGCAGCTGCTTTACTTCTAGCGGTAGTTACAACAGTGGAGAAAACTTCACGTTTGGCCCGGAAGCTGCTGGGATACTATCTAGAAATAGCTTACAAACCACCTGTCGCACTGGCGCCACAATTTGAGAATCACCGGTCTAGGTCTTCTAGTTCGTCGAGATAGAGCCACTAATGAATGCGTGACGAAAACGAGTGGCAAAACAGTAGCTGTTTTCGAAGCTATCTTGTTCTCATTAACTACATCAAAAGAGAAGAGCTAAAGCGAACGAGGTGATAAATCTCGAGAATTCAGACGGCTAATAATTCAGACGAAATATAAGAACTCATTTACTCTATCTCAGGGCATCTTAATCGGGGCCATGTGGCCCCCTACGAGGAGGTTTGGGGGCCACACCAGAGATTTTCACTATGGAGCTAAAATTTTGTTATAAGTTGTGCGAATCTACTTAATCAATCACCAAGCAAAAAGTCATTTAATTGACGCGATATCGCCACCGATGAGCGCTTCACGAAAAGTTTATGGCAAAAATAACATTTTTCAAAGCTACATTGAAGGTGTATATCACCAACAAAGCACTTCTTAGCAATTGCCGTTAATATTTCATCATCTCTTGTTTGGCATGATTGAACGAAAACTTTTAACGAAAACAAAAGTTGGAAAACAAAAGATGATTCTCTTTCGCAAACAAGTTTTACAAAAACAGAATATCTGATGATAAATCATATTGATGAAGATCATGCTAAAGAGCACAAAACAAAATACTCAAGTAAAGTTATGCAGCAAAACTGTCAGAGGTTTTACGTGCATAAGCAAAAAAGGGAGAACTGTCATATGACGTACTTCTTGAAAATTACTAGAACAAGACTCCTAGAAAATTCAAAAAAATACTAAAAACTTTGGTAAAGCATGTCTTCAGACCACCAAAACCTTGACCTCGCACTTTTTTGAGGTAATTTTAACGGTACTGCTGTTTTGTTGTATGTTTTACTTGTTAGTGATATAGCGTTCTTAATTATCTTTTACATGCAGTTTGCGACAAAATTATTTTAATTTTGGAAAAAAAAAAAAATTTATTCGCAATTCTTAGTGAATAGGTTAATGCCAAAATGCTAGTAAACATTTTATTGAATTGTTTTGCTTGTAAACTCAAATCATCCTTAGTTAAATAAGCAATATCTAAGGCTACACTAAATTAGATGGCGGTACTAGGAAGCGAAACGTTTTGGCTCTACTAAATTTACCATTACAATATGTAACTTTTTCAGCCACTTTTTAACAGCAGCTAAGTTCATTCAGGACAAAAACAACAACAGAAGTAGCCGCTTGCTGTTAACATCATCTAACCTGTACGGTTACAAGCTTAAAATTAAGACAACTGTGGATTAGATAGATTACCCATCAAGCGATCTTGCAGTCGAAAATATCTAGCATCACTGCCTTAATATGCACTTTTTTTCTACTGTATATCTTGGATGAAATCGTTAATCACAACAGATTTCTGTCAGCCTACCTTTGCACAAAAGGAGATTGTAAAACCATAATCCCATTACACACCATCATTAATGATTCGTACGCCAGTATAGGCAAACTGAACTTCAAAACTGACGCAACTCAGAAATGATTTGACTTAAAAATTTGCAACAGCATGACAGTGTTTTTTGGACCGAACTAAACCTAGGTATAATTGGCAAGAACAAAGTCGTCAAGTTGGCGTACGCCTGCCAAAACGTTTATACACAAACTTCACTGCTTTTCAAAGGCATTCGTGCACTTCGACATCAGCGGTTTGAAAGAGATTCAGTGTCAAAACTAAAGACACGTACAGGGCAATATTCCCACGAAAAAGACACAAGACTAAGGTCATGGGTGATTTTAATGACGAAAAAGTCGTTTAACAATTGCAAACAATTACAAACAGTCTGTAACAAACTCGCGTTGATAAGCAGCTTAATGAAAATGCCTCTTTCAAAGATACAGGGTATTCTAATTTGGGTATAATTTCGGTAAAGAAGTGACTTTGAGTAATCACTTTGCTAATATCGCTACTAGCAATGGTTCATTTGTAACAAATGTTTAAGTCATATTCCTTATACACTGGTCGTTCTTGACCTAGCATCCCTAAGCTGTCGCAGTCCTGAAGTTTTCTCGTACTTTTTGTGATGGACTAAGTTAATTTCTAAGAAAAAAATTATCGATTCCAAGAAGTATTAATTATCGATTCCACTGTATTAAATAGTCAGGCATTTTAAACTTTTTGCAGTATATTTTCGATAAACTGTAGAAGTTACATAGGCATGCTTATGAAAAGGCCGAGTTTCAACAATGTCTATGGTGTGTAGAAAATCAAATATAGCGAAACTATTGCAAAAAGCCACGAAATTGTTTGTTCCGCTTGTGTCATGTTTCCACTTTCGCTAACAGCGGTGCAACAAAAATTCTCTTGATATTTGTTGACATTGTTGTTCAACACGACATGATATACTTTATCATGTCAAATAGTTAACAAGACCCAAGGAATGCCCACGTGATCTTGCCTTGTAGGGCCACAGAAAAAAGCACGTAAAACAATTTCCCCACCTTGTGGTAGACATGCACTGAGCCAGCAGCACCCGTAACTCTGAAGCAAGTCTGAATACCAAATGTTCTGTGTAAAACCATAAAAATATCCGAATAAGCGGAAGACAAAAACATAGTACTATAGAGATAGGGTCCGGTTAAAGACAAGAAAGATGAATACTAATGCAGGGGAGCTGAGACTATAATTTTCAAATCTTTACTGTTGTGAACATTAACCAAAAAACGGAACCACTCATAATGCTAAAGATTCTCAAGCTTTTACCAAAATTATTACCGCAAACTCTTAAACGAGACGTAGGCCTAGTATACTCTAAAACGAAGTCTTTTGAAAAAAAGATTTAGCAATTCACGTTACGAACGAACGCAAGTGCACTGCCCCGGGTTCAGTCATGCCAACATGGATTGCCGTACCGCCTATGGTCAAGAGAAGTTGCTGCAGGTCATTGCAGAAACTGTTATTCAGGTGTAATTTTGTGTTATTACCACCTGCTTACAAACGAAGTACGATACTTGACTTATTTAACGCATGGGTTATGGTAATAGCGTAACTAAATGTCTTGGCTTTAAATAGAGTTAAGGAAATTTGATTTACAAATTTGAAAATTGGATCAGCGATGCAGGGATTCAAAACCTTTTTTTAAAACACATTTTCTGTGAAAGATTTAACGAAAATACAGAAAAAGATTTTCAACTGTCATTTTTGCGTCAGAAAAATCTAGAATTGACTAAATACCAAAACTCTTGAATTGCATTTTTTGACGCTTTCACTTATTACTTGGCTAAATGCCAGTCACGCTAGAGTTACGGCTCATTAGAATTTGTTAGCTTAGAAAAGGTTCATTTGCCATTTACAGTTTGCCTCTGAACTACACTAGACCTTGAATAAGGGGACTTAAGATCTGACAAACTTTCACTTGCTAAAAACAAGTGGCCTATGATGCAAGCCTGACAATTTCCCACCAACTTGAGCGAACGCAGAAGTCAGCAAAACATTATTTTTTCGAAAAAGAAAGCCAAAGCATGTGTAAAAAATTTAAGTGTGCTATGTTGAGGACATTTGAAGTAAACCAGCAGCATTCCACTGCACGCTTCAGCTTACGGCTGCACTTAAGAGGAAATTGAATGATGACACCTTCAGCGTGATGCGTAAAATACTTTGTTTCAAAAACTTGCCTATTTGACCAAATGAATATAGGCAGAGAGGAGGTTCCACAAAACCAAATCTGAGTTCGGGGCACATGATCACGCAAGCGCTACTATTAGCTCGCTTTGATTGTCCCAACGTTTGAATTCCCGATATATAAGATCTCATTTACTCTAGCTCTTCCCTTTTGACGCCATTCCGCCATTGATAAAACAAAACAAAACGCTTCTGCTAAAACAACTTTTTTCAAAGCTATATTAAAAATTTGAGCGTTCACAATTTGGCAAATAAAGTTGTACTTTTAGAAAGTACTCTCTGACTTTACTCCACACATTCTTTTTGCCGGAGAAATTTAGTATCATACAATGATCACATAATCACTTTTTTGTTCGAACAATATTAAGAAAATTTCATTTGTGTAGCCAAAGCCTGAGCCCTTTCCGTTTTTTGAAGAACAGTCCAGCTACGGACCTGTTTCTGGAATAAAAAAATGCCTTTGCAATTCTTCCCTTAGCTCAAAAATCTCTTGAAACCATTTACTAAATAAGGATTGCTTCCCATCACTGCAGTGCGCAACCAGCAGTACTAGTTTTATACGGCGCGACTTCGTAAACTCCCGGCCCAGAAAATTAAGGCAGAGCCATTCCAGGTATTAATTACGAGAAACAGCCTTTTTAGATATATGGCGTAGCACAAGCCCTGGCCAGTTAACTTCTGCAGACTTATTGCTAATTCAACCGTCACCGAAACTTCTTTGGTTTCGCTCTTTGAGGTATAATTTTGCTTCAAATATTGTAAATACACAAGCACTCACATGTTCATTTTTCCAGACTTCATCGAAGCGTGATTGCGTGAACGTAAGTATTCCAATTCGTGCTTTTCCAGGCCATCAATAATTCCACCTCTAACACGACCTGCTCGGCTCACTGGAGTTCCAGCAGTGTCGTCATCCTTTAAATTGTCTTGGGATTTCTGATTAGATCCGTTCGAATTATAAATCTCGTCAAACTGAGATGATGTCAGATGTAGATATTGTTTCGGGTCGTGCGACATTTGACGCGATAGTAGCGGGTACGCAGCTGTGCGATTCATGTGATCAATCAATTTTCTTCGACGTGAAGCCGTTTCACGAAAGGTGGAATGGGAAGAAGCGGAGTCCATGGTTGCTCTTCTTCGGCGAGGTTTGTCACCTTCAAACTCAAACTCATCTTGGGATGAAGGAGGAATTTCTACAATATACAACTAAATAAGCTAAAAGAATTACGCAGGTAGCATTGTTTTGTTTTTCAAGAACTCGTCAGAATATTAAATAGGGTCGAAAATGTTATATTTGCAAGTCAGAGCTATTCATAAAAAATAAATATCACACCTAATGTCAAGATACTAGGTTTGTAAGCCTCGTAAATAAAGCAATAATCAAAGCACTTGCAATTAGGGTTGTACTGCTAATAAAGGTACCGAAACAATAGGCTAAGTGGTACGCCATAAAAAAGGTCTCCACGCGTCATATTTTAACCACATTTGAGAAGTGTTGCCAAAAAAAGATCGTCACCAGTTCTGGTGGTCACAGTCAACACTTTTGGTAAGGGGCCAGAAGGTGGTGCCGCAACGGTGTGTTTAACCTGCTACACTCCTACCTAAAATTATGGTAACGATAAAAGCACATTACTTGGTTCGCTGTCAACTCGCACAACGTCGTTCTCACTTTGCAGAAAGCCGTCATAATAAAGGTTCGTTCGTAGACGAGTCATCAGAGGCGAGCCGCTCAATCTGTGTCTTTTCAGCTGCTCGGTTCTTTTTCTGTTGGTTGCAAGAAACACGAGCGGCAGTGGAGGGTCAGAAGAGATGTTCACCATCGAATTGGCAGAAAGATCAACTGCAGGGTTCTTTTCGTTCAAAGTAACGGATATTGCCTGATTACTTTCCAAGTTGAATACTTTACTGACTACAGCTGCTTGTGTTAACTTTTCTTCGTCAATGCTATTTGAGCGTCGAAAGGGAATAGGGACCTTGGTCCAAAAGTTTTTTTTTCGATTTACGGCTACTTTGTCACCTTTGTCCAGTTGCTGCTCGTCCAAAACCCCTTTAGGATGCTCAACTTCAAAAACAGAGTTGTGACGATGGAACGCTTCGTCATAGACATTAAAGCAGGAACATTCGGACTCATTGGTTTGCAAGAATTTCAAATCAAATGGCTCCTTGCCTTTGCTGGTTTTTCTTTTCAGCGGCAAACGAACTTTTCGTTTGTTTGACATTAGCTTCTCAGGAAGGCTGACAGTCGGACTCAACTTTTTTTTCTCTCTTTTGTCCTGCTCGGCTGAAAGCTGCTGAAAAGCAGGACAGATATCCCCTGAATGATGATGGGCACATATTGAGCAGAGCGGTTTGTTGACAGCTTTCACAAAGAAGTTACTATTTTCTGAATTTGCTTTCTTAAACATCGCTTTGGTAGGCTTTCGACTTTTTTCTGAAGACACGTAATCTGTCTCGGAAGGGGTCAAAGCTTGTTCTCCAGCTGCAGCCTTTAACTGAGCAGTCTTGTCACGGTTGATGACACTGTCGTCTAAATCAAATGAAAAAGTTACATCATTAGGCCTGAGGCCATTATATAGTGGAGTATTCTCCACATTTAAAACTGCCTTTTGTTTGTTTAGCACGCTTATCATTGCTTCATTATTTTTGTTTACGGGCAAATACTTCTCAGTGCTTATTTCCGCCACTTGAGAATTGACACTGGCTTGCTTTTGATCTTTATACGTCATATCAGGCTCTGAAAAACTGGCCTCATTTGAAAAATATACAACTTTCTTTTCTTCTCCTGTCTCATTAGAACTAGTAATTGAATTGTCTTTGCTTTGTACATGCTCCAACTGTTTACTTTCATCAATCACTTGACCATCTACGCTTGGACCATCGGGAACTGGTATTCCACACAGTTCACAGATAAGCTCTTCTACTGACCTAGGTGTTGTAGGATGAAGTGTAGCTGTGGCAGCAAGGTCATCAGAGGTAAAGGAAGGCTCTTCGATTTTAGTGTCATCAAGGCAGTCCATTAGACGATGAACATTGGCCAAAGCGTCGTCTAAGCTGCTTTCATCTTTTATGTAATAGAAATTATTTTCAGCATCACTGGAAGATTGATTAAAAACAGTGAATGAAAATCTGTCGGCGGATCTCGTATCGGCAGCCATGCGGACATTATCAGCTGTAAAGTCAAGATTTTCTTTAGGTCGGAATTTATCCATGCATACAAAATGTTTATGTCAGTTCAATTAACTATAGATAAAATCAATAATGCAAAATTTCTGAAACCATCACCAATGTCACGTGAAGTCATTAGGGCAACTTTAGGAAAGATTAAAACACTTATCAGTAAGTTAGTCTGTACGAGTAGCCATTTATCAGTGAAACATGACCCTATACATTAATATTATCGCAATACCGGCGGATAAAAAAGTACAAGTTGCAATTGAACCGCTCTACCACAGGCTAGAAAACTCTGCAATAACAGACCGATACCGGTACTTGACCTAAGCCTAATAAATTACCGTTTGAACGAATTTACCACATTAAATATTTTTTTCGTAGGCTATGCAATTTTACGTTTCATATCATTCTATACTTTTTGCTTTCATAGAAGGGACAACAGCTCTAAATATAGATAAACTTTTCAGACCAGCTCCGGAGTTTTAAATGTCAACCTTCCTCTTGGGTTGTTTAGTATAAATTTGATTAATTTTCTGCTTGTTGAAACCCGCTAAAGCAGAGAAAATCATCGTTAAGAACTTGTTCCAAATGCACAACAATGCCGTAATTTAGTGTCTAATAATACTTTTTTCAACTTCTTCTGGAACTTGCTCCAATTATGGCATCAAGCAAACATTGCGGAACACAAAGTAGCAGTTATCGACTCAAATTTCTGATAAACCTGCCAACTGAAATCGATTTGCGATCAGTAACGAAACCGTATTGACAAGTTGTCAAACAACAAGCGAAAGAACATTAGTGAACCATTTTTCCGCTATTCATATTAGTATGCTAGCCAAGTTTGAAGCCAGTAGTTCTGTACATATTGGTGACTTCCCTAAACGCTTATAATGCTAACTTGAAGAACACCACCATCAGATATATAGAGCTCTTGCATACGAACTAACGTCAGTGCAGTAAAATCTGTAAAAGCAATAAAAAGCATAAAGACCTCTCAGAGTGTTTATTCGCAAACAAATGTTTGAAAACCGATATTTAATCTTTCTTTAGTTAAATCCACGTCACTGATGCCTTGTCACCCCCATAAAACTTTATAGCACCGAAATTCCAACCTTATATCAACAATTAAAACACAGGCTAACATTTCACACCACATTTTGAGCAATATCTGCGATTTTTATCGAGCATGCCATATAGAAACGAGAAAATTAGCTTACGTTCAACCACGTCTTCAGACGTCAACACTCGAGAACTTAATGTTTGATATGAAAACAATTGGCAAATTCATAATTCTTTCACAAGATATTTACAATAAAAAATAGATCACTTGGACTCCCAGGGCCATTTTATTAAAAAGCGAAATAAACTACGCTGTTGCCAAACTACGAACCTTGCGGAACACCTGGGAGATTAGATCATAAATCTCAGAGTGAGAAATTGCGGTCAGCAAAAAAATTGTAGCAATCCCTACATTTTTTCAAACAAAATATTTGTATTTCTTGCAGCGCAAGCCCTTCAAATATGATACATTTCACAAATATTCAAGCTTATTTTCTACCCATCGTAATCAAGCCACAAGATCATTGGTGTGCTAATACAGGAGAAAACGTGAAATCTTTTTTTAATTAGCATCTTCTGTAACTGAATTATCTTCTTTTGCAGAGCACTTTTCATCGAGTTACGGATCATCTTCCCCTCTCCGACGTCACGAAACTAATTTTTAAGTATAACTGGCCAAGAGTGATCAATTACAAATTATTCAACAGCAACTAAAAGCGACATTAAACAATCATAAAATCGACCGCGCACAACAATCAAAACCCTTGAGAACCTGAGTTGTACACAAACGTATTAGATATACAGTACAGAGTTTTAAAAAGCTTTCATAATTCAAAGGCGGCAATGAAGTTACATTAATAGCAATTTGTCGACAGAAACAGTAATGCAACTTTACAGTAGCGCTAAATCTGCGTGGGGCTACTTCAGAAGGGACTTCAAGGTGCTACTGCCTTTTGCCACCATATTTGCATTGCTTCATGAAATTTTCTACGACCTATTATACAATTTCACTGCTACCGTGCTTGCAATGTAAACCTGCCTACGTGAATCAACGTTTCTGCTTTTCTTTTCGTCCCACCAGTAGTTGTAAATCACTAGCTTTCATTCTTCTTCCATGACTGTAAGCGTATCCTTAGACTTGTTATTTATTATGCGGCAAAGGAAAAGTTACGAACAACTACTTCTCGATTATTTTCCTTTTTTGTATTGGTCTAGGCTTTTTCTGTTGCTGAAATATGTTCACTGATTTGCATTGCATTTACAGAATGATAGTCCTAGTGGACCTAGTGGCTATAACTACAACAACATTAAGAACTCATATTTACCCATGACAAATAGGCAAATACTCAGTAGCCTACCCAGCATTATTTAACACTCGAACAGCTGCACCAGATTGGCAAAAGTTTCAAATCAAATGTGGGTCAGTTACGTGCGATAAGTACACTTTGAACATTCGGTAGTGGCGGGTGGTGATGCTCTTGTCAATTGCTCCTAAAGCAAACACACGTTGAATTAAACATGGCGCTTGATTGAAGCCGAGAACAGGTGAAAATTTCAAGAATTAATGGATCAAATGGCGCAAATTCGCAATAGAACATGAACTGCTCTGCCGTGATATGGCAAAACCTAATAACTATACAAATTATGTTTTTGAGAATATTAACTTTGTTGTCACTCATTATTGTTTAACAAGCGAACAACTACATCATTTTTTTAGTTTTGCCTTGAAGCTGCTGACCGCACGAACACAAATTATTTGTTTGCATTTGCTGATCAGTTGCTTCACATAAACGTAAAAAAATCAAGGTTATTTGTGACATCTGTAATGTAGTTGTTGGGTTTTGCAATGCCACAGCACCGCTTGTAAAACAGTAAACCTGTCGCGCAACAGAATTTTGGTTCCATCTCAATAATAGTGCTTTAAAATTGAGGCAACGTGATGGGAGACAATCTGTCTGACTGCACTTTTACAGAGGCTTTGCTGATTCAATCTAAATATCCAATCTACCAACCGCAGGTCATCACAACTTCTTGTTCGAAACAACAAGAAATATATTCACAACTAAAGTTAATCTCAACTGCACTACCAACTACAACAAACGAGTCATTGGCCAAATACACCAACGCAGATACACATCAACAACCTATCTATTGATGAAGAAGATTCCAGCAAAAATAACAATGGGATTTACTATGATGTCATAAGTACAAACTAGCGAGTTTTACCGCTGGCCAATGTTAAGTCACCATTACAATTAAAGTGTTAAGAAGTTTAGCGAACCATACAGGGTGCCTAGTAAAAAACAGGTAAATTTTTTAAGCGCCTGTCAGAAACTGACATTTCACTTTTTGGTAGCACTTCGAGCAATTCTCTTTTTGAATGTTACATACAGTCCATTTTGAAATCCCGCGTTCCCTAGATATCACACGCCGACTGCTGTGTCGTCGACTTTTGTTGGCAGGAGACATGGAGAGATTTAGTACGGTTTCTTTGATGAAAGAATCCAGACGTGTAGCAGTCCCTGTATCTGTCTTACGCTTTCCAGCAGTTATGGACCCGCTAATTTTTAGTGAAGCGCAACTGCAAAAAATTGTGGAGTCGAGTAATTTCTCCAAAGAAATTGGGAAGGGTTTCTGCACACCTTTTTAATCCTCATGTTGGCCTTTCAGTCTTGAACAAAACTATCACATCTCATTGAAAATCCAAAAACTGTGGCATTTGGGGATAAACACATGAGTCAGTATGTTGATCGGTCATGCTGCTACAAAATAATTGCGGGAACAGCCAATCAGTTTTTAGTCTGATCTTACTTGGCTGACAGCAAAGGAAGTCGAGATGCCAGCAATCAAAATAGTATTAGTCGAGAGATTGGATGAATATATAGGTGCAATGTATAAATACCGGATAAAATGAAATTCACCGGTTTTTTACCAGGCACCCGGTAAATTAAAGTTCCATTACATCAAAATAAGCTTTAAAGCTGCTACAAATTAATTTTCATTGGTCGCAAAACCTAAGTAACAAATTACACAGAAAAAAGTACAGATATTAATCACCGTACGGTTGTTTGCTGGAGTTAATACGAGATTAGGACAAAAAGGTTTGAAGTGAACACAAAAGAATCAGAATTCAATCCATCACACATAATTACGGAGACATGCTGTTTCCTGTAAATTTTTCGACACACAATTCCCCTCAGTCTCCACTGAAGAACTTGTACTCTCTCGTCACACTCGCTGTGTCCTCTCCAACCCGTGCTGCAACAGACACAGCCTACTTTTAAAACGCTGCTTTTCAGAATTAATATAACTGATATCACATTCTTTCGTGCAGCACCTGTGGTCACCCGACTCAGGGCATCTCTCACCTTATTTTGACCCCTCTTGCTACGCACTTTTTTACACCTCCCCCCCCCCCCCCCACTCTTCAGCAACTGTTTCTGTTGATACGACTTCTGGTCCAAACCGTGAAAACTTGCCCGGCTCCATAGCCTTCCGACATGCCTCCAGTCCCGAGAAAAGGGTCGGGTAGCAACAATGGTTGCGCTTAGGCTCTAAGCATATTGGACTTAAATACCTTCTATTCTCCACCAACAATGGATAAAAACGTCACTTACCCATTAAATAACCATATAGGTAATATTTACCTGCCGCTCTTTGCAGGTGACAACATAAACTTCAATCGCCATACTGTAAATCTACCTATTTTAAAACATAAGCCAGAGGTCTCCAACTGGGGCGTCACAGGTTTCCAACTGGAGCGTCACGAGGCACTGGTGCGTTGCTTGGAAAATGTAAGGGCGTCGTAAGTTTGTATCCTTAATGACTTTTTTTGGAAATCAACTAGAGTTGATAGCCTTTTGCCTTTATCATATTGAGTTGATGACCTCTGTGTTTGGAGGTCAACTCATCCTGAGGGCTTTCTTGCCCCTATCTTTGACATTTCTAGAGTTTTTGTTTCGAGGTCAACTTATGGAGTGCGTCGTTTGATTTTATAGATGAAATTAGTGCGTCAGAAATTCATACAAGTTGGGGGACCCCTGACGTAAGCGACAGCAGAATGCAGAGCGCCCGTTTGGAAACTACTAGTTGCTTTCACCTTTTACAAATCAATTAATATTCTCATCTAAAATGCCTGGAAAATCAACAGAATATCAAGTCATCGAATGATTGAAAACTTGTCCGAAAATTTTATCAAAAACAAGCCGCAAATTAATTATGCAATTTAGCAGTAGACTAACGTTTCGACCTACCGTTGGACTTCAAGAGTTTGCTTTCAATAAAATTGCTTCGCAAGGCTCGATTTTTTTTTATAGTGATCCTGATTTACTACTGTATTGCTATTATATTTTTGTGGTTTATTTTGTATTAAATTCTAAAACGTATTAATTGTGACAAATTTTAAATAAGCTCAGCATTAATTTTGTTTTGATTTCCCGTTTTAGAGTTAGAATACTGGTGGTACCCTTTTGAAGAGATAAGATTTTTTTACTTGTTTGCAAATACAAGGGTTTTATTGAATATAATAAGAAAATCGCGCAGGGGGCATAAAGGAGCATGGCCAGCAAAAAAGGTTGGAAACCCCTGATCAACAACAAGTGACTATAAACGAAACGATAGCTTAAACAATTAGATCCACATATCAAGTCCTTAATAAGCTGTGCTTTTGCTTATTTTCAGCTTACTTCCACAATAGAACTTTCTAAAGTAAACTGGAGTTTATTACGCTGAAATATGGCGAGTGGTTTGTTTAATTGAAACAAACAATGGCACAAAGATTACATAATATAAAATACCAAAAAGTCAGCTTTATCAAAAAAAGCTTTAAGTCGTTCTCAACATTACATCGAAAAGCAAAAATATAATTTAATTTTCCCAGGTGTCGTTAAGTCATCGAATAAAAGCCCTCTATATTGTAAATAAATTTCATTGTTTCAGTTAAGCATGCACATCAATATTGCATAACTTTGTAATTTTTTTTCTTTTACATTTGCAACGACATTTGAATAGCATTGAATATATATCAAAGCACTAAGTTGTAAAGTTTGAGGGCTGCTTCTGATTTGCCTCATTTCATTTACCATTAACCGAAAATACTCAAACAACTTTCAGAAGTAGCCCCCGAAGTTCATAATTCGCCAACCACAAACACAGACGTGACGTATTTGCAGCAGAGGAACAGAGTTGCCAATGCCTTACCCCAAATTTGAACATGAAACAATGGCCTACTAAGATATAATGACGTCATCATAACAAGGAAAAAGTAACACCTTGCCCGCCTTCCTCAAACAAAACTTTTCTGGGTACGCCCCAATGCTTTGGACCAGAGGTGGGCAAACTTTTTAGTCGGAGGGCCGCACTGACCATTCAAGAGTTGGCCGAGGGGGTTGACCACTTAAGAGTGGCCGGGGGCGAGTGCTTAAAATCTTGCAATAGCTGTAAACAATGCAAGAGCTTGCATTAGCTTAAAATCTTGCAATGTCGTATTACAAGGCTTTGAAAATGATGGTGTCCAAAAAAAAGAAAAAGAAAGAAAAGGTCATTACTCTCTACTTGGACGAAAAATGCGCCAATTCAAACTAAGAATTGCGTAGCAGCTCTTTCAATGATGGCCTCTATCGTTTTTGACTCTTCAATACAGCAACTGTGGCCACCCCTGTCATATTTAATTAGATATATGGAAGTTTGTACAAGTGTTGGCGGGTGGCACAAAATGCTCTGTCGGGCCGTAGTTTGCCCACCCCTGGTTTAGACGATGTTTAAAATTAGTTAAAAAGAGAGGCTGTTGATGGTTGTTTCGCGGATAAAAAGATTAATGAGTACTTAAAAAATCAATAAGATATCAATTTCCAAAACAAATAAAATTTTATACTTTTTTGAAGGAAAAAGGTGAGATCTAAAATAAATTACCTCATATCATAAAACAAACAAAGCCAATTAACTTTTTCTATGGTGGGGTAGATGCAAATTTTTCTGGTACTTCACAAGCACAATTAAGGTTTCTCACAAGTACAAACAGTTTTGGGGCAATTCTAACTGTAACGATTTTTTGGTGCCAGAACATCTTAATTAAGTTATAAAGTAGCTCGACTTCATGGTTTGCAATATCTCTTGTGCCGAACGTGTAGGTGTAAAACTGGAAATAAAAAATTAAGTCTTCGGTATGACTAGGCAAGGAATTGAACCCAGGTCTACCGACTGGAAAGCGGACATTCTGATCACTTTCCATCATACTTTCACATAATTCATAAGTTAACTCAGGCATGAATGACTGCTGACAAGTACTGGCTAATTTGTTGAAATGATTGCTTCTCGGCTCATTACTTTTCTTTTTCTGCAAAAAGCGTAAGCACAGCTGAGTTAAAGATCGACTTCAACTTGGTAATTCGTTTGCTTAAGTTTAACTTGGTTTACGACAAGCACACCCCGTAGTTAAACATCATAGGTAGCTTTCTACTATTTGCCAGTGTTCTATATCAGGCCCACTCATTATCACAAGGTCAATAGCAAAAAGAATAAAATGGAATTCAATCTTTTGAAGCTTGCTTTTACAAACATAACCATAAGAATGTTTGATCTAAAAACATGATGCAAAAATTGTTGTTGCAATTGATTGCACCCCTGGTTTATTGTAAAAAGGGTAGGGTACAGTTATCTGCGGGCTCAAAAGACGGGGTTAGATTCTACCTCTAAAACTGCAATCATTTTTTATGCTGCTGTCTGCTGGGGTTTGCCTTATTTGTCAACAAAAGGGAAAATTACGCTGCGACCTTCGGTGCCCTCCAAGAGGAAAGTTACCGGTTTTTATGAATCGTTCTAAATAAATTAATTATGAAATTTTGCTTTTTAATAAGTTTTCAACAACGGTGGTCTATTAACAACTGCAAATGAGGTTTAAAATCTACAGCAAGTCGCTGGAACATCACTATTATTTTGCACTAAAAATTTTTTGCGCTGACTGTTTTCTGTCTAATATGATTTACCTAGGTGTCTGGGATTGTTTTGTTATTATGTCCAAATTCAATACAACAGAGCCTACCTTCTGTGCAGAGTTTTATTAAACTTGAGATAACACAGGATAACTTTCCAGAAAAAAATCTAATAGTAACTTTATCAAGTAACTGGACAGCACCTTTTCAATTAAATTGAAAAAGGTGCGATAGGAAATAAGCTGCTGATCGCAAGAATAAAGTATCCAGCATCAAAGTCTACTGTAAGGGTCTCTTAGCGCTATCGTATATTTTTCCAACATTATTTGACCATCATAAATTTTATATCAACGAAATGATGCATGTTTCAATTTGTTCCGTTATTTTTTTAAGATCTACATCTATCCGCTTTTGAAATTCTTTTAAAAAAATAACTTAAAACACGTTTTACACAAACAACTTATTTCACGCTGCACTTTCTCATAAAACTAGCAATAAAATTGACTCACATTTAGCTTACACCCGGTTTTACGCAAACCAAACAAGAGGACATATCTTACAGTAATTTATGACATATCCAGCAAAACATACCTACACATATGTAATAGCTACGACGGTGATTCAAAAAGAAATTGTAGAGACAAAAACAATTTATTGAGCTTAAACTCAAAGTATGAATTTAAATGCGGGTTGAATGCTAAAAAAGATAACTTTCTATCTGAACCACCTGAAATACTTCCAAGAGGCAGAAACCATCTTACTTGCAATACCGGAACACAGGGGATTCGAATTTTAAGGTTCTTAATTTATTGCAGCAACTACTACCACTACGAGCTAAATATTGGTCAGGATTCAACCAAAGTTATGTTTCAGTAAAAACGGGCCACATACACTCAAGGAGCGAGGGGACTACATCACTGTGACTGAATACTGTATCCAGTGGTGGACTAAGGATTTTAGGTATCTGGGGCAAAAATTCATTAGGGGCCCTCTAACGGCCCAAGCGCTAGATGTAGGCCTTTCTTTTCGGAGATTACCACTACTTCGAAGGGCCGAAATAGCTCATCGGATATGTCTGGAAATGGGGGTCCCTTATTCTCCAAAAAGGAGGCCCCAACGCAGCTGCCACACTTTACTCACCCTAAATCCTCTACTGCGCATACCTATGACCTGCAGTAATACACTTCTCTTTTACCAAGACTTCTAAGGCTTTTACACCTAATAATTGGTTTATCGATTGGACTTGTACTAAATTACAATATGCTAAATCTCAATAAATCATTAAATGTGCTAACGAGGCCTAATATGTTACTTAATCTAGTCAGTAACGAACATCTTTGCCTTTCTAACTAAACGCAATTATGTTATACAGGGTGGCTTTTATACAATGAAAGTAAAATCCTCTGCAGAAGTTGCGTTCCACAACGACTCAAGACATGAAGATTAAAGAATTATGCTTTGTAAATGAACGTTGTTATGTCAGTAAAAACAAACTTTCATACAAAGCTTCGTGAAACATCATCCGAATTTAATTTCGTTTGTAGTTCAAAGGTTTATTCATGCTACCTACAGCATAGGCACACAAACTTTTAATGAGGGAAAAGCCTATGGATACTTTTTCGAAAAAAATTTTTTAAGCATTTTCAAAAATTTCACATCCTTTTGTTTTTAGAAAAATTTCTCCGCTACGGAAGCAAAATCCCTAAATTTTCGTGCAGAACCTGAACATCTAAAACCGCTCTTGAAGTAATGAAATATCGCTGACAAGAAATTCTGATGATTCAATAACGAACGTACATAGAGTTACTTACTCCCTATGGCGTCTTCGAACAGCCTACTGCTGCGAAACTAGTTCTATTTTGGTTTAGTGCAGCTAACTGCGATATCTTCGGTTCGTTTTCTTAAGCAAATAAACTCTTGAAAAGATACATTTAAATTGTTTTTCATTCACTTGAAATCCCTGCATTAAACTAGATTAAGTTTGAATCAGATAAGCGAAACATTCCAAAGGCGACGATAATATAAACTCTTTTATCAGATACAACTGCAGCAAGATAGCTGTAACAAAGTCAACGGCAAACTTATTGTATCCCAAAAAATACCAAGTGTTGTAAGATCTCGTATCTTTAAAATTGTGTGCTCTTTTTTTACAAAACTGTAAGATTAGTTTTTAGGTTATTTCACAACTTTTATTGGTGACATTATTCCCTAAATCCTGCAGTTGCTGCCAAATATCTAGTAACCAGTTTTTCCATCAACACTGGAAACATTACACTGACGTCGTTGCCGACAAAATGGAGAAGAGATTGACGTTAAATCTGTCAGCACGAAAGTCTATATTTTTGAGTTAAATATTCAATGGAAAAATAATGTGAAAGAAGCTCATAGATCCTTGCAGTGTTTACTGCTTGCAGATTTGTTGTCAAGTTTTTCAAAAAATGCTAAAACCCAAAAACATAATCAGATTAAAAGGCTTCCCGGTAGAACGTATTAAGAATGATATTTTTATGATATCACACTACCAACTCAATCACTAAACCTAGGCATGACAGAATGACTTAATTTAAATGATTTTTTAATCAAAAAAGCTGTAAAACACCGTAAACGCATTTGCTGTGTTGTTAAAACTTTTACACCTGAAACAGTGCTTACGATCAGGCATAATGGTATTGTATTTTTTCAAAGACATCGTCTCTGACACTTACGGAAAAACATCAGGGAGTAATTTACACCGCACAAGGCCATTTTAATTACAGTTTTTTGTCCACTGCCTTTCATGCCGCACTTTCCCTCATCACAAAATCGTGGGCATGATGCCATTGTATAACTTCATACCAAATCAAATTCAGCAGAGTAGCCAAAAGCGTCGCAGCCTCAAATCTTGTCCGCGCAACGGTATCAACCTATGATGACGTTATCACAAAAAAAGGCTTCATCTCGCACCTCCACCCATTTTGTTTTGATACACACGTAAGCATAGTGTCCGGTGTTATATTTGCGAACTAATCATCATCATTAAGTGCCATGCCTGATCCAGGCCTCGACGGCATTAATGCAAATGATTTTCCATTTTCTTCTATATCTGCGAACCAATATTGACCCTGAATTCGGTTAATTACTTTTTAAATATATATGAACATACATTTCGCTCAGCATTTGCTCTGAAATTAATGAAACGAATTCAATGTGAAATTCTTCCACAGAACAATGACCAACCAAAAGTTCCAAAAAAATTAGAAAGCAAGTACTTATCATAAAATGATAAAATCTAAACGCTCAATATAGCAATTTGAATTGATGAATCAAAAACTTTTCACATAAGAAATTTTTCCAGTAAACCCTCTATGTAATGTATTTAAAATTTAATTTATTATACAAATACCAGAAATTGGAGATAAAAAAATCTACACTTGCTCGCTGTCACGAAACTTTAAGTCACTTCACAAACGACTTTACACCACATGCAGCGCCAGAGAGCTCAGGGCAAGATCGGCGGCTGCTGATCATAATTTATCGAAGTTTTAGGCCATTCCACCGACCTGCATAATGCGCTTTAGTGTAAAAAGTTATTTGTCATGCAGTGGTTCTTAACCTGTTTTTTGATTACCGTAAATACCCGCGTATAGGACGATACTATGTATAGGACGCAGCGGATTTTTGACCCTAAAAACGATGGAAAAAACTTAAAAAAAAAACTTAAAAAAAGTATCCATGGATAAGACGCACCTGGGTTTTTAGGTCAACTTCTTAAAAAAAAAATGCGTCCTATACGCGGGTATTTACGGTATTCACAGACCCCTCACAACAGTGATTCTCAAACTTTTCAAACTGGTGGCTTTCGTTAGCTTGTGTGAATTAATGGAGGTCACCCATCAGGGCCATGTGCTTCCCTTTACATGGTAATAGGTTTTTTATTTAAGAGCAACTTATAGTGGTGTCCAATTTGTCTCTCGATTCAGAAATAGAATGTGGAAGAAGCCTACACGTAAGTCAAAACTTCTAAAACTTAAAAGTTTTCTCGGACCCCAGTGTGACAACCACTGCTTTGGATTATGTTCAGCTCTTTAAACACTTGCCAAAAAAGCAGAAAAATATTTGGAAGCCAGGGTAAAATTTTCAAGGCACATTTTCGCTGAAAAATGAGAACAATTCTAATCAAATAACAAGTCACTTGGCTTTAGATTGCCAATAATCATCCAACCCTCTCTCAGAACCTAAAAAACGTTTGTACGAACCCCAAGTTAGGAACTATCCATGTGCTGTAGTGTGTTCGCGCAAACCTACCGATGCCGCTCTAACGAGAAACAGCTGGCAGTAACATTTAATTTCCGAAAGCTTTTCCGTCACTGTATGTTTTTGTTAATTAAAGCGTTTTCTGTTATCTTTTTGCACAGGTGTTACACCATAGGCGGTAAACTAAAAGAAGATTAACGAATAGTTTGGTTTCAAATTCGCGGTGGAAACTTAAACCGGTAAAAACCGAAGAAATCACAACATTCTCAATCACAACACTTTAAATATAAATGTTGTGTAACAACATTTTATCCTGAATTCGAAAATTATCTCACTAAAAAAGAACAATACAGCCATGCAGTTGCGGGTTACTTTTCAATAAAAAGCAACAAAAACTCTATCAGAACTATCCACAACAGTGTTTCTTCACCAGGGAAGCGAGGATGCTGAATCATCAAGGTTGGTTGCATAGATACGCGGCCATTATAGATGTTCAGACTTCAATTTTACAAATGGAAACTTAAAAAAGTTTAATTTTGTCTTGGAAATGCACAAGGCGACAAAATGCAATTCTACCAAGGGGTGCGAAAATTGGTTGGAAATTTCAAACTTGCAAGAAAAGCAAGAAAAAAGATTAAAAGCCGCTGATCTACAGGAAACAAAAGAGTCTAATATTCAAAATTTAATGAACGCATCTCCAATGCTGATGCACAGTTTTTAGTAAATCGCAAAGTCTACTCTATACCAGCGGTTCTCAACCACCGGTCCGCGAGAAAATTTTGCCGATCCGCAGTTTCATTTTCACTTGGAGGAAGTTCACTTTCACATTATATTATATCAGGATTAGTTATTGTCACGCGACTGTTTAAAACCTTTATTATTATTAGTTCCTGTTACGAGAACTGACAAACAACAACCCAAAAAGGAGAAAATCCTAAATTATGAGCAAGCGAATAGGGGCAGTTTACAATTCATTTATAACTGACATAAATCTAAACGCCTAATTGACATTCGTGTTTTTGTGTGGCTGTTATGCTATAGGTCACGAGTCTCCACACTTTTTAAATGGAGGGCCACATTGCTGATATTTTAAAGACCCGTGGGCCAAAGTTAACTCAAACTTGGTAGGAAGTAACGGTCAGAAACGTCGGAGATTGTGTTATGTTGCCCAAAAAGTAGGTGATTTCCAAAATATAAAAGTCATCACTTCCCTCGATGTCAAAAATTATGCTTTTCCCATTCAAATTGATTGGATCGAAGTCGCTCTGTCAACGAAACACTGCGCTATACATTTGTTTTGCAATTATGAAAAGGGGACCGTAGGCCGGATAAAAAGCATTTGCGGGCAGTAGTTTGGCGACCTCTGCTATAAGCCATATTGGTGAGACCGCAGTTCTAATGGAAAACAACTTAACACAACCAAAGGGAATCGACATATATCTATAGTTGCTTTGTTGCAGTAAATTTTGCTGGCCCGGTCCGTGAATCTTTTTACAAAAAATTACCGGTCCGCCGGTGTAAAAGGTTGGGAACTGCTGCGCCAAACCATTGCACTTGACCTGCGCGGTCAGCGCATGATAGCTTGTCAACAATCTAGCTTAGAAATGCGCTACTTTCAGCACAGTCAGTCCAACTGCATATACGACAGGGCACTATAACTGGATTAAAACGCGGGCCAGAACCTATATTACAATGCGATGATGACTATTTTTTGAAATCATCCCGCAATAGGAAGCCATTTAAAAATGAAAACCTTTCTTCGGACTTTGGCGCAGGCCAAACGCCACATCATTACGCGGCCACAAGATTTCATTACAAGGGCTGCAGGTTGCACTCTGGTCTAGCTCAAAAAGCTGATTCAGATTAAACGCAATTCGCTCCGAAAACTATGCGGAAATTTTTGACGCGTTAAACCGATGGGCTCTTTTTCGTTACAACCATTTCTGTGTTTAATATAAATAACTTTAACACTTATTATTTCACTCTTAACTAAAAAAATCAGCCAGTCAACGTAGACTTTTTTCACTTTTGAAATCTTCTAATTAGCGTGGAAGCAAATCAACCTCACTTAAACTTCCTCCAAGTCGAAAACTAAGCAACTGTGGTGTGCGCCCATCGAAAGTTATGATGAATTCGACTTTAGATATTTCATTCAGTTCTTTTTTTTCTAATGAGATTATAATTGTAAAGTAAATACAAAAGCTTGCTGTTTAGAAAACATGACGCTCTTGATTTTCGGTCAACTTGTGCGGAAAAATCAAATTGGTTTACACAAAACAACCAAATAAGATCATTTTCCCACTAAAGAGCTGGTAACAATCGAAAAATGCAATTTAACTCATTTTTTCGCGTTTTAAACTCATGCTTTGAAAGCAAAATTTTGAGATCATTAAAAAATTGCCACCGCCAAGACTTAGGCACTAATTAATATTTTCTTTTATTTAAGTTAAAAAAGTAATTTTCTTCGAAAACAACTTAAAACAAGATAAATTGAACTACTAAATGATTTAAAACATATCGTCAAAAAAAGAAAGATTACATTTGCTTTTTAACACAGGTTACAGAAAAACTGTGGCGCTTAATTTTTCTTCTTTGTCAACAAATTTTGAACGAATTGATAGGCCTACTGCTATTCACTACACGGTGTTTCAAGTCAATATTATGACAGGTCTAATACAGGGGAAGGGGGCGGGAGGCTCGAGACTTGTTTTCAAAACCGGCGCAATAGACACAATGAAGATTTAAGCCTCAGGAAAAAAGGCTTTTATATTTTAAGAGGTCAAACCCAACTGTCTTGACTTAAACGCAGCCTTGGCTTTGATCACCTTGTTCCAACCAAGGTTGTAGCTTAACCCTTTGAGGGATAATGTAACACATTTGTTACATGATTGTTAATTGTTGTATCATTATGACATAACAAACATTTTTCTGAAATTCATTGTAATATTGTTGTTTCCAAACAATGAAGGAATTGTCTCAAATTTCATGAATGAGAATCTTATGATCCTCAAAGGGTCAATGAGAAGCTGATTTGAAGACGGCTTTGAATCGAAAGATTTTTATAACAACTTTTTGTTAGGAGGCCAGAAAAGGCTAGTTCCAAATTTGTCAAAATTTGTCACTTAGAGAAAGGTCTCCACTCCCAGGCCTAATTTTAAATAAGACTCGACTAGCAATCCTCAGAATTACGTATGATGCAGATGATGCGGTCAAAACTTAGATTTAAAACGCAGAGCTGCCTACAGCATTGCACAATTTATTGATGGTAACTGCATTCCGCAAACGTCAAACCAAAGGAAATTGAACTGACTTTGACCTTCTTAGCTGCTTACAAACTATCATGTTTACAGAATTGAAAAATTTGTCTTTCTTTTCAAACATTTCAATTCCACATTGTTTTCGAAACTGCTTGACTAAAAGGCTGTTTGCCTGGTTTTCTGATGTAAGGTAAACTGCAGGGCATGACTTATCTCATTGAAATTTCGTAGTGGTTTGGAATGGATGATAGGTATTTATCAATTTAAATCGTTCTTTTGTATGCCTCCTTTACGCAAGACCTTACAACGTAGTTCGTGTTAATAGTATTTGCATAACCACATCAAACAGATAGCTCATTACCCCATTCAAGGTATAATTTAACATATTTTAAATAATCTCTATATCTAAGGACGATCAGAACCATTTCTCCCTCGTTGATTGGCGTATGGTCAAATCAGATATTTAAAAAATAATTTAAAAAAGTTTTGTCTCAATGAAAACTTAACGCAAAGCCGAAAAAGTAAGTTTTGCATCAAAAAAGATACAATAATCACATTTTACGTGTTCAAAAAAAAATAGGATGTTGTTGACGCGCTGATGAACATTGACCTAAATTTTCAATTCAGCGATAAGGCCTACTTTGTAGAATGACATGACTTTTCGACTTTTATTGTACTAAGACCTCAAACCTACATTTAGAAATTTGATTCGGAGAGGAATGAAGTAGTTCTCAAAAAAGTCATTTCATAATCATTCCAGCTGAAAATTTCTAATGAAAAACTAGAAGACTGATTTACAATAAATGTGAAAAGTGAAGGTGATAAACTAATGCTTTTACGCATCTGCGTTTGCTTGTCTTTTCGACTTTGGTGTGAATTAGCCCCAAGTATTTTGGGGGAGATGGGGGTTAAAACCCTTCTTCTCCTCTATAAAAAAACGCCTTGGTAAGCAAAGCAATTGTGTTGAACTGGTAACCATTTTAGCTGATAAACAGTGAGGCAAACTTCAAACAGGTGCTACAGTGGCGTGCCACAATCATAACTTTTGTGTAGAGCCGTACAGTTTAAACAGCTTCGGCACTACAAAAAAGAAATACTAAAGCACTATAATAAAATTTCTATTGACAAATATTTTCTCCTCACAAAACCGTAAATAAGGCAACTTACGTTCTCATAAAAGTAAATAAACCAATTCCCGTTTACTCAGCCAACCCGTCATAAGCTTGCTCAGCCAAGCGGTCCCTACAAACTCCAAAAACTAAGTATTGACGTAGCCAGGGGGAAGAGGTCATGCACCCAATTTGTAAGGAACTAGCACATTGGAGAGGTCATGATCTTCTTTTAGAGAACACCTTAAACAATAAGTGAGAGCCTACTTTCTTAAACTTGCAAGAAAAGTTATCAAAACTTTGAAGAGAAATTGGTCGCCTAATTTTTATTTCTGGCTACACTCTTGAAAGTGAGCTCATAAACAAACTAAAAATTATAACTTGACAAAAATTAAGCTCTCGTATAGGCCAGTAATACCCCCACCCCCAATTGAGGTTCATGCAAACGTCTCGAGAAGTCAGCAAGATTTGCAAAATTTTGTAAACCTCTCTTGTTCAGGTAAAAATTGAGACTTTAAAAGCCCGGGTTTTATCATTGGCTTTTACCGACATTTTTTAATAGAAACTTGACGTCGTATGAAGTCACGTGACCACGATATCTACTTTTTAGCATCGTTTGGCGTTAGGATGGCTGGTAAGTGCAGGACTAGCAATTCAACCCTAAGTCCTTTCAGTCACGTGACAATATATATATATATATATATATATATATATGCACCATCCTGTTGCAGCATTAGTATTTAGATATGACGCATTAAGATGCCCCAAAAAAATAGCTGTCGAAACAAGGATAGTTTCAAGTCCATAAACTTTTTCAAAATTTCATGCTGCACATCGGGCGAAAATTATTGTACCGTGATCACCAGGTGCTAGCTGTTTTGAAGATCCGTTCGCTCTTTGTATGCCTGCAGAGTGCAAGCTCATTTCCGAGCTGTACCAACGAATTTAAAAATGGCTTCACGCAACTGCAACTTGGCGCTCAGTGACAAGGGGTGACGTGGAGAATGCAAACGAAATCGAATATAAACAGATAAAATTAACGTAAGTTTTGGAACCATCGGAAAGCACCAAAAAGCTGCACATTTAATTTTGAGATTATTTTACTGAGGATGCGCAAACTTAAAAATATTGCCGATGTAGTTGGTGAACAAAACAAGATTAGGAAACACTGAATTAAGGTGGACGTACACAGAACACGTTTTTGTAGGTTTTTTCTCCCATGCATTTATGTATAAAAACTTTCATCCAATTAGATATTTATATGGTGCCTTGCAGTAAAGGCTGTTTTCCACTAGGCGTAGATTGCACGCTTAGCGTGAAACATTTTTTGCGCTTCGCGCATAAAACTAAATAGAGAAAACAAAGAATTTTTCGCGCGACGCCTGCAATACGTCAAATGGAAACCAGCCTTAAATGTTGTTGCCCGAACACCCAATTTTGTTCGCGAATTCATTTTTGCGGACAAAAACGTAAAAAATCTGTTGGCACGTACGTAGCCGATAAAACCGGTTGTTCACACTATAAGGTATACGGTGTGACATTATACAAATATTTAAGCGGATGAAAATTTCCGTACAAAAATGCTTGTGAGCAGAAAAGTAAAAAACCGTGCAAAAGGCATACAACACCCGACAAAAAACACACAAAAACTCATGCTGTGAACACCCACCTTAATGCACGAGGCGTGTTTAACAATGATAGTCAGCCTTCTACATCAGGCAGTAACGAAGGCGAGTTTCCACAAGCATGAGCTTCGAGCCTTACCAGTAGCAACCTTGTTTGGTTCATCACGCCCCAGCAGTCAATCCGGTTGCTGTTTGCGAGTGTGTATCTTGACTTACCAGCCTTGCTCCTGATTAATCTTGATCATCATGATCATCAAAAAAAGCTTAATGACAATCTGTACTATCCCTTTCATCTTGTGACTCCATTTCTACATGACGCTGATTTTGTTTTGTTCATGCTGTTTTACTGCAGCGGGCTTGGCCTCTCAAACTATGACTGAATTTAGCCTGATAAACCGTAAGATATACTGTGCAAACAGTTAGATCATTAGTAGTAATATTGCCTTCTTGTCAATTAGCAAATTTGACAGAAAGTTATCAAAAAGCAATTTGTAAAGACCAGCAAATGTTTACCCACTACGAGTGCATTCCTGAACTTTCCTAACTATTCTTCTAAAATTTCTTGCTTCATTTAGCAGCGTACGAAGTAAAAACTAACGACAAATTGAGTCTCGTTTTTATATTTTAACCTTGTAATGCATTCTTAATTGTATGCTTTATAACTTAATGATACAGTGCGCCCGCAGCCTCATAATTGTCTATTTGCATTTTTGTCAACAGCAAATTTTAAGCTTTTCGAAACAACAACCAAAGGCAGCAATTACATAAATTGCATATTGCAGTCAAGGCGAGGATCACGTTCGAGCTTAGCTACTGTGGAAACTAGACGGTAGCCTAATCTGTAAAAAGCAGGTATAAATCAGTTGGTATGTACACGGGAAAAAAAGCGAAAAGCATAAACAAACTTGATTGACTCGTTGTTTTTATGCTGATTTAATCATATTTTCAAGCGCAAAATTGTAAGCAAAAATGCACCAGAAATAAGGTCTTTTTATTTATTTATGCGGTTTATCCAGATGATAAAAAGCTACCAACACTGAAACACGTCGAAATGTTCATAGGGGTCACGGCCTTCTAAAAGTGATATTGCTTTACTTTCAAAACAAAGCCACAAAGTAAACAACTCGTCATTTCACTTGACATCTGTTAATTAAATTATGTAAACTTCTTGCAGTATTTTAAAGTCATTAAACTCAATAATCAGGTATGTTGCAAGATTTTAATCAAACAGATAAATGACATTCAAAATCTATTTTGGGGGAAGCTTCATGAGTTGGTTTCCTCCCTTAAATGGTTGTTGTCGAATTGACTTTAAAGGTACAAACTCTTTTCCGGCGCTTCGCCACTCATGTGGGCAAAATTGAGTCTCTTATTTGGAATGACAACAAAACTTTACGTCACTTTGCTTACTGTTTTACGATTAACAGTCCAGTAAAAAGTGACCTTTTTATTGTCCATTTAAACTTAGTTTGTGGAGTCGTATTCTCGCTCAAATGGTCATAGTATGTTTTAAACTTAAAAATGCTGTTTATCTGACAGAAATTGTAGAATACTTGCATAGTTGTGTGACTGGATTGATTTCAGTGGTAAGAAAATCCAATTTGTAAACATTTTATTGATTTCTATCCTGTACCTCCTTGGGTTTGAAGACAATGTCGACACCAATAAGCTTTTGAAAAGAGTGAATGATAAAAAAAACCTAGGAGATCATTAGACTTTCGGCAAAGAAAAAAGCGTTTTTGACTGTCAGAGTGTCAACATTTAATCTGATTAATTTTCTTTCTTTAAATATCTACATTAAATCTGTCTTTTCACTGCACTAACTCGACTCTGATATTAGAGCTGCTACCAAAAACGGATCGACCAATCAATCATTATGCAGCCTAATATCACTCATCTCAACTGCACTTCTGCCATTTTACAGAGATCTCTTTCAACTCAGCCTTCAAAAGCTATGGGCGCACGATTTAAAATGCATCCACAAACACTTCTTTCAAAAATGAGAAAACTGAGATCTAATATAATAGTGGGCTGGAAATAAAGACGAAGCGTGAACATCACCAATCATTCTAAAGCTTGATCCCAAACGAAATCATTTGCGTCGATTAAAACCAGAAAACTTAAACTTGTACAGAAGAAAGCAGAACATAGAACAATACGCATTTGTCAAATGAGGCATTTTGTTGTAAAAATGCAATTTTGTTAGTGGTCACAGATACTGGCGCGCAAAGAAAACATTTTTTGGGGGGCGGTGGGGGAAAATGGCAGAGCATTTTATGCAACTGAAGATCTTTTTTCTTGGAGATCAACTTTTTAAAACAGAGAATGTTGTTCAATTTAGTCTTCAAACAAATGTTGCAGACAATTTTTTTGCACATTTTGGTATTCAAACTGACGTAAAGACCTCTTTCTTTACACATTTATTACCACTGTCATACCATTTGGAAACCCTTTTGTTTCCCTAAATACGCTACTGGTTATAGACAACTATTTTTCCATAAACAAGTCTAGCTACAATCAAACATGAAAATTTGCAGATAATAATCTAATCAAAAGTTTGTGTAGTAATTCTGAACTAAAGTAACGCCCTGAGCAGACTTAAACTTTTATCTTTTAGACTGAATAGAACTTTGGTTTGTACATGTACAGTTTTGTACACAATTACGTTCATAGAACAAAATACTCTAAAATACAATTGAACAACCAATTTTGGCATCTGCCACTGCTTATAAGTCTAAATTAATGTTGCTATCACACGCAAAGCTGTTGTATAAGGCGCGCTTGGTAGAGCTATTTTTCCTTTTTTTTGTGTGTATCGTACTCGCTAGATGTTTACGTGATAGAGTTACATGTTTTTGAAAGACGAATTAAAGCGCTTACATACATCCGGTCATCTATGATTGCGGTCATTCACCGGCCAACTGAGATCATTTTTGGTGACATAGCAGATCCCATTGCAAACGAAATATTGAGTTTTTGTCGTTTTTGTTGCGCCAAAACTTTGATTTACTTTGACTAGAAAAATGCGGTTTCTTATGTCATTCTTCATTTCATAAGTGCGGTACGTGGGAATTGAAAAATCCTTTTGATTGTTTTACCCCTGGTCACAGTTCAGCCAAAATCAACTTTCATATTGAGGGTAAAAGTTAGTGAGCCGGATAGACGCTGACTTTAAATCTTGCATAGCAGCATAGGGGGTTTTATGGAATCAAAAATTGAACATACAGTAAATATTAGAATATTTAACCTATTATTATTTGCATTTCTTGTTTTCCAAGTCGCTATTTGCTGTTTACAGTAAGAATTTTGATATGTGAGCTGACGGAGATAAAGGTAATTTTTACAGTGGCAGACCAGTTTCATTCAACTCAATTAAACCGGCAGCCTTTTTACAACAAATGGGAGAAATTTTTACACGAAGACTTTTTTGAAAATCGGTCATGAAAGAACGTTTTTGCTCAGCAAACCTTTACTCTTGGATCATGACGTAAGCCATGCCTGCATCTATCTGCGGGCAAGTACGTGCTTTCATGCTTCCTGGCCTTTGCATATCTTCTGTCTGCATTTTATGTGCTTTTAGCGTTGCACCAAAACTTAAAAGATAAAAAAACATCTTTCTCTCAACAGTACTATCATTGCCTACAAGGCAAACCAATGGTGAATACCATTGTTAACGTCTAATGTAACCAAAGAACGAAATTAAACTATTATCTGCCGACTACGAAGCGAAAGCTCAAACCACAAAACCAGCACGCCATCATGTGGCTAGAAAATTGATATCCTGGTAAATTAAACAAAATTTTTCATCTTAATTTAGATTTTAGCATATCTATAGACCTAATGGTTTTTATTGGTAGAACAAATGCCCAATGACGATTTCTTATAACGAGTTTTAAAGATGGCATTTCGCGATAAAGTAGGTCTGCTATAGAGTTACAGCTTTCACAGCCAATTTGTCACAGTCAATCATCCCAGTCTTTGTGTTTATTGCAGAAAACTACTCGCTAAATTTTTCGAAAACGTGTTGTTAACTTTTGTTATGGAGGTTTAATAACTGTCAGTCTTCAACATATTATCAGCATTAGTTCAAACAAAACAAAATAAAATCTGAAGGACATATTAATATTGAGAAGCAGGTCAAGGCCGTTTTTAGAAATTGGCTTCGTGGAGGAAACTCAATGGAAAAAGTGTTTTAAAGTACATGGAAAGGAGGATGCAAATCTCCAAAAATGCTAGGTTTTCCCACCTGAGGAAGTTTGAACTTCCTACACGCTCTTTTATAAACACGACCGTGAGCAGGGACGAAACTAAAGAGGATAACGGGGCTGAATTTCACACGCCATCTTGCATAATGCCATGAGGATCTTTGTAGTTGCATTTAAAAGCTTTGCGTTGAGCTAGAGTAAAGAATTTTTGTTGAGACACACTCAAGAAATTCGCGGTTATCCCTCCCCTTACAAAAATTCTGGTTGCTGCCTGCCGTGATGCAGATTGCAGACAAATGCTAGTTTGCATTTGCAAATGCTTGGACATGTTGCTAACACATTCATTATTGCGACTCGCCAACGCTTTTTAGCTACAAAAGAAAAACGCTTTTGCGCTCATTTACAAAATATGCGAACCTGTTTTTCTCGCAGAAATGAAATTGGACTTGAACTTAAATTGCAAATGGCAGTTTGTTGTAATAGCACAATGACGCAGGCATAAACTAAAGAGCTCTATTATAGCTACAATAAACACAACTTGTTTGATTCAGTATTGACCCTGACCTCAGAGTTCGGACAGTTTAAGAACCCCATCTAGATTGTAGCGCTGATAAGGTGATAAGAGTCTCACAAACAAGAAGCCAAGTAGGTTAACCAACAAATTGTACGATACTTAAACCGATTAACGGACACGGTTGAGTTGCTTGGTGATGACTAGAAATAGGCAGGTCTATAGTTTGTTTCAATAGTTTGCATCGCATGTAGCTAACATAGCTTTTCTCGGGTACCGTAACGGATTAGAAATTATTTTTGTGCTTTAACCGCTCTATTTTACAAAAAACATGATAAACTATTAAGGAATAGCCAACCTAGTCTAATTTTTTCTCAGTCAAGAAGCTTAGAGTGCGTTTTGATAAACTAACTATCAAAGAAACTACAATTTACGTTAATTTTATAACATTTTAAAACTAATTGACATCAGTTAAAAAGGCATGTGCTGATGTTCAGCCTTTTGTTTCTAAAAGCATACCCAAACCGGACGGAAAAACCGAATGCTGTGTGCTGGAAATGATAAATACGGCACAGTAGTTTATCGTCAAGCCTATTCACCAAAAACAATAGGTTAAGCTATTGAGTAGGATATGACAGAAACTTATTTATCATTTCCTATGATTTAAAGTTTGGAAATTCTGCTCAATACAAAAAACCAACTCAATATAAAACCTTTAATGCAGTAAATCATTCTAGTCAACATTTATCATCAAACATCAGCATACAATTTGCATTTATCCAGAAATAGTGCACAGGTCTTATCATAAAAGCATTTAATTTTTTTCGTAAAAGAGGTGAATGTCTCCTAAATTGATCCGAATCTTGTTTGCAACCAAGAGGTTGGAGTGCCTTTTTCGACATTTTTTTCTCTCATCTCAAAAAGTCATCATTTATTTTTTGCCCTCCTATACAAACGGTCTCTCTTTTCAATTTTTTCTGCTTGTGATGAAACTAGATCAATCGCGAAAACTGACGAAACATGTAGCACAACTGAAAAAGCACAACACTTTCTGAGTGTGCAATCTATCAATTCAAATTTTGAATCGGATGACTTGTACGTACACTTCTTAAACCGATTGCAACGGCAACTTTTGCGCTTCAGTTTTAAATTTTTAAATCTTTGAAGTCACATTAAATCTAGGGCCACGACTAAAGGAGAGTGAAGAGGTACGTCACTTCTCTGACAAAAATTGTGCCTACTACATACATTTTTATGATACTTTGGGGCTAAACAACTTTCCAGCATTTTGAATATGTTGACAATCCAGAAGTTGTAGTTCAAATTAGTGGTGTGCAACCCGCGGCCAGCGACATGAACTTTTGTGGCCTTAAATAGCAAATCTATCATTTACATCTCAGAAAGGCCGATCTCCAAGAAAAAAAAAGATCCTCATTTGTAAAATTTTCCAAATTTGTCAAAAAGTTGCTTTTAAAGTATCTAATTTCCTAAAAAAGTCTTTACCGTCATTCTGGGGAAACATCGCCACTGGCCACTGCTTCGAAGTCTATTTGTGTGAAGAAACTACGTGGATCACTACTTGTGATTGGCCCACAAAATTTTCAACTAGTCTAAATTTGACCCACTAGTAAAAAAGGCCGCTTACCCCTCATTTAAATAGATCGTTTCACGATTATTTCGTTTGTAATGACGTTTATAATTGGCTGCAGACAACGTCATTACAAACGATGATTGAATAGATAGTTTATAATGACGTTGTCTGAAGTTTGAATGTATACCAAGTAGTGTTCTGGTTGTCTGGTTCTAGTCTAAAATCATCATCAAGGAGTGTTCTGGTTGTTGTGGCAATTAGGCATAGCAGAAAATGTGGAGGGATTCAGTCCATGGTCGAGCGGCTAGAACTACGTCAAAACGAACCTCGCTCAATAGTAAACGGCACGTAAGTCTTGTGTTTTGTGTTAGTCTGTTTTATAATAGTCAACGTTGATGCTATTGGGGGGACCTCTCGGCCCTTGGCAAGCCCTGCTGATGAGTCCAAAAGGACGAAACGCGTCCAGGGATGGCTTTGTAAATTTAAATATATCTCTCAATAGCATTGCTTCCTTCGGAAGCCTCGCGCCTGTAGGACTCGCTTTGTTGTTTTGTTTCTCGCTTATAAGACGCTCTCTATCGATCGTAACCACTTGGAACCAGCAATATATATGCCAATCATAAATCACTACTTAATTCAAATGATACGATAGCCTAACGCGAATAGTCGATGCGGAATGGCCAAAGCGGTTAAGGTGGTGACTGCCGTTAAGCTTGCTCTGTACTCAGGCACGGATTTTGGAAAAATAAATCCTGCTAATTAACCTTGCATGGACAATTGGACGTTGACAGGATTGGACCTACCTAGTCCGAATAAGCTACCAGAAATGTCTAAGAAATCTTGAAGTAATGAATTAATAACATCTTATCCGATTTGCTGTCATTTTAAACAACCTTTTAAGCGAACCTCTGAATTATTGGAGAACCAGGTTCAAAGATAAACATCTGTAGAAGGAATGAAATAGTTTCTAGAAAGTGTTTATATTTCATATTTGACCTTAATCATAATATTTCAACTCACATTTTGTAGTTATTCAGATAAATTTTGCGTTTTAAACTGCATGAAGTGATTTCGACTGCAACTTATGATTAATCTTATGCAAAAAATTTTTAGTAAAATCCACCAAAATAAATTATGGTAGGCAAAATATCAAAAAAAAAACGATGCAGTCTGCAAAAGCCTCTTGCCGTTTAACACGAAATTAGCTAAAGGTTGAAATCAAATTCAAAACATTAAAGGAAATTATGGGATCTAGTGATAGATTCCATTATTTTAAGATATTCTTTGATGATGGCCATGTGATGGCCCGCAAACGTTTATTGTCAATAGAAAATGTTGAACAGCACTAGCGTACTGAGAGTTTTGAAAAGGGCGACAGGAGCGCTGGATGGGCAGATTGCTCGCAAGACAATTGACTTGTTATGATATCATCTTCTTAAAGTAGGAGCCTTTTTTTTTTTGGAGATCAACTTAAAGTAGGAATTTTATCTTTTTTTTACATATAGTTTGAAGGCTCAAAGAGGAAAGCATGTCACTAACCACCTCCCTCTTATTTAAATATGCCTCTGCTCAAGATATACCGTCCGCGGATTTATGGAAATTTGTGATGCAAGAAAATGTCTCTTGCCAGAAATTTGTATCATAAAAATTAGTGGGTAAATTTTTGTTTTATTAAGTCACAGAGCTATATTTGATAAGCGTTGCCTTAGTCTTATAATTTCCGAATTAACTGCCATAAAATATTACTTTTAAGTAATTGATATTAAGGCATATAGGCTAACTGCAATCAGTTGAATAAAATACCACTTCCACGACCGGTTTCGTTCCTATTAGTTCGGATAGGAACGAAACCGGTCGTGGAAGTGGTATTTTATTCAACTGATTGCAGTTAGCCTATATGCCTTAATATCAATTAATTAAAAGTAATATCTTAAACAGGCTAACACCAGCTCCTATAATTCGTATTATAACGTAATAAAGGCACTGGCTTGGCTGGGAATTAAAAGCATATATCGCATCAAGCTCACTGTAGTGAGCGTGCACCATATATAACATTAAAATTAACAGCATCAGTTGAAAGGACCGATGGCGGAGTGGCATAAACCGCATGAAGCAAGTCATGTGATCGTCGGTTCAATACCTGAGTCTACCTGATGAGTTCTAATAGGAACGAAACCGGTCGTGGAAGTGGTATTTTATTCGACAGATTGCAGTTAGCCTATATGCCTTAATATCAATTAATTAAAAGTAATATCTTAAACAGGCTAACACCAGCTCCTATAATTCGTGCCATAAAATCGTTACATTCAACGGTCGTATAATGTTTTCTTCGTTTATAAATCTGCGGCGACTTACTCGACAAAATGAGCCACTTTGGCAGAAAATTGAAGAAGTTTGATACGGTAGTCGTGACATTTTTTGAAGAAAAAAGATAAAAGTTGTCTTGTCCATTACGGCATGAATAGGCTTACAAACAGCAAAAATAATCGAGCTGCTGACTACAGTAAGTTGCCAACAACTAGATATGTTTACATCAAGTGGGGTAATTGTTAGGTGGGCATTTCTCTCACAAGCTAAATATAAAAATTTTGCATTTCTGGTGAAAAAAATGATAAAAATATATCGTTTAAAAATAGTTATCAGCAATTAATCATTAGCCACAGAGATTTTAATAGCGCTGCTTTCTCAATAGCTAGTAGTTTATCAACCTGACATTACACACCAAGAAATTTTTTCAAGGATAAAAACCCTTATTGCAATTTCGATGCAATTCTGAAGTAAAACATCAATTAAAGTGCGAACTAATCAAAATTTTCAACCAGTTTGTTAAAATACTGGCCCCTTTGGCCCTTGATAAAGTTTAAGGCAAATGATTTAGCCCCTTGCCAAAAGCGATGGGGCTCCGCCAACATAACTTGCCCCTAGCTCAAACTTCCAGTCACGTGTTTTGCCTAAATTGAAAAACAGAACTGTTCTGATTACGTTCTTGTGAACCACGAGAAAATAATGATTGCAGAGCCCGTTTTTGATTTACCTGGATTAAGTTTGGATTTTTCTGTACTGACCTTTTTTTTTGGAGGACACCACCATTCCGAGCACAATTTGCGTTGAATTCCACCCCCAGAAGGGTTGTCTTCCAAAAAAAATGGTCAGCACCTGTTTTTCTGCCTCATTTTCGTGCCTCTCACGGCCAAGAATGTCATCGAGCTAGGGTTCCGTGTCATCATCCCTTTACTTACCAGGGCAAACGTATATCTACTGTAGTTCTGGATGTGCTGGCTGACTGAATGAAAAACAGGGACTTTCGGTCGATTTGCGGTAAATTGACCGGTACAAGACCTGAAAAAACGGGACGTATGGTAAGCCTAGGTAAATCAAAAACTGGCAAAAGTAAGGTAGAGTTAAGTCGTGGCAGAGTCAGTTTTTGCTTTTGCTACCTCACTTTAGCTTGGTAAACTAAAAACTGACTCTGCCCTGAATTACCTTTACTTAACTTTTGTCAGTTTTTGATTTACCTTACCTTCAAGGCAGAGTTAGATTCAAAGTTCCGTTCCTCACTTTATGTAAAGATTGCATGAATTAAGCACACAGCTTATGTCGATTGAGGTGCAAACTGCCGTTATCCAAAACAATGTATGTTAATTTTGTTCCTCAATGAATATTCTTTACTTCCTTCGTACTTGGTGTCTGTCTAGTTATGGCGCTGAACCACAATTGGCTAGGACAAACTCACAAACGACTTCTTTCAAGTTTGTATCTTTTGAATTGATCCCTAATTTACGTAAATGCTGATCAGTGTTGCGCTTATGATCAAAAAGTAAACTTGCAAACGTTGCATGAGAAAGATGTTAAACGACGGCTACTTAATTCTCATACAGTCCGCTTTTTATTAACAGACAGAGATCGTTTTCAATAGTTGAAAGGATTTAAACTTCTTAAAAATGCGTGACTTCCACAGATTTTCTCTTCTCCATATTCAATAACCATTTTCTGCGGAAATTTTTTCTTACACCTGAATCACCTTCTCTTATTTTTCTTTCCGAAACCAATTTCTAAAATAGGGACAGGGATTGGGGTCTATTGTCTACGGGATTTTGAACTAGATAAGTATCAGGTCCATCAACACAAACGCTGTAATTGTTACTCTTACTAATTCAGAAACTAAATTCATACTTCCTGACTGATAGGTGCTGAATAAAAGGATTTGAAACCGTTCTCGTAAATTCAAGTTTTGGGTCGCTCTTTTCGAAGAAGTCTACTTTTAACTTACTTTATTAAACAATGCTGCGTTAGCATAAAAGTTTTTAAAGTTTTTCGGAACTTTTCTTTGATATAATTTACTACTCTTTGTTTTCTTAACAACAGTTTAAGATTTACTACATTTTCTGTGTCTTTATAGGTAAACTACTTATTGAGCAATTGGGTAAACAAATCAAGTCCACAACAAAGTCAGTAGGTATACAAAAAAACCAAACCTTACAAGTGAACTATAAAGTCAAAATACGCTACATGAGTTTTTTGTTTCTGCGTTTTGTTGATAAATATTATAGTAATACATGCATGTACTTGAACTTCAATCGCTGGTTCTGTATATGGATAAACAATATTACAAGTTTTCCCAGGGAAAATTTACTTCTAAAAAGGTAAGCTTGCCTTGTGGAATATGAAGGCATATTTTCTCAAAAATGTACCTTTTTATCATATTTTCAGGGTTTGTCAAGATTTTTTGTCAAAGTCAAAAATGTGACCTGGTGTCTTCTATTTTCCCTCAACTGTATTAAGCACTTTCTAAACGAAACTCTGTTACATCAGCTGCGATCGCAATTTGATTAAAAATTGTTCTGTTTATGCCCTCACTGACAATTAAACCTTAGTTTACAGTTGTGATGTCATATTATGCTTGATTCCGACCTCATTTACTGAATTCTTCACGACTTTAAAACCATAAGTACTTATGAATCTCATTGTTGTCATTTTCAATACTACCGCGACTTCTTTCCACAAAACGAATTTTAAAGCGAAGACCATGAATCGCCGGTCCACGCGCCGCCGCCGCTAGCGGCGATCACGAAGTGCTACTCAATGCCCGTTCTTCACTGGGTTAGAATAGTGAAGCTGCTCACCCAGCATGTCGTAAGAGGCGACTCTTGGGTACCCACCAATGGTAGTCCGTCTTGTTGGTGGTGGGGCTACCAGTCGGCAATTCGCATTCATGACTGGTTCGAAATGGGCTGCTACTTTCCCCTAGCTTAATTCAATTAGGTTGATGGCGTGAACCTAGATTACCGTTCGCGCCATACCTCCATCCCAAGAAAGAAGGGGGTAAGCCAACCAAGTATTACTCAAAAATTTCCGAAAACAGCTTTTAGAAACCACCAAGTGAAAATGATTACCTTCTTAAGAGACGAGTTGCTACATTGTTGCTCTCTAGAATAGTGCCCCCTCTCCCGTATTGCCTCCAACTGGTCAACAGTACTTCGAGCTATGTAGCCTATTTGCAGGACACATTGTGCATCCCTACAACATGTGACATTTTGCTTTTGATCTCAATAATTATGGTCATCCATCCCCATTTTCTTTGCTATCAAAGTAGGCTAAGTGAACCACGTGCAGATAATAAATAGCAATTGTATTGCAAATAGTTTTGCAACATAAAGCTCAAAGTGAAACAATTTGCCTTTATTCGTACAAAATAATACGCCGTAAAAACAATATATAGCGACCTCTGGTGATCAATAAATAACAAATAGTAGGCCACAAAGTGTCAGCAAAGAGTAAACAAGAAAAAGAAAAATATTTTAAGCTTTTAGATGTTCACTGTTCTTGGACAAGAAATGGAATCAAAGAAACAAGTCACATTTTAATATCACTGTATACGCAAAAGCAATAAAAATATATTCTTTTTCAATGAATGTGGTACGGTTATAGTTCGGAATACATTGCAGTTGAGGTCTGGTAATTTCGTTTATGTGACGTCAGTTGTAAAAGTAATCAGTACGACGTTACAAAATGAAAAGCGTAATCTTGCTTGAGCAAAACTATCAGAATCAAAACAGAAGACAAATTTTTGCAGAAAAATCAAGATTGAAATAAAACGCTTTCACCGCCGGTTTTGAAAATTGCAACTTGCAAGTGTCATTTGTAATATTGCCATTGAAAATATTCGTCTCGTACTCTTAAGTTTAGGCCTCGAATTGCACCAACCCAATTCTCCAACGAGACATTGAGCAACTTAGTAAGAAATCGGCACAGTGTGTGGCTTTGGCAGATTGTGTCGAATTCACGTTGCAAGCCTTAGGCCTCCGGCAGTAAGCCAGTCCACTGCCGCCGGCTGAGACGCCACAACCGGCTGCAGTTGAACAGCCTGTTGGCCAGGCACCAGACTAGTAAGGGCAGTAGTGGGAAGGGTGGTGGCAAGTTGAGGGCCCGGTTGTAGGGCAGTTATTTGTGGCGCACCTACATAAACAATTTCTCGGGCTTGCAGCATACCTCCATCGTGCAAGACAATAGAAGCCTGCTTTAAATGGGTGGCGCCTGGCAGAGCACCGGTGGTGGTCAGGTAGTTGCGAGGAAGCGTTGAAATGCCGTTCAAGGCAGGCACTGGTGAATTGACCATTGCAGCTTGAGTCTGAGACGTGGGTAGCAGCTGCTGGCCAGTAAGAGATTTGAAAGGAAGTCTCTGAAAAGTAACATCTGTCAGCTCTTAGTACTTTCCATTAAAAAAAACCCATAAGAACGCTTAACGCATTTTTAACGTCATGTAATGTTTTAAGCCTACCGCAGCAGAAGACGTCGTTGCGTTTACTCCTGTTTTGGAATAGACGTAAATTCAAAGCATAAAAGCGGATATCTACGTTTATATCGCAAACCTAATTATAATCAGGCAGAGGAATAAGAAAAGCTTTCAGGAATCGATCTTCTAAGCTTTGCCGTCGTTTCAGACACGTGTTATGTTTTCACCAGGACGTTTAGTTTCAGAAGTCAATCACCAAGAAGCTATTTCTAGTTCAAAACCCATTATTGCAAACTCCAAGCACGCTGGTGCAGGTGGTTGGAAAATCCGCTTTGCAGTCGGTAGACCTGTGCTCTGTTCTCTTATTGAGTGCATTGAAGACTTCGGCAACGGTATTCACAACTTCCCTGCTTGACATTCAGCCCGAAAAGAATAACTTGGAGAAAACACCTGTAAGTTTGCTAGTTGTGTTCTTGTGTAAGGCACTCAACTTAATACCTCGATTTTTATGAGGCCGATAAATGGTGCGACCAAGCACTCGACATTTCGTAACGGCACAGTCTGATTAAATACTCACAAACTAATCATGAAGTTATATGCATGAGCCAAAAAAAATCTAGCTTAAACAAAGAACAATTGAAAACACACCAGAATTGAAAAAAATCAACGTATGATGCATCTTACCACAGCAGCTGAATGCATCAATGGTTGCTGTGTTCGGTCGTATGGAGACCACCGTGGTTTTGGGGGTTTTCCTTCTAACATGTTTTTGTGTCTTAGACTTGACAGATGCTAAAAAAATTTCGTCGAAAATGTGTGAATACACACCAAGTAACGTATTCTCTCCACACACGCTCATGCAAACATCAATAGTTTTTTTAATCCGCGACTCATTTTGATGAAAGTACCGCATACAAGCTGTGATGAATGCGCTAGAACGGCAGCGGCCAAATTGTGGCTCTTTGGGACTTTGATGGTGGCTCTTTTAACTCGTTTTTATCAAGAGCGACCTATCCTTGAGGTGCAACACTGCGGTCTGCGACGCCGAATTTTGTGACCAGCGGAAGCATAAGATCTGTGGCCCCAGGTTGGTGTGAACTCGCACTTTATAATAAAACGTCAACACCTTCAATTTGGATGGCATAAACAGCGAATACGACTTGTCCTGCCTAGCCGACACGTAGATGGGCATATAACGACAAATTTCAGTGTGAATCCGTCAAAATTGGTTTCCATCGTTTTGGGCTCGTCCGTGAAGCAAGTGTGGCCGCCCCTGCGTCAGTCATTTGGTTGCGGTTCAGTGCGGAACTTACTTGTGATAGTTGTATGTCGGAATTGAGAGTCACTTTGCAAATGTTGCAGCGATATTGATCCTGTAAAAATGTAGCAAATTATTGATTGACCATCAATGCTTCTAGTGTCATTGGTGCCGAGCTAAATCAACAATCAGTGAGCATTGCTTCTACTATTAAAACTGTTTTTGATTTAACACGACTATACTTTAAAAGCCATAATCTCGCTTGCACTTAGCAGCTTTAAAGAAAGCCAGAAAATGTTTAGCTCAAGAAATTACTAAGCGAATTTTGAACAAATCAAACATTCAGATATCTGAAAATACATTTTTTGCATATATTTTGGGAGCGAAAGTGAGTATCCTTTATTCAAATGTTTTTGATAAGCAGGTTTAAGTTAATGTTTTGCTTACCGCTTTCAGCTTCGGTTTCTCTTCTCTTCCTGGTTTGGGAGGAGTAGGTATTCCTTGCAAAGTGTTTTTATGTCGCAAGCTGTTGATATGTTGCTTCATTTGATTGTCGGAATTCACGTAAACGTCACACACTGTGCAGTGAAGTGACTCTTTCAGTACTAAAACAAACATTAACTAAGAATTTCGGTAGACCTCGCTACCCAAAGAGAAAAAGTTGTTTTACTTTGTCAGTCACTGGGGGAATAGCGAGAATGAGCAATGGAGAAGACAACTGATTTTACCTCAGAATTTCCACTGATTTGCACTTCAAGTTAAAGTTGATAGAGCTTATTTTTGCATCATTGCAAGTCGCGCGACTAGCATTTTGGTATGAAAGAAGAGGTTAAAAGAAAATTGTTCATTCCTTTTTTTGGAAATCATGACCGAAAGTCTTTGTAGCAGGAAGCAATGATGATCATCACTAAGGTTTAAACTGAAGTTTGCCGGTTTCGTTTCCTTAGTTTTAGCTGTTGACTGATTGGCAAGTAACTTAATCTTACATTCCTCTCTAGGGCATCGAAGTAACCCGCGCTAGCAGACATCGTATTTTGGCATTGTTGCCCGCACGTCACGTGATCTATCATATCAAGTCACTCTTGTGTTGTTAAGCTATCGCTCAGTGTGCTACACAAGCATAAAAGCAAAAAGTAAAGTAGCACCATAGGCATAAAATAAGGTTTAGGCTTGAAGGTTGCAGCTCCTCTAGATTGGTGTCAGCCCCGCCCGATAAATTTGAATCATTTCTTCTCCAAATAATCACTTTCAAAAATTTGTTCTCTGAAAAAAGGTTTTCAACATCGTTTTCTGTCTAAAATATTTAAAAAGTTGATTTCCGAAAAAAGGTCTTTCTTCTGTTCTTCCTCAGTCCCCTACTCCATAGAATACAAAGTTTTGCGGTGCCCCATTGCTTTTCATTGCAACTTGATGCCAGACAAATTTAGATCACTATAAACTGTTTGAAAATCGAAATCAGTTCGATCGTCGTTGATCATGTTCCATACCTTTTTTTACAAACTTTCTCATCAAAGTAATTCGTTATGTAATGCCCAGGACGAACATCAACCCGCTGCTGTTAATTACTCAGGCGCCACAACATTGTGTGGTGCGTGCGCAAGTGCTTAGTCATTTTCAGGCATACAAGCTGGCGCAGGGGCACAGTCAAGGGTCATAACCGTTGTAAGTGCTCAGGTCGAGAATGGCTTTGCCGACCAACGTATCTTAACAAACATCCTGAGCTCTAAGTCCGATATTTCGAGATTGAGGACATGCAATATTTTAAACACATCGATGATATCAAGGTTGGAGCATCAGCTCAGAAGTCGGGACACCCGGGTTCATACCAAAGACTTCAAAGATGGTATTCAGAGATCTCGTGCTTGTCTTTCAACAATCGAGGCAATGAGGAGAATAATATCTGAAAGGGCAAAACTAACTCAGTCATGATTAAAATATGTCCCGGCTCAAACAGTTTTGCAGTTAAAAAGATGCATAATGGTTCATTTCAACTTCTTGATTACTTAACCAACGTAGTTTCAATTTTAGAACAAATCACTCGGCGATTATTCAAAATTACAGTCCAAAAATACTGAAATAGGCGAGCAACCAAAAAAATGAATAATTAAGCACTCAGGGCATTTTCCTTCCCTCTGTCTTTAACAATGTTATTTACATATACAAAAGCGAAAACTCTCCAAAATTTGTGCATCGGCTTATTTACAGGAAGACCTTAATTTAGGAACAATGCTTTAACAACTGTATTCTTTACATGTTAATTCTCCAACAGATACTAAATTCTCTTACTCCAAAACAAAAAATTAGCAGAGTGTGGCCTGCTGTACAGTATTTTACGACTAAATTTTTGAGCTATGTTTCATGATGTTTAAGAACGCTGATTAAAATCGTACAATATTAAATTGATTGCTTGCACAAAACTGAAAAAATGCAAATTGCAACTGCATTTGGGAACTGCTTTCGCCAAACTACAGGTTTGTTTTGGAATGTTAAAAGCTTTCGTAATAATGAAGCTTTAAATGCGCCAGTCTTTCCATTAATATTTTATTAAGTTTTAATACTTCAGAATTGACAAAATGCACAATAAGACACAGTGCTTACCACGACTTGGCGGTTTGTCCATCTTTGTTATATAACTCGGCAGAGGATTTGGCAGATTTACTTCTCTGACAGGAGCAGCAGGAGACGAAGGCTCAGGAGACTTTGAAGAATCTTTATCATCGGATGACTCATTGGAAGCATTCTTACTCTCTTCCTCTGCTTTTGTTGCATTTTTATCGGTCGGTCCGTCGGTTTCTATACCTTCTTGATTGTCAGCTAAATGTCTGTCGACTTCGCATTTAGTATTCGGCTGGCCAACGCAAGTTGAAGTACAAGGCACCTGAATTCAAAATGAAATCGGCCTGTGGTCAACAAGATATTTGGTTCTCATTGGCGCGATTGAGAAAAATCGGACTAAAAGCTTTAGAGGGTTTCCTTCTCGTTCCGGTGCAACCCAAGTCTTTAGCAAAAGCGTAGTAAGAAAGTCAGATGTTTTCGAAATGTGTTCGAATAATCACTATAGCAAAAGTCCACACTCGCACAATGCACGCCTTACGAAATATAAAACAGAGGGTTTTGCTAGTTTATATTTGAGTGCGCAACAAAAATCGACTATTAAAATGCACTAACAGTGTAAATCCTTGAGTAAAGTGCCTTGATATATTGAAACGAATTTGTTTAAAACTGCGTCAGGTCTATTTGAAGAAAACAGGAACACCTTAACAAGATCATGAAATTTCGTCATTACGAACACAACATTATCACAAACAAATCTGCAGGTAAGTGCTAAAGGCGAAATAAACACTTCTTAACTTCGATGTTTACTAAACGAACATACAATCATTTTAATTCAAGTTTTGTCCATAAATCTACTAGTTTCATCGTTTCGACCAGAACTACTCGAAAAATTTTCACATCAAACATTAGGAAGACTGTTCTTACCATTTCCAGTACCTGGTCATCAAGCGCTTTTGAGTCAAGCCCATGGGACTGGATATCAGCGTCAGATTGGGAAATCACTATCGACTTATTCATAGTGAAGCTGCCAGAGTGTGGTACCGCGACGCTGTGAACGTCTGGAAGCTTGTTGTTGTTTGAACACGTTTCGTCGTTTGATGTCTTGGGATTTTCATCATTTTGACCCGAAATCGAACCGTTTTCGACTGTTGCGTCAGGTGGTGCCGCTTTTTCAACCGGAAAAGCGTAAGGATGATACCGGACACACGGCGCCTTAGCTACCCGTTTGAACGGCGTGGTACATGCCTGACTTGTACTTTGAATAGCAGCTGCAGGATGTTTGTCGATTGAAACAAGATTGCCCACCAAATGACTTAAATTTGGTGGGGCTAAAAGGCTTTGAGCCAAACCCGCATTTTGGCCGTCAAAAAAGACAGAGTTTCCTCCTGAAAAAACAGAATACATAAAACCTTAGCAAAACAACGCAATGGCGAATTTCTCACGCTGAAGTCACATTAAAAACGCAGATATATTTTATTGCTCCCACAGCACTGCAGAAACCAAAACAAATTTCAACCACCAGTCGAAATTTGCTACGCACATGCTAAGAAATTTTACCAGTAATCGAAACCTTGCAGTATCGAGAACAGAGTTTGAAGCGCATGCACCGTGAAGTTGAACAGCGGCCGAGAATTGAACTCAGAATCGTGAGATTATGAGCAGCAATTTATACAGTTCAGACACAGTAGGACAATCATGTGAAAACGGCTGCTGTATTGCCCAATGTTAGGTTTGCAGTAGTGGTAGCCATCAATGGCGTCATTACGACTAGCAAAAATCAAGCCTCAATCTCTTCCTATTATTATCTGCCACGTGCCTGACCTCGGGCGCAATGTAATTAGACCATGGTGAAATATAAAGGTCCAAATAACCCTAACGATTAGTTTCATGACCCGCACTTCACCGGGTAGAACATTTAAGCTACTCACCCAGCATGTCGTGAGGGGCGAGCTTGGGCACCTGCCAAAGCCGGTCCGCCTTGTACGTGGGGGGGGGGCTACCATTCAGCAATCAGTACTCATGACTGGTTCGAAATAGTCTTCCGCTTTTCCGTGCCCTAGAGAAGTTTTCGGCGTGGATCGGAATACTACCATCATCTTATGATGTGTCTTTAACTCGAGGGAGGGAAAGGGCAAACGCAGCAAACAGCAAGAGCAAGACATGTTTTACTAGAGAGAAGAGTTAAGTGTTTCCCCAAAGCAAGCCACCTGTGTGCACCACCCTTTGCCAACTTGGTGCACCTGCGTTTGGTGTAGCATTCTCACCTTTGAAAAAGCGCTGTCCAAACATTCCTCCTGAATGTTTTTTGCTTCGATGTGTGAAGTCAGTAAAGCCCTACAAGACCACAACAAGATGATAAACAGCAAGCATTTGCAGTTTTCAACCAAATTGAATGCAAGTTGTAAGCACTACAGAAACATTTTACACTGAGAACAAAATTAAAAACTTTTAATAAATTGTATACCGGTACTAAGGGTGTAGCAAAGGGGGAAATTGTCTCACCTCGAAATATTCAATAGAGTCCCATTATTTAGTCTTTAGCGCATTTAAGTTTTTAGTTATTTTGGTGCCTCTAGACAGTCATGCTATGGGGACATCCTAAATAATCCTCAAGTTTGATAAGTGTCACTGATCTTTCGAAAATCTTGTGACGTCGGTAAAAAATTGACCCCTTTCTAAAGTTTCTTTCGGGTGGCTACGCCTGTGACCGGTATTCTTTGTCATTTATTAAAAGCTTCAAGTCGATGCAAAACAGACGAGTACTTTTCTGACACAAAACCTTTGAATTAACAGAGTTTAGCTCGCAACAGGAGCAGTAATAAACAACAACCACACCAGGCCCGGGTACACGAAGTTGGTTTCGCAAAACAGTGGAAAGCTTTAACAAAAACACAGCTCTTTTATCTTTGTTCTTTAACACTTGATAGGATGCGAGTCTTCCATACGGCTGAATATTACTCTTCAGATGCTCCCGCTGATGCATGACTCAACCTTTTGAACATTTTAAACTCTATCTTGTATGACACAAGGTTTTCACCCTGTTCTATTCAAAGTCTTAATGCCACATTTCAGCCCAACATTTTCTTGCAAAAAAGCAGATAGCAAATTTATTAGATTGCAAGGTACTATACTGTAAAACGAAAAATCTAGATTTTTAGACCTTCACTAAAGTATTTTAAACATAGCGCCTGCACCAACTTTAATTAAAACTACAATTCTGTAGTTCTAATTGAAAAAGTCCAAACACATCGTTTGGCTTTGCTTGGCAAAACTTTAATAACTTTCAAAGTTATCAAGTTTTGAAGGCATAACCCACAAATACGTAACAAGTAAAGCAGTTTATCACAGAATATCTAAGATAGAAATCAAGATTGATACTGCAAGGTATCAGCTTTCAATATAAGTGAACGTTTTTCATACAAATGATAAAGCCAAGTCTCACTTAACACTGCTCTACATTCACATGTAGCTGTCATGAGTCAACCTTCCAATGTTTGGCTAGCCTACCAGACAAAATTACCCGTAATTAACCTCAAAATTCTGCAACTTTTTCAGCTAAAACAGTTCTGGAGTTCCAAAAACACATTTGTAACCACACGTTCTTTAACGCTTGCTTTTGCGAAAAAATGTCCATTGTGACATAGTGTTTTGTAAACACCAAACACATGTGTGCTATAATAAGTCAGATATATAAAATGTCCTAGTAGCCTATTGTGACTTTATATTTCCTTAAATCAAACTTAGTTTCTTTTATTTTACAAAATTCTGTTGAGAATTTGACATTGTTAAAAGTTAAACTAGCGTGAAATTGCCAGAATTAATTTGAACAAACAAGCACGATGTCTGTTTACTTTTAATCTTAAGAATTTGTTTCAATTAAAATATCCGAACTCAGCAAAAACTTGTTACAGTATACAGGAGTAAATCTCCAAACAGTGTTTTGATAAACATAAACTCCTGCCAATTAAGAATTCCCTTAGTTTCAAGAAACAAAAAAAACATCAAAAGATGAAATTTGTACGAGGAAACCATACAAACGTTGTGCCTGGTATCTTGCGATAAAAAGCAGTAAAGTTTACAAGCGATTTTACAATTCTTCATCTGCTGTCGACAGTGGTGCCATAAGAATTCGTAAAGAGCGGCTTCGAAAAATTGAAAATGTCAGTCCCAAAACAAAGTTTCTTCAGGCGTGTCCTTTCAAAAAAAATCTTCATCCTCCGTCGTGAATGTTTACGAAATATTGTCAACCCTTACAATAGCTTACCTGGGACGGCTACTAACCCTCTAATGACGTCACTGCTAGTGGCTTGCGTCCTCAAGGCGAAAATTACACGTCTGTTCTCAGAGCTGCAATTATACGGTTATTTTGCAAAGACGAAACCAGAATTTTAATCAAGGTGAGAAGGCGGCAACCAAAAGCGTCTTCTCAAAGTTAAATACAAGCAATTTTACCGTTTTCCGGGATGCTTTTTAAAAAATCTTAGCACGCATAATGCAATACTCTGAATTATAAACATTTAAGCATGACAAATGGGGAGGTAGGGTGGTCATGTCTCTCTTGTCCTCTGACTTACACCCCTGTCGTCTCGTAGTAAACAATGCAAACATGTCGCTGCATTGTGCCCAGTTAATCTACTTTTGCCACAATTAAGCAATATCGTGTATGAACCATTCGAATGTTAAATACAACAACCCGTCAGATTAAAGGCTCTATACTTTGGAGATTCGTATTTTTGTTCATGCGTTTGAGCTCATGCTCAAGTTACAAGTCTTCTGTCAGACAGCTCCACCGCTACGAGTGTTAATCGACCTTTAGCGTCTAAATTTGACAGTTGAAAAAAAGTCCCCGTGGTATTTCCTTGATTTTTGCTGCTCGCGCTCAGGGTTGTAATAAAACCTAGAGTGCTGTTTTTTTTTTTGTTGAACTTTGACAAATGTGCCAAGCAAAACGTAAATAAAAGGGCATTCTCATATTGCTTGGTCTGTATACTACTAGCCGGCTTGCCAGCGTGGCCCGCAAGATCACCAATCAGTATGTGAAGGTTAAGAATTTCAGTTCAGCCGGCTGCGCCGGCTTTACCCAATTCATAGCTTTGAAAACAGTAATAAAAACTGAATGTTGTTTGACATTGTCAAATCTCGTTCCGAAACAAAACTACCGTTTTTTAAAAGGAAATCGATTAAAAAAAACGTTATGAGGTTGCGCATAGCTTCTACATGTTTCCCATGTTTCTGGCAACGTCCTATTTGCCGTGTTTTCACCGCAGGCGTCCTTAAACATAACAAACTTTTATTCGTTATATTCAGCAAGTGCTTGAAATCCTATCAAAGTTGTGGAAGGGCGCGAGATATTTTCAGGACTGAGCTGTTAATATTAGGTCCACTACTTCGACTTTTTCGTAACTGTAGGCGTATTTGTTTGAATAAAAACCTCTTGGTTCGGGTGTGTTCTTTTGTCTTGGCATGAACACAGTTAGGGAAGAGAATATTAAACCAAAGCGAAGTACTCACAGTCAAGTTATTGCAATTGCAGGGCCCCCCATCATTAATGTCGAGGTTAAAAATATCGAATCAAACGGTGGCGACGGCTTCACCCAATTGATGTTTGTGAAAACAGTAATAAAAAGTTAATGTTTTTTGACATAGCTAATTTTCGTTTCAAATCAAATCAATTAAAAAACATTGTAGAGGGTTATGGAGACCCGCTATATGTAGCCATGTTTCTGGAGTCCCTGTATATGTCGTTTGCTCTGTTTCCAGCAAAGGCGAGTCTAGGAACTGCACCATACAGCTTAAAGTAGAAACTACCAACGATGTTACAAACGTTTATGCATTCATTCGATGACGTGCAAGGAAGCATAGTGTAACTTCAAGAATGTGGGAGGCCACTAGAGTGATTGATATGTAATTTTAGGAATAACCTATTAGATATTAGAACCCCTACTTTTTCCTAATTGCATGCCTATTTGTACGACCTAAAGCGGAACGGCTGGGCGCTTGGTCCGGACAAAAACGCAGCCATGCAATGAGCTAACTAACCCGAAACGATGCACTCAAGGCTTAGTAATTACAATTGCAGCGTCCCCGTCAGTAATGTCGAGGTTAAGAATATCGGTAGTTATGAGAACAGTAATAAAAAGTTAATGTTTTTTGACACAGCCACATCTCGCTCCAAAATCAAAAGTACAGTGTTATTAACGGGAACCGAATAGAAAATCGCAAGGGGGCAGCGCACAGCCGCAATATTCTTTGAAAGTTTTTGAAGTCCCTGACAGCGTCTTATTTGCCCTGTTTGCAGCTTGCACAAAGGGAGTGGATTTGTTCACAACTGAAACAGCCAATAATTTCACCAACTACAAACGTTTACTTTACCCCTTACGCGGAAGCATGACTATATAATTAAGGAGTAGGGGGGGGCGCCAAGGTGATTGCTGCGTAATCCCTTGAATAGATATTAAATATTTTGCTTACTACTTACGACTTTTCGTAATTGTATGCCTATTTCTATGACCTATCATCTCTGGTTGAGCGCATATTGCTAGATCCTAGCATGGCTAGAAGTGCAAATTAACCCAAAGTTTAGTACTTGCAGTTTACAGTCAAGTTACTGCAATAGGCTAGGTTATGCCTTAAGAGTATAATCCATGGACCAGGATAATTGTTGTGATTACCGTTAAGATTAACGTGAAAAATCGTCAACATGCTTAACTTTGATACATTGGATTAATATAAGTTTGATGTTAAAATCAGTCAGGCTATCGACGCGACTGAACACCAGCATTATACATTGGCCATTTCATTATTACCGAAAAAAACTGTAGGATTTTTGACCAACTGCTATGATAATACTGTAATGTGTCATTCTTCCTTAACAGGTAGCATGTCGCTTGTTTGCTTTCGAAACAACAGTAAATAAAAACTTAACGGGTACCGCTGCGTGGTGCTCTTTTCACCTTTTTATCATTTTAATCGTATCACAGAGCATTGTGACATTAAAGAGCAAGTTTGAAGTGTTTAGGAAAATGAAGAAGCATGCTTGGAATGCTTCAAAAAAGAATCGCTTGTTGCATCCTCAATTCAGCTTAAATTGTAGCCGATGCTTTTTTATAGAAAGCAATTTATTAATATCTCCAAAAAAAGCTTTTAATCGCGTCTCTACGATCAGCAGTTTTTGGAAAATACAGAGAACGATATGTGCAATCAAACGTTAGCCGTGACGTCATTTTAGACCCAAAAGGAATGAAATATTTTGTAAGTAGTAAGTTGAATGCTTACTTTGGTCTTAGCAAAAGTTGGTTTTCCCGTATCCCGTTAAGTGTCTCATTGAATTACGCAATAAAGTGGCTTTTGCTCCACACTATTCCTCCTAGTGCTAAGCGTCAAGCAGGGAAGATGTGAATACCATTTTTTAAATGTTTGGTAAGACTCAAGAAGAGAATTGATTCCAGATCTACCTACTGCGAAGCGAACGCTATAACCACTACACCAGCGCGTGGCTTTAGCACGAAGCTAGACATAGCATTTAGTAAAAGTATAAATTCCTTGCATTATTTGTTTTGAGGTAAAAGCGATTTATTTCAAAGATATACCACAAGTAATGCTCCCACTGTTAAGTGTGAATAGGCGTGCCTGTAATCTACATATCTTTGTCTTAACTGAGTAAACGTTTGTATTAGATAAAATATTTTTCTTAATGTTTCGTGTGTTTTATCAGCAAGTTTTTATTTGCTTCTGATATCTAGGAAGGCGTTGTGTAAACACAAAACTTATTTCACTTACCCAAACCCAGGCAAAGTCGAACAACTTTTGATTTGTTACTACAGCTACAGCAACGCTTCAGCTCGCTTTCGGTCCTTTGCAATTCCTAAAGCCCCTAAACTTTGGTCTTTCCTTTTCAGTTTCATTTTTTGTTTGGTTTGTCGTCGTTCATTAGGCTAATACCCCCATGTGCTAAATCAAGGCATAAAATCCTAAATTTTAACCAAGACGTGATAAAAACAAAATAATAAAAGAAATTATATTTTGAAGTAATGCTAGAAGCTAGCGATGCATTTCGCAAATTGCAGACAGTGACACTGTTCCGATTTATCAGGTCTCTCCAGTGCAGTGGGTAACCTTTTACTTTCGAAAAAAAAACGGGTGTATTTCTTCGTTTAACAAACATCTATCGCCTGGTGTAAAACTCGCAATCTTCAACGGTCAAGGAATTCACGCAAAATCAAGTCGAATAGACTTATAGTTTTAGGTATGTCGTAAAGAAACAAACATTGTTTACTGCATTACTTCCTTGTTTTCTACTTATCTGTAAGCTTTAAACTTTACTTTAATTTTCCTGCCACGAAAAAATGTTTTCTGCCAACTTAGACGTATAGATGAATGTTTGTAAATATTGATTGAATCAAAAGATTAAAATCACTCAGTCTAATGAATCTAATGCCAATCAAACAATGCTGATAAGTCAACGCAAAACACACTTCTTTGTTTTTGACTGGATAGTGTTATTTTTTCGTTACATGAGTCAGAAAAATTTCTTATTACCTTTTTCATGAAGACTTCTAAAATTTGTATCAAAAAATTGGCTAAAATGCCACTTCAATTTTCCCCATTTTTAAGTGCACCGTATTTATAATGGGTAAAATTTAGCTCTCCAAAAAGACATCTGCATAGCCTTACTTTCGTGAGCTTCACACAACTTGTATGTCCAAATTTTAAACAACAAAAACATCCGAAGCACTGCGCTAATGTCCCATCATAATTTTTCTTTCAGAACATCGAAGATTGACTACAGCTCCAATGGATGTTTGCAATGTGGCTTTTAACTGTTTCCATCGTATTAAGTCTACAACTACCATAATTTGGGGAAAAACTAATTTCATATCCAAAAGCACACCTGAAATCTACTCAAACTAACATTTTGCTGACTAAAAATAAACTGCTGGTTAGCTTGCTATTGCTGTACCGCGACTGAGCCAAATGTTTCCAAACTCACGAAGTTTTAATGATTAAAGCTTAAGCAATGAGTAATAACAAAAGTAAACATATCACCTGAGTTACCAAAGAATTGCTGTCACCCACACCGTTCAAAGAGCTTTTTTTCTGTCTCGCACTGGACAGCGCTTGATGGTAGATTGCTTTCTCAACCGGTCCAAACTGATAAAATTCAACAAAAATTTGCACAATACTTCTTTAAAAAGCTATTTTCGACAAGAATCAACCTTCTATGGAACTATATAATTCACATTATGCAAATATAGATCAATCACTTATGAGCATAATAGATCGCGTGAAAGACTAATTTCCGGTGGGATAGAAACCAATAGCCTTTTGTTTTTGCTACCAAACTGACCGGCAATTAAGAGCCTGTGGATAGCAATCCCACCGGATCGCTTTAGTCTGTGGTATTGCTCAATGGAATATCACAAAGAATTTATTATCAGAAAGGGGAACTCATGATTTTAGCTTTTGAGCAGCCAAATGGTTATTGACAACTACCGTAAATAGACACTGTGAGTTTACTGGTACTACTTATTGTTAGTGTTACTACTAACCGTTTAGCTACTCAAAAATATATAAAATCGTGAGACCACTAAAGTTTACTTGCTGTGTAGAACACCACAAGACAAAAATATTGATAGAATTTGCACCTGTACTTTTTGAAAAACAGTTAATAACAAATATAGCTCTCAGTCGCAAATCTGGCCCATCCAAACTCAAGTTTCACTGACACAAAAAAAAAACATAAACCTATTCGCTCTCTGCTCTGCATCCTAATGACAAAAGGGCATTTAGAAGTTGATAAAGCGTATAAATGCCCGTTGGCAAAAATTAATGCGCTACAAGCTGATAAGATTTCTTACGCTTGATGAGAAATATTTTGGTAGTGTGTGTGTGTGTGAGTGTGTGATAAAAGATTTGATCACTTTTTCACATAAGCTGAATTACAACAAAGCTTTAATTTGCTGGAAACCGATCAGCTATTATTAGAACAACAATATGCACAACTACTTCAAAGGTTCCTTTTTCCAAGTTTCATTATTTTGAGGTAAAAACAAAGCGGTTTTACTTCGTATTAGAAGCATGCTTTAGAGACAGTAATTCTGCGCAGTGATTTTGGTTTAGGCCCTCAATTACGTTTTGATTGGCCTCAAAACGACCTTGCAACAATTACGTTACAGCAAACGCATTCCAGCGCATACGGTACGACATCCAGGTCATGGTCGAAAAGTGGAACAAAATGGCAACAATTTTGACCTTGAAGTTCTGTGTTTAAAACTATGTCGAAGCATAACTACTATGATCTGTATAATTTACTTGCCAAAGATCTGCAACGACATAAACTTTGGAATAGGAAAAAATTCATTTCTGATACCTTGTCTGCACTCTAAGAAGGTTACAACTAATGATCATAGAGATAACTGCTTGTCAACTATTAATACCGGGGGTTGTGCAGTAGAAAAAGAATATTAATCTAATATCCGTCGTAGTACTCCGTGTGTAACATAGGTTCCCAAAGGTGCAACAGTTTAAGCGCAAGAAAAACAAAATGTTTATTGGTTGAAGATCAGACACAGCCTTATAGCTAAGCTGTCAATTATACAGTCTGTTTATACATGGCCTTTGAACTAGCAGGGGATTAAATCGAATTAAAGCCAACTGGAGAATATGCGTCCATCTCATGAGCGGCTTACTTCACTGAGAAGGCCACGTTAAAATACATAAAGCTATTCCCAAGGCGCAAAGCTCGACTAAGTTACCATAAAGCTCAATAATAACATAAAGCCAATCTTGCCTGTAGCCTGAGCGGCAAAAGAAAAAAAATCAATTCTTTTTCAATCTTTCATTTAATTAGGCCAAGTATTTAGCGTTCTACAAATTGAAATTTTTTTGAAGTTTATTTATTACAAAATATCGATTTTTTTATGTATTTTTGCTGTTGTAATATTATTTAAAAAACAGACGAGCTCAAATGGGTTAAGGCCAAAGGCGTGGCCGGGAAAAAGAACAACGGAGACAGCTGTCACTCCCCTTCTCAAAAAACTTGACTAAAACCTGTTTTCAACTGAATTCCAAACTGCCATCAAAAAAGTATTCTCAAAAGTTTAACCGCAGCAAACACTTTTTAAATTTCGTCTAATACCCATGATTCTTACAAAAATCTTTGATAGATTTTTAAAAAAGTGGTCACCACCAAAACTGATCTAAAGTAAAGGCCTGTAGGAAAAAATTTGTCTTTACCACAGTATATTTTTGGCAGGCCTTGCCCTGGAATAAAGCTAAATTTGTATACAAAAATATAATAGGTGTAAATGTCACACCAAATGAACAACACCAAATCAAGGCAGAAGGCAAGGTGAACCAGGCCCGTGGTACAAAAATGAGCATTTATCACCAAGATAATAACTTTTGACGATGGCATATTACCCATAAAATCTATTTTGCCACTGAACATTTGTAATTAGTTAATTTCGATGACAAATCAAAAACGTGACTTGGTCGTTTGTGATTGATCAATTTCTATGATATATTAAACATAAGACTTGACAAAAATTTAATCCCTAGTACAGATTTCCGCTTACATTTACATACCCGCCCCATGTACAGCACCTCCGTTAAACTACCTTGCCTGTGAAGATTCAAATTCATAGCCACTGCATCGAAGGCAGCAGTACATCCACTACACCAAAGCATCATTCCATATGTTGCAGCAAATGTGCTTATCACTAAACATTCTAATCATGTACGGCAAAATAGATCCTGAGGGTAAAATGCCGTCGACGGCAAAGTAGCCGCTTCCTAACTTTCTTATTTGGAGAAAAGTTTAGGAATCGTCTTGTCATGGTTTACCATCTCTGCAGGAAAGAACTCTTTTCAAGATACACCAGATCTCAACTGGGCTTGATCTTTGGAGAAATGACAATTTTTGAGGCCGCTCCAGGTGTCACATGATATTACTGGGTCCAAGAGAAGCAAGCTACTGTAAATAAAACACAGATTCGATTTTTCAGCGAACACATGTTTGATAGTGAGACTCCGAAGTCCACAAAGTTCTTACTAAGACATTGCGGCTTCCCTCAGAGTGCAGAAAAACAAGTAGGCTGAAATAACAAGAACGAGTAATTCACTCACTTCGTTTAAATTTTCATTTGTTCTTTCAAAACCAACATGCTGTTCCTGTACAAGCGCGGTCTTCGTAAGGCTGGAATACTTAACAAGATTTGGTAAAGCGTTCATCGTTCCATTAACACAGCCTGTGTTCTCACTTAAATTTATTGATAAATCTGCATAAACATTATATTGGTAATAGGCTGGTATATGGCGCTCAATGAATTTTACTTTTGACACATTTGATTCAAATCCACCCCAGCAAAATTGGCAACACACAATCGCGCACGGCTACTTCAGTTCTAGGATTTTGCAGAGGCGGCGAGCCACAATTTCTTGAACCTTGCTTCGCTCATTCTCATGCTTTGAATCACGTTTAAGCGACCGCGACGGGTATTTGACTTCGCCAACTGTTTGCCAGTGAAGATGGAAAAACGCCGAAAAGTGCTTTTCCAACTCGTGCAACAGCCGACGTGCCGACTACTTCTCCAAACTATCCCAATACCTACGATGAGGGCCAAAAAAGAAGCTTTGAATACCGTTTTCAAAAATCTTTAATATTACCCCTTCGAGAATTGATCATCTTAATACATTTGAGGCAAACGCTCTGGCGTAAAAAACCTTACTGAAACTTTCAGCATGAACTTTGAAGTCTGTGAACGATATATCAATTCTCTTGTTAGTCATAACAAAAACTTTAAACGTGGTATTCACATATATCCTGCTTCGTACTCAGCGATAAATGCTGTGAAAAATGAAACCGCATTTACTCGATCGTGATTTAAATATGAGATACTACTAAAACGCGGAAATTCCATGCAGCTCCGAGGACTAGCCCTAATCCTAATTGTAATCCCAACTCTAACACCAAACCCAACCCTAACCCTAACACTAAACGCTAATCCGCGCTGGGGACTACCCTATTTCAGTACAATTGAAGTCTAAGGAAGACTTTCCACGAATTTCCGCGTTTCAGTTTCTTCCTTAAATATGTTCCGGCGCTAAGCAACCGATGCTGTAAACGAGCTTCAAAACTTGCACGCAGTTTCACTTATCACTTTTTTACAATGCAGAAACATAATTTTGTCCACCTATTTCAATAATTACATACTTGATTCCATACTGCTTCCATACGTTTTTTATAATTATTTTGTAGGCGAAACTTGATAACTTTAGAATTTTAATCGCAAAAAGTCAATCAAAATGATTTCAAACCTGTGCTGGTGCTATTTTGCTGTCACATAATAACTTAAAAATTATATCGATTCGTTCTCTAATTCGCATTAGCTACGCATGAGTTCTGATCTGACTAAACCAAGAAAATAAAATCAGTGAAAAAAATTTGGAAGCCCTGCAATTGACAGCAGACCTATCGCTTTTCTTTTGCGAAACGAGTCTCTGCATCGATCGGATTTTATTCTTTTCGGCCTATTAATTGCCAAGGCTTCAATAGACTATCTCAAAGCAGAAGATCGATAAAAATTAAATTTCAAAAATAAATCGAATATACTCCTTTCGGTTTAACAGCCTCCGTAATAAGCTTATACAGCATACAGATTGTCGTGGAGTTTAGCCTATAAATACCACAGCGATTTTGAACAATTTTTCCTTTCGACTTTGATGCATTTGTATACAAGCTTATTTCAGATCTACGATATCATCGTGACTTCAGGGCTAATACAACAACGTAATTCTTTAGTTTTAGGCCAATATTTCACAACAAAATCACTCAAATTCCATCCACTTTGAAAATAAACAAGTTAGGACGTAAATTTTTTAACCGCTACAATATGTTGAAAAACTAAAGTTGAATTTAATTAGGCTACTTTATCATAAAACAAGATCGAAGGCTGGAAAGAGAGCAAGGTAATAGCTTACCCAAGCATCCCTGACTTCTCTAGAGTATATGCCGATAAAAACTAAAATAATTATTGATGTAAACAAACTGTTTTGTGAGTGGTAAAGCGTTCGATAATGTTTCAAGTTATTGGGATTCTTCTTTTTGATAAAAAAATCGTAGTTGTTCTAAATACTCTTCCTGTTTTAATTTGTCAGAGCTCAAACCAGCTGTTGACTGCCCAACGACAGCTACTTTTCCTTCTATAGCTTTACTAAAACCGTAACTGTAAATTTTTAACGCGTTTTTAAACAACTTGTCGCATTTCCGGCTTTCTTTAGCTCGTTTCAAGATATTTGATGATAAATTCATTAATATTTTACAATCGAAATGAGGAGATAAATGTTTCTACAAGTAAAATTAAAACAGCAAATTCGGTTTACCAAAACATCTCAGTGATATTTTGTAACTTGTTGCTGACTATGATTTTTTGCAAAAAAATCATGTTATTATTATCCTGTTCGATAAATCTTGTAGTTTTAGATTCCATACTCGACTTGTGTGGTAAAGCGTTAGGCAAAAAGATCAGTGAGACTAGCACGTTGCACGCATAACATTCAGCTTTTTTCTTGGAAAGGTTGTAGAAAGAGAGCAGTGACCCTAAAAGCTAGTCCACAGTAGTGTTGGAAAAGGAGCGGAGGGGAACATAGTACATGTTCACTGCTAAAGATCTTTTTTTATATCACAATTTGGCATCTTTGTTGTTGCTTGCGGCAACGTGCTCGGACCATTTGAGGCTCCCTAATGCACCTGGCCTCCCACCTTCACTCAAATCCTGGCCTATACCTCACAACTTCCGGTTACATCTAACAATAAAATGGTTCTGCGTTCCCACCTAGACAGAGTTACACCACTTATATACAGTAATTGATTCATTGCATCATTCCAAATATTTGTTGTTTGATTCAACAAAAAAATATTGAAATTATTAATATATTAACCGGCTGATTTTTCTTGTTGTTCGATATATAATCTCATTAGCACAGATACAGTCATATGTTTGTTAGTAGACAAGATATCAACTAACAAAGACAGGATTTTGCTGAGTATCAAACCCAGGATCTTACGGTTGCCCATGGCCGAACTTATTTTTTTGAGAGAGGTAATCAACCAATGAAAAAAATCCATGCAAAAATTTTACAAGCGATAGACATTTCTCTGAAAAAAGTTTTTTTACACTTTAGATAGACTTCCTCCCGCCGAAACAGGCCTTGGCTGCAATTGAATCTGAATCGACATTAAAAAAATTCTTAGTGGTGTGCACCTGTAGCGACATCTTACGGTACATCAATTTATTCATAGCAGTCGCTACAGTTATGGGGATAGATAACCACAGAATTAATTGGTAGCTGACAGCTGTCTAACATAAAAGTTCTTTTGTGGAAGAGGAAGTAAAAATTCATAATAAAAACTCTTGAAAAGATTTTTTAAAATGGGCATTACTTATGAGTGTTCAAAACAATTATGGGAGGAGGGACGATAAATCTCCTTGTATCACTTTAATGGTTACAAATATCAAAGTTAATTCATGAGAACTACTTACTGTTTGCTTGCGAAATTGAAGGCATAGTGGTGTTGGTTTGCTTTGGTAAAATTTCTGGGCCATTTTGCAAAGGAATAGATTTGCTAAGACGTTGAGAAGCAAGATTGAATTGTAGCCGAGCTGGGTTTGAAATAACATCTACCGATTGAAGCAAGCCAGATGGATTTGCAACGCCGTTGTGAAGTTGAAACGCTCCATTGTGCAGTTGGGACTGCATTATGACGCTTTCTTGATTAGCTTGGGGCAAAAAACGTTGTTCAGTTATCATATCTCTTTGAACAGAGTCAAACGATAATGGCGCCGAAATTCCACCCCCAGAAAACGAAGCCGCCCCAGGTACGCAATACACCAATTCCCCATTTGGTCCAACTGCTGGAACTAAGGATAACGAATCAGCGGACAATAATCCATCTCCGCTAATGGGTGCAGGGGAATGGAAACTTTCCTGTGCCAGAGGCATAGAATACATAACTAATTTACCACGACTATTTAAAACCTAAAGCAACGTTATAACTAAGTACCTGCAAAGAAAACGAAGTCATTTTGATATTAAAATTTTAAAACGACTAGTTTCAAAAACATGGCACTAAAACGTGACTATGTGAGAGAGTTTTTCATATAGTACAGGAACACAAGATTGTATCTTTCGGAGGCAAAATCCCTTTTCCTCCAAAAATATGAAAGACTGTTACTTTTTCCCAGACTACATTTTTCTGATAGTATGAAAGCAAACCTGGCTACATATTACGATTCCGCCTTTAACCTCTTTTTTTCTTCTAAATACCTCTTCAGCGAAATTATAAAAATCTGGTGAGACAAATTGTTCTAAATGGAGAGAAGGTGGTATGTAATTATTGTATGAGACCTAGAGATGGCAGCCTATTCAAGTACCAAAAGTTTAAACACTGCTTTCGACCATTAATCAAAAACTACTTTTATTCAACATCAGCTGAAATCTGCTTACTACAAAGCGAACTCATCAGACTTTGTAAATGAACTCAAACTCATTCCCACTTCCTTATTTATTTCAAAATATCTTACAGTCAGTGTCGCACACGTCATCGGTTTGCAGTAAATGCAACAATTCCTAGGAACTATGCTTTTAACAAACTGAACAAATTGACTTTTTCACGGTTACTTTCTGATCATCACAGCAAGTTAATTCGAAGTTTAGTTGCCATTGAAACATACGTAAATATGGTTGTAAGTACGCGATGTTTGTTGCCAGCATAAAGCTACAGCAGACATAACCTCAAATGAAATTCGTATTTTTCTTCATGTACAAATAATAATTTTATTCACTTAACCGTAGAGCAGTGCGAAAGGCTAAAATCGATAACATCTGACCGGTAATCATAAGGTTGGGGGCTCGAATCCTGCTCCATGACAAGTACAAGTGACCCCAATAATTATTTGTAAACAAAGTAAGTCCTCACAATTTAGAATATATCTTTTTCACTTCAAACTAATTGCTCTTTGGTTGCCGCTTTGCTTAAAATACTTGGTGTTCAGCCAGCTTCCGAGACTATGTAGAAGCTTTTCAACCAGCATACTACGTTAATACAAGAATGAAAAGCCCTTACATTTTTTGTAAAATTCTTTTGAACGCTCGAGGGCAATAAGATAACTAATTTAACAATTAATATTAGCCAATAATCAACGATCCAAGCTCTTTGATTTCATATTTTGAGTGGATAATTGCTATCTTAAATTTGACCGGTTATAACCAGAGGCTTTATAAAAGCATCACGCCAAGATCAGTCTAGTCTAATCTTGAGCAGTTTGCAAGGGGATTATGCTGAAAATACGCTCATAACTATTCATGATATTCGACTGAACAAACTAAACAAAAACTTCTACGTTGTAGATCATAATGGTAGAAACCTGGTTTAAGCATCCTCTAACCACAAAAAATATTAGAAGTGTTGCAGTCACTTAAAAGGCCTTTGCTGCAGAAATCGCACAAAAACAATATTCGAAAATAAAATTCCTTAAAGAGAACAAAAAACCATTAAGTGTTTTTCGGCATGTAACGAGTAGACTGTGCACTTGTTTCGTATCATCACATTCTGTTTCTTTCATAGTATACTATAGCTTATAGCTCGTTCACAGTCAATCGTCGACTTTGCTCAATGTCAGAGCTCTTCAACCGGGGTTCTGCGGAACTTAAGAGTTTCGAACTTCACAAGGGTTACGTGAGTTTTAAAAGTTTCCAAAGGACTTCTTAAATTTTGATTTAAATATTCAGCCCGTGGTGATTTTCGCATTTCCGCCTAAATCGTGAAACGAAGCATTTGTACATGCACTATAGATCGTGTTCATGTGATTGCAAAATCCATGCTTTTCCTAAATTTCTATTACATGGGATTCCGCGACATTTGCAAAACTAGGTGTAGAATTCCTGGACGCCAAAAACATTGAGTAATGCTTTTTATCAAAACATGACATATTGCACTTCTCAAGACAAAACAAATCGATTCACAAGAAAAACGATCAATCATTGTAGGCTACTATTTCTTAAACTTATTCTGGGCCATTTATGGACTTCTTACCAATTGAGTGACCCATAATGCTAAAATGATTCCGGCAGATTCGGACCGACAGTCTCCTAATTAACTTGTCTGGCATCACGAAGGTTGGGTGGGATCTCAACGTACAACTGATACAGCTGACTTCCAATTCATCGAACAGACGAACAATGCAAAGGATAATACAGTTATGTGAAAATTTTAAAATATTTTTTCTCACCATGTGTAAATGCTCTGCCAGTTGGCTTAAAGTGAAAGTACGAGATTACAAGGCCGTAACTTTATTTCTGTTATTTTACAACATATTACAGCTGCTCATATCACATACCCAAAAATACACCACACCATTTTAGTGGGAGTTCAGACTACATTTCGCTTGATCAAAAACTGAACGCAAGAAGATTTTTAAAAGCTAGAATCGTAGAAGCAAAACATTTAAGAATACTGTAAATATCATGAACTCGGTTTCCTCGCGGTAGATTTAAGGATACCAGTTTGATGTCTTGTGCTGTTTACAATAAGGATTGTAATCTTTCAATTAGCAAGTATCTGTAAGATTTTAGAATGACTTCAAAAGAAAACGATTTAATTCAAAAAACCCCATTCAAATTTCACATTAACATGAAATTTTCGCGCTTGCAGCTATACTCTAATCAATATAAACAGTTCACAGTTAGAAATACAAAATAGGCCTTAAGGCCCACTTGTCTCGTATCAGACCTCAATATCATCAATTTTTTACATCTACAATATATCTTTCCGCGCAGTGCACACCGATCTATTTAAGCAACATCAACTTTTAAGCAATAAGTCAAACTAAAGTAGAGATAATCTCACTTGATTACTGCATTGGCTTATATTATTTTCTAGATCTTCACCCTGAACGTACGCGTTAATGTACACGTAATTGGATATCCAATAAATCTTCTTCATAAAAACTATAGTAGGAAATTAACAAGCACGAATTACACTCCACTAATTTCGAACATGCTCACTTTCAGTATTAAAAATTTATCAGAAGATCAAGTTTCACTGTAGAAACAAACCTCTTGAAGCGAAGCGTCGAATAAAATATGACAAAACTTTTCAACACCCAGCAAAAAGCCCATCATCAAAAAGGTATTGTTCAAATGTAAGCTGCTACGATGTAACAAACAAAAAGGGAATCATAATTGGCCACTCGACTATCAACTGACTACAGCTGAAACCAGTCAAAAAAACTAACTCAAAAAGATACTGATATTGATTGCAGCTTTTCATAAGCACTTTAGTATGCTGAAGTGTTATGAGCGCTCTATTGTGCCTACTTTTGTAAATATGACACGTATCTCTAAAACTGCTCCAAGTAGCCAGAAACGAATATTTACCAATAGATTTAATAAGGGCCTTATTAGGCTGTGTTCATATGATATCAAATTTATCACTTTTTCAACATAAACACATTTCATCAAATGCAACTAATGTCAAACTCAAGGCTGCATTATCAAAGAACTTCGATAGAAGAATATAACGTCATTACCAAGCAAGCGATGATGCCAACGCCATCACTGTTCTCACAAAAATTAATCTAAAGTGAAGTAGCCAAAAGATGTCACTTTTGGGACTACTGAGCCTGACTATTTGCCACTGGCGATACAGCACATGGTTTTGAACTCAGGTAATTTAGCCGAAATTGGGATTTGCATTGATAAGTCCAGTTTTCCACTTCAACCAACCCAAACCCAAAGCCCAGATAGAATTATAGGAGTAGTTAAGGGGTGACCACAGGCGCGATAGTTTATCCCTTCCCAAGTTTTTTCAACCCGATTAAGGGACAAAGGTATTTTTCAGGTATAAGTGCCACAAAACGTCGATCTTCAAGCAAAAATCATTAAACAAATTTAAGGTACGGATTAAAAAAATCGGGAATAAGAAAATATCGCTCCCACAAAAACGTCATCAAACAAATCGATGGTACAGTTTGATAAAACTGGGGGCATTAAATTTTGATCTCAAAAAATGGTCATCAAACTAATTAGAGGAATTCAAAGATCGAAAAAAATTCTTTTGTCCCCCTTAAAAAAAACTGATTTTGGCTCCGCTAATGTACAGAATCACTCCGTTTTTCAAAATGTTCATCATCCATACGTCGCAAGTGGAATTGCTTATTGAAATCCAAACAAAATCCCTCTCTTTCTTCGACAAAACTGCAACTGTTTTCACCTGTCGACTTTTCGTATCCAAACTAACTTCAGGCCTACAGCAGCTTTGTTGCACGCCTTGCTAACCGAATAGCAAGTCTATCGTTACTTCGCTGCATTCACTACTGTTTTCCCAACCAAATCATGACGGAAAAATCAAGAGATTTCTAATCCTTTAATTGGGTCGCGCAGAACAGAAACACGCCGTTTAAATGACGTAACAATTGACTTGCACTTAAATTTCAATTAAACAGGAGACTTTTCAAGTAATCAAAAAGCAAATGACATAAGGCAAGGCTGTTTCTATCCCATTATGCTTAAACAATAAGTGTCGCTCAAATGGAATGATAATTTCAACGCTAAATCTTCGAGAAGATGATAGCTAAATATGGCAACATAATTGCTTATGCACCACTCAATGGTTTTGTTTCTTAAAATTAAACTTGACTAATTTGAATAAATGAGTTCATAACAATCTGATATAGTTATTAAAAGCTATGAGAGCTTAAAACAATAGTCTAAGTATATCAATAAAGACGCTCTATTTTTGAAATCATAGCAATAGCACACAATAACGGTTTATTTGCAAACGCTTTGAAGTTCACTAATTATAAAAGCTAAGCGAGTGAATTTTAAGTTTAGGAAAAACTAGATTTTACTTCGAAGATAGATCACAACCAATGTTTTAGGATCTCCTCTCCAAATTTAGAGGCTCGACATTCACGGCGGAAAAGTTGGTGCTCCATCACATCGTGTTTCAATGGAAAGGAGTTCCAACTAGCACTCGCGGGGCAATTTACGCTTTAGCTACGCTATTGACCATAACCAACAGCTGAATCTTTGTAATTACAATGAGCTCCAAACAATAGATTGCTACATAGTTCAACGTGCAAAATGGAGCGTTTAGAACTGTTTTTGTTCGACAAACCACGAATGCTGCTGATTAATTAGTGTGTGACTGGGAAGCATGGAAATGTGTGCTCAACCGTTTCCTTTGTATTAAGTTGACGTTATAGTATTTGTTAAAAGCAATGGCCCCAGGATAGACAGCATCCCGTTTGTTATGTCACAACGTGACTAAATTTGAACGTGTTTAAATGAATCACTTTCGACAACACGAGCATCATTCGCTTGTACGTAAAATAAAGCCGATCCACTGGGCTAGCCAATATTGTTATAGTAAGTTTAGTAATCTATGGAAACGCGGTAGGCCTCATGGAAGTTATAAAACAACACGAAAGTTACAATGAATCAGTGCCAGATTTATGGGAAGGAGAAGGGGTCATCATTACTGCAAGATCAAAACCACTTTGTGGCTTTGTGAATAAACCAACAGTAACACTCTTTTCAATTTCCTGTTTCAATTTTTCAATTTTCAATCTCTTTTCACTCTTTCACTCTTTTCAATCCAATTTTCAAATCAATCAGTTTCAAAAAAGGAATGTCTGAATCCTTTTCCTCTTGCCAACTCTGTTTGAAAATTTTGTTATTAAAAAGCTTTGGCACTTCGTCCTGCTTGCCCTGAGGATTGGAACAAAATTACATTTTTTGGCTTCTCTGTTATTTGCAGTGTGCGGACCTCTTATTAAAAATTTGAGAAGCCCACACAGCTGGAAGCGTTCTAAGACTCCTAAAGAAAAAACCCGGCTCGGAAAAGATCATGATCAGGGCATAAACAGCTTAAACAAATTAGCCAAACAAAGAATTTAGCCTATTCTATTTCTTTGTCTGAAAGTAAATTGAAGAATAGCGATATTTAGTATTTTTTCAACAAGATTCTGCTTTATGATCACCTGATTGAGGCCCGATGATTACAATGTTGGCAGCGGAGGCGTCTCTAGAGTTTTTGACACCCAGGTCAAACTCAGATAGTGTCATGTCCAAATACTGGCCTTTTTTATCAAGCCCAATTTATCATGCCCCCTTTTTAGGTCGAGTCTACTTGGGTATCAGCCTCCTACCTAGAGTCACCCGAAAAAGAAATTTTCATTTTGAGCGAAGCCATTGGTGTGCAGAGTGTAGTACATCTAGTATTTGGCTACAAAGTGACGTACAGTAGGCCTATAAAAGCTGTGAAGCATAAATGACTGTCGGATAAGCCGACTCTTCGTTTAAATGGCGACTACAGTTATGCGTTGTTACCACAACTGCTTAGAAAAACCAAGACATATCAAGATATTTATCAACGTTGTAGTCTATAGCAGAGGTTGGCAAGTTTCAATATCAAAACGACCATTTAAACCTGTCCTAGCCAAATTCAAATTCACCCGGAGCGCCAAAGACTATTGAACAATACATTACGCAAGTCAAAATATTGATCAACAGTTTTTTGATATACTGAACACGCTTGCATCAAGAATCACTCTTTTTCATTGAACTTGGACAAAGTTACTTTTGTTTTAGTTTGTCGCGTTTATGATAGATTTTTAATCAGTAGCAAAATTCCATCATGACCATCGGAAAAATTTTCAAGTTAGCTGGACGTGATTTTTTTTTTGTATGATTCTTTGATAGCACAGGTGAAAAGTTAATATACGCCTAAGTTTTGTCATTGTTTAAAGGCGATTCCATTACTTTGCATAAGAATGTATTACATGCATGAGAACGTTAAAATTCTACTTCATAACTTGCTTGAGAAAAATTTAAAAAATATTCTGTTTGACAAGAGTTTTTCTTTCCAAGATAGGTTTTGTATCAAAGTGTCAGCCTATACTACAACTGCAGACAATATCGATTCGTTTGTTGACAGTAAGTTTGAATTGGCTTCCAATATATAGCCAAACTATTGCTTTTTTTCAAACGAGGCCGCAGTCCAACTACGCTCCCAGAATTTTGATTCTGGGGGGAAAAAATTGATGCTTGCTAGAATTTTAAAAAGAAGACATAAATTTTTTGTACAGACTTACTTTCTATAGAAGAACGTTTTAAAATTTTCCGACGCTAAATTTTATCTAATTCCCCTCCTTCTCTATACCTTGTCGCGGTTTATTTTTCTGAACGGACTTGCCGTTTTTGCAATTCACTGTGATCACGGAACAGACATATAAAAAAGCTGCATGCAGCTCCGGATCCGTTCGTTGCCGGCCTTCTGTCTCTACAGTTTTTCACATTTGTTAAACTGCTGGTGTCAGTAATTCATCTGTAATCAACAGCTCACTTGTTCTTGATGCTCGCGAAGACAGGAGGGCAGCCTCAGAAAATTTAGGGGAAGAAGACTTGACTTTTTCTTGCCATGATAACTTCATCAATAGTCAGCAATCATGGAAAACTAAGGCCAAGAGAAGAAAGTAGCCACCCCCGCTAGGTTCCATTGTATGCATTATCACACTTAGTAACCAACAGCTGTACTTGAATTATCTTGAAATACAGCGTGTTGAGCAAAAGTCGAAAATCAGTTCCTAAATCAGTAATTTTGCGCTGGCCTCCGGTTTTGTGCTTTCTAAAGAATATAGCATGACCCGTGGGTTGGAGCTTTGCGAGAAATATACGCACCTGTAGGCAATGTCTGATCTGCCGTCTATTCCATACCTTGTAATTATAATTTTTTTACATTTAATTGCCAAGCGATGAACATAGAGACGACAAAGCTAAGTGATCAAATGATGAGAGTAACTTTTATTATTTTTAGTAGAGATGTGCCGCTCAAATTCCACATATTTTCACCTTACTGGCGTTTCGTGGCATCGCTACAAAGAAAAGCCGCCCCAGGTGACACTATTTTAGTGGGTGTCTTTAACGTCACTTGTCTCTTAAAACAGGTGATGTCTGATTAATGGTCAATAAAACTATGACAACAAGCGGTTTTTGATCCTCGTCACAGCACGCAGCTTTCCAACTTAATCTCCTGGAGGCTGTTTGCATCAAGACTCAACTCCCGGTGTTATGCAGACTGAAAGAGTTTGTCTACACTCTCAAACTCTTTCGATAATCGCGGCGTTCCCAATGGCCTCTCGCTGCGCTTCCTCTAGCATTTCGCTATTGTGAAATCTCTTTTTTTGGCGCGCATCACAATGCTAGCGCTATCATTGGCTTGTCCTGATTGTTTACTGTCCAAATATATCACATAAAACCACTTACTGACTCTAGCTCTTCCCTTTTTGACGCGATACCGCCACTGATGAAAGCGTCACAAAAAGATTATGGCTCAAACAGCTTTTTTCACAGCTATGTTAAAATTCTGTACCACCGGCAAGGTTTTTAATAAAAACTATCGTTTACAAAAATTCGGATGACACTTATCGATCCCGTAGCGAACTCTGTTTTGCGATACCCACTGCTAATGTCAGTATCTTTCTTACCTGCCGCTTTGCCAATAGCCACAAGATTTTATACCTTTGACAACCTGCTGATTAGGTTATTGGCAAAAGCGCTAGCTTTAACTTCACGACAATTTAAGATTTGCTTCTAAAAGGACGATGGAGAAAACCAAGGAGTATGATATCGAAATTAGTAAAAACTTTACTTGCTTTGAAGAAAAGCATCTTCCACATCAAAGAAATGTTTTTGAATTGTTTATTTCCTTATTGTTTTGAGATTTGCAAAATCGTAGCATCGAGCCGCTGTTTCTTCACATAGATAGATCTCAGCTGCGTAGTTTTGACCATATAAGTATAATGCCCGAAGGAAGACTCACTCATCAAATACTTTTTGCCACACCCGCTAGGACAGCTCAAGAACTCGGCAGATGAGTGGCACAAGCGACTTGGCTTGACCGAGGTATGGAATTGAAACAATTCAGTTAGTGGATGTAGCCAGAGAACGCGAGGTTCATTAGGACCTTTTAGAGCTGCTGGCCCGCGATCCTCGTAAGAGAAGAAGCAGATTAAGAAAATGCGTGGCACGATTCCATTCCCCCATCTTCGAAATCAACTTTTGAATACTGCCATGCGATGCACGTTTGTAGGTGCTGTAACACCCATAAATCATCTTCATATTGTTTGATTTTTTAAATTCCGAATTTGAAATTGCTCTGCCATTAATTTTTTCTCAATAAAATGCTCGAAAAATTAAATGTCTTTGAAGCCGAATTACTTCAAACAATGGTGAGGTTACAAACGTCAAACCCTGGCGTCGTGAATGATGCATGTGACGTCACAATTGTTTTGAGTCGTAATTTAGGTAATGCAATATTTTTCATCATTCAAAAAAGGTCACGCGTGTAGTACAACCGCTTGATGGTTTGTGAACAAGAAATAAAAGTAGCAAAAAGGCTAACAATAAAGTGCTATTATTTGTTATGCAAATCAAAAAATAAATTCGTTAAAAACGAAGGCCTTTGTGCGTTTTGAGCGTCTTAAAAAGCATCACGTTTTTCTCAAAAAAAGGAAGACCTGTGGCAACCTTAAACGAGTTACACCTGCCTGAAGGCTTGAACTACATACTCTATTAGGTATTTAAATTTTTGTATTTGAAAGATTTCCATCCTTGTACTATATGTTACTTAGCGTTAATTAGCGGACAAAGAAAGTAAAAATTACATCGTATGATGTCGCAAGAGATCAAAAATTGTTGAAATTTATTGACTTGGTTCGACAGTTCCCAACCTTTATAAACTCACGGCATCCTATTTAACATATAAATAGTTTGCGACACACTTTAGAAAACTCGCAGCATGTACTGTGAAATAAACAGAACAGAATATATTTCTATCTACTATAAAGCGCAATTCTGTGTTTGTGTTTGTGTGTGTGTGTGTGTTTGTTTGTGTGTGTGTGTGTGTGTGTGTGTGTGTGTCAGTGTTTCTGTATGTCTGGGTACATTAGCTCCTTTAAAGCTACTGGGCGTACAAATGTAAAACTTGGCACGACTAATTACTACTCCGGGGTTTGTGACATAAGGGGGTTCGTGACATCACCATAACATCGCAATAAAAGATACTTTTCAAAACTTGCCTTTTCTGAAGGAGGAAAGCCGTTTTTCGCTTCAAGGAAAGCAAGCATCCGAGTTACCAATTTCAACAAATTCCACCTCTTGAAGTCAGATGACATCATAGTTAACGATTGATTGAAATATTTGTTTTCTTTTGTTTTCTGAAAAAATACAGTCCGCAAAAACGCGGTTAAAAGCTATTTTAAAAGATATTAGCAAGGTACTTCCGATAAAAGAAACTTTACAAGAATTCGTGCTTTTTCGACGACGCAGAAAGCGATAAATCATTTAGCCATTTTGTTGAGCCTGCGTTTCATTGTTGAACGCTTCAAAACAGCTTTGTTTGTCACAACGTCAATTGATGTCGTAATGTTGTTTGGTTTTAATTTACAAAAAACAGCAGTTATGTTTTATCATTCACTGTCATTTTGAAATCAAGCATAAATAGCAAAGCATATCACCAACATGCCGCAAGTTAAAATATGATGATAAATTACCATACTGTCGTAAGAGTTCAAGATTGGTTTTAAATAATCCTACGTCAAATACGAAAATTACAACTGAACTGTGAGTGGACTCCAAGTTAGATTACAGTTTTAGAATACAACCCCACGCTTGACCAGATTTAACCCCTGCGCTTAAGACATTTTTTACTTGTAGCGAAGTGGAATAGAATGCGGAGATTTAATGTGAAATCTTGCAGAATGAAAAAGTCATTCTCCTTTTTTGCACAAAAATCTTGTCGTTAGGTGATTGATTTAACCCATAACCCAATCTCATGAAGTGACTAAACTGCAGATGCTAGATTCTGGATCTTTTCGTTCTTCCCTGACTGCATCTGTGCCGAGACCAAGGAAAATACCTGCAGCCAGAAGCTTCAGATCGTACAAGCGTAGATAGGTTTGCCATCGTGAAATACAGGTAGGTGTAAGCAATAAGCTTATTGAGCCCATTAGACCTGCGACGTAATCCTGTAAATACATCGATCACTTCAGCCGTCTTCCAAAATTTTGAGTTTATTCCTCCCTGCACCTAATAAAGGAACGGATAAAAGTTTATGTAATTATTGACTGTTTATAAGTGAGGGCAATTTTAATTTATTCGTAGGCAAATGGATATTAGGGTAAGGAACCTCGTTCACCACATCCCAAGTTTGAAAGGAAATCAATAAATAGCCTGTATCACTGTGTAAAATCGCATCAACGAAGAGGAAGTTTCTTGCACGAAAACAGGATATTAGACCAATGGAGTGAACAGCTGCAACGTGTTTGGCAAGAGGTATGGCTAGTTTTGTCGTATTCTGGGAACGAACCACGTAGGCGGACCTGAAGAACTTGACGTCGCAAATATCAGTACGAGAGAGGTAGCAGCCAGTCATGGAATAGATCAATCACCATAACTTACTTCTGTAATCGCGAAACGACCATCCCTAACTTTGATTTTGTAGCCCTATACTCATTGTAAGGATTGGATTGGATTTGTGAAATGATAGGGACTTTGTGAGAAATACCAGTCGTAATTCAACAGTACGGCTATCGCCAATTGGGGCATAATGGCCATGTCCTTTATTTAAAACAACTTTTAGTTACTCCTCCCAGAAATCACTTTTTGGTGAAGCCGGCGTAACGGCTGAACCGGTATTTCCAACCCGAGATTACGGACTGGCAACCCTGCCTGGCGACGCCGGCAGAGACGGCCGGTAGCTTGCACCTGAGGTCCGCAAATTCCTTTTGGCGAGATTCAAAAAATAGTCCTGACGTCTTGCGACCCACACATTACAGAGCATAGTTTCACGAAAAATAATTTTAATTACATAGCAAGGTTCCTGCTCCTGGTGATCGTAGCAATATTTTTCGAAGGAAATTGCGTAAAATTCGGTACGTGACCAGTGAGACCATAAATCTCTAATTTATTATATGTGTAACGACAGATGTAGACTCTGTGTTTAGAACACAGCAAATCAAGTCGAGGTTTGATAGGAGAGAAAGCTACTCTTTCACCGAAAATAGCCTCATGCTTGCTGTACGCTTGACACAATGTTTAACCATAGGCAATAGAGTATAAGTGTGACGTAAGAAACGAACATTGCAGATAACATAGTGTCACCAGAAAACCACATCATACAAGGTGCGGCAGAAGTAACGCCCTTTTTGTTATTTGAATTTTCTAGTTTCTGCTTGATTTCCTCTTTATTTTAGAAATACGCTGTTTTTGTATCTGAGTTTTCTAATTAATAATTGTTCCTTTTTTAGTTTAGAAATGTTTGTTTATAAATAAATAATTTCATACTTAAGAAATACAAAAATGGCGTGACTTTTGCCGCACTCTGTATAACTTAAAACCTCTGACTGGCGTATGATCCTTGTTACCGGCATAAAACTCGGTATTTCGTTAGTCTTTGCTACACGTTATAAAAATATCTTTGCGTTTAAGAGTACTCAAGCCTGTCAAGTGACTGTACTACAAAGGTATTCTAAAGAGTATTCATTGCAGATCAGTTATTATAATTTTCCTAGTTGCCATTATAATATAGGATGCGGCAAAAGTAATGTCATTTTTGTATTTCTTAAGTATGAAATTATTTATTTATAAATAAACATTTCTAAACTAGAAAAGAAACAATTATTAATTAGAAAACTCAGATACTAAAACGGCGTATTTCTAAAATAAAGAAGAAATCAAGAAGAAACTAGAAAACTCAAATTACTTCTGCCGCACCATGTTACTTGTTTAAGTGGTGCTACCCTATGTAACGAAATCGCTAAAAATGTAATTACTGACACGCACCTGAAAAAAAGCGTCGTTATATTAGCATAACTGCAGTAAATTTAAATTTTTTTGCGACCCAATGAACAAAGCCTCGCAACCAACTATTGACGGACTTCTCGCATATGTTAAAGCACGATTTATTTGAACATCAGTGTGAAATTTGTAATTGATTTTTGCTCGATTCCGCTAACGGCTTCAAAGAAAATTTCTTAATGTCCGCGTCATAGTGCGAGCGCTTCTGTATTCTCGATGCTAATCTTTCCTGACACCAGCTCAGTATGAGATTGTACATTGTATAATTGTGAGCTTGAACAACCATGCACAAAATTTACCAACAATGAGTAGTACTTGTGATGAAGCAGTGAACCACAATTGCATCAAATCGATTGCGAATAAACTTACGTAGAAAGCTTGAGTCTGAGTCTGGAGCTGCATTGGTGAGATTTTCAACAAAAAAGCAAATGAGTTCAATTTAACTTTCACGCTAACTTGTAATTTCTAGAAGCACTCAACGGGCTGGGCTACACAGGAGAAACGGCGGCAGAATCAGTATCACGTCTCGCGAAATTCCTAAGCAATGCAAATAGCACCCTGGCTGGGAAACCCTGACTTAGTTTGGAAACAACAGTATGTGTTCCCACACTCTACAAGCTCACACACACAGGGTCGTTGAGAAGCTGACCCAAGCTAGGTACCGGATTTGGGAAGCTTGTCGTACACTATTGGATTTTTCTTATCTTGAAGCAAAGTTGTAAAAATCGATTGTTTTTTCAGTTAAAGACTCTTTTTTAACTTTTTAAAAGCGAATTTTCTCGATTCTAAGCAAACATTTTAATTAAATCGATGATTAAACAACTTGTTAAAAGACAACCTTGTTTTGGAAGTCAACAAAAAAATCAAATTCGTGCTCCTTTTAGTTCGGAGGGAAGAACATCAGCAGACCCAAGTCCCCTATAAAATTTCAAGCGCGAGCCCGCAGGTATCGCTTGGACCACCCTATCAAGGCTACTGTACGTAGGCAAAGTATTTTTTGTTCCTTTGCCTCGGGGTTAAGCGCCAGTTATGCCTAGTGTTTTTTCAAATGATGAAGAAATATTCCAACATGCCCTTGTAGCCGGTGTAAGTGAAAACCACTTGAGCAGCCAAAAACAGATGACTGTGAATGTGAGGCTGCTTTTTCTATTCGCTTGATTGGAAATCGAATGCCATTTTTTCTAATTTACTCTGCGTACTTTCACGTGTCATTGGCGTAAACCAGGATTAATGATACATTTTGCATTTTGCGCCTAAATCTGACGAAAATTGATAATCCCATCACCATAACAACAATAACAACAACGGGCTGAAGGTAACGTTTTGAAACTTGAGAATAATTTTGATATTGCTTCTACATTACGCTTGTGGTATCTGTGCTCTGTGCTATAAAGCACAATTCTGCCTGTCTGTGTCACTGTGAGTCGGTGTGAACTCCTCCGAAACTACCAGGCGTACTAACATGAAATTTAGCGCAATTGATAACTCTCCCGGAATGAGTGTCGCAAGGGTGGTTTGTGACGTCACGATGGAGTAATACTTGATTAAGAGTGCAGTCCCGTAGCACTCCAACTTCGGGCCCCCCCCCAAAGTAAGCGCAAGAGCCCCTGCGAACAGGTCATATCACTTTAGAGGTGTAAAATTGAAAAGCTGCATTAAGAAAATACACCACAATTTGTACATAAGTAAACAGGCTAATGTCAGAATAAAGCATGCCGATACCGAAGGTGCAAGTCATAAAAAATTCGGCACCGATGCCAGAGTTCAGTAGGACATTTATGCAGACACTGCGAAACGAAAGCAATGACACTGAAAAACATGAAAAAGTTATAAAAACACAGTATCATTTAAATAGTCTGGAGCGAACCTTTTTGTTCGCAAATGCTGTTATGACATTGTCATAATCAAGAGATCGGGCGCAGTCATTTTCGATTGACAACATGGCTAATGAAGATAGTCTACTGTCTGTCATAGACGTTCTATTAAAAGTTTTGATCAGTTTCAATTTGCTGAAGCTTCTTTCAGCGCTGGCAACAGTCACGGAACAAGTTAGTAAGATTCGAAGTGCGATGTACACATTCGGATACAATTCAAAAAAATGAGTCTTTTTCAAATTTTCTTTTTCAACTTCTGTCGCTAGCAATTCAATTAGTTCATTTTGTATGGTAGGACTCAAATAGTGATCTTTAGTGTTTTTATTCTTGATTCTGTCTTGAAGCTCTTTTAGGATCGGATCTCTTCTTGCCAAAAGCTCAAATATACCCAGAAAATTTCCATTATGAGGAGATCCTAAGACTTCTTCAGATCCTCTAAAAGCAAGATTCCTTTCCGATAGAAACAAGGCAATGTCGATAAGTCTCTCTAAAACATTTCTCCAAAAACGTCTTTCATTGAAAAAAATATTCATCTCGCGTTTGTCGATAGTGGATGAATTTCTTATCCCTTCAGCTAGCAACATCCATTGACTGCAGCATTCTTGGTGGGAAATGCCGTTTTCATGGTCTTTCAGTTTTTTCGAAAAACCCTCCCATGTATTTATACCACTACAAAAAGGGGCTTAGTGTTTTTCCAAATAGCTTACAACAAAAGCAAAAAACTTGATCTGATTCCCCAGAATAAACTAGCCACGACCGTGAAACACTTTCACCATTACGTAACACACGTTTATAATGGTTGGAGGAAAAACGTCGCCTTGGGGTTGTGTTATTATATGGAAAATTCATTATTAGTTGATGTGGTCCACGCTTTACTATATCACATCGTTGAGCATCAGAAATACTTTCAGGCCATTTACATGGGTCATCAGGGATAGGGGTAAATTGAGATTCAGTTATTTTTGATATTGAAGGTTGCGTATTGGCAGGTAAATCACAACTTACATTTTCTGGAAATTCACAATCACTTTGATGCTGATCGTCATAGTCTTCTTTTTCTTGTACACTATAGTTTTCTTCATCCCTCTCGGTACTAGTGCCAGGTCTACTCTGCTCAGTAATCTTTAAAAAATCTGTCATCTTGGGCAATTTCGCTACAGCATCTCGAGCAGTGGCTGCTTCTTTTCTCTTTTGAGCACCACTTTTTGAACGTTTCATTCTATACAATGTCAATAAAATACTTTATCTGCACTCTGCAGTGTATATATATATTGTCCCGGTATTTATAGCCAAACAGAATTCCAGACCATTCTATGATTGTTGCGTAACAACGGCATTGTTACGTCAATCGAATATTCAAGATTCTACCAGAAAATCAATCGAAATATTCTAGATTCTGCGAGATAAAATGACGTTGCATTCACTTATGATGTCACAAGCCAATTTCTTCCTACAGTTTAAATCGGTTGTAAACAAGTCTGCTGAACTGAAAATAGTTACGTAGCCAAAAAGCAATTTCAGACTAACTTGGGCCCCCAAAGTTGGCCTGGCCCCCCCCCAATTGGGGGATTTGGGGGGCGGCTGCTACGTCTCTTAAAGAGTGTTATAACTTTTTTGTAAAGAAAAACGTTTTTTTGCTTAAACGAAAGCCAGCACCCGACTCAAAAATTTTAACAATTTCACTTTTTTGGGAACCAAGATGACGTTATAATTAATAATAATTGATTGCAAAAAAAAATTAACTTTGCCTAGTACTGCAGCTAGTATTTTCATTATAACTGATGATGCTTTACGCATATAGCGAAACGTTTTCAAATAAAACGTTCACTGATTTACTGGCTATCATATTTCAACTCAGATTGTAAAATTTGTTTCTTATGTTTTCTCAAAAAATACAGACGGCAAAAACGCGGCAAAAACCTTATTCAAAAGTATTTCGCAAGGTGTTTTCCATAAAAATTATTCATCAAGATCTTGAGCTGTGTCGACAATGCAAAGAGCGATTAAGTATTTAGGAGTGTTTTTAAGCATGCTTTTCAGTTTTTCTTCTTGAAAGCTGCAAAAAAGTATTGTTTTGTCTGATGTTAAGTGAGGTCATGATGCTGACTGGTATCCTTCAGCAAAATAGCAACAGGCAGTTGTATTATTACAGTAGTCGTCGCTCGTTAAGCCCACCTCGGGACCGGACAATTTTGGGCTTATGAACCGGGGGACAAATTTTCGCTACTTTCATGCCTGTAAATGAGTATGGCCGACTGTACTAGGGCTAAAAGTTGCTTTACCTGTAAATACCGTATACAACATTTGCACATACATTAAGGATCAATTCAATAACGATCCATCAACTTAAAAATTTGAAATGTCTTAGCCAAGGCTACGTCTTCACGTCTCTTCCCATTTTGAAAATACAATAAAATTTACGGAGCACCAGTTGTCCTGCCTATCGATTTCGACACAAATAAAGGATTTGTGACGAAACAGTTGCATTAAGAACCAGGTGAGCAGCATAACGAAGTGTTAAACCGTCAGCGGCAAGGCAAAGAAGTGAAAGTTGCCACGCTTTCTTTACCTAATTTCAAGCAAAAGTGTTCGAAAATTGGGATCATGAAGCGGGGCTTTGGGTTTATAAAGCGGGTTTTTTGTTACAGGAATAAATGGAGCTATTCCGGACCGGAGGATTTTGGGCTTGTTAATGCTGACATGCTGCCTGTTTAAATAGGGCGATATGATTATATACCCGGTTTAAATTTGTTTTTTTTAATAATGCAATGGCAAGCGCGAAAATCATTATAACTGGACTGTGATAAGACACCACGTCACAAATCACTGCTGTAGCTCAGCGCAGTCATGTCGTGCGCATGAGCTCTCTTTATCCCATGGACATTTTTACAACGTGAAGCAAAATGGAACAAAATGAGGGGTTTTACTATGTAATCTTTCAAGATTCAGAAAAAAATCTTCCTCCTTTTTGCACAAAAAACTGGTTAATAGGTTATTTACTTAAGCCATAACTTGACTTATTCAAAGAACTGAACTGTAGATCCCAGACTCTAAGCTCCGAGTCACTTCGCCTTCTCCTAGCTGAGTTTATTCCAAGAGCAAGGAACACACGCGCAGTCAGAGACTTTAAAGTTTCATAACCGAGCCCACAATTACGAAAAACTTGTAAGTGGTAGGCTTATTAATTTCAGCAAGTGCATCAATTACTTCAGTGTCCTACACCTTTTCATTTATGTCCCTGTGCACTTAGTGAAACGAACGCATGAAATTTTGTGAAAATAGTTAATGTTTGTACCTTGCCATAGTCTTAATTTACTAGTAGGGAGATCGGTATTACGAGTATAGTTTATGAAACCCAAAATTTATAGTAAAATCAATCGATACAATAAGCCATTACGTCTACACTACCGGCTGAAATCATAGTCACCGATTATACAATGGCAACGATGGAGGACAATTTTCTCTAGATAATACGTTGTTTGACCAACCGGTTGATCGAATGAAAGAGGAATAACAGTAGCGGATCCAGCTGCTTTTCAGGGTGAAAGTGAGATGAAGACCCTCTTTCTTAGAGATCCACTTTTTGAAGTTCAACCAAATTAGTTCACGAAGCCTAGCCTAAGAAAAGCTGGTGGAAGTGATGCATCTCCTTGCATCCGCCGCTGAAGTACAACTCCTTTTGCTCCATTTCCGGACCAAGAAGCATAGGTGCAGCCAAGAAACTTGGCGTTACAAATATCATCAGGAGGGGGTTGCATCAAGTCGTGAAATAAGCGTACCACCAAATAACTTATTTCGGCAATCGAAAATCATAATCAATTACGGCACCCACCCCAACTTTGACTTTGTGCCCCTACGCTTGTTCAAAGGGACGAACAGAATTTGTGAAATAATGGGGAGTTTCCAAGGCCAGCCTTAATTCAGAGTATCGCTGAGACGATCGCTATTAGAGGCAGAGTGGCGAACTCCCACTTGTACCAAATATTGTTGCTGTTCCCAGAAATGTTATTTGGGTGAAACCGGCGTAGCAGGCTAAATCAATATTTGCAACCCGGCATAATCAACTGGTAGCCTTGCCGGGCAACGCCGGTAGAGCCGACTAGTTTACAGTAAGAATTTTCGGCCCCATTTCTTGTATACAAACAAAAGCTACATGCGGCATGCAAGGCTGAATCGTAAACTTGCCCAGCGTACCATAATTGACCTGCAGGACAATACAAGTATTTTGGTCTAAATGTTTGTCACTTGGCAGCAGAGTTGTTTTGATTACATAGAAACAAACTGGAACACTAAGCCTGATTTTTCAAATGCGCAGATTCGAATGAGAAAAAACTTCGTGTTTATGAAAATGTTTGCTTTGAAAAAGCACGCGCTTTATTTTCTCCGAATCGAAGCGACACTATAGTCGTTGTGACGTCACAAAAGAATGCGTCACCGTGTGGCATCTGAAAAACAAAAATCGTTTTTTGCTGTTTAAATACCGGTTTCCAAATAGATGTGTTAGGTGGTGACTGATATTTGCCTCTCAGAACAATTAATCGCCGACCACAGGTGTAATTATGACCTCCCAGCCCAGTTTTTAACCTGGCACAGATAGTTACAAGAATGTCCAGTCATAATAATAAAACGGGCGTGGTTGTAACAATAACTACGACAACGCTGCCCACCTTCTCAACATCAATCTATTTCAAAACTTTGCAACAAGCTCGTATTTAGAGAAGGTGATTCGGAGTCCAAGGTCTTCTGGGAAAACACGCATATTCCTTTTTTTGAGAGACTTCGCTGGCGTTTGAATGTCTTATTTTACAGATATTTTCGACCTCACCTTGTCCCTGGAATGATCCTGTTTTATAGCATTTGTTTTGTAGGCCTACATAATGTCATTTGTCTAACATTTTGGAATGTGAGGACTCTATACACGAGTTTGTTTACCGTTTTGTTTGACAAAACTCTCCTGACTCGTTTGTGAACAAAATCGTATTTGTTTGCTTTTTTTATCAACCAACTTTAAGAGATAAATGCCTTCTAGCACTTCTTTTTGACAAACCAGTTCGATTTTTAAGTTGATCTTTGTTTTATTTTGACTTTTTAACTTTCTTCCAGTAATATTCAAATTGGCGTTAAATTTTTGGTGGAGTTTAAGTTTTAATATTATCAACGTATTTTGATACGAAACAACGTGTAATTAAACGCTATTATAAGCAGCCGTTGAGATAAGCGTGTATGTAGGTGCTAGGTTTGGTACCAGTTTGTGATGACAAAACCTTGGGTAAATCCCTTTAATAAGCACGTTGGTGACCTCTTAACAGAGGCTCCAAATTTAGGTATGGTACGTCCGTCAATACACAATGACCTCGGCCTCGTCGCAATTGACAAGAGCTGTAAACCATTATTAAATTCAACCAAATATTTAATTACCAGCAAGCTTCAAAGTAGTTGATAGTTCCTTTTGCCGAGTAACATCGTAATTATTGCGTCTGTTGTTTGGAAAAGCAATCAAACTACTCGTTTTAGCGTTTAGAAAAGTTCGGAATTTTGTTGAATTTTCGGGTAATTGGTGCGAATTATAATGACGTAATGCTGTTTATCAGGTTCACAAATTTCCGAAAACGTTTTGACTTCGTTTTTTAATCAAATACATCAAAACGTATCAGAAACTAATTTCAGTTGCGAGGAATCTGACTCGACACCATCAGAGGCCACATGGATCAGATATTTGGTGTTAAAGCCAGATCTACGCCGAGGCCAAGCGCGGATTCACTCTTTTGCTTTATTTTGCGACTGAGCTAAAATAAGCCGTGCGTGACTTGCACCTGAGCCTAAACAAAACAAATATAAAGGCAAGCAGCGCTAGGTTTGGATGTGGACCCAGGCTCATCGCATTTTCGGAGGAATCCCCTGATCCTTCTCAAAAACAATTTAAAACAAATCTATTCATTTTCAGTTGGGGAGGTGGGGACTGCCGAAAAGAACGCAAAAATGGGCTGAAAATTTTCAAGTTTTGTGCTACGTAATAAAAAATTGTGAATTATCTTATGTAGCTTTCCAAACTTATAGATTTAGACTTCGGCTGTGTTCGCACATAGCGGTTTTCGCAACCAGGAATAAAACTGGAATAAAATTATTTTTGAAGAACCAGGAATAAAATTATTTTTAAAGAGGAATTCTAATCGACGGCCTAAGCTACTGGTAAGTCAGAAAATAAGCTTGTTAATGTTGTAAAAAGTCTGGTGACCAAGGCTGCATTCGCACATAGCGATTTTCGCAACCAGGATCAAAACTTCCTACCGGTGTGCAGAGCAGGTTTTGAGACGAGGTTTCGCTGATTGATACTGAGTGCAAACAGACTTCGTACTGTTTGCTTTCGGTATCAATCAGCGAAACCTCGTCTCACCTGCTCTACATTTCGGTAAAAAGTTTTGATCCTGGTTGCGAAAATCGCTATGTGCGAATGCAGCCTTGGTCACCAGACTTTTTACAACATTAACAAGCTTATTTTCTGATTTACTAGTAGCTTAGGCCGTCGATTGGAATTCCTCTTCAAAAATAATGACAAAAGATGAAACAAAGATTTCGTGCAATATTTTTTTTCTTTTTTAGACTCAGGGTCAACTTTTCTTCCCGTATTCACTGTAAGGCGTGAAAAATATAATTGTTAGCTCCTCCCTAAACTTTTCGTTTGGCACTTTCCATTGGGAAGTCACAGAAAAATAATAAAAGAAGGGAAAGGCGTGTTATAACCAGGAAATGAGAAATAGTGAAATGTTGCCTAGGCATTGTTAAGCAAATAGAGATTTGCGTTGTCCTATTGTTTTTAAAAAAAAATTAAAATTTAGAAACTAATAATGTAACTGGTTTTTTGAGCATCGAAAAACAGAAGTTTTGTAAACAATAAGCTTTCAAATGCAATCATCAAACTTGAAACCACAGTTCGCTTGTTCATTACTCGGACTGAAAGAATTTGCCAAACACCCAGGAGGGTGGAAAAACCGACATCTATTTTTGAATACGTAAAATTAATTGTCTTAGAAACTTTCCGGCGAGATTTCGCCACCGTTGGGCGTTGTCCTCGCTCGAGTGGTGGTGGGCGTTGTCACGTGACCCGTACCATGTCGTACCAATGAGCGGAAGGAATTTTGTTTTCGATTATAAACTCTTACGAGATGTCCACTCTGGCGACCTTGATCATCGCAACTTGAACCGGATAATTGCCAGTTGCCAGTTGATGGCGCGTGCTCCGTACTGCGGCGCACCACTCGACGGCTGGACCTGAACGGATACGTCTTAAAAAAAAGCGGATAAGCAATGTTTACAAACGCAGAGCAATAAGTCACGTCTCTTAATTTCCAGTAGCTTTGGAAGTGAATTAAATAACGGTTAAAAGCCCGGCGCCAGTCATTATCTTTTAATTATTTTATTTTTAATAAGATTTTCCAAACGAGTTGTTAATCGAAAATCCAATTGAAAAAGTGCAAAATAACCAAACTGTGTAAACTTTTTCGACATAGCTTGTAGCATATTTGGGGAAAAGAACTGCCTTTTTCAAAACAAGCTTTTTGGAACCAAGGTAAGCAAAAGCGACTTTATGCAGTTCACTGTTGAGTACTTTCGCTTTCAAAATGATTTTACGAATTCGCGTTCTCCCAATAAACACCGTTATAAACACGACAAAGCTCGCTCCTGAAATAATAGCGCTACCTTCTCACCAGGCAACGTGCTGTAAGAAGCGGATAATGTGTAGGATGCCCATTAATTGCAGTCCACCTTGTTGGCGGCTGAACTTCCTGTTTTGTGAATGAATTGAAAGTTTTCTTGTAGTCTAATCATCGCGCATGGCTTGATTGAGTTTGAAGCGCGGGAAAAAATCCTCCAGGCAGCACCGTAACTCCACACCGAAGAAGAGGAGGAGTAAACTTAAATTATACTACGGCGGTAGCAAATGCGTAATAGCCAGTTCAATTACAGCGTCGTTTCGAGATTGTTGTCCCTTCAAAAAAAAGCAATTCCCTCTGCGTGGTCACGGTATTCGTTGTATAATTACTATGCAATGGCTATGCCAGTATATTCTAACAATTTGAACTGAAATTGCTAAAGCGCCACGATGATGTAGCAGTTTGAGCTTTCGTGTCGTCGTCGGTAGTTTTGGGTTTAATTTCCTTTGTCGAGTGATGATAAAGTTGAGGTATTCACACATTTTCTGATCGGCACTCCGTAATAGGAATAATGTTGACAATGAAGTATGAAGTTGAATTCATACAGTCGTCATTAAAATAAAATGTATAAAATTCTATTTGATATAGCGATACAATTCGCTTTCTGGTGAAAGGAGGATAAATATGGCAATTAAAAAAAAATTGAGAACTACCTTCTACGAGCCACCTTAGATGAAACAGGCTGTTGAGGTGTTTTTAACTTGAATAAATTTCATTTTATTGGTCTGATTCGATTATTAAGCTCTCTACTTTTAAATCAACTAACTACGTACTGATTAAAATAAAGTGCAATAGATATTTAGCTTGATCGCATAGCTGCAGTTGGAATCACAGCAACACAATTGTTATACATGTATATGCACGATTGCAGTAAATTTCAGAAATGGGTTAACTCTTTATTTCAGCTTTTGATGAAGCAAGCAGTGATGAAGAACAAAATTGCTTTAGATAATAGAACCAAATCAAAACGCCAAACTTTTCGTTCCCTCTGGGGGGATTCAGCGAGGCAAAAACATCTTTGACGTAAACTAAAAAGAGACAACTGTTGGTTTCATTAAAAGATACTGCTGTAAAATTGAGCTTACCAGTCAGCCAAAGACCCCATTTGCTCATCCTCGTTTCTTGTGCTTTGACAATTCTTGTAACTGCGACGCAAGGCTGAGTTTGTTTCAAATGCTTCGAGTTCAGTTGCAATGTAGGGTGGTAGTGTTTGTCAAACTGTGCTTCAAAATTTTTGTCAGTTATGTTTTGTATTGACCATGTTGTGTCATGTCTTTATAAGTTGAATAAAACTTTTCAAAGAAAATGATGAATACCAAGTCGTCGTGTTTTCATTTCAGATATCATTGTGTGCTTTCTTGGCAGCAAATTATGCCACGCAAAAAGATTTTGCGAGAGTTTCAATTGCACAAAAATTTTTATGTATCGTATCTTGCTCTCCAAACTAATGACAAAAATTTTTCCAAAATTTTCCCCTCATTTTTCTAAATGCAAAAATTTTTCCTGAAGTGTCCATTCTTCTGATGAAATGTCGCTTTTTCTGAATTTAGTCAAATATTTTTTGCATTGATAAACCTCATTTGCTCTTAAATGTATAAACACGCCAACACAAAGGTATTATACACAAATACTGCGTACATATGCATTATGCAAGGATGCTAACTTCGCAAAAAACCGCGAAAGTAGTTATGTTTGCGACTTGCTTCTATGACTGAGAAATCTTTTCTTACTAGGGACCACAAACAATCCCCTATCTTGTTGAAACTGAACCGCCGTTGATATTTTTTTCCATTTCAGAAATGTCCCGGTGAAACCTTTCACCGTGTAATTCGCTTACATCATCCATATTTGATCAAAAAAATTTAATGTGAAAGTGCAAGAAATGAATTTTCAAGGATATGCGACATCCCTTTTTCATGATCCTCCGTCAGATTGTTCAACAAAAGTTTACAGTCATTGCTTCGTTCATTACCAAAAAAATGTTTAACTACTTCTTCAAAGCCCTTCCGTGCTCCTACATCCTTAACATCATTTTGTTTCCAACTTCTTCCCACTGGAACATAAATGAAACTTGCAGCCCAGTAAAAATTTCAGCATTTTTCTTGGCTTCCGACAAAAAACTGGCCAAAACTATGCTGAAAATCATTCCCGTATTTACTCATGACCTAGAAAGATTGCTTGACAAGGCCAAGCTTTACAAGCAAAAAAGGCATTAACATTTTTTTCGGAAAATACCAAAGGATCATGCTTTACGTGCTGAGAGCCAGGAACAAAAAAACTTTCTCACTGGCCAATCTTTTCGAGAGTAGTGTTTAGCCAAAGCTCGGAAATACCATAAACAAAGAAAGCAAAAATGTTTTGTATAACCTCCTTGTAATCCTTTCAACAACCCAATGATTTTGAAGTCCCCCCAGAGCTTTCAGTTGTGTGTGGCATAGATAATACTTTCAAGAAGATTTTTTTACTCTTTTGTAATTTTCTTCGTTGGTACAGAAAGGCCAACGGGTATAGGTGAATACTGGTTTCCATCATAAGGAGGACGTATTTCAAATTTCGAGAAGAACTGTCTATAAATAGACGCCACCCCCTTTGGTCATGAGAACTTCCTAATTCTTCAAAAAGGTTATCAACATCGCCGAAGAAAAATACCTTGAAAATTTTTTTTGACTTTTTCTCGAAAAAGGACACCGACAAGATAATTTTAACAAGTTCTGTTTTTTCAACCTTGAAGTTAGAAGAGCCGGATTTGACTTTGTCAGCTTCATGTCTCAAACTAAATTTTTCAGTTCTTGTTGGTTTGAAAAGTGTGGTTCTGAATTTTTGTGTGTATGAAACGTGTTGACTTAGTCATGAGCGTCTTTTTCTATATCTTTTGACCCTGCTGAATCTTCTAGAGCTTTTTTTGCCTTGAGCAGTGGCAACTCATTTTTATGTTTAACAGGAGCAATGAAAGATGGTACGAAAAGACATGAAACGTTATGTCGGTTTTTTTTTCTATACCTTGAAATTTCAACAGCGCAAAAACAACAGCCTTCTGTGTAATTTTGAGATTTTGTCCATATTCTTGAAATGGTAAATGGTATCGAATGTCAGTCTCCTCTAAACCAGCCATACAAATTTTATCAACATATTCCGCAGATCGCATGAGGTGCTTAACTTTTATTTTAGTCATCAATTTTCATGCCAAAATACGTTTGATAAGCTTAAAAAATGTTGTTTCTGAGCTTATTTTATATTTCGCTTGTCTTAAACCGTGGTATAGACAACAGACATAGCACAACCAATCAGCAGAAAGCTTCATTCACGTGATCATGGCATTCCTCAGTTTGTCAGCCACTAGACTAAAGCAGGTTATAGGACATAGCTAAAAGCGATTTAAAATTTCTTGTTGTATAACAATATAACACTGTGACAAAACAAAAGAGATCACCTGAAGAATCGTTACCCCTGAGTTTCCACCTGAAGAATTGTCACCCTAGACTTCAAACAGAAACAGCGAATCATATACAGATATTGGACCACCTGAAGAATTATCGTCCCAAGCCAATCTGGAGTGACGATTCTTCAGGTGATCCAACAAAAGATTATCTTTGCTATACGAGCCACAATTATGAAAGTAAAATAAAGGCCACTGCGACGTCACAATTCATCAATGTTATAGGGAATGTAGAATCAATTTGAAAAACAAAGTGCTGAAAGTCTACAAAATTTGAAATAACAATTTCAAAACCGACACTTGTGGCAAAAAATTGACAGAAACATGTTTTACTTTCCAATGTGTTTTACAAAGTATTAAAAAATTGACACAAATTAATTTTTGTTTTGTGGTATAATAAATTTATAGTTTATATCCAAAGTTGTAATGCAAAGTAGAAAGTTCATTTACTCGTCTCTATATTGCTTACTTGGAGCCAACAATGTTTGCCATGTCTTCCCTCAAATTCTTTGTTTTGAAAACAGTATTTGCGCCAGATCTTCACTCAAATGAACATTTGATTGATCATTCTGCTGCTTGTAGCGGAAAAAATACATATCTTCCTCGCACAACGGCAAATCCTTTTAAAGTAAAGTGACTCCAAACGTGCCAGTCATACGTAGGAGTCTAAGCTAATCATACAAAAAATTGCCAAAAACGAGCAACTTTTCATGAACAGAAATTGCATTCGGCTGCCCGATAATTACTTTTTGTGAAATATTAACAAATAGGATGCAAGGGCCAACACTTATCTTCGTTCAATTTTCGGTCTTTGTTTTTCGCTTTGCTTGTAATTTCCAAATTTAGGCCACACTTGAGAAGACGTCGTTATCCGGAAGTTAAAATATTGGGAAATCTCCGGTTGAAGTAGTTTTTATGCAAAACTTGTTGTTTGTTTGTTATGAGTGACCTGCAAGGTCCGTTTGTGTGTTTTTGCGCCCTACAACCACACGCCTGTAACTAAAGTGTTTGCTATAGAGGTTGCGAACCCTAAGCAGCACCCTGCTGTACTACGCGGCTATTTTTGCAGGAAAAATCACAAAGGTAGCGAGCCTCTGGCAGCATCGTGCAAAATCTTCAGCTTCTCGCTACTGTCAGACGCAGCAAAAGTATTGAGATACCTTTTCTCTTCGGCATAGCCCGACTAAGAATTGGACTTACGCTAGTTTCCACTTTTCTCTCAGCCATTGCCCAAAAAGCTTGAATTTACTTTTGAACGTATTTTTACCTGGCGATCGCGAGGAAAACTTTACCAAACGACTTGCGTTTACAGCCGCTTTGAAGCTGCCAGCAGATCTGCAACCGATGCAGTTCATTTCTGCCACGGTCACTACAATCAAGCCATGGGAATTGCAGTGCATCACTTTTCCCAAATTTTCAGGGCCAGGCCACGAGAAACCAATGCGACTATCCATTAAGCAATGCCTTGCTTTGTATGTCAGAGCTTTGTTGCTTTGAAATATGCTGCTCTTTTTGTATAAATTATTATGCTGCTGCTGTATTGCTGTTACGTTTACCTACCCATTATTTAGAGACAGAGACGGGCCATTAAACAATAATACTTCGGTCAACGTCACAAATCTAATCACGACGAGGCTAAGAGAAAGTGGCAGTCTGTTTCGAACTAGTCATATACTTTAATTGCAGACAGGTAACCACAACGCCAACAATGCAGATTGCCATGGCCTGGAAGCCAAAGTTGCCTTTTACGACACATGCTAAGTGAACAGCTTCATCGTTCTATTTTAATGAAGCACAGGAAGTCAAGTATCACCGAGTTGACTGTTTACATTTTCGAGGTTTATTGTCAAGTTTCGCAATTCTTCATTCGTCATTTCCCTCAATTCAAACTCGCTGAACTGTGCCATAACAGAAGTTCGTTCAATATCTAAAAGAAAAATGCTTTTATTTTCTGTCAGGTCATCTTAACCTTGACCTTTGGGAAAGAGTTAGGCTTGATTTACTCACACTGGCGGCCAAGAAGTAGTAGGCTATTGCAGTAACAGCTAACAGATAACATATTAAGACAGACAAAAAATCTAAACCTCACCGCACAGAATGTGGCATTTATGTCAGGGATGCCTCATCAACCCGCCTGTGGATGAGTCTTGAACTCAAGATCAAATCGTTTTCAAAAACTAGTTGCACATTTCTAAAGGTCTGCAGTGTTATCTTGAACAATCAGATCAGTACCTCAACATCGCGTAGGAAATAAGGTGGTCGACCACGTGGGCGAGTAAATTGTAGCGCCGTCTTATGGCCGCAGTGACATCATTGTCGTGTATGCGATCCTCTCAAGTCGACTGGATTATTGTATAGTAGGTGAAAAGATCACTTTGCAAGAATTTCCAGGCTTATCTGCGTCGCTTACTGTAGAAAAACGTTGTTCGCCATATTGGCAACTCCGTAGCGGGTATGAATACAATTTGTTTTGTGTGCAGTAGGCTACCACTGACAAAAAGTTTTTACGTCACCGAATCACTAAAATAAAATTAATCATTCATCTAAGGTAAACAGTTGAGTAGTTCCAGATGAATGCTGTTGTAAATTGCAAAATATTAACCTGCAATTATGACCGCTGCTAGATCATTTTGAAATAGGTTTCGATTAACTGAGAATGTTTTGAAAATTATCATTCATAAAAATTATCATTCATAAAGTTATCATTCAGAAAATTAGAAATTACGACCGCTTCTATATCACTTTGAAATAGGTTTTGATCAATTGAGAATGTTTTGAATATATTCCACAAATCGTGATGCCATATTTCTGATATAAGATCCAAAACCTTTTAATCTAGTTGTTTTCGGCCAAAGAGCACAAACAATGAGTTTGAGAAACAGATGTGACGTCATTTCCGGTCTTCACCGGTAAACATTTCCCAGACACAGGTGACATTTTCTCCTTACTGGCGTCGGCAAACACCGCATGACAACATCTGTAAGCGCTATTTGTGTGACCGACAAAATACCATGAAGCTAAAATTACCAAGACTATCAATTGAGTCAAAAAAAACTATTAAAAGCTACTGCTGAAGTTGCCATGTATATTTTAGGCGTTGAATTTTATTTTTATTACCCCAAGTCACCTATAGACTTTTTTCTGAAATTTAAGGCAGTATTTTTATTTGTTGGAAATATATTTTTGGAACAATTTCCTGTGATTAATCATGCATAATTTATTTTCAAAGTTTAACGCTATCAAATCCTTAAAGTCAAGCACTTCGAAAAAAATTGGCCTTTACGTTTATTAGCCAACATGCAACTCAACATCCAACAGCCCTTTTTCATACAGTAATTCCTAATTTTTATTCGCAGATATGGTAAGGAAAGCAACAGAAGCGATGTCCTGTCTTCCAAATGTTTTCATCTAGCCCCATTGTTATGTTGTTGAGTACAACCATTGTATTGTTTCAAAACGTAGTGTATTCAACAGCATCATTTTTTTGAAGTTTGAGTTTCATTGATTTCCTTTTAATTTATTTGCATAAAATAACAAATTGTAATCAATGCCATTTCATGCAATTTACGATGCCAAAACGACCTTTACGACCTTTCCAAAAATGTGAATTGAGTATCGCAATATTGTTCAAAAATTATTTTTTAAAATATTCAAAATTCCTGGGAAGAGTCATGCCCAGAAAATTTTTGATTGCGACGTCATTGTAATTGTAATGAATATGCAGAAAGTACTTTGAACTTGCACGATGCAAGTTATTTGTTTGTTAAAAATATTCTCTTTTACGTCATAATTCGTTTTGTTTCTATTTGGTGCGGAGGAGAAAGTGATATTGAAATTTGTGGCGTTCTTTCCGCGTTTCGAATCATCGCTAATGTGAAATAACACCAGGTCCAAAGTTCAAGGCTTTTGCCACGCGTGGATTTTGTGACGTACACATCGCATCAACTAAAATTCAAAACAGATGGCGGCTTGGTATCGACTTCAACGAGGAAAAACCAGTAAATCTTTTATTTTTGGGCACAAGACGAAAAACTTTAATCACCCAACAGTTGGACTTGAAGAGAAATACAAGCTTGCCGCAGTTGTCTAGATTTTGTCCCGCGTGTTTTCCGTTTTGCTTCAAATTTCCTGAACCCAAGTATCATTATGACGTCAGTTTCGCCTGCTTGCGCTCTTTCTTAGTGCGAATGCAAAAACGTTTATGACGTCATTTCTTTGCTTGAAAACACCGTTAGTTTTTCATTAAAACAGCGGCAAAAAGCTTTTTTTAACCGAGATTGGTTTTTGCTATTTTAGAGATTCCCTACTTTGTTTGCAAGCTTTTTATATGCACAGAAACTACGTTGGTTCGGAAGCTTTGCAAAATTGTGATTTTGCTTAAATCCAAACAATTATTCCGGCTAAAATTACGCAAGATCACATTGAAATAATGTATATATATTTGTGGAGAAGAAAAAGCCAATCTTCTGACCCTTGATTCCATTTCTTCTGAGAAACGTCCTATGGAGATTTCATTCTGAGCGGTTTGGACAGGTCGGAGCACTCGTAGATCCTGCTTTTAAGTGAATGTCACACGGAAGATACAGCTGAATGACTATTTTTCAACTGGTTAGTGAAAGAGCAGGTTCAAATCTCACAATCAGCATCGCCTTTGTAGATTGAAAATTGGTTGCTTTTGATAGGATTATGTTTAATCTAATTACGCGGCTGTTTTCATTAAGCACATATGATTGAAAATATACACTTCTATCAAAGACACCTTATGATTAAAATGCTTTGGCTTTAAAAGAGTTTTTTGGGAAACAGAGATCGGTGGACAAAAAAATTACTTCACAGTCTTCAAGTCAGCAGCCAGCCACAGATGTCACTGTGGTCGGCGAAAGCCATAGTTTGACCCCGATGCGTGAATTTGAGAAGCAAGCAATCGTTCCGCTAAACCGTGCCGCACGCAGCGTTACAATTTGAGTGCTGAATTTGCAAACTTGAGACTGCAGTTTTGCCTGTATTGTAATAGCTCTGAATATAGTAGACCTACCAAATACCTCAATTGCTTTTTCTTGTCATGAAATGTTTGAACATTTTGTAACTATAATTGAATTGGTTCCGTAAATTTTCGATATTAACTGTTTAATTTTTCCGAAGTGCCCTATTTTGTTAACAGCTAAACGGTAAAACAGGGTGTTCCATAAAGTGCGCCGAATTCGAAAGTTTATTATAAAAAACGAATACCAACAATTATGGCGTATTTATCAACAGTAAGTTCTCCCATTTTCGTATGAAACACAACGTCGGCAATACGTCCACCTACACTGAGTCTGCATGAATTTATGCGTTCCTCGAAATTACTGATAACTTTTTCGCACATCTGTGGTCCGATGTCTCCAATCATGCGCTCGATTTCAGCCTGGAGTCGAAAAACCGAGCGTGGTTTGGTGGCGTATACCCTGTATTTCACGAATCCCTCAAGAAGGAATCAAAAAAGGGTAAGATCGCAAGATCTTGTTGGCCACTTTTTGTCACCATGCAAAGATACCACTCGTTCCGGAAATCTTTCTTGGAGTATTGCAAACATTTCACGTGAGGTGTGGCAGGTCGCTTCACTCTGCTGAAAACAGAAGCTGTCAATCTCCAATTCTTTGTAGTTCGGCCACAACTGAGTGGATATCATGTTTCGATACCGTCTCCATTAACAATAACTGCAGTCTCCTCGTCAATTTCAAAGAAAAACGTCCGATCATTCCACCTGCCCATAAACCACACTACACAATCGTTTTCAATGGATGCATTTCACGATCTGGCATTATTCTCGCATTTTATTTCCCCAAATCCGGCAATTTTGTTTGTTGACAAATCCACTTAAGTGGAAACCGCTCTATGACACAATATCTCAAGCAACAATTGCTAAACAAGTACCGGTATTCTGCAAATAATTCAATTTTGCATGAAGTATTCTGCAAAAAGAAACAAAAACAATTAATCGGAGTGAAGACACCTCGCAAAAATGATAATAGCATGCCCTAAACTTTAACACACAAAACGTTCGCCCAATTCAAATTCGGCGCACTTTATGGAATACCCTTCATTAAAATTTTTATTTTGCTTCAGGTAAAAAAAAATATCAAAAATAACGAATAAGCAAGTTAACGGAATTGAGGTAAGCTCACCCTGCCTATGCTGAAAAGGCTTATTGAGACAATGCAGTGAAAACATGCTCACTTTTGTGTTTCAGTGAACTTTAGAGCAATCGTCAAAGAAAATTACTCTAAATCGCCTGCAAAACAAAAAGAAAAAAAGACGAATCAGGCCTACCGAGCAAAATGCCGTGACAGTTTTATGAAAACAATGCAGTCTAAAGCGTTCCTCTTAGAACAGAAACAAGCGATGGCCTTTGATGAAGATTTCGAATGTTTGTTTTTGAATTTGTGTTTTTAGATTTTTGCGCAACGTGATAACATCATGTGCCACTCTCCCATTGCCCCCGATCAAAAAGATAAGAAGTGACAATCATCAAAATTAAACAATGTCAAAATTTTGGCAACAATTCGAAATTTTCAAAAAAGCCTAGAAGAAATATTGTTATTCTCAAAAATACCATCACAAACTTTAGCTTTGATTGTAACGTAGATTACGCGTTATAACAATGAAACTAGTGATTAACTTAGGCGTGACTATTATCAGTAGAAACTTGGTAGGCTGTAGGCAACATGCAAATTTTGTCCATTGATATTGCTTAATTGAATGATGCTAAAACGAACATATCAAACCTTACAATTATAAATTAATTTAACACATAGACGAGTGGAAGTTTACTCGTAGACACCTATTCAAAAGTGGAAGGTTAAATAGGGAAAGATCAACAATTAAACCAAAATAACTGTAAACTAAGCAGTTGTATCACACGGTGCAACTGTATCAATATGTCAAACCTGTTCAATTTAGAAACAGTTATATTTGGAAAATCGAGCTTTTGTAAATGAAAGATAGGTTTACTTTTAAGACTGGTTAAGCTTTAACGCATGAATGACGTTGTCTCAATTACCGCAAGGCTTAAAGAGTGTTTTAAAAAAAATGACTTATCTAAAAACAGACGCTATTTGATCAGTTTTTAGCGCATTGGGGTCTTAAAACAGCTATTAAGCGATGTATCTAGGTAATCCATCTCAAGCTGCCAGATAGGCCACACTTAATCAGTGTTGCTATGACAACTAAACAGCCCTAGGCGTGTCACGCCTCGTCTAAATAAAAACAAAGCTTTGACACGTGTTTGTTAATGAAGACAAGCTTGGCGGCAACTGGTGCAAGGAGATAGTTTATTTAGAATAAACAATTTAGTGTTTTGAGTTAACTGACACGGAGCAATACTCGCATATATGGAAAGATATCTCAAGGTTATTAAGTCGAAAAATTTGAACTGTAACTAAGCGAAAATTCACTGCCGTAAGCGATGTTACACAACTAATTAAAGTTGTAACGAGATCAGCGGCAAGTATTGGGCGTGAATCGTGAGGGAGAGGAAACAACAAACTGCTGCCAATCCTAAAATTTCAAAATTAAACAAAAAACAACCAACTTTAACATTTGTGCTATCGAAGGTGCTCCACTTTGAAAAAAATTTATATGCATCCCCTACCTTTCACCCCAACAAATTTTTGAAGCAAAGTTTTGAAAACGGCTTTCATCAAACTACGTTCTTGCTAAATTCGCAGAGCAAAGTCTTAGTTATCTTATTTAGTGTATTTGATTTCAGAAAAAGTAAAAAGTCTGAATCGAATTTACTTTTGTTTTTATTGCTCGCCTTATGCCTATAAAGTTTTGTTTATTATATTTAATTTTCATATGAAGCCGGCTTAAGCTGGAGTCCAGTTAAAAGCGGAACCAGTTTCCAATTGAGAGATGGTAGAGTTGCAAACTCCTGAAAACTCTATGATAATTTGCTTTCAAAATTCTCTACCACAGCGTCGATCAAGGGTGGCCAAAGTTTTTGACCCGAGGACCGAGTTCGCGACTGTTTGGTCACTGGAGACCCGGATGCCGTACGATTTACGTAATCTATGCAGAAATAGGTTGTTAAAATGTATTGTAGTACAATAATAACAATAAAATCACACCACATGGGTAAGGTGTTTGGCGGGCCAAATTACACTGGCTGGCAGGTCGCATGCGGCCAGCGGCCAGTAGTTTGTCTACTTCTGGCGTGTATGAACGCATGCGTCAAAGTTTTTGTTTACGTAGGATCGCCAAAGTACATGAATTAAAATCAATCACATACCTAATTTCACTTTAGGTTTGAAAAACTTTCGCGATTTTGTTAACTTAATTAAAGCGAAATCGACTTTGTTTATTGGAAATAGTGAAAATGATAAAGTGGATTTTTTTCAACTTTTACGTTAATTGCATTTTGTAACGCTGCTGAGAAAAGTGGCTTGTGATAATTTTGTTTAACCTACTTGCGGGACCTCATGATCAAAAAGTTTATCGTGTGTTCAGCCTAGTCGATCTGCGTGGTAGATCTGAAGTATTCGCATAGTGCCCCTGAAACAATTCTGTAAATCAGAAGAAAAAAATTCACTACCAAGAGCATCTGCTCTAAGTTTTAAATGGCAAGTATTAGAAAGTATTGCGGTGTAAGTAATGCCATCACTTTTTATGATCAATTATGGTTCAATAATGGAGTGTGGGAGTAAAGATTAGCAGTTTTAGCTGAGTGGTAAAACTTGCTTGTCTAATTCAATATTGGACATTACAACATACGCCCAATAAAAAAATCTCTAATTTTGTGCGAGTGGAGCTTTGAATTGTAACAACAAGTATAATACAAAATCGTTGTGAAAAAAAGCGGAGTTTGCAGCAATAATTCCTCGCTTTTTTTCTTTTTCCCAAAGCGAGAACTTATATATAAAGCCTGAATTTACGCTCGTGCTAGTTTAAGACCAGATTTGCTGGTAATCAAAAAAAAAAAGAAAGTAGATTGAAATCGGTTTGCTGTAGTAAGCACATACATCAACATATGCCATGCATTTGAAGTTGTTCAAGTGTTATTGCTTTAAATATATGCGCTTGCTTATTGTCGAAAGATTTCGTAATGAAAGCACGGGTAGTCGTAGTTAGATCAAAAAAGAAAGAAAAACGATGCTCGAGCTCATTTCCATCTAAAAGCGACTAAAACAGTATTTTTTGAAGTTTACAATAGCCCTTTGAATAAAAGTTTTGCGTGTACATAGATACAAGCATTATATGTCAATCTTTAATGCTGTTTGATGAATACTTTTTTGTTGCGTAATATTTTTGATTATGTAACTAGCAATGGTTGTAATTATTTGGCTTCTTTCTCCAGATATTATTTTGATGTTTAGAAACGTAAATAAGTGAATTCAAAACGTTTTTCTGATATTTCCTTTAAATTTATTTCAAAAAGAATGATCCCTATGTCAGATTCGAATGCCAGCAACGTTGTTGCGGAAGGACAACATCTTGAAGGATACCATGTTTACTCAGAGGAAAAAGCGGAAATTGGGGTTCAAAACAGTCCTATACACTTGTGCTCAACTCCGCCCCTTCCTGAAACTGTTAAAGAGTACCTAAACCCTCGAAAACGAAGTAGCTGCTCTCCTTCACATTTCAGCAAAAAAGAGAGAATTTTGCAGTCCTTGATGGTTTCTGTCCAAGACAAAGACATTTTTCCGGAGTGCAAAACAGCAACTGCAACTCTGCCAACAAAAAACTTGGCAAGGAAACGTTCCAAGCCGCAAACTGTCAGCGAACATGAAAGAGAAGCGACTGCAGTTGCTGAGAAAAGACCATGTCTTGAAAACGACATGAAAGAAAACAAAATGCCTACAGTACGCGGAAAATTAACTTGGATATTGGTGGGAGAAAACGGAAGTATTTTGTGGAAAGAAACAGCTAACAAAGAAAAGATAGTAAGTAGTTGGTATATTTTGAATTTTTGTGCAATTATAACAAACAAAACGGCAATAATTTTCGGACTTGAAAACCTTTGACTTTTGAAATTTGTAAGAATTAGATTTAATGTTTCACAAATTAACCCTTAACCATGTTTTCAGGACAATCTTTTTGCTTCCTCGTCGTCGATTACAAGCAACACGAACCGTCATACTCTGAAGAAGATTGCTCAAGACGATTTGCAATCGTCCGCTTTCGAAGTAGCTTGTAAGAAGCAAAAGCCCAATAAAAACGCCACTTTTTTATCTGAAGAAACGTGCCAAGCGCTTGATTTATCTTTACGCAGCAAAAAGAATTTCGATGTTGAAATCAAGTGCGAGCCTAAAGTTGGCAGTCCTTCACAACAGATGAGCAACTGCACCCAACATAAAGCGAAATGTTCACATGCTCGGTTGCAGACAAGCTTGCCGCAATCTCCAGTATCCCTTCATGCCGGCGGAACCACAGCCAGTTATTTCAAACCACACCCAGCAAACAATGCTAACACGCAAGATCATAGACATACCATTGATTATGAGACGAGACCAAGTCCTCCTTCTTCTTTGCGATTGGAACACTCACCACGGTTCAAATCGTCGCCAATAAAGCACGAACCATCAGCTGATCGGATGCAATTTCTATCAGGTTTGTTGCAATAAACTAAATAATTAAACATAATTGCGTTTGTAAGGTAAATCTATTCGAATGTAATTTATTTTGAATCCAACGATCATTAAAAAATGTTTTCGGTTTTCAGAATGCCAGCAGAGTCAACTATGTCCAAATCGAAATTTCAACGTCTTTTCCTCTTCACCGGCGCCTCCCACCATGCCCACGTCATCATCGGGACATTCAACAATGGTCACATCATTACCTCTGGCAAATCATCGTTTAGTTAATTCTGATTGGAAAGTTGGCCAAACTCTTCCAAAATCTACCGCTTCTACCAGTCCATGCCTTTCGCCGGTGGGAGCGCAACTCAATTACGGGGGATTGGGATCTTTCGGTTCCGCATGCCCCACTTTGCCAAGTCCATACTACGCCTTCTTGAACAGCCAAGCTGCTGAGTTAAAAAACTTGGATCATTTTTATCAAAATCTTGGGTAAGTATCCTATGACCTATTTGTCGTAAGTTTATAATTGTGGAGAAAAGGCATTTACCTTAGCTAGATTTGATCGTTGTTTGGTGTCAACACCGTCATTGTTTAGCAAAATTTTAAAAAGCTTCCTCTTCTAGCCACGTCATTAGATGAGAACATGAATTAAGTTAGTTTTTTTTTTACAGAATGAGAAGATCACCAGAGCAATTATTTTCATCACATCAGCATAACGTTTCAATGGTAAGTAAAACCAAACCTGATTAAAGTGTTATACGATAATCATTAATTATTTTGTAGTGTTATGATATAGTTTGATAATTGTTAAAGAATATCACCTTTTATGTAATTCGTGTTATTTATTAATTTGTTTATTTTACAGAAAAACAACGTTGGAAGTCCCAACTCGTCTCTTAATTGGTTTCCTCAAATGTCCCCCACAATTCCTTGCACCTCCCCGCCTCGCATTTTTGGGGCCGTCTCCCCACCCCCAAAAAGCGACTGTGGCCCTGAATCTCCATTGCGGGTGACTTCCCCGTCTACTCCCTCTGCTTACCCCGAAGCGAGAGCCCCGTTTGGCGACGCAACTGCAGGACACTGTGAAGGAAACGGGACTCGTGGCGTCTTATCCAAGAAACGCCGAGTACACTTCTGCGACTTTGAGGGCTGCAATAAAGCTTACACCAAAAGTTCCCACTTGAAAGCCCACCGCAGAACCCATACAGGTTGGTAGCCTATTTTAGGTTACGTTGACTAAACAGTAATACATAACGTTCCCTTTCTCGCTGATAGGTCACAACAGTGCTATCTGCGTCTGATGTAGGTGGGCGACTTACATTTTTTACATAGAAAGGGTGATGCATTTGTCTACCTCGAAGCAGGCTGATATTTTGTAATTCAAAACAAATACATAAATGTCAGGCCATCAATAGAGCCGTGCTGTTGGCATTGTTGTGGGGCGTTTCCCACAGTAGGCGCAGTGGTTGCGCTCGTGCTCAAAAGTGCTTTATCTTGTTAGCGTAAGACAAGCGCAACGGACCTTAAACGCTTTTAGACGAAGCGATATCACGGAAAATGAATTGTAGATAAGATAAAACCACTCCCCGCAGACGAAAAATCCGTAAGCTATAAAATTTGATGAAATCTTTATATTGTTCGAAATTCCACTGTGACAAGTCAAGCGATGTTGCTTCGCATCAATGCTGAGCACTGACGACACTTGAACGGCCATGCTGCTTAAAGCACTACAAAAATAAACGCAAACATGACATTATTATTTTGGGGGTTAGGGCAGACGCCAAATAGAAAAGACAACACCTCGCCAGTAGGTTAATTGCTGTATAATGGATTGTAAATACGCGTTGAATTTTCTTTAAACGTTTCGCTTATTTACAGGTGAAAAGCCATATCAATGCAAATGGGAAGGATGCACATGGAAGTTTGCGCGCTCTGATGAATTGACCCGGCATTATCGCAAGCACACCGGCTACAAACCGTTTCAATGCCGTCAATGCGACCGTTCGTTCTCGAGGTCCGATCATTTGGCTCTTCACATGAAGAGGCATCAGCTTTCTTCGTAATCTCTTGGGTTTTTTTAAAAGTCTTCATTCGATAGATCTTGAAATCAATCACATGATATTGTGCAACTTTAGCTTTATAATATTTTGTAGTTATCTATGTATGACTTGCAAGCTGCTCCAGTGGAGTTTTTCAAATAACAGTTGGAAATACAGAGTAGAAAAAAATGTTTTTCAAAATATTTAAACAACGCAGTATATAATTAAAAATATTTCATCTAAAACTTGCACTTTGACTAGTATATTTATTACACCAACTTTGTTACAATTGTTCAAGGTGTATTTTTACCGCAAGATCGCTGAATTTTAGAGCACTTTTTGTACGTTTGCATATTTGTTTTCAAATACAGTATCAATTTTTTCGATCAGTTTTTGTAAATGTTCGAAGAATAGATCTCAAACTTGAAGTGCCGCTGTGCGAAGAGTAGGTATCGCTGTTAATTTGATAAAAAGCCTTTTACCAAACAAAAATTTATGTATAAAAAGTTATTATCCCCCGATCTCGTAAAGACGTCTGGCCAGGTTCACACACCACCCCTTACGCTTAGCTCGTTTCGGAGTTACCGCTACTACAACTATTACCTCAGAGCATTACTAGGGCTTCATCTAGCAGGCAGCGAGATATAGAGGATGAAAATACTGTTTGATGGCGACAATGATTGAATGGTCGTGTGTTTAAACCTTACTGCAGCTTAGTTGTGGTGCCCTAGTAAAAAGCACTAGGTTATGATTTTTTCGGATTCAAATCAGAAGCAAAGTCATTAAAAGTAACATCAGCCGAATTGAAATGCTGACACTTGGCCACTACGAATTAGGTCTGGACTATTCATCGTTTCATGCTCAGTGCCCCTGTTGCTATCATGAGAGAATGAAGGATAACAATGACATAAAAAGCAAACAAGGATCGACAAAGGAAACGAAAGTGTTTTTTCCCACAACACGACAAAGCTTCCAGACAAATACATCAGACATTAAGGAAGAAACAGCTTTGCTGTCAGATAATTCTGCATAATAAATCGTCTTTTCCAAGAACACAACTATGCAGCAGGCGCACGGCTACATAATCATTTCCGTCCTAATACCACGCTCTAACTTACTTGGTCACGTTGATAACAACATGGACCCTCATTAAATTGTTGGATTATGCACAGCTGTTTTATTCTAAATAGTTTTAACTCAATATTTGATTCTAACATTCTTGCTTGAGAAGACCATTCCGGTTATCAAAATATCGTGTAGGATATTTATGACAAAAGAATAAGAACAAGGAAATATATTGACAAATCGCAGCTCGGTCCAATTGTTCTGGCCACATTTCTGACAGTTTTTCAACACTTTGTAACTCTCTTCCGCTAAATGGTGATCAGACAAAAATGGGGCTCGGAGAAACTACGAGTAAATCACAGATCTAGGATTCAGTTGAAAGATCGAAGGTTTAGATCAAGGATACCCAAAGATTTTTACGATTCGGGCCACATTTCACCAATGAGCAGTCTCGACGGGCCGCAAAAAAGTTATTTTTTGGGGTTTCAACTGACTTAAGTTAGAGTTATATCATCTTTCTGAACTCGAATTATGTTTAAGACAACTGTCATAACACTAGTCGCGGGCAGAAAAACTTCTTGCACCGACCGTACCATGTGCACCCCAGGATTAAAGTGTAAAACTTACGCATCAATATCCCACAAGTATCCATCGAATATATTCTAAATTTAAACAAATCCAGATTCTGGTGATCAAGAGAATACAACATTTTTTTGAACCGGAAAGATTTTTCCGTTTTGGAAAACAAGATTGTAGCTCATAAAAGTATTGTGAGGTGGCTTTGAGTGCCGTTTAATGGCGACAGTGATCGCGAGTTCAAACCTGACGACAGCTGCGTTGTTGCGTCCTTTAAATGGGACTTTTCGGCAATTTGATTAGCCTACTTCGTTGCACTGCTCGCAACAAAAGCGTGCCTGCAGTAAGTCTAGTAGTGTTTGTGACTGTGCCAGCAGTAGTCTAGTAGGTGATCATGAAGCAAGTTTGTGCGTAGGTTATGCTGTGTATAACTGCAGAAATTTCCATGACCGACAGATCAATAGAAGTCAACTAAAAGGTCATCAAAACCACATACTGTGCTATTTTTTTGTTTCAACTGGATAAAAATAATATTTAATTTTACTTCGTTTTGTTGACGTTGGTGCAAAGATATTAAAAAACTGAACTGATGGTTTTCCCGCAAGCGTAGTTGCTAAAGAATAAGGGTCTTTATCCTTACTCTGACAACCATTAGTTTTGAGGTTATTTCCGTATGTCGCACGTTGCAAGAAAAATTCGCTCATTTTAAATTAACTTGCCCACTTTTGTTGTATGGAATTTAAGGATTTGGTAGAAATGGTACAAGAGTTGATGTACCAAATTGGTTTCAAAGAGAGGAAATCAAACAACAAAGCAAAGACAAGGCCATTTATTTTTTTAGAGATTGCCCAAAAAATTGAGAGCTTTTTTTTTGATTACGTTAGGTAATCACCTGTAGAAAAAATCTTTACGAATTTCATCAGAAAAGCCATCCCCAATTGTGTTTTTGGCTACTCCTTAAAGCAATTTAAAATTAGCTATTGTATTCCTATTGGATGGAAACTTTACAACCACTTTTAATCTATCATTGCATTGCCGCACAACACTCTCAACCATCTTAAGAAAAGCAATTTTTAAAATTCTATTCACAAGAGGTCAGTAGTGGTCTTTCAAAGTAGTTGTTGAACGGTCGTTAACCTACAATTGTCTCACGAAATATTATCAAGTGAAGAAAAAGTGTTCAATGCAAATCATTCAGTTTAGTCAAATGTCATATTGCGTACCGGTCACACATATACCAACATGTTTTAATTAATGATTTTCGTGAGCAATGCGATGGAAAAACAACAGCAATACGCTGTCGTGTGATTCGCGACAATCTGCGCTTGGATAATGCACACAGATATCGTAAACATATTTACATGTAAGTGCGGCTCGAACAACCGATATCAACAGAAATCATTATTGTTTCCCCCTAGGTAGTTCTTGTTTTGTCCGTTTCCTGCCTCAACCGCCCAGGCACAACACTGAAAAGAGGAATTTATTAAGTCATTTCGTAAAGCAATTGCAATTGTAATTGTTTAATTCAGCAATAGAATGCACAAAATCTACGACAACACAAAAACATTTATAAACACAAATCGGTATAGAAGGCACAGAACGAAAGAAACGCACCCGAGGTACAGAGTGCAGTGCAACCACCTTGCATTGTAGCGACGCAAAATGCTGTTTTGCAAAAAAGACTTTCGGGATTCATTTATTGGATTATATAGCATGGATTAATTGTTTAATATCGAGGCAAATGATTATTACACTGATATAAGCAACATTACATGCAGCAAAAAAATTTTATGGATCACCAAAATCATCAACGGCATTTATTTTCAGAGTGAAAACGACACTGATTTCTGTTTAACACAAAAGTTAAACAAATGTTTACCACTTCCTCTGTTTCTTTTATTCAACAAAAGTTCTTTAAGTTGGTCCAAATGCAAAGCTAATTACGTGAATACATCACAGAATTCAGGAGAAAAAACAAAAAAATTCATGTACGATTCTGAACGAAAATTTGCATAATACCTATTATAATAGTGAAAAAAGTCGATGAATGAAAATTAGTACAAAATTAATCTTCGATCGAAAATACATAAAACTGCATTCTCTGTTACCAAGGATAGCAAGGTAACGGACAGACGCGGATGTACGTTTCCAAGGCACCTTTGCTAACTTCCATCAAAGTGGTATAGGTGGTTAGCTGCAAAGCAGAATTCGGCTTAATATAGCGGAAGCTACAAGAGTCAGGCGCTCGCATGAAACCGGTTAAGTTCGCTTGTTATTACAACAAAGCATCGCGCATCTCAGAAGTTTGTAAGTTATCTGGCCTCCGATTACTTTTAACACTTTACTGAAAACCACTGACAACCATAACCTCCCTCTGTAGATACGCAGAACGAGGTGTACAGTATGCATAGTACATCCGTCGATCACCTAAATATCTTTACTGTAATCAATAAACAATCATTTTCTAATTCATTTTTTGGAGATATTATTAGGCCTCTGTTGGCACAGTTTATTTCTAGCATTTAAACCAAGCCGAGAGAATTTACCATAAAATGCCTATGAGCGCAACAGCGAAACACCGATGCGAGCATAAAACTCCCACTCTTACATTAGCAAGATCAGCATCTTGACAGGCTGAGCCATCCTTGCTGAAATATTGAAAACAGAAAATTTTTTGGTAAGCGATATATGTCATATAAAGATGGAGCCAAAGTGTGAAATGTCCTCAATACCCGTATTGCTAATGCAGTAGAAACTACAGTGATGTGGATTTGATGCTTACCTGATTGAGCACCGGTTTGGTGGATAGCACGTCATATATAGCGGCAAATCCAGCGTTCTATAAAAGTTATACAGCTTTCATTTGCAGGTCGTAAGACCCTACTTTTATATGTGCGTATTTATTCCGATGAAGTCAAACTTAACAAATAGTTTGTCAGCGTTTATTAGCCAACCAACAGTAGCTACATTTTAATCACAGCAAACACTGAATGCTTGGTTCAGAATAAACGCCCATACACGGAAATTACGTTTTACCTAAATACAACACGAGGATGTTCACATAGTTCTACGCTTAACGTTGAAGAGAGCAGCGTATGACAAGCGCATGCAAGAGTGCATGTCAAGCTGCACGTTGTACAGGGCCACCACAGCGCAGTCGAGTGGACTAGGGCGTAGTTTTCATGGTTGCTATGACCGACCAATAGTGCGCTGGACCCTTTGTTGTTGCGCTCTTAAAAAAAGCGCTTCTCGACGATTGCCTCTGCTCAATTGATTCTAACAAGAAGCCAAATTATCGATAGCAACATCCCGCACTTCAACGAAAACATTCAAACTTGGAATCACCGAAGCAGATCCATACATTTGCCCCACGCTTTGGGTGACCGTAGCTGTTCCGCAAGTGAGAAGAATCAAGAAAAAGAAGTAAATGATTTTGGTTGTCAAGACGTATAGCAGGCCCGAAAATGGCTCAGTCACAAAAACTGAGAGTTCAAAATATCAAACCCTTTTGAGCCGAAAAAAAGAACATCTTCTTACTCTCTGGCCTGCTTCTGAAAGACATTTCTTGGCTGGTTTTCTACGGTCATCAAAGAACGGTGGGTTCGACCAGTTATCGTAGTTTGTTTCAACAACAAACCAGTCACCTACGAGAAAAGTAAGAAGGTGAAATCTCAACGTAGTACTGACGAAGTAGGGTGATGCAGTTGGAGTTTGAGGTTTCAGAGCTTATTCATCGAATTTCAAAACCTTTAAAACATATACCTCCGAATTTTGTCAGCATACAAAAACCAAACCAACTTGGCAATCAAATCCTAATGCGCAAGAAAGTGTTTTTTGATAGACCATCTCATAAAATACTCGCAGAAAAAAAATTTCGTTGTATTTTTTACAATGAAGCGTAAACCTTTTAAAACAGAGGTAGTTGTATAAATGCGAGTTTGAATACCACTCCCAGCGTTGCTTCTAACATGCTGAGAGACAGAAGATCTACAAGTACCGTAGATGAAATTATCGATTCTCTTTATACATGAAAATGCGATACGGCGACATTGCGACCACTTCTATACCACCAGTCACATCGCTGGACAGGCTGATTCAGCAAGAGCTTGTAGCAAAGGATTTAGCGCACTGCAAATAAATCATTCTGTCGTAAATAACCAAATAAATTTCACCTTTGGTAATGTTCAAACTTATCACGTTATCAGTCTTGGTGCGGTCCCTTGTAATAACAGCACCTTGACCTGGTTTCGATCCCCCAACTATGTAATACACAGGAGCAAGAATCTCGGTTGTAGTCAGCATGGTCACGGCTTCTTCGTAACTACAAAAATAAGTGATAAATAAGAGCCGATTTTTCACCATCCTACAGAAATCGTAAGAGATAAACCGGTTACACTATTGTTTTGTAAAAACTTTTTAGCTTCGCAAAAGGGCATCAGACTTTAATAGATAGCTGAAGTAACACGTTCTTTTCAACAAACTGGGTAAGAGAACACAGTATTTACTTTCTGATGCACTCTTGAACAGTCTTACAATCAACATAGCAGTTAAAACCACAGTCGTAATTACAACGGCTTTTTTAGATCCAATGATATCTACTAGTAACAAGGATCTGGAATAAGAGATAGGTCGGAACACTGTAATTAGCAATTGCCATTCAATTTCTGGTAAGTTCACTAGCAAAAGAAAAAATATCGCCACAAATCACTAGTAACATCAACTTAAATTATTTACAAAATTAGACATAAAATCGCGTCTGCAAATCAGTTTCGATACGCTTTCCTCACCTAGTAGCTTGTTCCATTGCGTCTCGGGAGAGGAAGCTAGTCCAGTAACCAACCCTGTCTCCCATTATCCACTCTATGATTCCAATAAAGCCTCCATTGAGGTTGAATCGTTCGTTAAGAGTGAAAGAAAAGACACCCTTGACACATGACAAACGGTAATATATTTACTCTGGCTAATCAGCTTTTAAAATAACCTGAAAAGACAGCGACCCCGACAGCGAACTATATACATAAGTAAGATAAACAATCGACTTGGACACACTTGATATCAAACCAGCGGAGTAAGTGTTCGGTTGGCGTAGCTTGAGATCAAGTAATGTGTAGAAAAATATCTAGGGATTGTCCCCACGATCTTCCCACTCAAGAAGAAACTGGATTTGAAGTCTATGCAGGTTATCAATCTTTTTACGGCCTATGTAAAAATAGTGGTAGAAGAAGGTAATGGACCTTCAAGTGTGTATCTTTCTTGGCAACTTCAAAATAAATTTACAGATGTGCTAAAGACATAAATAAAGAAGATGGCTAGCTTAGAAATACCTAACTACACTTACCGGTTTGACCGCAGTCAATACTCCGATGTAACCAGCGAAATTGACTGATTTATACAAAACTTTTCCACCACGCATAAATTCAACGTTTATCACCAAAGGGCGAAGATACTCAGTGATAAGCCAAGTGTGATTCTGCCCATCCCATCTGAGTCAAACAAAAACGTAGTGTTCGATCATTAAGTACTAGCCAGTCAAATCACTCCTCTTTGAACCTTTTCCTGTGTCTACATAGGAGAACAACAATACATGTATATGAATTGCACTTTTTTAGCACTAGAATGTGATAAAATACCAACCAGGTTCTAGACCAAAATAACCTAGAACAGGGGTGTCCAACCCGTGGCCCGCGCGAGTTTTTCGAAATGACCAATATTATCAACTTAATTGCTACGTAATTTACGGTGAACTTACATTCCGAGAAATTTGCATATATTGTTTGCTTTCTTTCAAGTTAATTTTATTGTATCACAATGCACATTGTTTCACATCACATTTCCCATATTGTTACGTCCACATCCTTTCCACACAATCGTGCTCGTGCTTCAAGAGTCAGTCAGTCAGTAATAGGCTAGGTTTGGTCGTGATGCGAATTTATGTTCGACGTTTGAGACGTAAAAATCTCGAATTTTTTGGTCGGAAACCGACTTAGTCGAGAACAGAATCGTTCGATAACCGAGGTTTGACTGTATCTTTTGCACTCAGCAGTAACATAGAATATGTCAAATAGGAAACGAAAAGCAAGCAATGCTAACAGTAACAGAATATTTCAAGGGAGGTGGACATATGACTACTTTTTTGTGGATGTCGAAAATAAGCCAATTTGCCTGATATGTAATCAACCTGTATCAGAATTCAAAGAATACAACATAAAGAGACATTACGTTAGTAGACATTCATCAGCTTATGAAAAATACCAGAATGAGTTCAGACAAGATAAAGTGAAAGAATTAACAAAAGTTCTTCGTGGACAACAAATGGTTTTATCGAAAGTGTCTTTGCAGCAGGAGTCAGTTGTGAAAGCGAGCTACTTGGTGGCAGAAATAATTGCAAAAAAATCGAAACCATTCGCAGATGGAGAATTCATTAAGGAATGCATTGTTCGTGTTGCTGATGTCATATGTCCGGAAAAGAAAGAGACATTTGCCAAAATAAGTCTGTCAAGACAGACCATAACTCGTCGTGTTGAAGAGCTTGGAAATTCTATAGAGGAAACTTTAATTGCAAAAGCACGAAAATTTTCATCGTATTCTTTGGCGCTTGACGAAAGCACTGATGTCAGGTCTACTGCTCAGTTGGACTCTTTGTGCGAGGAGTTGATGACGATTTTGAAGTTACCGAAGAACTTGCAGCCATTGTCCCAATGAAAGGCACGACTAGAGGCATTGATTTGTTAGAAGCTGTGATGAAAACAATCAAGCGCCTTGGCTTACCTTTGTCGAAGCTTTCGGGAATTACAACTGATGGCGCCCCATCAATGGTGGGAAGACAGCAGGGTCTAGCAAACTTACTTCAACTTGAAGCAAGTAAAGTCGGAAATGACACTGTCATGGAATTCCATTGCATAATACACCAAGAGAACCTTTATGCCAAGTCAGTGAAAATGCAAAATGTCATGTCAGCTGTTACTAAAACGGTCAACTTCATTCGTTCGAAAGGGTTGCGCCACAGGGAGTTTCAAGAACTACTGCATAGCATGGATGCTGACTTTGATGACATTCCATACTACACCGAGGTCCGATGGTTGAGTCGCAGCAAAATGCTGAAACGAGTGTTTGAACTCAAGGATGCAATACAGACCTTTATGGAAAGCAAAGGAAATAGTGTTGATGAATTCATGAACGAGGAATGGATAGAAGATTTTGCATTTCTGGTGGATATAACTACCCATCTAAACGAACTAAATTCACGTCTACAGAGAAAAGAGCAACTGATACACTCCGTGTTTGATCATGTCAACGCGTTTGCTGTGAAATTAACCCTGTGGGAAACGCAGATATACAACAAAAACTTCGTTAATTTTCCTTCTCTACAGAGTCTTCAAGTTCAAAACTCTCAGAAATACGCAAAAGTAATAACAGAACTAAGGAACGACTTCGACCACAGATTCGCCGACTTTAAAAAGTCTGCAATGCATTTCAATGTCTTTTCCTGCCCCTTTTCTGTGAAGATAGAAGAGGTACCTGAAAACCTACAGATGGAGTGCATTGATCTTCAGTGCTCATCTGATTTAAGGGAGAAGTTCAAAGATTTTCCACTGCTAGAATTTTACAAAAAGTATGTCTCTAAAGAAAAATATCAGAGGATTCACAGATTGGCAGTTTTCGTGACCTCATTATTCGGCAGCACTTACTTATGCGAGCAAGTTTTTTCGCGGATGAACCATGTCAAATCCCCTGTAAGATCGCTACTTTCTGACAGCCATATGGAAAATTCGCTTCGGATTGCTACCTCTTCCATCTTGCCGAATATTGCCAAACTTGTTAGAGAAAAACAGTGCCAAACAGTGTCAAAAAACAGTGACATTGAAATGTCAAAGTGTAGTAAAAGCTTTGTTGACTTTACTGTTGGTATGTTTATTGTTCTTATAATTGTAAAAGAGGATAATACAAATTTCTAAGATTAGAGTTTTAGTGTGAGGGTTTTGTCTGTATTAGCAGTAAACAATCAAGTGGCCCGCGCAATCATTCGTAAATTGCATGTGGCCCTTTGGCCAAAAAGGTTGGACACCCCTGATCTAGAACACAAGGTGTGTGAGGAAATAGGTAAATCTAATCATCGCTTTCGTTAAAAGATGACATAAACAATTACTGTGCAATGCATTAGCAAACCAATAAAAGGGGTTTGTAAAACCATCATTCTACTGTATTAGTTGGCAGTCTAAAGGTTATTGACCATTTTACATATTTTTCAAGCAAACATGCTTTTATTTGTACAAGAGTCGTAATACTAATACAAACACAGCACTTCTTACCCCATAAATAAACCAAAGTCCAAGTTCCGACCGTGGTAAAGATTTCCTAAAAAGGTGTTGATAAATAACACAAAACTAGCAATGTCAGCAAACATAAAATGCAATGAACTGTAGCAATGCTGCTTTGTTAGAGAATCGAAACAATGCGTGTTGACTTAAAATCGCGTAGCCGTAAACGGGACGGAATTGAGAAGAAAAAAGTGAATGACTCTATTACCCTCAAGTATTAAAAAATTGTACCAAACTTTGAAAAAATGCATCTACCTACCACCTGAAAAGTGAAATATATTTCGCATGTAACCGATTTTTCCATTAATTTAACTCCCTCCCCCCAAAAAATATTATTTTTAAAAACAACCTTCGTTAGTAAAAATATTACTGAAACATTATCTGCTAAATAAAATCAAACAACAAAAACAGTAGCAGCTGAAAAATAGAAAACTTCACATTTCTGCAAATCTACTGTGGAAACATTTATTCGGAAATGCATCCGTGTAGGATTTTTCCGGAAAAGCTTACCCTCATGCATTTTTCCCCCACAAGCACACCTTAAAACAGACACACAAGCACGTGCACAGTTTAACACGCATACGCACCAAGAACAGTAAAATTATTGTTAGCACATATAGCGAACAAAAACTGAAGTGGAAGAGAACAGTTATTTTACAACCAAATAAATGAAATGATGTGCTTCTTGTTCACAAATTTAACTCTCATGCGACGAATTTTCAGCAATCTTAATAACCTACATGTATTTTTATAAAATACAACGATTTTGATGATGTCTTATTGTAACAAAATCAATTTTATTTATAAATTATGTGACACAGATTTTGATGCTTGAATTTATACTTAATAAATAAGTGTGAAACAGCCAGTAAGCGTAATGCTACCTAAACAAAACTCTAACATTTTATAAACATTACAATTACATGTATTTATTACCGATTGGTTTTCTACAGCACGCAATTATATGAAGTTCAAATAAAAAAAACAATATGAAGATTGATCGACAGAAACACACAAAAGCATTTGAGTTCAAAGTGAATTCTGATTTTTTTTAATACCTTGCTTATCTTGAGCAACAATTGAAGTGCAAACAGTGAAGACTTCGTAGAAGATATTGAAGAGCAAAATCTCTGCATCTGGAATTCCAGAGGCTTTAGCGATACCTTTGATTTCACTGTCGTATGGGGCGCGTAATCTCGTGATGATTTTAGGCTAAACAAGCTTTTCCACATTAATAATTACAAGCCGGCAAGTTCGCTTGTTGTGTCCTTGGGTGAGGCACTTAACGGGACGCCTCTACCTTTATGTAGAAAACAGGTGGCCCAGTTTTCACTCAAAAGAGAGGGTTGGTGACAGAAAGAGCATCCGACCGTAAAAACAAATGCCATCTAATACAAAACGCTGATCAGAAACTATCTGCTGTGGCGACCCCTAATCGGGAAAAAAAGCCGAACGACAGCAACAACAATAAGTGCGTGAAGATTTTATTGATGTGCAAAGCATGCACATAGCAACTCATAAAACTAGCCACGTTTGATTCGCGAATCATGTGATTTGATGACCTGTGGCTAACAACATTACCACAGTTTAACAGGAAGCAGAATATCTTACGAGTTCTAAAACTAAAAAAGCATGGTTTCATCTTTCAAATGTTATTTTTTACGTTAGGCGCGGATAGCCATTTTCTATATTATGTATTGATAAAGGTATTATATCGAAGCTAAAATTAAGCCACTCAAAAAATGAATTTCAGTTTCACGAGTCACTCTTCTGTTTCCAGCTATTTACTGACCAAAAAAACAGCTATCACTCATTCACATTTGGTGCAGTTGAAGTAACAATGACATCGTAGCACGAGACGATTTCAAACGTTATAACAAATTCTTGGCTGTCACGTATAACAGTTAGTGACTGCTTTCAAAACCGTTATTTTAATGTTGCGTAACTCGAGTCTACATTACTGGAATCTTTTAGAACATCTGCAATATTTGTTATGTATAACCGAAAATCTTTAGAAAAAGAAAGACAGAAATAGATAAGTTCATACGTATCTGCGTTAGTTCGTTCGGCGTATAATTGGTGCTATTGAAAGCCGTAAAGGCCAAGTCGGAACAACTAGTTGCTATAGTACGAGTGCAGTAGAGGTCAAGTCTGCTGTGAAAATATTTTTTTGTTTTGTTCAGGTTGACCATCAATAATCCGGAATCATTGGGACCTGGGGGTGCCGGATTAGCCATATATTATCTTAAAATACACAAACCCAGTTGCTAACTACCTCAGCTTAAAATTAAAATATCCTCTAAATCAGTACAAGTTGGTTAATAAAGAAAAGACAAGTAAAATGTTAATGAAATACAGGTAAAATAATTGGTACAGGTACAGTACAGCACAAAATTAATTCAGTTTACAAAATTAATTCTAGGTCAAATTAGGGCCGGATTAGTGGTCAACCTGTACCATAAGTGGTGTTGATCTACAGCTGGTAGACTGTAGACTATTTGTTATCTACAACTAGTAAACTATTTGCTACTGATACAGCCAGATCTCACCACAATATGTAGCAAGACATATTGTTGAGCGGTACACTCGTCACCTCAATTTTAAAATCCAATTACTGAGATAAAACCGAAATTCTAATGTGCAACATCTGAAGGCTTGTCCGGAATACACTTATTGGTAGGCAATTATCATCGCTGCTGCACAATTTCGATACTGAAAAGGGTAAGAACCTGAAAAGACTGGTAGAACTGATGGCTTTCAAAGGTAAGCAAAAGAATAAGCTTCTAGTGCAGCGGTTCCCAAACTTTTCAAAAAATTTAGCCTGGTGGACCTTTTGCAATTATTTTGATATTTCGTGGCCCTTTAAAAATCAAAGAACGCTATAGGAAAAATGCCATAACTGCACCAATGAAAGAAAAGCAAAAACTATCAAATACGGTAAGCGTTTAATGAGATGGGTGCACTTGTTTTGCTGCAATTATGTCGTCAATGTTTGGTTTGGTTTAGACAGCGCAACTCTCATGTCGTGTACTACATCCAGTCGGTTTCGGTATTTGTTTTTCATATTGAGTAGAGTGGAAAAGGCTGCCTCACACTCATAGGTAGTTACAAAAGGAATGAGAAATTTTAGAGCCACCTTGGAAAGATTTGGATAGGACTGTCCCATTTCTATCCAAAAGTCAGTGCAGCACATTTCTCGGTGAAGAAGTTTTGCACCACCATCGTTAATCATATCAATAAATTCTTCTTGAATTTCATTCGATTCTGAAGGTAAATCATCCAACTTGAGTGTAAATGGTTTGTTAATGAAAAGGTTCAATTTGTCAACTTCCTGTAAATTTGGAAAATAATGTGAGATCTCTTCACTGAGAATGGACACGTGTTGTTTCATCACTTCAATAATATCATCACTTGCTTCAAGTTCGTTATCATTCAAAAACTGATTAAGCTCTGGAAAAGGGGCAAAGTTTTTCTTTTCCAATTTGGAACCCCACAGCCCTATTTTCGTATTAAAAGCTGTCAACTTTTCATGTGAGTGAAGAGCGTTTATTTCTTTTCCTTGCAGACCCAGATTGACGCGGTTGACAGATTCAAAAATGTCAACCAAAAATGCAAGAAGTATCAAAAAACTATTGTCAGATAAGTTATTGTGTAGTTCTGGTTTTCGCTCTCTCAGAAACTCTTGTATTTCTTTCCTTAAAAGGAAGACTCTTTTCAGGACTTTTCCCTTCGACAGCCATCTGACATGTGTATAAAGCAAAAGATTTTGAAATGCAGAATCACTTTCTTTGCACAATTCTTGAAAAACACGGGAATTAAGTGCATTCGCTTTTATAAAATTCACTGCTTTAATTACAGTGGTAAGAACGCATGACAACTTGTCGGGCATCGTTTTGACTATTAACGCTTGACGATGGAGAATGCAGTGTGTGCCAATTGCATTTGGGGACTTTCTTTGACCAGAGTCTGGAAACCAGAGCGACATCTCAGCATTGCTGGAGCACCATCAGTGCAAACACCAATCACGTGCTCCCATCGTAGATCATGAGTCCGAAAAAAACTGTCAACTTCGTTAATTATATCTTTTGCCTTTGTAGTTGTGTCAAGAGGTTCGCAGAGCAAAAATTCGTCTTCCGAATGTTTTTCATGTACGTAGCGCACATATACGCAAAGTTGAGCTAGATTAGCAACGTCTGTTGTTTCGTCAAGCTGAATCGAAAAAAATTTAAAATTTGAATTGTGCATCTTTGAGACCACTTGTAACAGAATGTTATTTGACATGTCAGTTATTAGCCTACTAACACTGTTGTCTGTTAAGGACACTTGTTTTAGTTTTTCAAGTTCAGAATTTCCCAGAAGGTTTGACATTATAATTTTACAGCAAGGCAAAATTAACTGTTCTCCAATGGTGTGTGGCTTTTTTGCAATGGCTATTTCTCTTAAAACCTCATAAGAAGCTTTCAAACCAGCTGCTATTTCCTTGAAAAACATTCCTGTGTCATCCAACCTGGATTTTTTAAAATTTTCACCATGGCGTTTGAAGAAATCTACACCTTTGTGTTGCAAACTAGAACGGTTAGTTTCCAAGTGTCTCTTCAACTTGCATGGCTTAAGTGAAGAGCTTGCCAAAACATTATTGCACAAAACGCAATGTGGTTTTTCTTCTCTACCAGATTTTATCATGATAAACCCAAATTGGATAAATGAATCGTCATATCTAAATTTCTTTTTAGGAGGCATTTGTAATAATAATCTTACAATGCTGATAATGTAATATATTGAAAAACATTAGTAAAAACTGATAAATAGGACTAAATTTAATAGCTGAAAATATGATTGAGTTTTCCAAAGGAGGCAAGCTCTGCTTTCTACAAGTCGTGGTTTCCTGGTATGAATGGTTCCGACGACGAAGGCTAGGGCTACTTGACAGTAACTCTCCTATCTACTAAATACTACTAACTTAATCTGCTACAACAGTGCTTCTTAAACGTTTTTGCTTTTGTTCAACCCTACCACGGAGTTGTTCACCCCTACCATTCTGCAGCAAAATTTACAAAATAATTAATTACTATTATATAATCTCCACAACACTTCGTACAAATTGACTTGTCTTACTCTCAACTAAATATCGCTGCTTTCCTTGCTCCTCCGTCCTCACGTGCACTTCTCAAGTTATTGCGTAATGTGCTTGTAATAACAACCGAAAAGAAAGGTAAAATTACTCAACTGTGAAGTTATAGATAACACATAAGAATTGCGTTGTTGCGTCACATTTCTAATGTTAACAGCTTTCTAACTAATGCGAACCATTCGCTGATAGCAGGTAGTACAGCATAATAGATGCTTTATGATGTCACAAGGGACATTTCAAAAAGCCGTATAGCCGCTATACGGCTATACGGCAACAACGCAATTCTTATGTGTTTCAGATAGCGTGTACGGACTACGGACCCTCTGAAACTGCTGTACGGACCCCATCTGGTCCGCGGACCCCAGTTTGGGAACCACTGTTCTAGTGGATAACTAGCGTCGATTCAAAAAAGCCGAAGGCAAAGCAAAGCTTGGACAGTGGAGATCAGCAGCAGAGGCGGTGACTGAAGAACGCAGATTAGCAGCTCAGACTTAAGAGCACAGACTAGCACCTCAGGCCGAAGAGTGGAGATTAACTGCTGAAGAAAGAGTAAGATTGGTGCTTAGGAAAAAAACCTTGCAGCTGAGGTAAGAAAGACTGAGCTTGAAGCAAAAAAGCTAAGGCTTGAGATAGAAGCAAAGAAGATTGCGTAGTCTTAAAATGGTGAGCAACTTAATTAAGGATTTGCTGAGACTACTGTGATAACACCGCCGCCAAGTTCTTTTGCAGATGTCAAAGATAATTTATTCATTTGTTTGCGATTGGACATCTATACTGATGTGGCTAAATTGAATAAGTGGACTTGGGTTATTCAGTTAAGTCCATTGTTGACAGGCAAAGCGGTAGAAGTTTATATCAGACTACCACCAGAAGAAGCAAAGAATTATTTAAGCATGCCTTACAGTTGCTCTGTTGCTAAAATATGATTTTACTCAACTTGTACACCCAGAAAAATTTTGCGAAACAAAGCCAGAAAATTACGAAAATCCTAGGCAATTCATATGAAGCTTGAAGCATTATTTCACCTAGTGGTAAGAGTAGGCTTTAGTGGAGCAAACTTATAGTAGGGTGGTAAACTTGATTGTACGTAAGCAACCTACTGATTTCTGTTTTTAAGATTTATCTAATGTGTATGGCTAAAGCAAAGTGATCCAAAAACCTTAGACGAATAGTCACAGTTAGCTGAACCGTATTTGGTAGCATGAAACGATAAGCTATCCAGTAAGGAAGAGGTTAAACGTGATAGTATGATAACTGATTTTGAGGAAATTCCTGACAGATTTATTGTGCAAGTATCTTGGTGCTTCATATGTAATTGTAGCAAGCAGCACCGTCCAATAAACTGTCGTGTCAAACAGGACAAGGGTGCAATGAATCCAGCAAACCTGCTGGACGGACAGTAACTTGTTATTAATGTGATGTAACTGGACATGAAAAACAATACTGTCAGACTTCACCACGTTTTCAAGCCGGAAAAAGTACCGCTAAACCTGTTTTACAATCATATTAAATTTGATGTGCTGTACAGATCGCGAGTATTGGGCAATGTCAACAATAATTAGTTGAAACTAAAGTCTCAAAAAGAAGTTAGGTTCGCACATACCAGTGCTAATACGAGCACTAAAGATAAGAAAAGAACGCCTCTAGGGACTGGGAAGGTCGGTTACAATACAGTTAAAGTTCTGCGTGATACAGGTAGTCATGGTGACATAATAAACAAAGAGTTTGTCAATGAAAAAGATCTTACAGGCAGGGCCGGATTAACAGATGGCAGGGCCCGGGGCAGATAAGAGTGCGGGGCCCCTAAATTATGGAACGAGAAAACAACTTAGATTTGGGTCGCGCTCGAAAATGTTAGGGAGCCATTCATTTAGTAGATCTTAATGATAAAAGACATAATAAGCTCTTACCTTCCGGGAATAAAGTGTCCCATAGGTAATCCTTGGTATTTAAAATGGGTGAAGTATAAACGGGTTAATTCAACTGTACAGTATTTATTTTAAACTAAAAATTGATTTTTTGCGTTATTTGTGTTTTTGCTTGATGGAAATTTAAATTAAAAAAAATTTATTTCAATCAAAGAGGTTGAGCCTAATTTGTTATTTTGATTCATTAAAAAAATTAAATTTTATTAATTTTGATTAAAATTTGCTTTGAAATTTATTTTAAAAGGTTAAATATTGAATAAAATTTTCGCATTGTTTCATTAACGGGGCAAATATAACAACACAGAGAGTGCAACAAAAAAAAAAACTAAGGCAAATAATGTATTACAACTGGTGTTTTCGGCATTTTGCTGCTGCAAATTTATCAATAATATCCTCAAAGCTCATAGACTTTGTGAATCTCTTTTCGATGGCTATAATACAGAAATCTCAGACGTGATCCTGCGTCAGGGATGAGCGCAAGTAGTTTTTCACTCTTTTCAATGCCGAAAAAGAACGTTCACCTTCCATATTTGCCACAGGCAAGGTCAGATATATAGGAAGAATGATAGCCACATTTGGAAAAGTTTCAATTAACCAGTTCTTTTTCAAATATGATAGCTGTGCTTGCGCAGTATTAGTCTTCAAACCAAGATCAGGAGATGAACGTAAATGAAAAGCGAAGTGTACAACTTCTGAAGGAAAGTCGCTATCCAAATTGCTTGCATATACTTTTAACGACTTACTTGCAGCATTTTCTATATCACAGATAGCCCAAGTGTTCAGATTCAGCAAAAAATTAAAATTCTGTTGCCATATGCAGCACACAAATTTTCGTCTTCTTACTCCGCAATTGATAAATCAATGATTGGAAAGTAAGTTCCAATACGAAAGGATTGTCGAGCATCTTCCAAAGTTTTTGTGTATCCATTGTTCTCTCCTTCATAATCAAAAGTCTTCTTCGTTTTTTGGTTTCGTTTGTTTGGAGACACATAGGTTTTCTGTATACCGGTAGTGAGTTTCAAACCATCCTTTTCAGTTGTAACAAATTCATCCCGAAAAATGCTGGCAAAAACTCTCGATTCCATTGTAAAGTGCTGAGCAACTTCCCAAAGTCATGTCAGCCCGCTGTAGACTTTTACTTGTACTGTGAAACCTTTAAAGGATTTTGTGCCATAAAACACATAATATGGCTGTTTTTAAGGCATCTATACTCTTTTTCAAATACGATGAATCTGATTTGGTTTGATTTGTTTTATTATCGTCCAACGTAAAATCTTGTAGCAGTTGTCACAACTCAACAAAATTTTTCTTGAGGGCTTTAGTGGCGTCTAACATTTCTTATATCTGCTCTAACATTTGACAGTCGTTCGCAGCCATTAATTTGAATGCTATTATACCCAAAGTTGTATTGGAGGGGGATCAGCAGGAATCGCCGTCCACTTACTTTATTTAGAAAACGCTTGACTGAAGGAACATTTTATTAATATTCAAAATTTTTTTATTCTATTGTTTCTAAAATATGTTTTCAAATATACTTTTATTTAAATAAAGTTGTTTTAATTAGTATACTGTTTATTGCGAACAGTTTAATTACATGTTTTCTATGTTTCCCGCCTTGCGCTGTAGCGATGTTTGCCGTTGCGCATGTCTCTCAGACCATGGGCGTACGACCTCAAACCCATTTGGGGGGGCACCAAATTTTTGCCTGAAAAGTTTGTCACTGCCAAAAAAGAAAAAAGGTCATCGCCTGTTTCGCTGCACCTTTTCCATGACTTTTGGCCTAAATATGCCACCAAACGTGTGTCCAAACAAGTGATGACCTTTTTTTTTTTTTTGGAGATGCTATTGCAGTGACAAATTTTTCGGCCAAAATATAACCACACTTACTCAAATTGCCCGAAAAATCAAAACTTGCCCGAAATTTTTCCAAGCAGAGGGGGCCAGTGCCCCCCCGGACCCCCCACTTCGTACGCCTATGTCTCAGACCATAAGATTTGAAATCAGTTCCAACCGTCCACCTACTTTATTATTTAGCAATACACCACTGATTACAATCAGTTTTACAGTGACGTCACAGTTACTTTGTAATTGAAAGCCAGTTTTAATTTTTTTCATACAAATAATAACTGCACCGGTAAGTACATATTTTGATTCTTCAGTTCAAGTTTACTGGTAATGTAGGTTATAAGGCTATAAATTTATTTCAATTCAATTCAATAGTTAATAGTGCTAAAAAGCGCAGGGCCCAGGGCAACTGCCCAGTTTGCCCATTGCTTAATCCGGCCCTGCTTACAGGTAGCATGGTTCAATTAATCGATCACTAAAAGAAGCGCCAACTGCCAAAATTAAAATGACTCCCCATATTTAATGGAAGTAACATAATCTATATGCTTGCGGGATCTCTGTTTGACCTTATCATTGAAAATATTCCTGGAGCACAAAGCCACATGATCCTGTTTGTAGTGTGAAAACTAGCACTGCAGCAGTCACGAGGGCTGAAGCTTAAAAAGATATTTCAACTAAACCGTTAATGGCAAACGATATGATTGCTCAAACTTCCATTACAGAAGAATTATCTAAATTAAGGCAAAAATACTCTAGTTTGAAAAAAGTACCTGATTTGAAGGAAGCTATCAAAAATGGTCATCAACTGATCATGCAATGAAATACGAAAAACGTAGGGTTTCTAGTAACGGATTCAAAACTAAATTAATGGATTAAGCAACTGCTGAAAGCAAATCACGGTACCTAAAATGTTGAAAAAAAGGGTCATGAAAGTTGCAAGTGATTCTACTACATATGGAGGACATTTAGTGATCAAGAAAATTGAAGACTGGATTCAAACCAATTTTTACTGGCCTGGAATGCAGCGAGACATAATTAGTTTTTGTTGAGCGTGTGAGGTGTGCCAAAAGACAGTTGTTAAAGAATGTGTTTCTTGTGCATGGCTGGCAGATATGTCCTTAATTGATACGCCATTCAGGAGAGTTGCACTTGATTTGATAGCACCAATTTCGCCTGCAAGAGAAATGGGCCATAGATGCATCTTAACTTTGGCAGATTATGCAACCAAATACTCTGAAGCTGTGCCTCTTCCGAGTATAGAAATTGAAACATGTATTAGGTTGTAAAAGCATTAGTGGACATATATAGCTGCTTGGGAGTGCTGTATCGAATTGTATCGATTTACAATCATGCCAAGCTGTGCTGAACTGCTCATGAGTGCCTCCATTAATTTATAAGATATATAATTATTTGTTGTTGGAAGTCGTAAAGGCAAATAGTTATTGCCATTGACATGAAGTTTGTTGCGAATATAATGCTGGTTTTGAAGCAGAAGCAGTTTTGATCTATAGTTGGCAGATTAGGCTCAGTAAAGCTTGCAATCAGATTGTTGAGCAGAACACCACGTCACCTCAATTTTAAAATGCTCATTCCTGCTGGAACCAAAATTTTATGGTGACCTTATTGTTATTGTCATTATTTAAATTCAGGCAAATTAAAGTGACGCTTATTGCAAATGCATCAAAAATCATAACACTCAACACTTACCAAATCTTTATCAAGTATGGTAATAAGTTTTGGAGAAATGTTGCTTGCCAGTGCTTTGATTTGTCCAATCATTGCTTTCATCTAAAAACAGAAGTTAATATAAAAATTTTGCTTACATAGAGTTGACCACAGAAAATTTGCTAGTCTGACAAATGGAACCAAAGATTAGTTATGTTATTTGCTTGGGTGTAAAAATTATCTGACAATTTTACACTTTGCAGGCTACATACTACAATAAAGTTGACGTGAGATAATATTTTCCAGATCAAGAAATACTGATCAGAATGATTTTATTAGACCCTTTAAGTATCGTTTCTTCTTGGTATAACTAATACAAGCGCATGACTTTTAATCTAGTCCACACAGTTTAAAAGCAGCATCTAAAAGTTCCGATAGCCCCACTCTGTTAAAGTTTAGAATGCCTATAATTTTTGCTTGCAAAAGAAACACTAGCTATATTCAGGTCATGCCATGTTTAACAGTTTCATCCAAGCTGCCAAAAAAATTAAAAATACCAACAGCAATTCTGCAACACAGTTAAAAAAGGATATAAATAAATTTCATAAACAAACTGCAAAAAAACATGCTTAATTCTTATGAAAGCTACAACTGCATGATTTGTACCTCTTTGGATTTACTTGCTACTACTTCATTCCAACGAATGGATGGATCTTTGTCTAAATCAACTTTAAAAGTGGGAGGAACTCCAGGTGATCTGGCATGCTGTGGATACATGTCATGTCGGCAATCCTCAGTATACTGCACAATCAAAATTGTTAAATGGAAATACTCATAACTCAGATGAAAACTGCTAAACACTCTGCAAAACTTAAATTTCAAGAATACTTCTGACCATACTGAGGTCATAATGCCTTTAGAGTTCTATTTTGAACAAAGTTAGAAAGTGGCAAAAACATTATGTCCATCATATGCATAAAACACAAGTCCACTTCCAAAACATGGCTAACTTCTATTCTTTCCAAAGCTTACTTTAGCTTAAATGCAACAAACAATGTCTTTGATCCAAGATGTAGTAAATTACTCCAAAAAAACTGTACCTTCTATGCGACAAAAACATGTGCTTTGACATAACGCTACCTAATCAATCAGCATCTAATCAGCAATAAGTCTCTTTAATAATTTTTGAACATCTAGCAGCCCCCTTCTACTTCTTTTCTTAAATAAGCACTACAATAAACAATAGGGTAAATGAGTTCTCTGTAATGCGAAAAAATTCTAGCACTTTTCTAGTGGTCGAGATTTTGAGGTTAAAAGCCAACCATTCACTTACACCTTCTGCAAATCAATATAAATGATACTGCAACTACTGAAAAACTGTAAATAATGTAAAAACAACAGCAAAAAGTAGTGGTAAAACCATCAAGAAAACCACTTTAACCTTACAAAAATAAAAGCATTTCTGCTAAACTCAGCATGAAAAAATTTTAAGACACACAAATCTCAAAATATGGGAACATACAACTATATACCAAAGTATTCCCAGCAATGTACATCCCAAGTGGTTCACGACCATTAGCAAATGGACTAGACTATTAACAGACAATATATTAACCTATTTTCCCCCAAAGCAATTAGAAAAACACACTGGTTTATATCCTACTCAACTTGCCAGCAGCATGGCACAATGAATCAAATGTCCGACTTTTTATTGAAATACTCTTGAATTAAACACTTATGGAATGTTATGTTGCCTGTGGCAAGGCTGAGCAAGATTGCTGCTTCATTTATGCCTTATTTTTCAGGTTCAAACTATAGCTTGCACTGGCAACAAGAATAAATATGAATGACTGTTGAATCAGACATCATTTTGCAAACTCCCTAGTCTTCCAGATAGCTCTCGTGTTTAGTGGGTGGAATAACCATCTCATCATTTCATTACACAACTGCACTCCATCTATCACAGAGCTTTGTAATGCACAAAAGAAAAAGATATTTTCTTTACTGGTAAGCCGATTCCTATATCAAAACTAGCTTTTACATCTATATTTGTCCAGTTGGTAGGGTTTACATGATCAGGTTTGGTGTATGTGTCAAGCACTACCTACTTACTTTCAAACAAGACTATTTATTGGAGCAACACAACACTCGTGATTCTAGGAGCCCTTCCTCACATACACAACTTGTGTGTTAATGAAGTATTGAACTTTGAGCCACAAGTAGGAAACAATTATCAAGAACCTAGTAAACCATGGTGGCAGTTTTGAATTCCATGTTTCTAGCAATAACTAAAGTTAGACTCTACATGATATCAGAAATTACTGAATCATGCTTACCGGAGGAACATCCTGTGCAGTTGAATGCAAAGACGTTGCAAACAGTAGAATTGCTATAAAATATATTTTCATATTTTCTCAACTGAATCAAACCAATGTTACGGATAATATACAACTATCAGCAGCTAAACAAAACATCACAAATTACTACTGTTGTAATAAGTTAAACTGAGAGTATATTTTTATTCTTCTACTACAAGCATTGCACAAACGTAAGGCGATGCATACACTGGGGATAATTTTTGTCATGACAAACCTTCAATGTCATAGACACCAACCAATCACCAACAACTAAAAGTCATGCTTTCAATAACCACTGTGACTTTGCCAGAAAAAACGATTCGCTTCAGTCTCAGGCAAATTCGCGACAAAAATTGTGCGACAACTAACAGAAGAAAAGAGCTTCTTCGTTTGCACGCCAGAGGTGTACGGAGTCAAAAATTTTGAATCCGACTCCTAATCCTAATCCGAAAAATGCAAATCCGAATCCAACTCCGACTCCTAACAAATCAAAAATTATAATCCGAATCCGGATCCGAATCCTGAAAATTAAAAATTCCTATATTTGCTTTTGATGTCATAATAACCAGAGCTGGGCACCGCAAATTTACACTCAATTCCGCAACCGCTAATTCTGCAAACTTGGCCCGCAATATTTACCATTTTGCCATCGACTAGACGTTAATCTCCAAAAAAAAAAAAAAAAGGTCATCAGCTCCCGGGCAGCAACCTCCAACCCAAAATTCAGGCAACACTGCCTGTTGTTGCCCGCTAAATGACTCCTGTCTATGGGAGTGAGGGTAAACATGATCTTTGAAATTCGTATTCACATTCCACATCACATGGGTAGAAAAGTTCTACCGGTAGTTTTTCACCTCCATTAGCGGCTCTTTCTAACCAAGTTATAAAACCAAAATCCGAATCCGAATCCAAAAATTCAAAAATTTACAATCCGAATCCAATCCGAATCCCACGAAAAAACCGGATAATCCTGATTTTGAAATCCGGCTCCGGATCCGATGTACACCTCTGTTGCACGCATCTAACCTGTGAGAATATGCAAAAGTAGTTTTTGGGAACAGCGCAAATGAAAAATTGCAAATGTATTGCAAAGTTTCATGGTGGGACCGCCATAAACTGCTCTTCAGAACAACTATACAAACTTGTGTGATAATGAATAACCATGCGAGTTTGCATTGTTACTTTGATAATGAATAACCATGAGAGCTTGTATAGTTATTTTGATGAGCGGTTTATGGCGGTTTCACCATGAAACTTAGCCATACGTTAGCAATTTTTCATTTGCAGTGTTCCCAAATATTACTTTTTAAATTCTCAGTAACAGGTTAGATGGGTGCAAACGAGGGAGCTCTTTTCTTTTGTTTGTTGTCCACAATTTTTATCGAAAATTTGCCTGAGAATAAAAGCGGATTTTTTTTTCTGGCAGAATGACAGTGGTGAGTTTGCCTATGAGTAAAAGCTGATCTTTTTTTTTATTCCAGAATGACAGTGGTTGAAAATTGTGCTAAAACTTAATGTATTAAAATTTTTGGCACATTTTTTGGCACAATGGGCCATATAAATCTACCTCCTCACCTCTCAATCCAGCCTTGTTTTTGCATACTGAGGGTTGTAAGATCAGGCAGAGGCTATTTTGCAATTGACGGCATTTTAGCCGTGAAATCTATTTTGCCATTGAACATTTGTGATAGTTTGATTTCAATGTATTAAAAGGTATTAAATGGTGATTTATGGTGGGAGATGATTTTTTAAATATTTATAATGTATTAAACACATGACTTCACAAAAATGTTATCGCCAGTGTACGCTGCCTTTGCTGAAGTATCATACCCTGGCTGCAAACAATCAAAACCATAACCATTGCATTTCAAGGCAGCAGCACCATCTACTACACTACCTTATCACTCCATGCAGGTCAACAAATGTGCTAGTTAAAGACACACTAATCATTCGAGGCAAAATAGATTGCAAGGGTAAAATGCTGTCAATGGCAAAATGGCTACTTCCATAAATTTAAGGTACTTTCAAATATATCCAGAAACAGTGGTGGCTTGTGCCTATGGGCTGCAGAGCTGCAGCCCCCCACGCGTTTTTGTGATCTGTTTTTTTTTCGAATTTTTATAATGTTAATATTTTTTATAATTTCATAGTTCATAACTTATTTACCAATGCACCAGTTCATTTCGCTGAAAAGACTAATATTCCTATATTGCTAGCACTAAACTAAGTGAACGTGCAACATAGGGATTCTATGTGACATCATAATGGTGCGTAGGACGGCCTGCAGCTGCAGCGCCCGAGACTGTAATTTTGTAAAGCAATTTAGTAGCTTCATAAATGATTTAAAGTTTTAGTTTCTGTGTGACATAGTAAAATTTTTTGCCCCTGCAAGTATTGTCAACATTACTAAGCCAACTTTTTTGTATAGCTGAATATCTCTAACTTTTGAACACCGCTCGTCAAGGTGCAAAATTAGTAGCGCCCAGACGCATGACGTATAGTATATGCGTTGCTTTCACGGTCACTTGATTCTTGTCACTTTTCTTACGACGTAGCAATTCCAACTAAGCTTGCTGATGTTGTGGCTCTAAAACAGGGCCAGTTGCTGTAACTAGTTAGATTGTTTGTAGGTAAGCAAGTTAAAATGTTGCTATTCAGTTCTATCATTTAATGAATTAGGCAAATAAATCGGAGGTAAGAAAACTCATCTAATGGCGAGAAAGTTATTTAACTTATTTTTTCTCTTCTACTGGTCAAAAAAGTCGTAAAATTTTTGCTCTGTCGTTTAAATATCAGACTACCGCAACTGCGTGGTGGAATATTGCTGCTGCACGCGACTAACCAAGAGTGGCTGAACTCTTACAACTCCCCCTAGATTGAACCCGCATAACCGGTAAAAACGAGGGATAGGGGGCAAGGCATCCAACCTCGTTATCGAGTGGGGCAAAAGCATTGGTTTCGTCCAGCCGCCAAAATTTATTTCGCATAATTTACAAAAATTTTATTTAAACACCACACGCCCGACTGCCCGCTTTGTGACAGTCCCAGGCTACGTAGATTCTGACGACTTGGTTTGGAGGCGTCGATGGTTTGATTCCACCAGCGCCACGGCTTGCACTTTTAACGTTGGTCAATGCCTTGTTATGGTTCGTGATACCTCATCGCTCAACCCCGAAACCGCAACAATTCATTGTTTAGTCACGCTTCGCGTCCACTTGCAGTGCAGTGGGCAACGTTAATCTCTAATTCTAGGCGCACAATGCCCCCTCCGGGGGCGCTGCGTTGGGTGGGACGAGTCTTTGTTGATGAGGCCAAAAGGCCAAAACCTGCGTCTTGGGATGGTCCCACCTATTTTGCTATACTAACTTTGTTCGGATTGTGACTCTTCGTAAAACTAATTTTTTCCCTGGGGTATGTTGCGTCGTGTCTGGTTCCTGTGGGCTTCAAACCCAGGTTTTTCGAGCTGCTTTTCCGTGCATACCGAGACATGCTATCGTGTAATCACCTACTGCCATGAATGCCATAAAAAACCACATTTACTATTTACTTATTGAGTGATTGGAAGGTTTTTCTATGCCTAATTAGCTTTTGTGTGATCAATTTCATGTAAAGATACCAGTGTTAGTTCATACTTGCACCGTTAGCAGTAACGTCAAAGGAAATCCTGGTTCAAAAGTAAACAATACGTAAGTCTTGTGCTTTGTGTTAGATTGTTTGGGTTTGTTGCGTATACAATCCAATGTTGGATATTGGTCTAGCCAGGAGCCACGAAAAGTATCTTACATTGGCAAGAGCCCTAGTGATGATAATGCATCTTCATTACCCGTGTTTGAGAGATGGTTCCGCCTATTTTGCTATATTAATGTTGTTTTAATCGTGACTTTTTGTAAAAACTAAAAAAAATGCATACATATATTGCTGATGTCCAAGGATGCTGAAAGAAATTTTGCAAGTCGTCGAATTAACCGGGTATAAGTTTAAGTGCGATAAATTCGTACGACTTGCACTTGTTCATGTGCTTCACTCTTCAGGCTAATCCTTAGCTTAATGATATGTGTGAGACTTTGTATTTGTTCTATTTTCTTTGTAAATAACAAAATATTTAAAAAAATTAGAATTACTACACTGTACACTAAATTAGCCTATCGCAATCCACAGAGACGTAGTAGCCGCCCCCCAAACCCCCCAATTGGGAGGGGCCCAGGCCAACTTTGGGGGCCCAAGTTAGTCTGAAATTGCTTTTTGGCTACGTGACTATTTTCAGTTCAGCAGACTTGTTTACAACCGATTTAAACTGTAGGAAGAAATTGGCTTGTGACATCATAAGTGAATGCAACGTCATTTTATCTCGCAGAATCTAGAATATTTCGATTGATTTTCTGGTAGAATCTTGAATATTCGATTGACGTCACAATGCCGTTGTTACGCAACAATCATAGAATGGTCTGGAATTCTGTTTGGCTATAAATACCGGGACAATATATATATATACACTGCAGAGTGCAGATAAAGTATTTTATTGACATTGTATAGAATGAAACGTTCAAAAAGTGGTGCTCAAAAGAGAAAAGAAGCAGCCACTGCTCGAGATGCTGTAGCGAAATTGCCCAAGATGACAGATTTTTTCAAGATTACTGAGCAGAGTAGACCTGGCACTAGTACCGAGAGGGATGAAGAAAACTATAGTGTACAAGAAAAAGAAGACTATGACTATCAGCATCAAAGTGATTGTGAATTTCCAGAAAATGTAAGTTGTGGTTTACCTGCCAATACGCAACCTTCAATATCAAAAATAACTGAATCTCAATTTACCCCTATCCCTGATGACCCATGTAAATGGCCTGAAAGTATTTCTGATGCTCAACGATGTGATATAGTAAAGCGTGGACCACATCAACTAATAATGAATTTTCCATATAATAACACAACTCCAAGGCGACGTTTTTCCTCCAACCATTATAAACGTGTGTTACCTAATGGTGAAAGTGTTTCACGGTCGTGGCTAGTTTATTGTGGGGAATCAGATCAAGTTTTTTGCTTTTGTTGTAAGCTATTTGGAAAAACACTAAGCCCCTTTTGTAGTGGTATAAATACATGGGAGGGTTTTTCGAAAAAACTGAAAGACCATGAAAACGGCATTTCCCACCAAGAATGCTGCAGTCAATGGATGTTGCTAGCTGAAGGGATAAGAAATTCATCCACTATCGACAAACGCGAGATGAATATTTTTTTCAATGAAAGACGTTTTTGGAGAAATGTTTTAGAGAGACTTATCGACATTGCCTTGTTTCTATCGGAAAGGAATCTTGCTTTTAGAGGATCTGAAGAAGTCTTAGGATCTCCTCACAATGGAAATTTTCTGGGTATATTTGAGCTTTTGGCAAGAAGAGATCCGATCCTAAAAGAGCTTCAAGACAGAATCAAGAATAAAAACACTAAAGATCACTATTTGAGTCCTACCATACAAAATGAACTAATTGAATTGCTAGCGACAGAAGTTGAAAAAGAAAATTTACAGCAATTGAAATTGGCAAAATATTTTTCTATAATTTTGGACTGCACTCCAGATATGTCACATCATGAACAAATGTCTGTCATTCTCCGTTATGTACTATGTAATGAAGAAGCTGCTGTTGTTAAAGAAACATTTTTTGGCTACTTGAGAATAAGTGACAGTACTGGGAAAGGCTTGTTGGACGCTTTCTTAGAAAAAGCGACCGAACTGCAACTCGAATTGTCTGATTGTCGAGGTCAGTCATATGATAATGGTGCTAACATGAAAGGAAAACATTCTGGGGTCCAAGCAAGAATGCTAGACATCAATCCCAAAGCTGTTTACGTGCCCTGTGCAAACCATACCCTTAACTTAGTTGTTGTTGACAGTGCTAATTCATCGACGGAAGCATTGACATTTTTTGGAGTACTTACAAGGTTGTATGTGCTGTTTTCTTCCTCTGCTCAGCGTTGGGAAATTTTGAAGAAACATGTGGAGCTGTCCATAAAGTCACAATCTGATACTCGTTGGGAAAGCAGAATTAAATGCATCAAACCTCTTCGATACAATTAAAAAGAGGTGTTGCTGGCGCTGAAAGACTTGGAAGCCATTTCCATAGAAAGAAAAGATGGAAGAGCTGCCTCAGAAACAAAATCGTTGATAGCTCATTTATCAAAATGGAGTTTTCTTTTGTCGGTGTTTATTTGGTATGATATCCTATTCCAAGTCAATAAAGCAAGCAAGATTCTTCAATCGTATGGAGTCTCCCTTCATACAATGGAAATGGAAATCCAGGCAACTGAAAAGTTTTTGCAAGACTATCGCACAACGGGTTATGACAGTGCCGCAACATCTGCTGTTGAAATAGCACAGGAATTGGATATTGATCCTTCTTTTCCTCCGTCAAGAAGTGGAAAGAAAAGAAGATTGTTTGATTACCAAGGTGAAGAGGAACAACGAGCTACTCCTGAACTGAAATTTAAAAGCAACTTTTTCTATCCATTAGTAGACCAGGCTATTATGTCAATAAAGGAGCGCTTTAATTTGTTACGTGAGGTTTCTTCCGCCTTTTCGTTTTTGTACACACGAGACAAACTTTTGCTTGTGCAACAAGAAAATGCTCTTCTTACTTGCTGTAAAGAGTTCCAAAAAAAGTTCGGTGACATTGATTCTGATGAAATGAGCGCTGAGCTACAGCGGTTTGTTTTAATTTTACAAAAAAAACGCAATCTCAATACGGCTCAAGACTTTCTGAACTATCTTCTAAAGAGTCATTTATTTGAATTGTATCCGAATGTGTACATCGCACTTCGAATCTTACTAACTTGCCCCGTGACTGTTGCCAGCGCTGAAAGAAGCTTCAGCAAATTGAAACTGATCAAAACTTTTAATAGAACGTCTATGACAGACAGTAGACTATCTTCATTAGCCATGTTGTCAATCGAAAATGACTGCGCCCGATCTCTTGATTATGACAATGTCATAACAGCATTTGCGAACAAAAAGGTTCGCTCCAGACTATTTAAATGATACTGTGTTTTTATAACTTTTTCATGTTTTTCAGTGTCATTGCTTTCGTTTCGCAGTGTCTGCATACGGTAAATGTCCTACTGAACTCTGGCATCGGTGCCGAATTTTTTATGACTTGCACCTTCGGTATCGGCATGCTTTATTCTAACATTAGCCTGTTTACTTATGTACAAATTGTGGTGTATTTTCTTAATGCAGCTTTTCAATTTTACACCTCTAAAGTGATATGACCTGTGCGCAGGGGCTCTTGCGCTTACTTTGGGGGGGGGCCCGAAGTTGGAGTGCTACGGGACTGGCAATCCATTATATTCAGCCAAAGCAATGCCTGATTGAATACAATTATACAACTAAAACAGCGCAGAGTTTCGGAAAATTTGCACATTTATAACTAAACAACGGCAAACAAACTGCCTACAAAGAGTACGAAAAAATTAAAAAATGACTTGCAGCCCCACTAGCAAATTCAATCACGAGCCGCCACTGTCCAAAAAGGTTCATAAAGTTTTGTTATGTATAGGCTACCGCGTAACATTAGGTTCCAACTGTTGGTAACTTCACATTACATATAGGGTCCACCATTGGTAACCTGGCATTACATACAGTATAGGGGAGATTCAGGAGAGTTGAATCATTTTTCACATTTTTGCAAATAAATCCTTTTATTTCCAAGTTGGGATGATTTGCATGCGACCAGATTAAAGCGCAGTTATTTAATTGTTTGCACGTACGATATTTTTGTTCTGCCAAAATGCATGATAAACCTGTTAACCGTTGAAAAAAATCAATGAAGTGGCTCAACTTTTCTGCACTATGAGGAGGGTTGAGCCAGGTCCGCAGGAGGGTTGAGCCCAGGGATGTGGACGCGGTTATTTTTCAAGCGCTTCCGCTTCCGCCTCCACACCTATCGCTTCCACTTCCGCTTCCGCCGCTTGCACTAACAAAAAACGAGAAAACGACCGTTGACAATTTGTTTTCACTTTTGTGGGTCCGTAGCCTGCCTTTTCCTACACTTCATCATTTTGAGAAGAAAAAAACCTTCATTTATTGTTATTACTTTACCTACTTTGCTTGAGCTTATTGTTCCGAACTACTCTGTGTTTCTTATTCATAGATATTAGAACTCGTGTTGAATGCAGAACAGTGCTTTTCAATCTTTTTGTCATCGCAGAACCTTTAATGTACTCTCGCGTTTGTCACGGAACCCCCACTAACAAAAATTTAGAAATCACGAATTGCTTGCAAGAAAATCAAATATTTCGTTACTACAATCCAAAAAATAATTAAACACTTCAACAAATACTCCCCACATTCACTTTTTTTTTAATCTGCCATATGATATTTATCCTCGACGAGAAAGCGAATTGTATTGCTATGTTTTGGACGGTAAGTCCGCACTCGCTTGGGAGTTGCCATTTCCGGGTCACCTGTCTTCCACATAAAGGTGGGGCGTTCCGTTAAGTGCCTTGCCCAAGGACACAAAAAGCGAACTTGCCGGCTTGTTCTCCATAACCTCCCATAAATGCCGAGCGCCAAGCAGGGAAGCTATAGATACCATTTTTAAAAGTCTTTCGGTATGACTCGACAAGGGGAATGAACCCCAGGTCTACCGACTGCGAAGCAGACGCTCTAACCACTACACCATCGCGTCGGTTATTACAGTTAATAAACAGTTATTACAAGTTCCTTTACTACTTACAACTACTTTTACAACAGTTAACTTAATGCTTCTCAGATCTAAACCGTATGACCACATATTTCAGCTCTCGACAATAACCTCTCGTCACAACGACAAATTACACCGTATAGCGCTGATTATCCCTCTCTATCCTCAACTAACTCTGAATTTGAGTAAACTTTAACTCTAATCATCATTACGGACTTTCTGTCGATACCCAAAGCACGTATTGACTTCGATCTTTTTGGATAGGGAAGTGCGAAATTTCTGTCGTATATATAGTATATACATGTAAAGCGAGCAAAATTGAACTGCACCAATCAACAGCCGCTTCAACGTGGTGGTGCGGTTCCCAACCCCGTTTGGGTTGGGCCGAAATGGCTGTTGGCCTTACCGAGGGTCCCAGTTACCCCGGGCACTCCACTCACACAAACCATTTTTTCACCGTGCAGCCCCCTGAACGACTGCAGAAGGGCAGCACGCAGCCTCTTTACAATTGGTCGCCTATCTTCTCTCTTCTCCTGCCTTTCTCTTGCCCGTCTTCTCATTCTTCTCCTTCTTCTGATGAGCGGCAACGTTCATTCTAACCCTTGTCCCGTCTTTCCCTGTTCAGTGTGCGCTGGAAATGTGACCTGGCGGGGTAGGTCAGTGCAATGCTGCACATGCTCTAATTGGATTCATTTAAAGTGTTCACTACACTCCTTTTCTAGATTCAGAACTCTTGGCAGCTCTCACACCTGGAGCTGCCCTCCCTGCTGCGTTCCTGCTTTTTTTGGAGATCCCACACCTACCAGCACTGTGACTTCCTCCTCGGATTCCTCCAGCTGGTATACCTCCACTGCTCAATCTGACCCATCTGACCCCCTTCTGCTAATGCAGCACTCGCACCCCACCCTCACCTTCAAACTTTCTATCCTTTTTCCGCCCACTTTGTATCGTCTCCCTCTGCACCCTCACCACCTCTTCATGCTCCTGGCTGTTTCTCTTCCCCTCCATAACTCCCTCAGAGTTCTTCAATGGAATGCTGGGGGTCTTCAAGCCAGGAGCACTGAACTGCTATACTTTACTTCGTCTTATCCCATTGACGTTATTTGTACCCAGGAATCTAACCTCAATTTATCTTTCTCTTTCCGGATCCCTGGATTCTCTGCTCTGCGGTCCGATGGCACCCACTCCCGGTCTGGTATTTTTTCTACTGATGTCACAGACGCTAGCGACGGCGTCATCATTTTCGTCAGGCAGAGTTTATCCTTCTCTGAGCTTTTTACCTCCTTTCTTTCTTCGCCTGACCCTACTCTGATGATGCAGAGGTCAACATCTCTCTAAACGACTCCTCCTCGCTCTCCTTTCTTAATGTTTATGCTCCCCCTATTCGCTCTTCTCCGAAGGATAGCAGAACCAATTTCTTTTTATCCTCAATTCTTCCCTCCTATGTGGAAGCAGAAGCGGTAGCATTTTCGCGCTTCTGCTTCCGCTTCCACAGAAAAAGGACCGCTTCCACCTTTTCGCTTCCAGCTTCCGCTTCCGCTTCCACATTCCTGGTTGAGCCACACTGAAGACGCTTTCTAATAAGCTCACAAAAGTAACAACTTGGTTTATTATTACTTACACAGAAATAGAGAAGTTAATGCAACACAAGCAAACAATTTTGATAAAAAACGAGATAGAGTTTATTAATCAGGAGGTTGTGACACGATCGGATCAAATAATCATCAAAAGCGATCCAAAAGAACCAAACGTTGCAGAAATCATAGTTTCAATTCATCAAGACAACAACTAGGAATTGAAAACTACGTACGACGAGACGTTCCAATAAACTTTGGATTCGGTAGCTTTTTTCGCTATGTCCTGACGTAGCCACAAAGCTTCATTATCTTCATTGATGACAAAAGTAGCTTCAAAGTCAAAATCGTTCAAACTCATCATTGTCAAAGCATCCACTCTCTCAATGTATTGACGCATGCTCGATTTCCTATGGACTTTTACTACGACAAAGTCTACTTCAATAATTTCTTGATTAGCCTCATCTTCATTCACGGAGTCTGAGTCGTCATTCAAGTGGTCTAAAGATTCACTTTCACTTGAGGATGTGTCATCGTGGACCAACTTTCTTGGCTTCTCAAACAGATTTCTCTTTGTAGGAAAACAGCCAGTGTTTGCTATTTTTCTTTGCCTTGTCACTTCTTGCAGCTGCAATTTTGTCCCTGACTGGAGTATCTGTCAAAATTTGGGTGCTTCCTTTTCTCCTGTTTAACGTTCTTTGTCTACGAGGGCCAGCCTATTTGAAACGGAAGAATGTCGCTGGGTGACCACATAAGCAGAGGAGGTTCCTGGATGTCTAGATGCGTCATTTGTAAAGTGACTTGTTTTAATGCTGCAAGCAGTTAGTTCTGTAGAATTGAATGTAGTTTTAGGATCATTAGACTCATTACTGGCAGTGGAAGTACCAGATAAGTCCTTCTCTGTAGCTACTGCAATGGAAACAGAAACACCCTGGGTTGTTTGAGTTTCTGCTGAGCTGCTCACTGTTCTCCACTGAGGTGACCATCTGAAATACGCCAGGGTCCTTGTCCGAGACCGCCGAAGGGGCAAAGTTGTCATCACAGAAAATTTCTCTGTTGTACGGGAAAATGCCAGTTCTCTGGAATCCTGCTATGATGTTACGTGGCATACAAGCTGACATTTGAGCTTCCAACACCAGCCCAGAAATGTGATATATGTTGAGAGTTGTATTAGAATGTGAGCGCATCCATGCATCTGCAGCACGCCCATAAGCTTTTTTGTATGGACCATATATCGATTTGTCTAAAGGCTGAAGCTTATGGGGCTTGTGTGGTGGAATCGTCAAAACAACACCACAATTAGCTTTTGCTTTATCAATGGCTGCTAATGAGATGTGAGCCTTATGATTGTCCATTATTAACAAAACCTGTCGTTCTATTGTGCATCGACTGTGCTGAATGAAGTGGTCCTAAGTAATTGAGAAATACCTCTTCATTTATCCAGCCCGATCTTGTAGCTGATTCTGAAGATCCAAGTGGTGCCCCCCGAATAAACCACTCACGATAATCTTACCCGGGTAAAGACAAAAACATGGGTGGCAAGTACTATCCACTGGCATTAAACTGCATTTATTACGGTTACAAGTACCCCTCTCTCGGCAAAGGTAACAC